>CM040239.1:155022532-155706809 GCA_022545495.1 Chrysanthemum lavandulifolium | reverse complement strand
TCTTTACACCGGATTTACAAGCTAGGGAGGTATTTTGGGGTGTAAACCTTCACTTTTACATAGATACGCTTTCGAATAGATTGATTACCTTGAGTAATGTTTCATGATCATCAATGTGCTGGCAAGTCACATAAAGCATTCTAACATCCTCTAATGTGCATGATCTCTTGCACTGGGGGCACTGGTAACAATTGAAAGAAAAGTTTATAATGAGGATATTATACAAAATCAAACTTTTGTTCATCTGGTAAAAAAGTTATAGGAACAAAAGTTATAGCTGATCGATAGTGGACAAACCTTCTTAGAACTTTGACTATGTTGAAGCCATTTGTTTATACAAGACAATCCATATACATGCCCACAAGGAAGATTACTGCAGAAGTCACATGAAACATAAATATAAGCAGTCAAAAATGTTTATATATCAATACTATATAGATGTGTTACCGTCATACCATATTCGATGATTTCCCTCGGTTGTACAAGCTTCATAGCAAATGGGGCAAGAACAGCCAACAATTCTACTCTCATTCAACCCATTAATAACGCCGTTAGTATTAACCGCATTATTGGCATTGTTGATCACTTCCACCCTTGCAAAGTTATACCATCCGCAATCGAATTTGTAGTAACCAATCTCTCAACCGGTATCAACGACTCTCTCTTCTCGTGGTCTACTTCCTCAGAACGCCACTCCACGCAACTCATGCGGCAACCTAAGAACACGGTATCTCCAAGAAACGATCAGGTGCAGGTGTGGACCCAGAAATTGCCTCTCTCGAAGTTATACTATCCGCAATCGAATTTGTAGTAACCAATCTCTCAACCGGCATCAATAAATCCTCTTCGGCATGATCTACTTCCTCAGAAAGCGCCACTCCCGCAACTCATGTGGCAACCTAAGAACACCATCAGGTATCTCCAATAAGCGATCAGGTGCAGGTGTGGACAGAAATTGCCTCTCTCAAGTTATACTATCCGCAATGGAATTTGTAGTAACCAATCTCTCAACCGGCATCAATAAATCCTCTTGGCATGATCTACTTCCTCAGAAAACGCCACTCCGCTCAACTCATGTGGCAACCAAGGAACACCATCAGGTACCGGTGTGGACCCAGGCATTGCCTCAGGTGTCCAACTAGTCCAACTAGGTGTGTATGTGGGCAAAGTAGACATTGCCTCAGGTGTCCAACTAGGTGTGTATGTGGGTGAAGTAGCAGGTGAATATTGGGGCCAAGGATGTATATCGGAGCAGCTCAGGAGGTAAATCGAGATAGGTAAATACCCTGGCAACCCATACGGAGAACTCTCATGAGGTATTAATAAATACGCTGGCCACCCAGCTGAATACGTGGGCAATGTAGGTTGATATGCAGGCGAAGAATGCTCAGATGCCATGATCAAACCGTCAAACAAACTCAGCTCGTACTCTTCTTCTAGGGTTTTCACCGCTTTGGAAATTTGACAAAAGTAGTCGGCAACTATATGGGCTGGGTTTAATATCTAACCGACTAACCTAACATACTCTTAATTGTTAACCAGATCTTTATATGATAACCTAAAATAATTTTGTGGCAACTAATCTTTTCATTGGTAAATAAGATTGATTTCGATTGCAAAATGGAGCTCTCTTATTTGACAATAAAAGTTAAAATTGAATTGGTTGGGTAAGAAATTGACATTTTATAAACTATTTTAGATCCTCGTGCCACGAGTTTTTGGATTAATTTTTGTTAGATTTTATCGCAAATTGTACATGAACATGATTAAGAAAAACATAAATTAGTATTTCCAATATAGGAATTTGCTAGAACCACATATATAAAATTATCCACAAAAAAAATCCACACGCTGATGTGGAAGCGGATGATTGGTTTTTTATGGGAGTGGATCCCACAAAAAACCAATCATCCACTTCCACCTTAGCGTATGGATTTTTTTTATGGATGGTTTTGTGTAGATGTATCCTCCTCTTCCAATAATGTAGTAATTTAAAATGAAGAAAAAGGCATTGTTGACGGCATTTAACTCCAAGCGGTTGAGAATTTTATGACCAAAACAGTATGCGAGTATAGTTTTGGACATTTGACCGATTTTTCTTTTTTTTTTTTGAGAACTAGCAGCGATTAAGGCATGTGGATCATGCAATCATGGAAAACTTCGATATTGGTCTATGCCTATTAACAGTCTGAATTATGCAAGACGCATTGTCGTCAAGAAAGTAGGTCTACTAGAGATGGTATTGCACGATATGAAAACAACAAAATAAAAACTTCTAGAGGCATGTGTATCTTAGAGGCGACTATATATGTATTATAAGTTAGTCAAAACTAAGAACATCCCAACAAACTTATCATATGTCCCAACAAACTTATCGCATGTTAATTCAGAAAACACAATTGATTCGGGTGAAGCTTTTGCTAAAGATAAAGGGCCACTCACTAAACAGATAGATATTCCAGGTTACAAAACTAATGGGGTGTTTGGATGTTGTTGGATCGTAAACTTGATTTAGTCCGAGCCCATATAGTGGAAGCTTCTAGAAAGTCGTAGAATGGTATGGAAGCTTCTAGAGCGACAAAGAATAATCCTAGAAAATATCCATAGATATGTCTAGAATATTGTAGCTAAATGTAATAGAAATATCTAGAATTAGGATAAGGATGATGATGTATTAGGAATGATCAAGATGATGTAGGAAGTATCTAGATCGTAGTAGAATATCCATGGAAATATCTCATCTCCAGAACATCCCATGGAGTAGTATAAATAAGTGTTTAGGTGATGCATTTGAAAGATGAAGCAAATGAAGAAAAGCTTAAGAAATAAAGTAACATTGTAAAAGCTCTCTAAGTGTTCCTCTCTTCATCAAGTATAAGCCTAAAAGGCCTTCGAGTTTCTAACAAATTGGTATCGAGCTAGAAGATCACGATGTCAAGCATGATGAACTTGTTCCAATTTCCTCGTCTTACCAAAGACAACTATGGTAGTTGGTGCATTCGAATGAAGGCGTTACTAGGTTCACATGATGTATGGGAGATGGTAGAAAAAGGTGTTGAGAAAGTAGATGATGAAAGTTCCATGAATGCCGCCCAAAGGGTGGAGTTGCAAAAGGCAAGAAAGAAGGATCAAAGTGCTCTTACACTCATCTATCAATGTCTTGATGATGCGATGTTTGAGAAAGTTGCAAATGCAACTACTTCCAAGGAAGCGTGGGAGATCCTTCAAAATGCTTTCAAAGGAATCGACAAGGTGAAAAAGGTACGTCTTCAAACTCTTAGAGGAGAGTTCGAAAAACTCCAAATGGAGGAATCCGAAACCATTTCGGATTATTTCACTCGTGTCTTGACCATTTCAAATGAAATGAAGAGAAATGGTGAAAGCTTGAGTGACACAAGGGTGATAGAAAAGATTCTTCGTTCTTTGCCCCAAGCTTTGATTACATTGTCGTGGCCATAGAGGAGTCAAAAGACATAGACTCAATGACCATTGATCAACTCATGGGATCTTTACAAGCCCATGAAGAGAAGTTGAAGAAAAGAAGGGGGAAATAACCCTTGGAGCAAGCTTTATACTCAAAGGTCTCTTTCAAAGAAAGAGAAAAGAGCTTTCTACATGGAAAGGAGCAAGGACGAGGACGCGGTATTTTTCGAGGTCGTGGTGGTTTCCGAGGACGAGGAAGAGGAAGAGAAGATGTCAACAAAGAAGATGAAAACCAATGGTCTTCATATCGAAGAGGTCGTGGGAGAGGCTTTCAATCTCAAAGAGGAGGTAAGCCCCAAACACAATGTTACAACTGTCGTAAATATGGTCATTATGCCAATAAGTGTACTAGCTCAAGACAAGTGGAAGAAAAAGCTAATCTTGTGGAGGTAGAAGATGGAGATGAGCTTACCTTGCTAATGGCACGACATGACGAACAAGAAGAGAGGATAGAGCCATGGCATATAGATTCACGCAAGTAACCATATGACGGGTGAAGAAGACTTGTTCGTGGAGATGGAGAAAGTAAAGGTAACGTCACCTTTGGAGACGAATTAAAGGCACCGGTGAAAGGAAAAGGTAAGATACTTATCCGAGCTAAAGATGGAAGTCACCAATATATTTCGGACGTATACAATGTGCCCAATCTTAAAAGTAATATTTTAAGCGTGGGACAACTTTTAGAGAAAAATTACGATATTCATTTCAAGGATCGTAGTGCTACAATAAGGAATCCCGAAGGAAAGCTCATAGCAAAAGTGCCTATGACCAAAAACCGAATGTTCCTTCTAAACATTCAACATGATGAAGCTAAGTGCTTAAAGAGTTGTTTGAAGGATCATTCGTGGCTTTGGCACATGAGATACTGGCACTTAAACTTTGGTGACTTAAAGTTATTATCCTCAAAGGGAATGGTGAAAGGGTTAGATCAAATTGATCATCCCAATCAACGTGTGAAGGATGCCTTCTTGGGAAGCATGCTAGGAGTTCGTTCGAAAGAAGCGACATCAAGAGCTAAGGAGCCTTTACATCTAATTCACACGGATTTGTGTGGTCCCATTACTCCACCCTCTTATAGTAAGAATCTTTACTTTATGCTCTTTATTGATGACTTTTCAAGAAAAACTTGGGTATATTTTCTAAAAGAAAATCCCAAGCTTTTGAAACTTTTAAAACATTTAAAACTATGGTTGAAAAGAGAAAGGTTTAAAAATTAAATCAATGAGATCCGATAGAGGTGGAGAATTTTATCAAAAGAATTTAACAAATTTTGTGAGGATAATGGGATCCGGAGATTTCTAACGGCTCCTTACTCCCACAACAAAATGGAGTGGTTGAGAGAAAGAATAGAACCATTCTCAATATGGTCCAAGCATGTTGAAAAGTAAGAAGATGCCAAAGGAGTTTTGGGCGAGGCGGTTGATTGTGCAAGATATCTATTGAACCGGTGTCCGTCAAAGAGTTTAGATAACAAGACTCCACAAGAAGCATGGAATGGGATGAAGCCTACCGTCTCTCACCTAAGGGTATTCGGAAGCATAGCATATGTCCACGTTCCCGGCCAAAGGCGATTAAAGCTTGATGATAGAAGTGAGAAGCATGTGTTTGTTGGCTACGACAAGCAATCGAAAGGTTATAAGCTCTATAATCCAATCACAAGGAAGGTGGTAGTGAGTAGAGACGTGGATTTCGATGAAGAAGAGACATGGGATTGGAGCATCAAGGAAAATGAAAGGTATGACTTTCTTCCTATGGTGATGAAGAAGAGACGGGTGAATCAAGTGAAGAAGTCCAACAACCTCAAAGTCCAACTCAACCCAAGAATCACCTTCAAGTTCAAGTGAAGGAGAACCAAGACAAGAAGTTTGCGGGAGCTCTACGAGGTAACCGACGAAATACCCTTACTTGTTTATCGTTGATTGTGAACCTTTAGTTTTGAGGAGGCTATGAAAAGCAAGAAATGGAGACAAGCCATGGACGAGGAGATAAAGTCAATAGTGAAGAATGATACGTGGGAGTTGACGACCCTTCCGAAAGGCCAAAAGGCTATTGGAGTCAAGTGGGTATACAAGACCAAGAAAACGCCAAAGGCGAAGTGGAAAAGTACAAGGCAAGACTTGTGGCAAAGGTTACAAGCGAAGCATGGTATCGACTACGAAGAGGTATTTGCTCTGTTGCTCGCTTAGAAACTATTAGAATGATTATTGCTATTGTTTGCTCAATATAGGTGGAAAATCCACCAAATGGATGTAAAGTCGCATTTCTAAATGGACTTGAAGAAGAAGTTTATGTGGAGCAACCAGAGGGATATGTTGCCAAAGGGCAAGAAGGTAAAGTGCTAAGGTTGAAGAAGGCCTTATATGGTCTAAAGCGGGCACCACGTGCTTGGAATACTAGAATTGACAAGTATTTCCAAGAACATGGTTTTACTAAATGCCTAAGTGAATATGCACTTTACGTGAAATTTGCAAATGGAAGTATCTTGCTCAAATGCTGCTTGTGCGTGGATGATTTGATCTTTCAGAAACTCTCGAGTATGATTGATGAGCTCAAGAAGTCAATGACGAAAGAGTTCGAGATGACGGACATAGGACTTATGTCTTATTATCTTGGCATTGAGGTGAAGCAGACGGATGATGGAATTTTCATAAGTCAAGAAGGATATGCCAAGGAGATATTAAAGAAGTTTGGCATGGATAAGTGCAATCCGTTGGCACCCCATAGAACATAAGGCAAAGCCTTCTAAGCATGACGGAGGAGAAGCGGTAGACTCAACTCAATTCAAGAGTCTCGTTGGAAGTTTGCGCTATTTGACATGTACAAGACCGACATACTCTTTGCGGTTGGTTTAATTAGTCGTTTCATGGAAGAGCCTACGACAAAGCATTTGGAGATTGCAAAGAGGATCCTCCGTTATATCAAAGGTACCGTAGACTACGGAATGTTTTATTCAACAAGTGAAGACTTCAAGTTGGTTGGATATAGCGACGATGTTGATGTTGGAGACAAAGACGATGGAAGAAGTACAACAGATTCATATTCTTCCTAGGTAACAATGCTTTTACATGGTCTTCAAAGAAGCAACCTATTGTTACTTTGTCTAGTTGTGAAGCGAGTACGAGTGCAACATCATGTGTATGTCACGATTTGGCTTAGAAGTATGCTAAAGGAGCTACACATGGAACAAGAAGATGCGATTGAGATCTATGTGGATAACAAGTCGGCCATTGACTTAGCTAAAAATCCAGTATACCATGATCGAAGTAAGCATATCAACACTCGTTATCACTTTATTCGAGAGTGCATTGCAAGGAAAGATGTCCAAGTGATACATACGAGGTCCGAAAACCAAGTTGCAGATATCCTCACCAAGCCGATCAACGAGAAAGATTTTTCAAGACAACGAATGATGCTTGGAGTCGGTAAATCAAGTTTAAAGGGGGGTGTTGGATCGTAAACTTGATTTAGTCCGAGCCCATATAGTGGAAGCTTCTAGAAAGTCGTAGAATGGTATGGAAGCTTCTAGAACGACAAAGAATAATCCTAGAAAATATCCATAGATATGTCTAGAATATTGTAGCTAAATGTAATAGAAATATCTAGAATTAGGATAAGGATGATGATGTATTAGGAATGATCAAGATGATGTAGGAAGTATCTAGATCGTAGTAGAATATCCATGGAAATATCTCATCTCCAGAACATCCCATGGAGTAGTATAAATAAGTGTTTAGGTGATGCATTTGAAAGATGAAGCAAATGAAGCAAAGCTTAAATAATCAATAATATTCCTCTCTTCCTAAATTTCACTTGCAACCTCTTCATCAAATATAAGCCTAAAAGGCCTTCGAGTTTCTAACGCTTGAACACGTTGTTACAAACCGTTGGGTCGTTTTTCTAATGCATCATCCCGCTGTTCCAATGCCTATATGCGAGAATATACATAGTGTTTAAATGCATTAGATACTCTTGAATTTTTGAACCAAAAGGAGTTAATACATAAAATTATAAAATTGTCTGTATACCAGATTTACAAGGAGGTGATTTTGGGTGTGCATCTTCACTTTTTCAATCATGGAATCACTTTCGAACAGATTGATCACTTTGTCTAACGGCTCATCATCATCAGTGGGCAGGAAAGTCACATAAATCACTCTAACATCCTTCAATGAGCATGATCTATTGCACAAAGGGCACTGGTAACAATCAAAAGAGAATTTCTAGTGAGGATATATATGGAAACAATCAAAGTTCAAAATCAAATTTTTTAAAAGAACTTATAGGTTATAGTACATGGACAAACCTTCCTAGAACCTTGAATTAGCCATTTGTTTATACAAGACAATCCATATGCATGCCCACAAGGAAGACAACTGCGCAAACATGTTTATATATCAAGCAGTTTAAAAATGTTGATATGTCAATACCATAATGTAGTATGATCATACCAAATTTGATGATTTCCATCACTTGTGCAATCCTCAAAGCAGATGGAGCAACCAGCATTTCTTCGACCTTCGATCAACACATTCCCTTGCTTAGGTGTGTAACTAGGCCAAGAATGTTCAGGTGTCCCCCCAGGCAAAGATGTTAATGTAGGCGAACGCTCAGGTGTCCACTCAGGCGACATAGGTGAATAGGGCGAAGTACGTGAATATGTGGGCGGTGAATATGTGGGCGAGTTAGGTGTATATGTAGGCGAAAAATGCTCGGGTGTATACCCAGGCGTAGTAGGTGAATATGGAGGCGGAGAGTGCTCCGGTGTCCATCTCGGTAGAGCCTGATACACATCTTCCATCAACTCGTCCAACGAATAAGACAAATGATAACCATCATCCAACTCCAATACATATTCAGGTGTGAACCCAGAATGCACAGGTGACCCTTGCTCGGGTATGTAACTTGGCTGAGAATGTTCAGGTATCCACCCAGGCGAAGTAGGTGAATATGTGGGCGAAGTAGGTGTATATGTAGGCGAAGAACGCTCAGGTATATACCTGGGGTAAGTAGGTGTTGGTATAGGCGATGAATGCTCAGATGGATACATCGGCGAAGTAGGTGAATATGCAGGCGAAGAAGGCTCAGGTGTCTCTCTAGGCAATAAATTTAAATCCAAGACTCTGGGCGAAGTAGGTGAATATCCAGGCGAAGAAGGCTCAGGTGGCAAATTTAAATCCAAGTCTAAGGGATATGTTCTAGGCGAAGAACGCCCGTGGCCACCTCGGTGGAGACTGATACACATCTTCTTCCATCATTAATCTATTACACCTCGTCCGACATATAATAAGGTGTCCACGTTGGAGAATGATCGGATGTCATTCTAGCGTTTTAGTTCGACTAACCCTAATTATGGGAATAACAAAGGACGAATAACAACATTGACGGGTTTTATATTTATAGGTGAAACTTATGTTATGCCTCCTTCCTGTTTGTCCTTTGTTAAATGTAAGTTACTATTTTACTTTTAAATACTTAACAATTCTAACATTGTACTTATTTTACTTTAAAATACTTAGAGCATAGTGTGTCACGGCGAGTTTGTTCACACTCCAACGTGGCACCTCGCCACTTCTCGCCGCCACCGCCACCACACCACCACCGCCGATCCCACTTTCGCCACTCCAACGACACACAACAAGACAAAAACTTTTTGAATAATAACATTTGAATATTACCGCTTATATCAAACAGCGATTTTTTTTTTTTTTTTTTCAAATTCAAATATTACCCCACGCACTCTATAAATAATACCCATATTTTACACAAAAATCACACTTCTTTCAAAATATATTATCTTCACCATCTCAATCCACAACAAAATGTCTCAAGATCCAAACGAGATGTCTTTTATGAATCTCCTCAACTCGTCTTCGTCAAACCCGTCCACCCCATCGTCCCAAAGCTCAAACACTTCTTCGCAAGTCGGATTTTAAGCTTTTCAATATCCAAGACAATCACCACCGCAATTCTATCCATCACAACCATCACAACCGCAATTCTATCCATCACAATCGCACTTCTATCCACCACAATCCCAATACTATCCATCACAACCATCACCACCGCAATTCTACGCTTCACAACAATATTACTTTGAATCACAATTCAAAGTACCTCAACTACCACCAACCGAAACACGTGAAGAACGTCATCAAGGAAAAAAACCGGCCAAAGTGCCAAAGAAAAAAAACAAGACCGTGGTGAATTTGGACGCGACAATGAGGAGGAGGAAGAAGAAGAGTCTCGAACCACAATTCATTGGACAAGCGAGGAAGAAAAAATTTAGCCGAGTGTTGGTCGAGGTTTCCCAAACGCCACTATCGGTAATGACCGACTAAACGATGCTTTGGACTCGATTGGGAGGCTTCAACGTCGTAGTCCGTGGCCTACTCATACAAAAATATGTGCACGGGTAAATGGACTCGGATAAACGGTGATTGCCAAAAGTTTAATGGTTTTACAAGCATTTGCAAACAGAGATCCGGGAAAATGATGTTGATCACATTGAGAATCCAAGACTTGCTTTCAAGTCTCAAACAGAAACAGCTTTACTATGGTCCCGGCATGGGTGGTTTTGAGACAATATCCCAAATGGGACGCACGGACGGGATCAATGAAGATAATATCCCGAATTATTCGCCTCGATCCAAGAGCTCGTCACAGCAAGCCTCGACCGCAAAAAATCAAAATAAGTGGAGTCGTCAACGAGCACCGGGGGGAGTCAATCGGATGCTATTGCGGAAGCTTTAGCGCAAGAGTATAAACGTAAAGTCGACGGAGCCAAAGAAGTGTACGAGGCGAGGATAGCGAAAGAAAAGTCACCCAAGAGTGTCGAGAATTAGAGTTTCTCATGCATGATATTGAGGGTTGCGGAGCCAAAAAATCGATCCTCAAAAGAAACAAGATTTAATTAATAGAAAATACTACAAGACTAATTAATGTTGTATTTTTAAGTTTCGTATGGTTTTAGTTTTCGTATGTTTTTTTCCGTATTGTTGTTGTTTTCCGTATTGTAATTTTATTTTAATGAAATGAATTTTATTGTGTTAGAAAAATATGAAAAAGAAATAAAATGAGGTGGGTGGGGCCCAAATGAAGAGGTTTAAGTTAGTTGTGATTGGGGGTATTTTTAAGTGAGATGTTGGAGTGATGTGGAAGTGTTGTGGCACAAGTGGGGCCCAAATGAAGAGGAGTGGTGTGTCATGACACTCTATGCTCTTATATGTTATGTATTTAATTTGCATTAGATAAAACAACATTTTGTTAAGTTGAATCTAAATATAAAACGATTATTTGATGACACTTAGAGCTTAAGGTGTAGTGACCTTAGGTCAAGGTTTAACTTTTGTCACGCCGCCACATCGCCTTTAACATTTCATCTTAACTCACCGAAAAACACCTCTTATCATAACATTCTCAAGGTTAAATCATAACTCAACATTTTGAGCCTCACTTTTATTTAAAAATAAAATTTACAATAGAAAACAATAGAAAAAAACAAAAAAAACAAAAACAAACCACAAGGATCTAAACTCACAATTTTGAAAACAATAGAAAAACAAAAAAAAAAAAACAAAAAAAAAAAAAAAAAAAACCCACAAAGATCGAAATCACAAACACCCAAACTTGATTTCTTCTACCTTTAACCACCTGCAACTGTGAAACACACACTAAAACACACACGTAACACACACACTAAAACACACACATAACACACACCAAAATACCCATTTAAATTGGAAGAAAAAAAAGAAAAGAAACGAAACAAAGTTTTAACGCCGCGTTATTTCTTTAACGTGGCTCTAACGCCACAGACGGTGTGGGTAACGGGGCATAACGGCCCGGCGTTGAGGTTTAACGCGGCTAGTAGCGTTACTATACCGTCTGCTCTTAGAGGTCTAAGTGTAGTAACGTCAAGCTCGACGTTATGCTGAGTTATCAGACAACCCTCCAAACCAACGGCGTTGGCTCCGCACTGACACAAACGCATGTTGGGCTCATTTTTTTACCGGGTTTGGGTTATATTTGTGTTTGATATTAGGATTATTGGCTTGTTAATAGTAGGGGTGGCTATTCTGTACATGACACGATAAACGACACGAACCCGACACGAAGTTAAACAGGTTTGGGTTGAGGATAAAGAGGTTTGGGTCAAAAATGGGTCAACGCGTCTAACCTGTTTAATAAACGGGTCGTGTTTGGGTTGGATAAGTATTAAACATGTCAAACCGTGAACCCGCTTAAGTATATAAGATCTTAAAATAAAATATATAACCTAGTTTTTATGTTAGACGTGAATTAAATGTATTTTGTTATTTACTTAGTATGAGTGAATTATAATTTTATACCTTAGATATCATGAAAAATTGACGCTTGTAATTCATAAAATTGTCGATAGTTATTTGTATGTTGTTCTTATCATATTTTAGATTCTTATATCATTTTTGCATTTAAACTAGTTAAATCGACAAATCGCCAACTTTATTCACCGCTTGACCTATTTACTTAAATGGGTTAAACGGGTCACAAATGGGTTACACGTGTTATGCGTGTCCTGTTAGGTTGAGTTTCTTGACACGATTAATAAATGGATCGTGTCCGGTAAAGACTATACTAACCCGCCAAGTAAACTTTAAAACTCTTTGTTCAAACAAACATTCTTGTTATCCGCTTCCTCCCAAGTAAACTTTAAAACCTCAAAAAACATAATTTAATCATCAATGTTTTCAAAAACAACAATTATATGCTATTTTTGAGGGCGAGAAACGAGATTAAAATATGATTGATGAGAATGGAATGGAATCTCATATGAGGTCGGCTCAGATATAACCCATGATTGACGAAGCTTAAATGTCAATAATCGAAAGGACTTGTTCTGGACGGGTAATAATTTCAAACTGTTCTAACCAATGTTTTGAAACCCGGGTCGACCCGGCCGGGTTAACCGGTTGGACCGGTTCCGGGCAAAAAAACGGGTCAAAATAACCCGGGTTTCTAAAACCGGGTTAACCAGTTAGACCCGCCGGGTTTGGTTTTTTCAAATTTTTTTTATAAAAACCGGGTTGACCCGGCGGTCGAACCGGTTGACCCGGTTATTTATATATATATATATATATTTTAATGAAAACCGGGTTGACCCGGCGGTCGAACCGGTCGAACCGCTTGACCCGGTGACCGGTGACTCGACCGGGTCGATTATAAACCCGGGTTTCAAAACATTGGTTCTAACTAGTTATGTAAACGTGTCTCGAAAGTGTACATTTTCGAGAGATTTTCTTTGGACTTGACCAGGCTGGGTAATAATTTCAAGCTAGTCTAACTAGTGATGTAAACGTGTCTCAAATCAGTCTTGTCTCCTAGAAATCAATCAATTCAAAAAGTGCGAACTCTACCCTTAATGTGCAGATTTAAGTCAAAACAACATAAGCACATGTGAAGGAGGAGTATTTATGAAAATACAAAACTCTCGAAGTGTTAAAAAAATGTGTTTTCAATCATAAATAGTTTGAGAGATTTTTCAATGAAAGATTTTATGGCAAGTGATCAACGGTGAAACAACCTAGGATAATCATTGAGTTATAAGGTGATTAAGGTTAGGTTTCATGTCCAATGATTCGCAAGAGCTGGAAGGATCTAACCAAGGACACCCAATAGTTTAGAATTAGAAAAGTCTTTAGCTATGATTGAAAAAGGATAAATGTGAGAAAGGAGAAAGAATGAGTTGAAGAATTAAAAAGAAAGGTTAAGAAAAGGGTAAAAAGAAATAGCCCTCCAAAATTCAACTTAGGGCAAAAACCGGGTTCAATACATATGCTACTGGTTGTCACTAAAGTGACGCCAATATTGAAGACAAGACATCATGGACCCAGTGACGCACTACACTTAACCTTCTAGCCACTCAAGTCCTCTTAAAAGGATTTGTTTCATTCTCATGGGGAACCCTTGTTAGGTCACCATATTAGTAACACAAGCATCAATAGAAGAAATAGGGAAGAGAGGTGATCGGATGAACACACACACACACTTACGCGTAGGAATATAAGAAAGATTATGCTTAGAGTAAATGTGTAAAGTGAACAACCAACCCTCAAGTGAGGGTATTACAAGACTATTTATAGGAGGAACTAGGCAACACCCAAGTTCCCATCCTTTCCTTATTGGGCTTGGCCTAGGCTTATGGGCCTTCTACATAAGCCTAAGCTTAATAACTAACATAAAGGCCATATTAAGCTAACTATTACATATGAATCACTAACACTTGAATAAGGTTTAGGAGTGATTCCAACAATCTCCTCAAGTGTTAGTGATGAATGAATGAGTAATAAACGTTGTAGGTGCCGATGTAATAGTAGCCTTGACGCCTTCTCGACATTCTTCTTTCTTGTGAGAAGAAGTGTCTTGATTTGAACAATCTCCCAAAGTAGAGAAATTGTTTCCTTTGAAGTATTCTCGCTTTGACGCCATCAATTTCTTTGTTCTTAGATCTTTGTACCTTGTGTTGAAAGTGATAGTAAGTTGTGGTAATCAGATCGTCGCTTTCACGCTCCAGGGTTCCACGCCTTTCTCCAACATGTTCACACGCCTTTAACGTTGGATTACGCTTGATGAAGTTCTTTAAGTCTTTAAACTTTGTAGATTCTTTGTTGACGAAGAATCATTCGACTTTGTGTTGCCTTTGATTATGAGAGAACTTCCATAAGTGATGTTGTTTGTATGAGCATGTGGAGAATTTGCACGATCATTCCGCCCGTAGCTTCCATAAGAAGTAAACATAGGAAAGGTTAGTAATAAGCGGATTCCGCACTTACAAGTTTGAACTTCGAGAATGTTAATGAGATAGTGTGAAAACACAACTCTAATTCTCACAAAGGCCGCTCTCGAACCGAGTCCCACAAGTGAGATAACGCGATGTATCAAGTACACCTACGGTTCGGATGAGTCACCGAGGTACACCAAGCATCACATCACGATCGAGACCGTTTGAGACCACAAAGCGTAATCCACGGGAGTTACCAAGCGACCGTCATGGTCGCTTGATGTTGACCCGGCGGGAGTTTCCATTCAATCACCGAGGATCACAATAGTGAACCTCTCATAAATGTTCTCGATGCATTGCTAGGATCCGTGTAGGACTTGATAACGCACCACCGTTGTTCTTATTATTGAACAACAAGTGATGAAATGTCAAGTGTACCTAAGAGATCTATTGATGAATCTCGTGGCTCTAGACTCAATAGTGCGTTTGGTTTTCCCGAGAGGAGACTAGGAGAGGGTCTCTTCTTCAATACCATCGATCTCTAAGAGAAAGCCGATAGTTTCCATAGGGTTCCCTGTGAGAATGAAACAAGCTCGCTGGGAGAAACTTGAGTGGCTAAGAAGGTTTAGTGCATGCGCCACCGGGTCCATGACGACTTTTAATCTTCAATACCGATGTCACTAAGTGACAACCAAGAGTATATGAATTGAACCCGTGTCCGCTTCTAAGTTGAATAATCTTGAGGGTTATTTCTTTTCACCCTTTCTTTGCATTTCTTTTAATTCTTCAACTCCTTCTTTCTCCGATTCTCATTTTCTCCTTTTATAATTATACCTAAGGACTTCTAATTCTAACTATTGGTAGTGTCCTTGGGTAGATCCTTCCGCTCGTGGATCATAGGACGATTATTCCTAACCTTAATCACCTTATAACTCCATTGCCATAAAACCATTTTCATGAAAATCTCTCAAGTATTTGTGAATGAAAAGCATGTTTGAACACTTCAAGAGTTTTAGATTTTCGTAAATACCCCTCCACATGTGCTTAAGAGTTTTGATGAAATCGCATGCAGAGGAAAGATCGCGCACTTTTGAATTGATTGACTCAAGATAGACAATTCCTTGTGAGACACGATTACATTGCATAGTTAAAGAGGTACATTGTCGCCTTTTAGGTGACAACTAACTCTAATAACTACCTTGAAGATGTGGACAACCCCAAAAGGTTGTCAAACTTGTCAAAGTTCATGTCTATCGAGTTTCTCGAAAGGTACGATCTACTCGGATAAGTCTTGGAAGACAAATCTTTCGATGTATGACCGCTCGATTTCGTCAATTCATGGGTTAAGTCTTTTCACACGAGAATGCAATAGCAAATCACAACATATATCTTATCACAATAATTTTCTCCCCTCAAAATGGCATATAAAATGTTATTTTGATAACGCTTGGATAATAAATATGACCATTTCGAGTTTTGTGGGAAGATTATCACGAAGAACAATTTAGTGATCAATTTTTTTTATCAAATATTCCCTCAACAAGTAATACTAACTTTTGAAATTTTGAAAAATGTAAGGGGAAGTACTTGTTCTTTTGAGGAAGACCTTTAAAATAGAAAGGTTTGATAAGTTTTACTAAAAGTAAGAAGCTTGCTCCTTTTATAAGGATTGTGGCAATCAAGCGCACTACGTGATCCTTTCATTACAAGAACGGGTTGTACATCGTTATGTGTGCACAAGCCATTGTCAATATATAAGTACACATCCAAACTAGTATGAAATTGAAACAGTTTAAGGGTACCAGAATTTCGTGTAGGTCGGCAAGAACCCGTGAATGCGAATCGGGCGCTGATATCCCGTGAGATTAATGCGAGGACGACCACCTATGAAGCTTTCCAATGTTCTCGAATCGTCCTTCGAAACAACCTTTCATCAATCCGCTTGATGATTCTCTTGACATCCCGCCTTTCCTTAGAATCCCATCTCTTTGTGACCTAATGCCTTGTTGAATCGCTTTAACCGATAAGCTAGTCCATCCCGACATGCTTCAATGTTGAATCACCAAACTTATGAAGCTCGCACACGCCATCAGCAGGTTGTGTAGTTCACCGCGTAGACTACTCCAAAGGGTTTGGTCGATGAGAGTGTATCGAGGAAGGTGGTTTATGTCGTGAAGTTCTAGCCGAGGTATGGTGAAGTTGACACGTGTCCGATACGACTCAACGAGAAGTTGTAGATCTTCTACACGCCTCGGATTACGATGCTTCGATGAAGATAATCAAGGACTTGATGTATTCACGTTGAATTTCGTGGAGAATTATCTCATGCGTCCCCTGCACTTTGCAAGATCTGGATCTTCAATGTCGTTGAGACAAATTTTGAAAGTCCGCTTCACGTAAAGCATAGTCCTTTTCGCCTTGTCTTTTGACCACGATGTTCTTTAGGAAGGTGTAGTCCCATTTAGACGAAAGAGCAACATGCTTAATAGCAACGATTCCTTTATCATCGTGCACTTCATGTTGAGATTTACGAACCCGGCACTCGTAGTAGATTCGCCGGCTTCCGGCCAATGGTGAATCCCATACAAAGGCATCGATGTCATACTCTTCCACTGTTGTTGAACATGTGGGTAGCCTTTTCTTCGATGGCTATGCGGTTTAGTATATGGTCACGGAACGGAAGTGTAAGTGATGTAGCGATTTCTTTGACACATCGCTACCATGTAGAAGAAATTCCGTGTCGTTGTTAAAGAAGTATCGAAATGGAATTGAGGTAGTATGGAGCATTGTCTTTTCCGTGTAGTCGATGTTTGGTAGGTAGAGGTTTGGTCCAACTGTAGTATGGAGCATTGTCTTTTCCGTGTAGTCGATGTTTGCTTGTGGTTGAGCCAATCAATGTTGTTAGACATGGCTCGTGCTATGTTTTCAAGGTGATATTCAAATTCAATAGCACTTTCCGAGTCTGATTTGAGTATTTGAAAAGCTTCATTCTTGATTCGCTTCAACTCGATTTCGCCATCTTCTTCACTTAACTTTTCTTGCAAGAACTTTGTTAGGAATTAGAAAATTCCATAGTGAAGAGTCGGTCACCCCAAAATGATCTAGCATAAATTAGCTCGTAGACTTGTAGTTATTTACGTTATTTAGCGGTTTATTAGTTAGTTTGTAGCGTAGATTAGTTTAGTGTAACACCGTGGAGGAAGGACGGTCTTTACCCATCGTATGCCCGATCCACATTCGACTGTGAGGACGTTATGTTTGTAAGTATAAATACCCCTTCCATCCATGGAAGGGGTGTGGCTTGGCAATCTAACCTTTCACATTTTTGTTCTACAACTCTCTACCAAGAACACCATCTCTCTACTTTCTCTCTCTAAAATGTATTTTGATCATCCAAGACCACCCGAATCATCAAACACAATAAATATTTACGATCCTACAATTGGTACCAGAGCCAAGGTTTTTATGTTGTGTTGATTTGTGTGGTTTAGTATCATGTTTTGAAGTCGTTTTACCATAATTTTGGAGTGAAACTTTGTATTATCGCTTTTGTTATAAGTCTCTTTACATGATTGGTATTAAATGGTCAAAACTCTTGAATGGTTTTTGTGGTCTATGGTCTTAATCGTTAAAATTTTTGTCAAGTCAAGATTTTGTCCAAGTTCGCTTTGTGTAAACTTTGTCCAAAATTTGAATATCGGTCATTTTTTAGGTCAATATGGGTCAAAATATGCATCGTTATAAAACTTTTCTGGGTTTATTTGAAGCTGGCCGGAAAAGTAGTCGGAAAAACTCATTGGAAAAGGTTTATGTTCATCCTAGCGAGTTGTACTATATGTAGCAACTTGTAACTTTACTGGTGGCGACTTGTCTTTACAAGTCGTCTAACTAGCGAGTTGTCAACCGAAAACTGAGGTAGCGACTTGGCCTTATAAAATCTAGCGACTTGCTTTGAAAAAAATGGGTAGCGACTTGTCTTTACAAGTCGTAGCAACTTGTGCTAGCGACTTGTGCTAGAGACTTTGGCTAGCGACTTGTGACAGAAAGGAAGAAGAAGAAATGACTACACGACCACATTTAATCAAATACCATATACCAAAAACTCAAGACCTCAGTCATTCAATACATCATCAGTCCACATTCTACATAAAAAGAATTGACATGCTTTATCATAAGACTCGACTCAAATGGATCTTTAAACCAAATCACTAATCCTACTTCATCCGGTCATAACTCTATAGCCAACACCATTTGTATATATTCTTATCCCATATCACAAACAACATCTCCTCAACTCCAATCTTCCAAGACTTAAAACGTAAATGAAAAATAAATAAATAATAATAATCATCACAAGATCTCAGAAAAGTCAAACTTTGTAATCTTTTAAAGATTTTGTTTGTTGAACTTATGTCCTCATAGATCCTTTAGAATTCTTGACTTCTTTTTAATATCCGAAAGTTTACAAGAAAGATTAAACAGCTTGTGTGTTAATCTAACTCTCTGATTCGGTCTATGCAACAAGCAAATTAAACATCAATTCAATATCAAAACCTACCCGAGACCTTCATTAGGTCTTGAAGATTGAGTCAGGTATCGTCTTTCATGGCATTAATGTTCCTACCTTGCCATCCCTGTGGCCACGATGATATGCCTCATGCCATCCCTGTGGCGTAGCACTTGGTTTGTTAGGTGCTGTTTTGTTGAACTAATGTGATGGGGTCGAATTATTTGAGATACCTTAGGAAGATATGTAAGATATTAAGGTGTGTATCTAAAGGAGGCGGATGGATTTCTAAGGGTCTTGTGATGCAGAGAGAGTTTTGGAGGCGTATTATACTGGATTTAGGGTTTGATTGTTGTTTTGAGAGAAATGGGAGGCGTACTTTTGGTGTTTAGAGTTAGAGTAAAGTGAGATATATTAGGGTAAGACAAGAGTTATTTAACGGAGATATTGAGTTGTGAATGGATCGGGTAATACCTTTTTGTTGGACCCGGGTTTGGATTTCATGAGGCATGGGCTTTATGAATGATTCAAATGATGCATTGGGTTTGGGATTTACAAACCGATTATGGGCTTGTAGAAGTTCTATCTTGATTGGGCTGAGATTTGATACCTTTGTGGAACAAATGTGTTGTCCGAAAGTTTTTTAATAAAGAACAATTGGATACAATTTTTATAATGTATTGGAATAATGTGTGGTATTTTTTTTATGGTAAAATTTCACGGAAGGATATAAATTCACGGCTTGAGTGTTAATTAAAAAAAAAATGACGACGGGCTTTTTGTATGGTATTACTTACGATGCCTCAGAATGTCTATGACACCTCAGAATGTCTATGATACCTCAGGATATAAATTCACGGCTTGAGATATTCGACGCCTCAGAATGTCTATGACACTTCACAGTCTAAGCAAAATTGTTCAAGAATCTTCAGTGTCACTCATGCTTTTTCGAGATGTTTGCTTGTGACAAGAACTTTTCGTGCAAATGGTCGTACTTGTTATTGATACTTCCGAAAGTTCGAAACCATCATGGGGGAGAAACGTGTACCTTGATGATTACGGTCAACCTCAGAGGGAAGTAGTTTATACTACTTGACTTGGTATGGTTTGTGAAAATTGTATACATATGGGTAAAGAATTGTTGATGATATTGTTGATGATGGAGAATGAACTGTTAAAGAACCGCTGCATGTTCCCCTAAAAACAAATATTCACCGAAACCAAAGTTGTCATAACACGTTCAAACTGACATTGTTTGCGGTTTGGTCTTGGTTTTGTAAAATCCCGCGAAAGAACCTATTTCTCGGTTTAAATCATAGACTTGTAAAATCCCGTGACAATGGAAACATCCTGGTAAAAGTAAAGTGCATTTCCGGTTCAATCTCATGGTTTATTCTTGGTTTTGTAAAATCCCGCGAAAGAAACTATTTCTCGGTTTAAACCATAGAATTATAAAATCCCGTGATGATGGAACCATCCTGGAGAAAGAAAAGCGTATTTCGGGATCTTATTTGATGTTGTTGCTATGGTTTCTACTACAATTAATGGATAAAAGGGTGTACTTCATGAATTGGGTGTGTGTTTGGATTGTCCTCATGGCAGTTTGGTTATTATAAGGTTTTATGGGGTTATGTGCTTTTAACCATGGTCGGGATGAAAACCATTATCAAAGTTCACTTAAAACGTCAAAGGAGGCTAGAATTGAACTTTTAACTAGAAGATGTGACAACGAGGTTAATTCACTATTATTTATTTGAGGCTGAAGTGAAATATCATGGGCGAGTGTACTTAGTATCTGAAGGTATCGGGGATGGATGGATGAAGATTCTTCAAGATCCTTGTTCAAGCTTATTATTAAAACAAAGACTTGGAAATCTAGTTATTGTTGGGTGACTTTTACCTTTTCTTTTACCACTTGGGGGAATTGGGCTCTTATCACCTCAAAATAACTATCACTTTAAGTAGTTACGTTGTAGTGCTCAATGTCACATTCAATTGTGGATTTTCAAGAGGTAATGTACATCTTATACTTGATGGTTGGTTGGTTGCAGAGTATAGAGTACATAGAGAGTACTTAGAGATGCTAATGGAAATCGGCACCGCTCTTTGTTACACATGTGCAAGTTTAAGTCACGAGTTTGGGTTATTCTACTTCAGGGTCAAATTCATCATATTGGGTTTCCTCCATCACTGTCACTACAAAGAGCCTACTGAATGATAATGGGGTTGATTACATGTTTTGCTAAGAGAGTCAGAAGAGAGAGATTATGACGTCTGCTCACACGGCTCAGCCTCGTGCTTCAACATTATGACGTTTGAATACTTGAGCTCAAACCTCGTACTCTAAAGAAAAGAAAAGTGTACGCTCAAGGCGCTTTATCTTCGAAGAAGAGAAATTTTCTCATTAATGACCATTCTCATCAACATGTTTCATACTTTTCCACGCTTTCGGCTATCAAGTGAACAAGGCTAATGTTGATTGTTTTCTTATTCCACTTGCTCAACTATAATGACGATGGCGACATCCTATGCTAATTTTATGGGGAGAAGTGTGTATAGACTACATTGTTGAAGATATTCACTTGTTTAATCAAGAATGGCAACCACGTATGCAATTCTTGAGGGGAGAAGAAGTGTGAAACTAATGCATGATGATTTATATATGAGAATAAATGGTCAACGGCTCCAAACTCATGTAAGAACCGAGCTTCTTCTTATCGGGTCATTTCTACATGGAGTTTTCTACTAAGAGTCGTTGGTTGACATCTTCACAAGCTAATATGAGTTTATCGACAAAGTGCTTCCGGTTAATGCTTCACGACACATCAACATGATGATTCGAACAATCTCTCCGTTTGTTTGATGTGATTGGTAGTTTGATGTTACCATCTCGTGTGTTCGCTATGGGTGATTGTCGATTTCCTTGATGAACATCTTTCGTTCTTGTTTGATTGGGAGAGATTTTAGTTAAGGGACTTGCAAGAGGTAAGTTAATTGGGATACTTTTGGTGATGTTCTTGTTTTGGTGAGTTGAAGATGTTAACTATCTATTCCCCAACTAGACAATCTAGAAGAAGGTCGAGTCTACAACCGTTTCTACATTTTCTGCTATATGTTAGAAGACTAAAAGACGAGTTGCATGTGATTATCAAAAGACTTCTTAATATTCGGCATTTATCAAACAGATTGTCGGTTTAGGGAGAGCACTAATTGGGGAGATTGAAATGCTAAATTTAATCCCTAATTAGACTTGCTCACGTTATTCTTCAAAGAAGTTGATTCTCACAGATACATCCGAGCTAATGATGTTCTTCTCAACAAATTTCTAGTATACGGGCTTACAATGAGTTCTTCGATTCAAGTGTGAAACCAAAGAAGGGAAAGGAGACTCACATCTAAACACAAAGCGAGTAAACTTGATGAACTTAATTCTTCTAAGTGATTGAAGATATCCCGGGAAGACAAATGTTATTACCGCAGAGAAACTCAAGGTTTGACTCATGGCGAGTAAACTTGATGAACTTAACTCTTCTAATTGATTGAAGATATCCCAGGAAAACAAATGTCATGACCGCAGGGAAACTCAAGGTTTTACTCATCAAGGCTTTTTGTGTTAATATTCCAACGACGTGGGGGAAGTGATGTAAGAGACGGTTTTGAAGATAAAAGAGGCACACAAGTGAGGAGGCATTTGAGTACTTCGGGTTCTTGAGCTTCATACACAATCATCAGGAAAGATAAATGTGCATTGGGTGGTTGTACCATTTATTCTTTGAAAATCTATTTGTGTATTAGGGATCTTGAGCTCTATTCTAAGAGACGAGCTGCATCAATTCAACTACTTGGGGGAATTGTTCTCTTGACACCTTTCGGAATGGATCGCTTCGGACGTCAGTAGAAAAGAAATTTGAGAAGATTGTTTTATGTGTGGGATGATACGTTGTTGTTGTTCTATTGGATGATATAACCTCGAACGAAGAATCATGGTGATTATTCTTAAAAAGAGCAGCAAGATCGATGATAATGGTGTGCGTCTTTGTGCACTGCTAATGAAAGCTTGAAAGAAAGCTTTGAATCTGCTCACTAAAGGATTTTCGGTTTAGGGGAAGTCGCAAAGTCTCTTTCTCAAAGGCTCATGTTCTATCTTCAATTCTGGAGCCTCGAAATCTTTGGTGGTGGACGTTTAAGAGATGATGATTTCTATCTTCTTCAATGGGGCTGCTCGATATCCTTATCTCGGTACTCGTATCATCATCTTCTTAAATTATATCATCTACTCTATCTTTGTACATATTCTATTAAAAACAAAATAAAAAAATATAAAACCAACAAAAAGAAAATAGAAAAATATAAAACCTTCAAAAAACCCATAAAAATCAAAAAATTTAAAAAAAAATAAAAAAAATAAAAAATACCAAAAATATTGTTTTATCAAGACATGTCTCGGTATCGATAACATCTACGGTCTTAGAAATGTCATTCAACAATGGCACGGGACCATAGATGAAGTTCGAGCAGGAGGTGTAAATATTTCTTTCCAAGCATGTCTCAAACAATGGCTTGCAGTTACTTCTGACTGTGACCCGTGCTTAAAACAATGGCTTGCTATTATTTCCGATAGCAACCCGCTCTTCAAGGAAGGAAAGTGCTGCGCTAAACCAATCTTCAAATATTTCGTGTACTTTTCCTAAAAACAAATTAAGGAAAGTATGTCGAAGGACTGCTGTTCCTACACAAATGTTTTTATTTCTAAAATTCTTCAGAAAAATATTTGTTGTTGTCTAAATTGGTGGTAAATGAGTTGCTTGAAAATCTTTCAGATTCATTGTTTTCGTAAAAATTTGAAAACTCAATCAATGACTTCAGCGCTTTTTAACTCTTCTGAAAATGAGTCATTGATTGAGGGGGAGAATGTTTTCAAATTTATATCATCTATCGGGCTTTTCTAATTATCCTAATATGCTTAATTAAAAATGATGTTAACCTATGTTGAAGGACTAGGTGCCTAGGATATGATTGCTAGGATTAGATGATTAGAGTTTGATAAACACATTATTCCCATATATTTGAATGATCTGATTGATATGTTGAATTGACTTTTATTAGTCGATTGCTATTTTGGTGATGTCGACCACCATATATCTGTATGTGTGTTCACTAACGTATGCAAGTATATTGGTATATAGGAATGTTCCCGATCCGGATCCCACAATTGATGATGATTGGATGCCGAAAGGAAAGGGTAACTATATCTTGGGTTGACAAATGAAGAAACGGAGCTTAATTGGTCTTTTATGGAAAGTTGGCATAATGCAACGTAAGAGGTCTCACTGCATCAACAGATGGTTTTCTTCAAAGTGATTGAAGAAACGGAGCTTAATTTGACCTCAGTTGGCATTAAAATGCAACGTAAGAAGTCTCACCGCATATGCGATGGTTTTTCTTCCAAGCCCTATAGCAACAATGAAGCTTCTCAACCACCTAACGATCTCTGCAGGTGATAATAGTGAATGATACCATTTTCTAAAACTTTGAAAATATTGTTTTTGAAAATGGAAAATATTGTTTTGAAAATAATTTGACTTAATTTTGAAAATCACCGGACTTCTTTTTGTCAAAACCTAAGTCACTCAATTATCGACTTTGGTCATAGATTGAGGGGAGAGTGATTTAAATTAAAATATTTTCAAACGATATTTCTTCATAAAAGTCCGTTTGTACAAAATGTGGTGATCTAAAGATTTAATGTTATGTCATGGTATGATTTTCTTTAAAACTCAAAGATCATCAAAATGAAATTTTTCTGTTTTGTTTGATTGTGAAATTGTTTTATTTTACTTAAAGATCTCTTAAAACAATCATACCGACACTAACAATCTTTAATGTTTAAATCTGTTCATTATCTGTCATTTTTCAAAATCAAATCTTGCCACGTCTTTCCCTAAACTTTTCTAAATGATTTAAATCTGATGGGATCACAAATCTCAAATGGTTTGATATTTTGATCAGGGGAGAGATAGTGATTTAAATCTCAAATCTGTTTTAATGGAATTGGTTTTATTCCTTCAAAGGCACTCCTGCCTCCATGTGCCAAACCTATTTCAATATATGATGCACATATTTGAGGAGGAGGATTTATCCAAAAACAAGATGAGTATTTAAACCAGGCCACAAGTTCTCCCATGTTTTCTAAACCTAATTAAATCACTTGAGATCCAAAATCTCAAAGGGTTTGATATTTTTGATCGGGGGAGAATTTGTGATTTAATATGAAATTTGATAAAAGGTGATCATTTGATTCAATGTGCAGGCTCTCTCTAATATGTGCTAAACACTTTCATATATTGATGCACATATTGAGGGGGAGCGAATGGTTTCTATTGGCAATCATGAAATGTGCCTCAAAAGAACTCTTTCCTCTATGTGATAAAATGATTTCAAATATCCTATGCACATATTGAGGGGGAGAATTTACCAAGAAAATCAAAAGGCTTTTTCTATTGAAATTGTGATCAAAGAAAATATTTCAAAGTCCTCTTGCTTCCATGCGCTAAACAATTTCTAAATCATATGCACATGTTGAGGGGGAGGTTTTCTAAATGATCAAAACTATTAAGGTACAAACTGCTTTGATCTCGTATCACAAGTACCTTGATTGTTTTTCCAAATGATTTTTCAATTGGTTTCAAGGAAGAATGAACTGTACCAAAAGACCGACCATTTTACTTTATGTATGGAGTTATAAGGATGGTGAGGTTAGGTATTAGTTCTCACGATCCGCCGAACCGGAGGGATCTACCGAGGACAATCCACTAGATAGTGTAGAGTCCTTAGGTATGATGAAAAAGGAGAAAAGTGAGATATGGGAAGAGTGCGGATCGAGATAGAGCTAGAATCGAATAAACCCAACAAGGTTCTAGTTATGAAGTCTCGGTAAGTAATCAAGGGGTTAAAGAATGAAAAGAAATGAAATGAGAAAAGGGTGAAAAGAAATAGCCTCCAATAATTCAACCTTAGGGCGAATCGGGTTCAATACATATGCTACCGGTGGTTACCAAGGTAACGCCAGATTGAAGACAAGACGTTATGGACCCAAAGGACGCACCGCACTATAACTTCCCAAACCACTCAAGTTCCTCTTAAAAGGGCTTGTTTCATTCTCACGGGGAACCGACATTATCTATCGACTTTCTCTTAGAGATTGTTGATATTGAAGAAGGAGACCCTCTCCATAGTCTCCGGCATAGGAACCAAAAATGTGCACTATTGAGTCTAGAGCCAAGAGATCATCCACAATATATGTTAGGACCTTAGATATATCAACCTTATCACAAACCCACTTGACGAACACAAGTATAACCAAGTTACGCGTAACACGAGTGAAACACAAACCCAAACTAAGCGTAGAAATAAGAAACAAAGATGAGAGAAAGATGGTGACTTGATGTTAGAACCGTGTATGTTATGCGTAGAAATATGAACACAAGATGTTATATTGCTCCAAAGAAAAACACACACACACACACACTTTCAAGCACACCCCTCAAATGACCGTTTGAGGGGTATTTATAGTACAAGTGACTTGATGCCCTAAAAGGCTTTCTATGGGCTTTCGTGGGCTTGGACATGGGTTGGATTGGATATAAGGCAAGCTTAACTAAACTAATACCCATTTAGCTTAGTCCAATCCACGAGCTCGTTGACTATTCTAGCACGATATCTAACACACGTTACAAAGTTCCTAAACGTGAATGACCATCACTTCTAATAAAACTATTAAGGCTAACAATCTCCCCCTAAGGGGTGGTCATTTAAAATAGAATAGTCTTGAATCTTTGTTCCTTCATGCTTTGTGATCAATTAATGTGGTTGTCTGTCGTTGTCAACTTTGTTGGTTTGGTGTCTCCACGTCATTCTCCACCATGCTCACACTTCTATTTGTCTTTTGGTTACCAATGATGTGGTTCTCGAGTCTTTAAACTTTGTAGATTCTTTGACATTGACGAAGAATCATCTTTAACTTTGAGTAGCCTTTGATTTTGATGAGAACTTTCATGTGTTATTGGTATGAGCATGTGGAGAGTCTGCACGATCTATCCGCTCCGGAGCTTCCATAAGAAGAAAACATAAAAACAGGTTAGTAATAAGCGGATTCCGCACTTACAAGTTTGAATTTTGAGGGTGTTAATAGCATAGTGTGAAACACGCCTCTAATTCTCACAGAGGCCGTTCTCGAACTAGAGTCCCACAAGTGAGATAACGCGATGTACCTAAATACACCTACAGATTCGGATGAGTCATTGAGGTACATCAAGCATCACCCCACGATCGTAGACCGCTTGAGACACACTAAGCATAATCCACGGGAGTTACCAAGTGACCCACCGTCGTGGTCGCTTGATGTTGACCCCGGCAGGAGTTTCCATTCAATCATCAAGATCACAGATGTGAAACTTCTCATATATGTTCGGCGATTGCTAAGACTGCGTGAGGACTCTAGAATATATCACTTGTGTCCTTATTGATGAACAACAAGCGATGTCATGTCAAGTGTTCCTATGAGATCGTTTGATGAATCTCGTGGCTCTAGACTCAATAGTGCATTTTGGTTTTCCTGAGCGGAGACTAGGGAGAGGGTCTCCTTCTTCAATACCAACAATCTCTAAGAGAAAGTCGATAGATCATGTAGGGTTCCCAGTGAGAATGAAACAAATCCTTTTAAGAGGAATTGAGTGGCTAGAAGTGTTAGGATCCAATATTTATGTTGTTTGATGATTCGGGTGGTCTAGGACAATGATTAAACAAGAAAGCCATTATAGAAGATGAAGAGAATTGAGAGGAGGTTCCTTGAAGAGAGTTGCTTAAGAAAATGAAAGGTTTATTCAAAGAAGCCACACCCCTTCCATGGATGGAAGGGGTATTTATAGTTACTGAATACACGACCTCCTATTGGCTCGTGGATCGTGTATACAGATGGGTAAAGACCCATCCTTCCTCCACGGTGTTGCACTAAACTAAACTACGCTAATAACTAACTAATAAACTAACAAATAACGTAACTAATGATGTGTCTACGAGCTAACTAATGCTAGATAATATTTGGGGTGACCGACACTTCACTATGGAATTTTCTAATTCCTAACAATCTCCCCAAGGAGGTCACCCCATGTTTTACATTTGAATCCTAGCATTCTATTTTATCTTCGCCTTGAGCTCGTGAGACTTTAATTCTTCACTTGACAATCTTTGTGCTTAAGTAGTGCAACTTCAAAGTCCGCATTGATTTGTACTTTTAGTGGAGGCCTTTAAGCGATCCACATCTTTGATGATCTTCGAGCTTTCATTGAGATCATCACCACAATAAATCTCGGATCACCCTTTATTGTGTTGCCATCATGTGAAGTTGTGACTTTTGGACCGACATGATCACACTTTGAATCATGACATCTTTCCATCGAGTAGCGAAGCCTTCATTGGTTCATGATATTTGCGCAGCGTAGCGAAGCATAGTATAAAAATATCGTAACCGTGTTATGTAGATATGCACCACCATGATTTCTTCAATTAAGTGTGGTTGCTATGAACATGCGGCTTTGGATTGACTCCTCAATTCGATCACCGCAATTGTCGGGGTGTACCGCATATGACGATTATCAATAAAGCGCACGAAAGTGTCTTTGATCACTTTCGTTGAATTAAGGTACACGCCCACGGTTCCCGTTGATCAAGACAAGTACCGCCTGTGATCGTAGGATTCCTAAGAATCTCCTTGACAGGTTTCGCAATGTTCTAGTCGTTCTCAAACCGAACGCCTCAAAGAAGACAACACGGAGTGAGTGAACCAAACAAATTGAGATTCACCGATTGATGAAAATGATTTGAAAACAATCGCGTATTGCTTGAAGAAAGAGTTTTGCAATACGACGAAGTTTTATGAGAAAGATCAATTTTCAATCAAAATACTTTTGTATTAGAGAATGAGTACACATTCGACGTGCTAGCGAAAAGAAGAGATTCGCACATCGAATCGATTTTTCTAAAAGTATTTTTCAATCGAGATACTTTTGAATTTGAAATGAGTACACATTCGACATGCTAGAGAAAAGAAGATTTGCTCATCGAAGGTTTTTCCAAAAGCATTCGTCAATTCCAATCTCGACCAAGGTTGATTCAAGATTGAATCTCTCCATCGTTTCTATCCAGTTGTCACAAGCTTGATCTTACGAGAAGATCTCACATGTCACCCACCAAGAGCTTGTTTGATGTTGGCTCTGAAGGATTTCCATCTTCATTGTGAATATTTTACATATCACTCGGATGTTCGGGAATACCACAAGGATAATGCGAGGACTCTTAATATATTCTTACTTTCCACATTGTGTGAAACAAAGAAGTCTTCATTAATATAGTGTCCTAACGAGATATTGTGGATGATCTCTTGGCTCTAGACTCAATTGTGCATATTTGGTTCTGTCTTGGAGACTAGGGAGAGGGTCTCCTTCTTCAATATCAACAATCTCTAAGAGAAAGTCGATAGATTATGTAGGTTCCCGTGAGAATGAAACAAGCCCTTTTAAGAGGAACTTGAGTAGCTTGGGAAGTTTAGTGCATTGCGTCACCGGGTCCATGATGTCTTGTCTTCAATACCGGTGTTACCTTAGTAACCACCAAGTAGCATATGTATTGAACCCGTTTCGCCCTAAGGTTGAATTATTGGAGGGCTATTTCTTTTCACCCTTTTCTCATTCAATTCTTTTCATTCTTCAACCCCCGGTGCTTACCGAGACTTCATAACTAGAACCTTGTTGGGTTTATTCCAAGACTAGCTCTGTCTCATCCGCACTCTTCCCGTATCTCACTTTTCTCCTTTTTTCAATATACCTAAGGACTCTACACTATCTAGTGGATTGTCCTCGGTAGATCCCTCCGCTCTGGCGGGATCGTGGGAACAAATACCTAACCTAACCATCCTTATAACTCCATGCATAAAGTGAAATGGTCGGTCTTTTGGTACAGTTCATTCCTTCTCGAAACCAATTGAAAAATCATTTGGAAAAACAATCAAGGTACTTGTGATACGAGATCAAAACATTTTGTACCTTAATAGTTTCGATCATTTAGAAAACCTCCCCCTCAACATGTGCATATGATTTAGAAATTGTTTAGCACATGGAGGCAAGAGGACTTTGAAATATTTTCTTTGATCACTATTTTCATAGAAAAAGCCATTTGATTTTCTTGGTAAAATTCTCCCCCTCAATATGTGCATAGGATAAGAGAAATCATTTTAACACATAGAGGCAAGAGTTCTTTTGAAGCACATCCACGAACACAAAGGCCATTAAAAACCATTTGATAACTCAATCAAGGTACTTTATAAATCACTTTAAAAGCTTTTGTACTCGATAGTTATGCTCCTCCTCAAAATGTGCTTTGAGATTCAAAGCGTTTAGCACATATGAGAGAGCAACTGCACAATTAAATCAAAACGATCACCTTTTATCAAATTTCATTATTAAATCACAAATTCTCCCCAATCAAAAATATCAAACCCTTTGAGATTTTGGATCCCAAGTGATTTAACTAGGTTTAGAAAACATGGGAGAAAATGTGGCCTTGTTTAAATACTCATCCGGTTTTTGATAAATCCTCCTCCTCAACATGTGCATTGTGTATTTGAAATCGTTTGGCACATGGAGGCGGGAGTGCCTTTGAAGGACTAAAACCAATTCCATTTACAATGATTTGAGATTTAAATCACGATCTCTCGCCCGATCGAAATATCAAACCATTTGAGATTTGTGATCCCAACCGATTTAAATCATTTAGAAAAATTTGGGAAAGACGTGGCAAGATTCAATTTTGAAAGATGATGATAAGGACCATTTTAAGACATTAAAGATTGTTAGTGTCGGTATGATAGTTTTAAGAGATCTTTAAGTAAAACAAAACAATTTCACAATCAAACAAGAATGAAAAATTTCATTTTGAAAGACCTTGATTCTAAAGAAAAAATCATACCATGACATAACATTAAATCTTTAGATCACCACTTATTATCGTACAAGACGGAACTTTTGTGAAGAAACATCGTTTGAAAATATTTTATTTTAAATCACTCTCCCCTCAATCCATGATGTAAGTCAATAATTGAGTGACTTAGATTTTGATAACATGAAGTCCGGTGATATTCAAAATTAGTCCAATATATTTTCAAAACATATATTTTCCATTTTTCAAAACAATATTAGTTAAAAATTGTTTAAAGAAAATGGTGTAATCACAATTATCCCGCACAAAGATACGTTGGGTGGTTGAGCCGCTCGCTGATGTTCTTCGCTATAGGGTTTGAAGAAAACCATCTGGCGATGCGATGAGACTTCTTCACGTTGCATTTGAATGCCAACCGAGGTCAAATTAAGCTCCGTTTCTTCAATCACTTAGAAGAAAACCATCTGCAGATGCGGTGAGACCTCTTACGTTGCATTTATGCCAACTCTCCATAGAAGTCCAATTAAGCTCCATTTCTTCATTTTTCAACCCAAGATATAGTTACCCTTTCCTTTCGGCATCCAATCATCTTCAATTGTGAGATCCGGATCGGGAACATTCTTTTATACCAATATACCTGCATACGTTAGTGAACACACATACAAATATATGGTGGTCGACATCACCCAAACAACAATCGACTAATTCAAGTCAATTCAACATATCAATCAGTTCATATAAGGTATGGGAATAATGTATTTATCAAACTCTAATCATCTAATCCTAACAATCATATTCTAGGCACCTAGTCCTTCAACATAGGTTAACATCATTTATAATTAAGCACATTAGGATAATTAGATAAGTCCGATAGATGATACAAATTTGAAAACATTCTCCCCCTCAATCAATGACTCAATTTTTTGAAAAATTTAAAAGCGCTGATGTCATTGATTGAGTTTGCAAATTATTACGAAAACTCTGAAACTGATTGATTTGTAAGCAACTCATTTTCCACCATTTTGAAAACAACAAATATTTTTCTGAAGAATTTTAGACGGAAAAACATTTGTGTAGGAACAGTAGTCCTTCGACATACTTTCCTCAAATTGTTTTAGGATAAGTGTACGAAATATTTGAAAATTTCTTAGCGTAGCACTTTCCTTTCTTTAAAAGAGCGGGTTGCTATCTGAAATAATAGCAAGCCATAGTTTTAAGCACGGGTTGCAGTCTGAAGTAACTGCAAGCCATATTTTGAAGCCCGGTTACTGATCAAATAATCAGAAGCCATTTTTGAAGCTTGGTTACTGATCAAATAAGCGTAAGCCATATATTGAGACATGATTTGGAAAAGAATATTTACACCTCCTGCTCGAACTTCATCTAAAGTCCCATGCCATTATTGAATGACATTTCTAAGACCGTAGATGTTATCGATACCGAAGACATGTCTTGGAAAACATATTTTGGTATTTTAAATTTTCCGATTTTATGGGTTTTGTTGGTTTTATATTTTCTATTTTCTTTTGTTGGTTTTATAATTTTGTATTTTCTTTTGATAAATATATACAAGGATAGAGTAGATGATATAGTTTAAGAAGATGATGATACGAGTACCGAGATAAGGATATCAAGCACCCGTTGTAGAAGATAGAAGTCATCATCCCTAAAACTTTCACCACCAAAGCTTTCGAGGATCTTGCATTGAAGAAAGAAATTGAACCATCCGAAAGTGAGACTTTGGCGCTTCCCCAAACCGAAAATCCTTTAGCCGATCGATTCAAAGCTTTCATTCAAGCTTCTCTTAGCTGTGTGCACAAAGAAGCACACCATTATCATCGAACTTATCGCTCCTTTTAAGAATAATCATCGTGATTCTTCGTTGGGGTTATATCATCCAATAACAAACAACGTATCATACCACACATAAATAACTCTTCTCCAATTTCATAACCATCAAGTCCGGGCTATACATCCCCAACGAGTTGTCAAGAGACCACTTCCCCAAGTAGATGAATTGATGCGTCGGTCTCTTAGACTAGAGCTCACAAACCCGAATACACATGCCAAGACAAAGAAACTTATACCATCAAGTAGCAGATTAAGTCCAATAGCCAAAGAATAACCCCGATGTATACTTTTCTCCCCTCAAGACAAAGTGCATGAAGCTCAAGAACCCGGCACCGAATGCCCAAAGAGAGAATAACCGATAACATTGAAGAAGCGGGCGAATCATCGATTATCTCTGCGGAGGACTATCTCTGCGGATTTCAACTCCGGAATAAGTGATTAAATCTCAGAATCACTGATTAAGCACTCAAGTGAAACAGCTGAGCATCCCCAATGTACACAATCTCTCTCCCCTGATGATTGTGATAACATCAAAATCATCACACACTTGTGTACCTCTTTTTATCATCAGAAACTAACTCTTACATCTCTTCCCCTACGTAGTTGGAATAAGAACACTAAACACCTTGATGAGTAAACCTTGAGTTTCTCTGCGGTCATGACAAATGTCTTCCTGGGATATCTTCAATCACTTAGAAGAATTAAGTTCATCAAGTTTACTCGCCATGAGTCAAACCTTGAGTTTCTCTGCGGTAATAACATTTGTCTTCCTGGGATATCTTCAATTACTTAGAAGTATTAAGCTCATCAATGTTTACTCGCGTTTAGATGCGTGTCTCCTTCCCCCTTGCTGGTTTTGACACTTCAGAATCAGCAACACTTTATCAGCCCAAATACTTGAAATCTGTTGAGAAGATCGCTTGAAGTCTTTGTGGGAATCAACTTGCTGAAGAACAGAATGAGCAAGTCTAATTGGGGATTAAATTCGACATATCACTCTCCCCCAATTAGTGCTCTCCCCTAAACCGACAATCTGTTTGATAAATGCCCATATTAAGAAGAAGTCTTTTGATAATCAAATGCAACTCGTCTTTTAGTCTTCTAACATGTAGCAGAGAATGTAGAACCGACTGGAGACTCGACCTTCTTCAAGATTGTCCAGTTGGGGAATAGATAGTTAACATCTTCAACTCACCAAAACACAAGAACTTCACCAAAAAGCATCCCAATTAACTTACATCTTGCAAATCCCTTAATTAAGATCCTCCCAATCAAACAAGAATGAAAGATGTTCAATCAAGGAAATCGACAATCACCCACAACGAACACACGAAATGGTAACACCAAGCAAACAATCACATCAAACAAGAATAGAAGGTTGTTCGGAATCATCATGTTGATGTGCATGTGAAGCATTAACCGGAAGCACTTTGTGAATAAACTCATATCAGCTTGTGAAGATGTCAACTAACGGCTCTTAGAAGAAACACCATGTAAAGATGACCCGATAAGAAGAAGCTCGGTTCTTACATGAGTTTGGAGCCGTTTGACCATTTATTCTCAAATATCAATCAACCATGCAGAATGATCATACTTCTTCTCCCCCTCAAGAATTGCATACGGAGATGCCATTCTTGATTAAACAAGTGATTATCATCTAAATGTATTCTATTCACACTTCTCCCCCGCAAAATTAGCACAGGATGTCGCCATCGTCATTATAGTTGAGCAAGCGGAATAAGAAAACAATCAACAGTAGCCCGGTTCACTTGATGACTGAAGCGCATGGAAAAAGCATGAAGCATGTTGATGAGAATGGTCATAAATAAGAAGATTTCTCTTCTTGCAAAGATAATGCGCACTGAAGCGTACACATTTCTTTTCTTTGAGGAACGAGGCATGAACTGTTGTGTTCATACGTCATAAATCTCTCTCTTTTCATCTACTCTTGGCAAACTTGTAATCACTCCATTATCATTCAGTAGGCTCTTTGTTGTGACAGCTGATGGAGAAAACCCGATATAATGAATTTGACCCTGAAGTAAACTACCCCGAACTCGTGACTTAAACTTCACATATGTAACAAAGAGCGGTGCCGAGACTTTATCCTCCATTGAATCTCTAAGTACTCTACACTCTTCATCCAACCAACCATCAAGTAATAGACGTACATCACCTCTTGAGAATCCACAATTCAATGTGACACTGAGCACTACAATGTAACTCCTTAAAGTGATAGTTATTTTGTGGTGGTATGAGCCCAATTCCCCCAAGTGGTAAAAGAAAAGGTAAAAGACACCCAATAATAACTAGATTTCCAAGTCTTTGTTTTTGATTATAAGCTCGAACAAGGATCTTGAAGAATCTTCATCCAACCATCCCATGATATCTTCAGATACTAAGTACACTCACCCGTGATATTTCACTACAGCCTCAAATAAACAATAGTGAATTAACTCTGTTGTCACATCTTCTTGGTTAAAAGCTCAAATCTAGCCTCCTTTGTCATTTTAAGTGAACTATGATAATGGTTTCATCCCAACCATGGTTAAAAGCACGTAACCCCGTAAAACCATGTAATAACCAAACTGCCATGACAAAAATCCAAACACACATCCAATTCATGAAGTACACCCTTTTATCCCTTCTTAGAAGTAGAAACCGTAGCACTAGCACCATAAAGGATCCCGACCTACACTTTCCTTTCTCCGTGATGGTTCCATCATCACGGATTTTACAATTCTATGGTTTAAACCGAGAAATAGTTTCTTTCAGGGATTTTACAAAACCAAGAATAAACCGTAAGATAGATCCGAAATGCTCATTACTTTAACCAGATGTTTTCATTGTCACGGATTTTACAAGTCTATGATTTAAACCGAGAAATAGGTTCTTTCGGGATTTTACTAAATCAAGACAAAACCGTAAACAATGTCACTTGAATGTGTTATGACGACTTTGGTTTCGGTGAATATCATTTTGGGGAACATGTAGCGGTTCATCGGTTCATTATCCAACATCAACAATACCATCAACCATCCAATAAATACTACGGAAAACACATCAATCACGATTCTCGCTTGGCCATTGTAGTGACCACATGGAGAAGTAAACCCGATATGCCAAACTTGATCATGAAGTAAAATTCCCCATTTGTTACTTAACCTTGTACTAATCCTTGTGAAGAAGAAACGGTGTACCCAATGTACAAAACCTCTTGACGAATTCTCAACTGCGTGAGACACCGAAGTGATAGCTACGTTGTGGGTTAAGCGAGAAAGGAATCATAACCGTAACTAGATAGCCAAGTCTTTATCACACTCAATAAACGCTCAAACAAGTCATCTTCGCGGAAGGGTAGAAAGAAAGAAGACGAAATAAGTAGACTCGCCCGGAAAACCTCACTTCAAATCCAAATAAGACATGCCGAACAACAAACCCGTAGTCAACTTTGATTAATCATAAGTTCAAGCTGTGACATAATTTCCGTGAAAATGTATCCCCCAAAGTATCAAGCCTCATAGCACATCAAATCTCATCATCACTCCAAATCATATCAATAAATCTCATCAACCAATCTCATCATTAAATCACATAAATCCGATCTCATATTGAGAAGCCCATCAGACCGTCATTCAAATCCAAGCTTCATCTCACCAATTACTCAAAGCTCATTCCAAAAAAAAATTAAACCCTATCCATCCCGGATATCTGGTCCAATTCAAGTTCATAAGCTCATATCAATAGCCATTCCAAAGACAACCCACGATTTAATATACGGTACAGGAGTGAGAAAGCACATTATCCACAAACCAAGTCCGATTAACACCACTTCACTTCAAATAATACCACATTAATACCACGAGACCAAATATTCACATTGATAAATTTGTCCATAATATTCACATCACTTCAGCCCAAATTAACAAATTTTTCATGAAGCATACTCATAGCCAAGTCTCAAACGCATAACTCCACATTCGAGTGTTATCAATCAATCAAAAATTGTCCTTAAATCTGATGTAAAAGAGTATGTTGGAACAAAATCAGTATTTATCTCTTATGCTAACACAGATGACTTCATAAGCCCACTCTTTATCAATCCAAGTCCACTCGTCCAAGTTCTAGGGTCCAAGAATCCAATCTGTGTTACCCCTTGGCCCAATGTCCAACACATTTACAATCAGAAGGTCACCAAGCCCACATCGTGTATAATATCACCCTACCCTAATCACACGGGTATAAAACACACTTATCACATAACAAACTTAACCCTAATTAACACTCCATAAACTTGTCCGCCACACTCCTTTCTCTGACTAAAATGCACACAGCAAACCCTAAACACACCTAATATCAGCCTCCCTTCTTCCATCGACACATAACATTAAAACCCTAATCCCTCTAAACAATAAAACATCCGCCCCTCTCCTAAATACCATTCACAAACCTGCTTTTCAAGATAAAAAACAAGTCCGAATGATATCAATCGTTAAACCAATCAAACGATTCCATTCATGCTCGCCATAGGGTTGGCTTGAGCTTGATATTACAGCCACATGGATGGCTTGGTGTTTCGGACATAGGATGGCATCAAGATCTTGAATAGGTCTCGGGTAGGTATTATTTGTGTTGCAATTGTTTTGTGTTTTGGTTAATTTGTTTTGGTATAAAACTCATCAATCGAACCAAGGAATTGATTGAAACAATTTAGTTTTAATCATTCTTTATATTTCGAACATTATCACAAAGTCCCTGGTCAATGATGATACTCTTTTCACAACAAAAATATGAGAAAGATAATAGGTAGTGTGAAACGAATCTGAGATCATGTTTTTATTTTTCTTTACTTTTTCATTCTCAATATCGATGATGGATTTATACGAGTGTATGATCTTTTAAAGGTCGGTTAGGAGTTGCAAGTCACTCGACAAATCTGAGATGTAGATCATTTCTTGTTTAAATTTCTGTTTTTGAACTTAAGATGTTGAATATGATATTGAAACTGCTGATGTAGATAGCTCGTTTGTAGAATGACGTAGTAAGATTGATGTAGTCTTGATGATATTGACTGAGTCTGATGATGGTTTTTAAGTATTGAAGTCATGAGTCATGAGTTAACTCGCATCTTGACTCAATAGTCAAGATGTATAATAAGCTCAACTCGCATATGACAAGTCGCTTTATTTCAATTACTCAACTCGCATTTGACCATTTAATCTTGACATTATGACAGCAACTCGCATTAACCAAAAGACAACTCACATTCAGTAATGCAAGTAGACTATTCGCTTTAGATTCTGACTCAACTCGCATCATTTGGGCAGCATGACAACTCGCTTTTGACATTAAATCAATAGCAACTCGCTCAATAGCAGAGTGCAACTCGCTCAAAATCAAGTCAACATAACCTGACCAACTCGCATGTAAGAATAAGGCAACTCGCATAGCATTATCAGGTTACCAACTCGCAACATGAAAACACTGAATCTGGACATAATAATTGACAACTCGCTTCGAAGAAAAGCATTCGCTTATAAGTAGAAATGTGACAAACTGCATATTAGTATACCACAAACTCATCACAAGCAGCTTCACAAACATCATAACAGCAGCAGCAGTGTTTAACTAACTCAACCAATTTGACCATTTTCAGTGTAACTTGCTCAAAATGATAATACGCACAAAACCATTTACACCACATTCGACATATGCATAAAACACAAACACAACCGCATCAACCACGCATCAAAACAAGTATCCAAACACCATTCGAATCAAACCGCATACAACAAAAACTACATAAACGGCATAACATGAATAAAACCATTCGAATGAGACCCAAAAAACACAAACAACAAAACCTAGGCTATGATGCCAATTGTTAGGATCCAATATTTATGTTGTTTGATGATTCGGGTGGTCTAGGACAATGATTAAACAAGAAAGCCATTATAGAAGATGAAGAGAGTTGAGAGGAGGTTCCTTGAAGAGAGTTGCTTATGAAAATGAAAGGTTTATTCAAAGAAGCGACACCCCTTCCATGGATGGAAGGGGTATTTATAGTTACAGAATACACGACCTCCTATCGGCCTGTGGATCAGGTATACAGTGGGTAAAGACCCGTCCTTCCTCCACGGTGTTGCACTAAACTAAACTACGCTAATAACTAACTAATAAACTAACAAATAACGTAACTAATGATGTGTCTACGAGCTAACTAATGCTAGATAATATTTGGGGTGACCGACACTTCACTATGGAATTTTCTAATTCCTAACAAGAAGGTTTAGTGTAGTGCGTCACTGGGTCCATGACGTCTTTGTCCTGAATACCAGTGTCATCTAGTGACAACCCGTAGCAGATGAATTGAACCCGGTTTCTGCCCTAAGGTTGATTATGGAGGGCTATTTCTTTTCACCCTTTTCATTACTTTTCTTTTAATTCTTCAACCCTCCTTTCTCCTTTCTCACATTACTCCTTTTTCAATCATTCCTAAGGACTTCTAATACTAACTATTTGTGACGTCCTTGGGTAGATCCTCCGACTCTGGCGGATCATAGGACCGATTTCCTATCCTTAGTCACCTTATAACTCCATGACCGTCCTATTGTTGCCATAAAACCATTTTTCTTGAAAATCTCTCGAGTGTTTATGATAGAAAACATGTTTGAGACACTCGAGAGTTTTATATTTTCGTAAACACTCCCCTTCACATGTGCTTATAAGTTTTGTGTAAATCGCACATAGAGGGTAGAGTTCGCACTTTTGAATTGATCGACTTTAAATGAACTAGACCGATTCGAGACACGTTTACATCACTAGTGAACTAGCTTGAAATTCTTACCCATCCGGTCAAGTCCATAGAAAGTTTCGAGATGGTACATTTATCGACTTTGATTCCGTCAATTCATTGGTTCCGTCTGAGTCGAGCTCATTTTGAGATTCAAACACCAATCATTAAACATTTTTGATCACATTTTAATCACGTCTCCTCCCCCTCAAAAATAGCATATTCATGATATTTTTGATATCATCAGATTAAACAACATTTTAGAGTCTTTTGGGGAGACAACCAGATTTGATTTAAGCATGAATTTGGAACATTTTTGTTTTATACTCCCCCTTAAAGAAAGCATATTTTTCATACAGAAAATTTAGAATCAATTAAGGGTTTAGAGGGAGTTATCTTAGTACCAAATGTGAGAGATTTTGAAAAATTTCGAATCAATGGTACGCAAGATGTGAAGAAGATTTTGAAAATCTTTTGAAGATGTTGGAGAAGAATTATCTTCATTTGTTTTAGGATAAGTGCTCGATATTTATGAAAATCGATTTTGCGTAGCACTTTCCTTTCTTTAAAGATCGGGTTTTGTACTGAAGTATACGAAAGCCATTTTATGAAGAAATTTTGAGAAACGACATGTTTTAGAAAACATATTAAAGAACTCTCGCTCAAGCATCTGTACATACCCGTATCATTGTTGAATGACATTTCTAGAAACGCATGTAATATCGATTATACGAGAGACATGTCGTGAGAAGAATATTTTGGATTTTTGATTTTGTATTGTTTTGTATTTTTGAAAGTTTTATATTTTTATATTTTGCTTTTGTTGGTTTTTCAAATTTTGTATTTTGTTTTTCAAAAATATTTACAGATAAGCTTTGGAAAATCATTTTCAAGAAGATTCGAGAAGACGTTCTAACTCCTCGGGGTTAGGTGCGCATTCAATTCGTCGAACTAAATAGTCAAACCTTTCTTTTGGAAGGGCTTTAGTTAATAGATCGCGAGTTGGTAATCGATCTTCACGAAGAATAATTCAACAAAGTACCATTTTCGACATGTTCTATTATGAAGTGATAGCGCACTACGATATGCTTAGTATTTGAGTGATGAACAGATTGCATGATATGGCTATGGCACTTTTCGAGTCACAATACATAGGTATTTTATCGAAAGTAAAGCCATAATCTGTGAGTTGTGTTCTCATCCATAGAACTTGAGTACAACACGCAGACAGAGACACATACTCGCCTTCGGTTGAAAGTGCAATGCAATCTTGTTTCTTTGAAGACCGACTTACTAACTTTTCACCCAAGAATTGTGCTCCTCCGATGTACTTTTTGTCAGAACTTGGTCACTGCGTGGTCCGCATCCGAAAAGGCAATTAGATCAACTGGATTCCTTCGGATACCAAAGACCCTTGTGAATGGATGTATTCGGTACCGAAGATCCTTTTAACCTCTTTGAGGTGCGATTCGGTGGCTTAGCACGAAACCGTGCTAATAAGCAAGCGACAAAATGAATATCGGGTCGACTAGCGAGAAGGTACATGAGAGAACCAATCATGCTCGATATTTCTTCGATCAATAGGTTTCCCAAACAAATCGGCTCCAATTTTTGGTGAAGTTACCATTGGTGTTCAACAGAGTCACAATTATCCATACCATGATTTTTGAAATCTCGCTTGTATATTTCGCTTGATTGATAAAAATTCCACGAGGGACCGATGTATTTGTAAACCAAGAAAGAATTTTAGTTCCCCATCATGGACATTTCAAATTTGCTTTTCATGAGATTTTCAAAATGTTTTGAAAGATTCGGATTAGTGGACCCAAAATGATGTCGTCACGTAAATCGAACAATCAAAATGTCATTTTGCATTTTGTGTAAACAAGGTAGGATCAACCGTTCCTTTGGTGAAGTTGTTTAGGATAAGGAAAGAGGACGATTCGTCATACCACGCTCTCTGAGCTTGCTTTAGACCATAGATTGCCTTTTTGAGTTTGTAGACGTAGTCGGATATTCCATGTCTATGAAGCCTTCGGCCGACTCACGTACACTTCTTCTTTCGTAGTTCCATTCAAGAACGCGGTCTTAATGTCCATCGATAAACCGTGATGTTTTGTGAATGCATAGGCTAAGAATATCTGATCGCTTCAAGTCCGCTACCGCGTGAATGACTCCTCGAAATCTATCCTTCCTCTTGTCTCGTATCATTTGGCCACAAGACGAGCTTTGTTGAGAATTACGTCATCTCTTCATCCCTTTTGTTCTTCCATAACCATTTGAGATCAATGACGCGAATGTCAATTGGTCTTGGAACCATTTCCCAAGAGTCATGAAGATGGTATGGAGAAGTTCCTCTGCATCGCTTCTATCCATGCGGGTTCGCCATTGCCTCGCGAATGTTCTTTGGCTCTATATTGCTAATTGAGCAAAGGTAAATGCATAAGTCGCAATCGGTGGCAAGTTGGCGTCTCGTCTGAATTGGCCTTGAAGGTTCACCGATAACTTGTTCAATTGGGTGGTCTTTTGTCCACTTCAGAGTAGAAGGATACCATTGGTTAAATGTATGTGAGTTAGATGGTTCGCTTAAGCTTGAGGATGATTCAGCTGATTCCGTGGCAAACGGGTTTTCAAATAAGTCTTTATCTAACGTTGCATAGTTCTGGTGTTGGTTTTGCTCATCAGCTCACTGGTAGAACGGGTGCAATAACCGGAGTAGATGTAGATGATGTTGATGGAGTTGGTGCATTGGTTTCGACCGTTGTAGATGCATCTTCATTGGTGGTGGTGGATGATTTTGAGCGGGTGCAATGGAATGATGGTTTGATGCATTTGTCAAGTTCCACCATAGTATTCATCGAACATTAACTCGAAGAAATTCTCCCATTCTTTTCTTTAGGATTGTCAAACGAAGTTGATTGTGCTCTTTGAGGTACGAGTCCCGAGGCGATGTGTCGAGTAACTCATGGGTTTAGTTCGGGTTCTAGAGCGAGTCTCTCGGAAGCCATATGTGAAAGTTCATCAAATTTCACATTCATCGTCTCCATGATCCTCCTAGTTCTTTCATTATACACCGCGAATGCCCTTGAGTTATCTCGAATATCCAATGAAGATTCCAATATCACCTTTAGCTTTCAATTTACCTAGATCCTCTTTGTCGTTCGTCGGATAGCACAAAGCGCCAAACACGTGAAAGTAAGAGATATCGGGTTTTTCGTTGTTCACAAGCTCATACGGGTTTTATTGAATCTAGGATGGATTAGGGATCGATTCGCATGAAACAAGCAAAGGGCAACAAAGATCCCATAGAAATAACGGTGCACTAGAATAAATTAGCATTGTGCGAGCAACTTCCACAAGAGTACTATTTCTTCTTTCAACTACCCCATTCTCTGTGGAGTTCTAACAACCGATGTTTGATGAGTAATTCCAACATCTTCAAAATAGGCTCTTAACTCCGATTAGTGAATTACGTACGTTATGCATTCTTACAACTCTTATCGGAGCTTGAAGAAGTACTTGAATTCGTTTCGGGAAGGTAATGATGATGCACGGTGCTTCGTCTTTGATCTCGAAACTTAACCCATGTATATCTTGAATAATCATTCACGATAACAAGAATATACTTTTTCCCATTAATGCTTTCAACTCTCATTGGGCCACATAAGTCCATGTGCAACATATGCAACTTTGCTTCGAACTAGGTATGGATTTGGGTTTATATGATGCTCTTTTGCTTTTTCCTTGTTCGCATGATGGACATAAGGATCCTTGGTGTATTTGAACTTTGGAAGTCCGTTGACGATGTTGTCTTTGGCAAGATTGTTGATGGTGTCAAAATTGAGATGGGATAACCTTCTATGCCACAACGGATGACTCGTGTTCATAAGACATGATTTTGAGCCACCACTTTATTTACGTACAACATGATTTTGATGCTCGTGTCATAAGACATATTGGTGATGAAGAGGCCATTTGATCTAGTGCGGTTCTTGTTTGATGAGTGGGTAAGTTTACCCCATCCAATCTAATCACGGGCATGTAATTAGTTGGATGAGGAACCCTTATGCATGAGCATTGACATGACCACTTAGACTATTAAATGCGAGCATGAACTTTTAGAACTCTTGTCGAGGTTCGGACCATAGTATCGTTAATCGAATCACGAGGACGTGATTCCGCTGACATGGGAAGAATGTCACAATTCTCAAATTCTGGTCATTTCTTAAACTCAATATTCATCATATTAGTTCATGCATGATTCTTTTTCATTTCACGTTAAACGCATAATTTCATTATTAAATAAACGTTATCGCGTAAGTTATTATTTTGAACATTTAATCCGATACCTCCAAAAATTTCCCCGACATATTTTTATACTTACATTAAGTTTATAAAAATAATATTATGAGTTTACCGGTGTTTTAAATTTATTTTGTATATAAATTGTTATATTTATATAATTCTGACGGTTTCCAAAAACTACACGATAAATATTTATTCACTAAATACTTGTAGAAATACATTTTATAATTTTTATGACTTCATTACACTTTATTTTATTCCACTAAAATTTATTTGTAGCCAACTCAATACCCAATTAATAAAACCCATATTATTTTTTATATATATATATATATATATATATATATATATATTTTAGATGTTTTCAACCAAGGGACAAGAAAATTTATTACACCATATCCCCTCTTTTTCCCCAAAATCACCGAACAACCCCCTTGATGATATTGTTGAGATCTTTACCTCATTCAAGTACATATACATTTAATAGATATTGGTTTACTTACACATAGAAATACACAAGTCAAGGTGTAAAACAAAAACATTTTCTCTCTTTTCTTGCTCTCTAGAACCGGCCAAGCCCACAAGGAGGAAGGAAACCAAAAATTTTTCAAGATCAAGTTTAACAATCTAGTATACACTCTTGTTTAGGTTTTGAAATAAAAACCTAGGGTGTTTAGGTTTAATCCTTTGTTCTAATCACCTCATCAAGTAACTAGTAAGCATATCACTTTCATTTTATATCTTTCATTATCATTTCATATTTATTTCATCATTTTTGAGCAAAGCATGCAAGACTTATGTATATTTATACCATTTTTACATTGTTTTTAGAGTTTTATATATATAAGTCATCCTATAATTTATCCCTTGTTATAAATTGGTCTTGATGATGTTTAGGAACCCATGACACCCTAAGAAGGTGTATGGTAGGATTAGAATAGCTTTGGAGTTGTTTTGAAGGGATTGGAATAGGTTTAGTGCGAGAAAACTATTTTAGACAAGTATAAAAAGTGGTCTGATCTTGTTTTGAATTTCTGGAAAATCCGACAGTGAGACACAAATTTTGGCCTAGATATTTAGAAAATATACTTTAAAAGCGAATCCGTGGCCGCTTGAACGGATTAAAACGAACTATAACGAAGAAGTTATGAATTTTTCAAGTTTGACGACGAAATATATTTGTCCCGAAAATTTCAGCACACTATTTTTGTATTGTACGAGTCAAAAACGAGTCTTAAGCTTTATAAATTATTTCGACTTATCAAAATATATTAGTATACTTTGATACGAAGCTAAGGACGATAATGTCGAGAAAGCGGATTTGTAACGACTAAAATATACACGCTTTTACAAAATTGCCGTAACTTTATTAGTTAAGAAAAACTATATTATTTTTATTTGTCAAGTGTTACGGTAAACAAAACGACCATATTGAAGGCTATTTTTAACGTTGATGTGGAACTTTTGTAACGAGATGTCTTCTAATAAAATCGAGATCACCAAGCATATTTTTCAAAGCGATCAACCGTTTGTATAAGCGGGGTTGTAATAAATTATTTCTGGTTGCTTAAACTTTGCGAAACTCACTTTTAAACCACATTTTGGACAAAATCACCATATTTAACCTCTATTATCTTTATGTTTGAGACCTCTATGAGCGATAACTCATGTACTAAAACTTCTAGATTTTGATACAAGCTTTCCAAAACCGTTGAGTTCGTTTCCTAACGTTCGACGTACACCATCTACGACTAGCTTTTGAAGCCATTTTGTCACTTTCATGAAATTTCCAACGACATTATTTTACGACGAAAAGTTATATTCTCTTAATAAATCACTAAAAGTCTATCGAGGATATCGTTTCAATGTAAATACATGTGAAGTAATTTAAAAATGGTCAAGGCGTTAAAAGATTATATTTTACGACGAAGTATTGTTTTCAAAAATACATAAGTGGTATAAATATCATCCGAAGTGCGTGCATAACATTACATCATGACTTATTGCATATCATATCATTCATAATAGGTCGGTTCGAGATTCACGCTACATTTCGGTGTAACCACTTTTGTCATCGCATCTATTCATCAAGTGAGTAATCACATCCCCTTTTTACCGTTTTACTATATTTTGGGGCGAAATGCATGAACCGTTCTTGAGCTAAATTGTTTACTACTTTTTTTTTTACTAGTTTGACTAGAACTTGTGAATTTGAAACAAATCCTTGAACTTAATTATGAAATAATGCCTTACTTGAACTTATTGAACCGTACATGTTATGGCCTTGACCTAAATTCTCCCATGTTCGGAGCATCACTATAAAGTCTCCTATGTTCGGAGCATCACTATAATGTCTCCCGTGTTTGGATTATATCTTTGGGAAGAGGCACCCAGTATATCTTTGGGAAGAGGCACCCAGTATATCTTTGGGAAGAGGCACCCATTATATCTTTGGGAAGAGGCACCCAACATAACTTTGGGTAGTGGCACCCAGCTTAATTTGGTTTCATCGGTAGCATCCCTGAATTATTATATTCGTGGTACTATATTGTGAACTATTATGACCGCTTATACTTGACTACTTACGCTATATTTTGTGCAATGGGTTGTGAATACACAGTTGCAAGTTTTGTATGGGCGGAACTTGGGCCGAGTGGATTTACAATGCCTTTGCTTTGTGGACTATTTTCGTTGACCAAAGCTTTGAATATATCTTCTGAGTTTTCTTATTTTGCTAAACATGTTTACTCACCAACTATTTTCATAGTTGACCCGCTTTTCTCTCATGCATTTCGTGTGATCGTTAGTAAGCTTTTTCTACTGTGTCTTGCATAATGAAGTTTTCACTTGTCAATATAAATCATTATGTTTAAAACATAATTTATATCGATAGCATACAAGTTTGTATCACGATTCCCGTTAAAGAGATCGCCATTCAAGTTTCTAACGAAGCAAGCATTTTCTAAAAGCAACCTCTAAATCGGCATCACGTAATCGCCTGACCGAGAACAAATTATGTCCCAACCCTTCGACATAGTAAACTTGAGTGATCAAATAATTTCCGAAGGTAGATCTCCATAACCCATGATAGCTGCTACATGATCATTTCAAACGACGGTTCCCATGAATTGCCGACGAAATTGATCGCCGGCTTGATTCTCGGTCATGTGCTTGGAGCAACCCGAGTCGACGATCCAAAGACATATTTCGATAACCGCCAATAACGGAAGAAGATTTTGGAAACCGTTTTGATTTTGGTTCCTTTGGGTTAGAGGTAAAACTCGATCACACTCATAGAAGTTATCTATTGGTAAGACGGGTTTATCACTCATTCTACCATCACGAGTGTGAAAGTTCTACGTGGGTTTCCAAATGTCATCCCTAAAGTAAACATTATGCTCCCTATCAGTAGTGTAAAGCCTAAGTCTCGCAACTAGTCTTCCTATTCGTTTAGCATAAGTTCTTTTGGGAACATTCTTCTTAACATGCTTATCAATCTCATTCTTAGAAACACAATCATCATGAACATTAGTTAAAGATTTCTTGCAAGTTAGACAAATAGATTCAACACATTCATTAGACTTAGCAAGTTTCATAGGTTCATTACATTCAGATGAAATGTCTTTCTTATTACAAAGCGGTAAACTCCTAGGGTGTTCTTCTACTTTCTTCTCTTTATTCAAGCGACTACTCTTAGAGGCAAGCGAGACTCTATTGTTCCTTGTATTGCTCTTAGGCTTTAGTCTCGCTGCTCTAGAGGTGCTTCCTAGTCCTGTAGAAGGTAAGGCACACTCATTAGGATTCACAATCTTATCTAGAGAAGTGGTTTCACTTTCCTAGTCTCTTTAGAGTGCTTTTCTAAACTTATGTCGTTTGTTCCATATATTTTAGATGTGGAGGCGCACGCATTAGTGGTACTCATCTTAAAAAGGCCAGGAGCTAAAACTTTTGGTTTCTCGATAACCGCTTTTCCTTTTTCAACATTTTGTTTAGGCAAGGCGGTGGAGTGATCGCTTTTGATAAATCATTTTTCTCATTGACTTTTGGAGGAGGCATAGAAACAAACATTTTGGTTTTAAAACCGGTTTGGGAACATTTGCTTTCTCCGCATCAATGGTTTTGTAATCTTAGTATCCATCGCCTTTCCTTTTGACATTCCGGTGAGCCCTCAAAAGATCATTTTTCGCTTTCATGTCATTGTAGGCACGCTCATATGACAATTTGTCATACTTGCATTCCTAGGTTTTTCGATCAAGTTGTTTAAAATATGAGACATTTTCTTTTCAAGTTTCTCAAGTGCTTTTTCATATTTTGAAACAATTTTGGAGGTCTCAGATCGAGTCTTTCATGATCTTCAACATAATATGTTTGTAAAATAATGGACATAATATCGATGAGTCGAACATCTTCAAGAGAGAGTCATTTAAATTTTCCAAAACTTTGATTTGTTCAACATAGTCATTAGCTTGCTTTATCGTGGATTTATGGTCCTTGACAAAATCGTTGTTTCTTTCAAAATGCTTGTTCAAAATGAATTACCCTTGCACCGATGGCATTCGGTGAGGGACAATTTGAGTTTCAAAATACTTTTTATTTTCATTATCAAAACTATTAAACCGGATGTTTGTTGTAATATTGGTTTTAGTTTTAATGATGTCTTGAAGATCCACAATTCTAGTTTTCACATTTTCTAAAATACTTCTTGCATCACTTGTGTTAAAAGGATTGTTTGAAGACATTTGTTCAATGTTCGAAAGAGAATTTGAGACAACAACTGGTTTTGAAACAGATTTTGAAACAGGTGTTGACTCTTTGTTTGAAATACTTGGTGTGATGGAAAACTTTGACTTTTCTTTTTTATTAACAAAAGTGATTCCGTTAATTTTGTTCCATTTGTTATAATCAATTGGTTTGATTTCCGGATGTTTTTGTTTCATTTTTGATCTACTCTCCTCAGATAGTTCTAACGTTTCAAGAGAATCACGTACAATTATGGGTTCATGCAAAACATTTCCATTGATTAACACATTCTGAGGTTTCTGAGCTTTCTTGAGGAACGAAGAAGGGTCGTTACCAAGTGCCATTCTATGATTAGTATGAAAACGTGGATTTACTTGATTAGAAAGCATCTTGATTGTTTGAGCAGAATGACCCGTTTAAGAAGCAAATTTTCCAAAGTTTGGATTTTTTCATTTTATCAAGAATTTCATCAAGAAGAGAATCTTCTCGTTTTGAAAAATCAATAATCAAGCGCTTCTTCTCTTTTTCAAGATTAGAAAACATTTATTTTTGTTTAGAAAGTTGGTTATTTAAATCAGAAATTTCCTTGTTTAAAGATTTAATTTTCAAATTCAAATTCACATCAAGTGTGTTATACTTGATTTGTAAAAGTTGTTCTTTAGAAACCAAATTTCGATAACCAATTTCTAATTCGATTCTTTGTTTTCCGAAATTCAAAGGCTTTTATGTTCTCCTTGTAACTCTCAAGCTCGGTCAATTTAGCATTCGCGGCCTTAACTTCGCGATTGACCTTTCTAACTTTCTCAATTTCAATGCCACGCTTATTGATTAATGATTCAAAATAAGCACGTGTTTCCTCATCGGCCTCAAGATTTTGTGCCACACAATCTCCACTAGGATCCACATCCGAGTCTCGAGTTAGTATTGCTACAACTTGGATTGTCTAGGTATGTATCATAAGTAGGTGCCGATGTCACGAATCGTTGTTCGTCATGAGTAAACATATCAAATATGACATTTTGTAACGCCCGACCCGCCAAGGGTAAAGGAATCACAAGTAATGGTGTCATATCAAAGCAAAACATTCATAACCAAAAGAAAGTCTTAACATAAATGCGAAAATAATCCAAGTCAAAATGACTTCAATACATAGGTCCCAATGAAGCATAATAAACTTCAAACATAATATCCGAAATAAAATAAGTCTAAGTGGTATCATAAGAAAATCAAAGCTAAATCTCTAAGGTAAGTCCACTCAAGCACTCATCCCAAAGCAACCCACCCAATGCTTAGATACCGCCATGAAGAAAAGAAAAGCGGCCGAGCTTCAAAAGCCCAAAGGAATGATATGAAAGCAAAAGCTAAAGCTAAACGATAACGGATATGAAATAAAGTGAATGAGCAATACAAAATCTTTATCATTTTCAAAGCATAAATCATAATTCAAAAGGTATTTATAGTCAACTACCACGAGCCCGTAACTTATATCGATCAATTCATATTCACATAAGGCAACATTTTGTGGGAGACCTACCAGAGTTATGAAGGACGGCACGCACGCAAAGATCAATCATCGATAACATATAACATATAATGATAATGATCTAGGATGCATCCATACGCCCTTCCTACATATACAAAATATGCTTCACCATCCGTAGACGTGGCGTAACATCACTCATCGCCCTAGAGTCATATCGAGGTGCATCATCGATACGGACATGGAACCCCATGACTAGTTAAATATTTGGCTCGGTGTCAAACTATCTTAGGTCAAATCGTAATGTCATAACCGATACGCATCATATTTTATCGTAAAATCATTCATGTTTCCAAAATCATAGTTTTCATATCGATAGTTCAAAATCGATGTTTCATAATTCGTAAATCAAAGTTCGATAAGCAATAGCTCAAACAAATCGATTTTGGGATTCATAGCAAAGGCTTAGGAAAACCTAATACTAAAGAAAACATTAAGAGAAACCTTTACCGAAAAGGTCGAATATCTGCACCTTATTCCAATGCAAAGATCGAAAAGCGTAAAGACGAAAACAAAGGATTACTCCTCTTCACGTAACCTATAGACATTAACGGTCGCCAAGTTATTAATGATTCCATACTGCCAAAATGATCTTTTAACATTTAGTATTCATAATTAGTAATCGTTACACTTTTAGGGTTTTATTAATGAGTCTTAGTATTTTATAATCAATGTTGTAGATTAGGGTTTGTTATATCATTTATTAAAGTCTAAGTTAAATGAGAAAATAGTTTTATAAGTTATAACTCACACATGAAATAACACTTACTATATTTAGTTCAAAACCCAAATATACTCTCATTTATGTTCTAGGTTTCTTACTCTTTAATATCTCATTAATACGTATTCATTTTACAAGTTACGCCTTAATAATTCTCCACTTAACCTAATACGTAATTAATAACCTTCTTTACTTTTACTCTTATCATACACGCTTATGATTTCATGAACATATATTATTAGGGTTTTGTATACTTATACGCTTTACTCATAAAACTAGGGTTTTATATTTACATAACCTCTTCTTATTAATTACATGTCTAAATCTCATGTACACTTATTTAGTTCACTTAGGGTTTCGCTAGCATGTTTTATCCAAGTCCTAGCTCATCTAAACGTTACATATTCAAGTTACATGTTTTAAACCTCATTCAAAACTCATGCATGCTTCGTCCAACACATGCATGTCTCGCTCACTTCAACTCAACATATACATGACCCGATTCAATATTACTAATCACTTTACACGCTCCTTATTAATTACAAGTTAAATTAAATTAGGGTTTCCTTGTTCCTTGGTTACCATCTCTCGCCAAAACAAAAGAAAAGAAAACGCGACAAATCAAATACATCTCGACATATACATGCAAGGTACGTTAAAGGAAGATGAATAAACGTTATACCTTCACTTGAATAAGAAAAATCGACACCAAGGGTGTTTGGGAGTTCTCGGCCGAGCAAAAGAAAAAGAAAAGGAGAGGCTAAACTAGGTTCCAATTAAGTGATTATGTGTTATATTTATAGTTATAGAATTTGAGTTAGAATAGGAAAGTGTTTGGGTTTGGGTTGGCTTGGATCCAACCGAATACACACACACAAACAAATGGGCTCGCCCCCTCCTCCTTGGCTCACACGAACACAAACAAACATCCTCTTGGCTTAGGCTTGGCGAAACAAAACAAAAGACACGAGTCCAATAAACAAACAAACGCCCAACTTATTAGCTAAACATTTACATCCTTCGTCGTACTAAAGTCATTCACGAAATTATATTCGTTAAGTTTTTATTTATTAGGTTTTAAATTGCACTTTATTATAAACGAGTTTTACGTATTTTTATTATTCTTGGTTCCAAGGGTATTTTAGTCTTTATATAGGTTTTAGATTTTCGGTTTTACAACTCTTCCTCTAAAAAAATTTTCGCCCTCGAAAATTGAAATGAAACGGAAACGAAACGATAACGAAACGAGAACATACCGAACTATTCAAAGAAATGAGGATAACTAGCTCGATCGACTCCTCGGTCTCCCAAGTAGCCTCACGCCCGGGTGATTTTTCCAAAGAATCTTAACGAACGGAATAACTTTACTTCTCATGACTCTTTCTTGTCTTTCCGAATAGCTTCTGGTTCTTCAGGCAAGGACATATCGGATCGAATCTGATCAAACGGATACGAAGCAACGTGTAATGGATGATAATTGTATCCTCTAAGAGAGATACATGGAACACATCATGAACATGCGATAACCGAGGCGGAAGTGCCAAACGACACGAAACTTCTCCTATACGCTCCGAATTTCAAACGGACCAATGAATCGAGGACTAAGCTTGCCCTTGATTCCAAAACGCTTCACACCTCTAAACGGCGAGACTTTCAAAACACACGATCTCCAACACGAAATTCTAAATCACGACGATGCTTATCAAGATAACTTTTCCGACGAGACCTAGCCTCCTTCAACTCTCTCTAGCAATGCCTACTTTCTCATTAGTGATCTCAATCATTTCCGGACCTTCAATTAGACGCTCACCTACTTCATCCCAACAAGTAGGTGATCTACATTTCCTTCCATAAAGAAGTTCAAATGGTGTCGCTTAATACTAGCATGCCAACTGTTATTGTATGCAAACTCTACCAAACACAAATATTCATCCCACCGCCACCCATTCCAAAGCACAAGCCCTTAGCATGTCTTCTAAGGTCCGAATAGTCTCTCTCGATCGACCATCCGCTTGAGGATGAAAAGCCGTACTAAAATTAAGTCGAGTACCCCAAGCTTTCGCAAACCCTTCCGTAAACGAGAAGTAAAACGGATCCCTATCTCGACACAATAGCCGCTTGAGTACCATGAAGTCTAACTATCTCTTGTCGAAAAATCTCGCCAATCCGATACCATAATCCTTTCTAATTGGTAAGAAATGAGCGATTTGGTTAGTCGATCAACAACCACCCAAATCGCATCATGCTTCTTCTTAGTAAGAGGTAGTCCACCACAAAATCCATAGATATCTTATCCCACTTCCATGTCGGAATATCCAATGGTTGTAAAAACCACTAGCTCTTTGATGTTCGATCTTCACTTGTCGACAAATCATACACTTCGACACAAATGTCGCCACATCTTGCTTCATGCCGCTCCACCAAAAATATCGTTTCAAATCCCTATACATCTTGGTAGAACCAGATGGATAGTGAAAGGAGAACTATGAGCTTCACCATAACTTTCTCAATAAGTACTTGATCATTTGGAACGCAAAGCCTATCTTCATACCATACAATCCCATCGTTATCAACCTTAAACTCCGTCTGCTTACCTTCTTCAACATTTTGAGCTACGCCCACGTCCGTCATCTTTCCGAGCTTCCTTAATCTGCAGATAAGGTTCGACTCCACCTTCATACTAGCCCAAGATCCATCAAAACCTCGACGCACAACTCAACATCCAAACGCTCTAAGTCACGAATAATCTTAGGCTCAATCTCAATACTTGCAATCATACCGATTTCCGCTAAGCGCCAAGAACTACATTAGCCTTACCAGATGGTACCGAATGTTAGTGTCATAATCCTTAAGAAGTTCTAACCATCTTCTTTGTCTCATATTGAGTTCCTTTGAGTGAAAATATACTTGAGACTCTTATGGTCGGTGAAAATATCACACGCCTCCATACAAGTAATGTCTCCGCATCTTCAACGCAAACACCATGCCAGCCTAACTCAAGATCATGAGTTGGGTAATTCTCCTCATAAGGTTTCATTGTCTTGAAGCGTAAGCTATCACCTTACCATGTTGCATCAAGACACGCCCAATCCCTTCTTAGATGCATCGCTATAGATTTGATATCCTCCGTAACCGGATGGAAGAGTCAAAATAGGAGCGAAACCAATCTCCGCTTCAATTCTTCAAAACTCTTTTTCTTTCATCCGTCCACACTAATTTTTCACCTTTCCTCATCAATTGGGTTAACGGCAAAGCTAAACGAGAGAAACCTTCAACAAAACGTCGATAATATCCAAAGAAGTCCTAGAAAACTCCTCGACCAACACCGTCGAGGTCTTGGCCACTTAGTGATAGCCTCAACCTTAGACGGATCCATGGTTATACCATCACCGACACGATATGACCAAGGAAAGCGACTTGTCTCAACCAAAATTCACACTTCGAGAACTTGGCGACAACTTCTTCTTCCTCAAAATCTCCAAAACTATCCGGAGATGTTGCTCATGCTCCTCTTCGACTTCGAGTAAACTAAAATGTCGCCGATGAAAACAATAACGAACTTATCGAGAAATTCATGGAAAACACGATTCATCGATCCATAAACACAAGAAAGCGCATTGGTCAAACCAAAAGGCATAACGAGAAACTCATAATGACCATATCCGTACGAAACGCGGTCTTAGGAACATCTTGCTCCTTCACACGTAGTTGATGATAACCGCACCTCGGATCAATCTTAGAAAAGAACTTTGCTCCTTGCGCTGATCAAACAAATCGCCTATGCGCGGCAGAGGATAACGGTTCAATAGTAATACGGTTGAGTTCACGGTAGTCGATACATAGACGATACTTCCATCCTTCTTCTTCACAAACAAAACAGTGCACCCCATGGAGAAACACTAGGTCGAATGAATCCATTATCTATCATCTCTTGCACTGCTCCTTCAACTCCTTCGCTCTACAGTGCCATACGACACGGAGCTTTCAAATCGGTTTAGCACCGTGAATCAACTCAATGCTAAACTCAACTTCTCGAATGGAGGAAGTCCAGGAGTTCATCGAAAAACGCTGAATTCACAAACGACGGAAAGATTTTCAATGTTAGGACTCTCCATAGATGTGTCCTTAACAGATGCCGAAAACCTTGACACCCATGAGCAATCATGGTCCGCGCCTTCATAGCGTAAATGAACTTAATGATTTGAGTGGTTTAGAACCATAATAAACGAATTTAGGATGTTTTACGCTCCAAAGATCACGCTTCTAGCATAGCATCGATGGAAGCTCTATGATAAGCCAACCAATCCATGCCTAGAATGATATCAAAGTCGACCATATCGAGAGGATACAGATGTGCATGGCGAATACGATCATCAAAACGAAGAGGACACTTAACGATTTATGATCAATGATCATGTGACTTTTCATAGGCGAGATATCGATAAGTGATTCGTTAGTGGTCGTGGTTTCATATTTAGTTTCTTAGCACATGTGATGATATGATGGAGTGTGTGGCGCCGTGTCAAATAAAACGAAGATGTAATAATCATCAATGAAAAGAGTTCCGTAATGGTACTCAAGTATGCTACCGATTTCGAGTAGTAGCATAGACACGCCCAAGAGTAGGTGGCGGCTTGGTGTAATTTCCGTGAATCGCTGGATTCCTCTTAGGGCAATCTTTGATCTTGTGAGTAGTAGAACCACAAGAGAAACATCCACCAGTGGCCTTGAAACACGGTCCCGGATGAGCCTTTCCACAAGTAGTACAGATAGGTGGGGAGGCAAACTTCACCGTCTTTGTCGACTGTAAGATCCTCAAGCACGACCCGATTCGATCCTCGAGCCGTCGATCTTTGTTGTAACGGTTATTGTTACCCCGATTCGACGATCATTTCCATTCTTACCCAGCCAGCCTCGCTATCCTCGACCCTTCGCCTCGTGGCGCCTAGTGTCCACATTCCTTCCCGATCGACCCACCGATCATAACTCTTATCCCTTGTCCCTCGAATCATAACTCCCGCCAAGATTTCTTTATACTCATTACTTTGAGTCCTACCTTGAATCCGATCACCATCGCGACACGCTTGTTGTAACCTCGAACCTCATGAAAGATCTCAATGTTACGAGTCGCATCATTGCAGCCGACACATCCTCATAGTCGGTGTTAAGGCCGGTCCAACACCCATTTCTTCGGGCCCCATTTGAAATGCTTAGCCCGGCGCCTACCATCTCCAAAGAATCGCTCCAACAAAGCTTACCAACCTCATAAACCTACTCATGTACTCGTTGGAGTTCTCATTATCAAACCGGTAGATCGCTCGATAATCCTCTCATACCTTTTGCTCAAAGATCGTGGAAGTAACGGTTATAGAAGATAGTCCAAACTCCGCCCAAGTACAAGTAACAAATGAAAGCATCTCCTCCTCGTGCTTGTTTCAATGCTTTCCACCAATTTAAAGCATCACCTTCCAATTTAAACGCAGCCAAACGAGTCTTAAACTCGCTCCACAACCCAATACTTCAAAAAACTTCTCAACATGAGTGATCCGTCCTCGCCTTCTGGGAGTAAAGAAGGTTAAAAGAAAGAGGCTTGAGTTTATCAAACGCCGAGCCAAGTATGAATGCCTACGGGTTGATTTCCTCCACCACTACCCAAGCACCATTCGACACGGATGTTGTTGATCACTGCTCCATCATCTCGTGTAGTCAAACCAGGAAAAGAGAGTTGAGAGCATTCGCAATCGCAAAGATCCATGTTAACCGCATCATCGCTCCATCCGCGCCACCAAGAGTACGAGTTCGAACCATCTAAACGATATTCAAACGATTAGCAAAATGAACAAAGATGAGATACGAAATGGAAGTTCGCAGAAGGAAACCTAAGTCTACCCAATCCTCACAGTCAAATCTTAACTCTAGGGGATAACTTAAGGTTCTTATGTTCATGTGTCCCGACTACAAGTCGAAACTGGCTCGATGCCATAAATTGTAACGCCCGACCCGCCAAGGGTAAAGGAATCACAAGTAATGGTGTCATATCAAAGCAAAACATTCATAACCAAAAGAAAGTCTTAACATAAATGCGAAAATAATCCAAGTCAAAATGACTTCAATACATAGGTCCCAATGAAGCATAATAAACTTCAAACATAATATCCAAATAAAATAAGTCTAAGTGGTATCATAAGAAAATCAAAGCTAAATCTCTAAGGTAAGTCCACTCAAGCACTCATCCCAAAGCAACCCACTTCCAATGCTTAGATACCGCCATGAAGAAAAGAAAGTGCGGCCGAGCTTCAAAAGCCCAAAGGAATGATATGAAAGCAAAAGCTAAAGCTAAACGATAACGGATATGAAATAAAGTGAATGAGCAATACAAAATCTTTATCATTTTCAAAGCATAAATCATAATTCAAAAGGTATTTATAGTCAACTACCACGAGCCCGTAACTTATATCGATCAATTCATATTCACATAAGGCAACATTTTGTGGGAGACCTACCAGAGTTATGAAGGACGCACGCACGCAAAGATCAATCATCGATAACATATAACATATAACAGATAATGATCTAGGATGCATCCATACGCCCTTCCTACATATACAAAATATGCTTCACCATCCGTAGACGTGGCGTAACATCACTCATCGCCTAGAGTCATATCGAGGTGCATCATCGATACGGACATGGAACCCCATGACTAGTTAAATATTTGGCTCGGTGTCAAACTATCTTAGGTCAAATCGTAATGTCATAACCGACACGCATCATATTTTATCGTAAAATCATTCATGTTTCCAAAATCATAGTTTTCATATCGATAGTTCAAAATCGATGTTTCATAATTCGTAAATCAAAGTTCGGATAAGCAATAGCTCAAACAAATCGATTTTGGGATTCATAGCAAAGGCTTAGGAAAACCTAATACTAAAGAAAACATTAAGAGAAACCTTTATCGAAAAGGTCGAATATCTCGCACCTTATTCCAATGCAAAGATCGAAAAGCGTAAAGACGAAAACAAAGGATTACTCCTCTTCACGTAACCTATAGACATTAACGGTCGCCAAGTTATTAATGATTCCATACTGCCAAAATGATCTTTTAACATTTAGTATTCATAATTAGTAATCGTTACACTTTTAGGGTTTTATTAATGAGTCTTAGTATTTTATAATCAATGTTGTAGATTAGGGTTTGTTATATCATTTATTAAAGTCTAAGTTAAATGAGAAAATAGTTTTATAAGTTATAACTCACACATGAAATAACACTTACTATATTTAGTTCAAAACCCAAATATACTCTCATTTATGTTCTAGGTTTCTTACTCTTTAATATCTCATTAATACGTATTCATTTTACAAGTTACGCCTTAATAATTCTCCACTTAACCTAATACGTAATTAATAACCTTCTTTACTTTTACTCTTATCATACACGCTTATGATTTCATGTGAACATATATTATTAGGGTTTTGTATACTTATACGCTTTACTCATAAAACTAGGGTTTTATATTTACATAACCTCTTCTTATTAATTACATGTCTAAATCTCATGTACACTTATTTAGTTCACTTAGGGTTTCGCTAGCATGTTTTATCCAAGTCCTAGCTCATCTAAACGTTACATATTCAAGTTACATGTTTTAAACCTCATTCAAAACTCATGCATGCTTCGTCCAACACATGCATGTCTCGCTCACTTCAACTCAACATATACATGACCCGATTCAATATTACTAATCACTTTACACGCTCCTTATTAATTACAAGTTAAATTAAATTAGGTTTCCTTGTTCCTTGGTTACCATCTCTCGCCAAAACAAAAGAAAAGAAAACGCGACAAATCAAATACATCTCGACATATACATGCAAGGTACGTTAAAGGAAGATGAATAAACGTTATACCTTCACTTGAATAAGAAAAATCGACACCAAGGGGTGTTTGGGAGTTCTCACGAGCAAAAGAAAAAGAAAAGGAGAGGCTAAACTAGGGTTCCAATTAAGTGATTATGTGTTATATTTATAGTTATAGAATTTGAGTTAGAATAGGAAAGTGTTTGGGTTTGGGTTGGCTTGGATCCAACCGAACACACACACACAAACAAATGGGCTTCCCCTCCTCTTGGCTCACACGAACACAAACAAACATCCTCTTGGCTTAGGCTTGGCGAAAACAAAACAAAAGACACGAGTCCAATAAACAAACAAACGCCCAACTTATTAGCTAAACATTTACATCCTTCGTCGTATTAAAGTCATTCACGAAATTATATTCGTTAAGTTTTTATTTATTAGGTTTTAAATTTCCGTACTTTATTATAAACGAGTTTTACGTATTTTTATTATTCTTGGTTCCAAGGGTATTTTAGTCTTTATATAGGTTTTAGATTATCGGGTTTTACATCCAACGACTGAGTCGCAACATTCCCATTCGATTACCCACTACTCTATTCCCAACATTCGACCCATCCGACACCCCGATTCGAACCACTGATTACCTATGCGAAATCCAATAGCATATCCTCACGATTCCCAATAACTCCAACCATTTTTCCTTGATTACCCATGTTCACACCCTACTGCAATTTGCTGTTATGTAGTGTTTGATGAAATCCTTTGGTTGTTGTTAGTTGGTGTGGAATAGCGACCTCGAATGCTTTACCTAAGAATGCAAATGCTTGTGACAAAGCTTCTTCGGTTCCATTTCAAGATCGGTGATTCCTTGTTCTGGTAATGTTGTTGTTCGTGGATAGTTTTGTTGTTGAGGATGTATTGTCGCAAGTTGTTGTTAGTGGAAGATGATGAAGCTTGTTGTTGTGTATTCACCGGAGTTTGAGTCTTTGCAATGAGTGCCAATGGATCATGATTCTTTGCTAATCTTTCTTGCCTCGACTTCATTCACTTCATTTTGGTTTTGTTTCGAAAATCGCTGAGTTGATCAAAGTTCACTTGATGTAGGTCTTTTGTTTGGTTGACAATAGTGACATATCGTCCCATTCTTCCGGTAGATTGTTCAGAACTTGATGTTGCTCACGATAGTTCTGGGTGTCAACTTGTTTCGATCGACTCATTCATTAAAGTGAGAACCTTCCATAGTAGGATTCAATGGATTCTCCCGAGTAGATGTAAACTTCTCCCAAGCGCTAGCGACTTGTTCTCCGTATCTTGTTGACCAATTTCGGCCCATGACAAAGCCGTCTAACACATTCCACACATCGAAACAGTTTCACAACTGTCTCACAGAACAAAGATGTCTCTTGGTAAACCCAGTTGGACAATATGAATTGCCATGTCATCTCGCTTCGACTTGTTTCGATCCTCTTCGAGTATTCTCGATTCTTTTGAAGACGAAAAAATGGTGGGACGGGAGGTGTTGCATCAAGATTTGTGGTCTTGGACTTGTCGAGGTATGAACGGTCCATCCCGAATGGATTTGATCATCAATTTTCCATTAGGTTTTGTCTTGATGTAACGAAGCATTCGACTTGTCCATTGAAGATAACCACCTTTTTCCAACATAAGAGGACGGTTTTCAAAGACCGGCTGCATGAATGTCTTGTTGAGTTGCCATTGATGAAGGTATGATATGATAAAGTTGATGTAGGATCGATTCAACGATAAAGGAGTTGTGTTGGATGAAGATTAAGCTCGGTTGTTGTAGTGAAAATTTGCTCTAAAACTTAAAACCTCAATAACTTCGCTCGGAGCGCTTTTAGGACTTGAAGGTTGACCTTTAGTTGATTCGCGGTCTATTCTCCTCGTTCTCACGGTCGCTTTGGTGGGTAGATCGCGAAACGGAGTTACGGTTCAAAAGTTATAGCCGTTTTAAGTTTTGCTCAAAATCTTACTCGTAAACCGCTTATGCGAGAAATGAATGCTTATGCGAGGATTGCTTATGAGTAGGAGTCCTTATGCGTAAAGAGCTTAGGCGAGGATTCTTATGTGTAAACCTAAGGTTAAACGTAAGTCTTATCGTAAACTTTAAGCGAGAAGTAAAGTACCCACGCGTAAGAGTTAACTTATGCAGAGTGCTTACTCGTAAGCTTTCGCTTATGCGTAAGAGTTGGTTTAAAACCAAAATCCTTTACACCGCCACAACAGTAAAAGATATCCGAAAGTCGAAGTGTTCCACACACTTATCCAAGTGAGGAAGCACCGAGTAACCGTTGTTGCACGTAAGATTCTTCACCAAAAGTTATGTGTAGAAAACTAGGGTTTTGACTTTTCACGGCGTAAAAATAGGGTTTTGACTTACGCGTAAAAATTTCCATGAATCAAACAATTTCGATTCACAAACGACTTCCAAAACACTCAAATACCAAAAAGTTTTGACCAAAACACCCAAAATGCCTTTTATGCTTATGCGTAGAAATGAACTACGAACCAAAACGAGTTTAAAATCGAACCAAAACACGTAAAGCTTGAACTTTTGCAAAAACAAAAACTTTAACACTATATAAACCTTGGACCATAAGAATCTTTAAGATTTAAGTGCAAAAATTAATGTTTTATGTGTGACAACTTTGAGAACGAAGACTACGCGTACACTACAAAAAAAGCTTCAACCAAAACACTCCTAAACCATTGTTAGGCGATTGATACCGATTGTTAGGACCTTATATATATCAACCTTATCACAAACCCACTTGACGAACACAAGTATAACCAAGTTATGCGTAACACGCGTGAAACACAAACCCAAACTAAGCGTAGAAATAAGATAAAGATGAGAGAAAGATGGTGACTTGATGTTAGAACCGTGTATGTTATGCGTAGAAATATGAACACAAGATGTTATATTGCTCCAAAGAAAACACACACACACACACTTTCAAGCACACCCCTCAAATGACCATTTGAGGGGTATTTATAGTACAAGTGACTTGATGCCCTAAAAGGCTTTCTATGGGCTTTCGTGGGCTTGGACATGGGTTGGATTGGATATAAGGCAAGCTTAACTAAACCAATACCCATTTAGCTTAGTCTAATCCACGAGCCCGTTGACTATTCTAGCACGATATCTAACACACGTTACAAAGTTCCTAAACGTGAATGACCATCACTTCTAATAAAACTATTAAGGCTAACAATATCTCATTAGGACACTATTCTTGAAGACTTGTTGTTTCACACAATGTGGAAAGTAAGAATATATTAAGAGTCCTACGCATTATCCTTGTGGTATTGCCAGAACATCCGAGTGATATGTAAAAATATTCACAATAAAGATGGAAATCCTTCTAGGACCAACATCAAACAAGCTCTTGGTGGGTGACATGTGAGATCTTCTCGTAAGATCAAACTTGTGACAACTGGATAGAAACGATGGGGAGATTCAATCTTGAATCAACCTTGGTCCAGGAATGGAATTGATGAATACTTTTGGAAAAACCGTTCGATGTGCAAATCTTATTTTCTCTAGCACATCGAATGTGTATTCATATTTCAAATACAAAAAGTATCTCTGGTTGAAAAATACTTTTGGAAAAACCGTTCGATGTGTAAATCTCTTCTTTTCTCTAGCACATCGAATGTGTACTCATTTTCTAATACAAAAGGTATTTTGATTGAAAATTGATCTTTCTCATAAAACCTTCGTCGTATTGCAAAACTCTTTCTTCAAGCAATACGCAATTGTTTTTCAAATCATTTTTCATCAATCGGTGAAACTCAATTCACCGGTTCACTCACTCGGTGTTGTCTTCTTTGAGACGTTCGGTTTGAGAACGGCTAGAGCAATGCGAAACCCCGTCAAGAAGATTCCTCGAATTATACCGATCACAGCAAGACTTGTAATCGATCAACGGGAACCGTGGGCGTGTACCTCAATTCGACGAAAGTGATCAAAGACTCTTTCGTGTGTTTTATTGCTAACTTGTTGTTTGCGGTACATTTGGACGGTTGTAACCGATCGAATTGAGCGGTCAATCCAAAGCCGCATGCTCACAAAGATCCACACTTAATTTGAAGAAATCATGATGGTGCATATCTACATAACCCGCTCGATATTTCATACTATGCTTCGCTTCACGCAAATATCATGAACCAAGAAGGCTTCCGCTACTCGATGGAAAGATGTCATGATTCAAAAGTGTGAGCATGTCGGTCCGAAAGTCACAACTTCACATGATGGCAACACAATAAAGGGTGATCCAGATTTATCGTGGTGATGATCTCAATGAAAGCTCAAGATCATCAAAGATGTGGATCGCTTAAAGGCCTCCACTTAAAGTACAAAGTTATCGGACCTTAAAGAATCGCTACTAATGCACAAAGATTGCGGAATTGAAGAATTGAAGTGTACGAGCTCAAGAACAAAGTCAAGAATAGAATACTAGGATTCAAATGTAAAACATGGGGTGACCTCCAGGGAGATTGTTAGAATTAGAAAATTCCATAGTGAAGAGTCACCACCCCGGATATTATCTAGCATAAGTTAGCTCGTAGACTTGTAGTTATTTACGTTATTTAGTAGTTTATTAGTTAGTTTGTAGCGTAGATTAGTTTAGTGTAACACCGTGGAGGAAGGACGGTCTTTACCCATCGTATGCCTCGGGTCCACAACCGGACGGAGGACGTTATGTTTGTAGTATAAATACCCCTTCCATCCATGGAAGGGTGTGGCTTGGCAATCTAACCTTTCACATTTTTTTTCTACAACTCTCTACCAAGAACACCATATCTCTACTTTCTCTCTCTAAAATGTCTAACATGTATTTTGATCATCCAAGACCACCCGAATCATCAAACACAATAAATATTTACGATCCTACAAACTTTGCGTGCTCCAACGTACTACCGTCTACCATATCTTGGTCATCAGTTAAGGCGGGTGTAGCAGCAACAAGTGTGCAGAACCAATCATACTCGGTGTCGTCATCGTCAAGCCATGAGACGACATCAGCCTTGGGAGTCTTTTTCTTTTTCTTAGGCTTTGATGAGGATGATGGTTTCTTTGTTGTTGGAGCAGGAGAGGTGGGTTGTTGTTGGGGCTCAGAGCCTTCCTCATCGTCACCACCAGTGTACTCGAAGTGATCACCGGTTTTCGTAGTTTGAGGTGGTAACTCAGAGTCTTGAGGTTTTTCAGTAGAAGAACGTGGAGGAGATCGTTGTTGAGCTAGAGTCCTTTGGGGTGGAGGTTGCATAGAGGATGATTCACCAGTTTTCTTTGGGCGTTTAGGCTCTTTATCTTTATCCTTATCTTCATCGTCTCTTGGACTCTTGGGCCTCTCGACTTCTTCTCGCATGTCGATTTAAGTTGGTATTCCAAAGAATGCTTCAAACAATTTACCTTCGTAAGAGGCAAATGTTGCAGATCGTTTAGACATTTGAGCTACGAGCCTAGAAACCAATTCAGCATCTGAGAATATTATGGGATCAACTGGATTGATGTTCACTTGCATAGGTGTTGATCTCATAGTTTGCTTGGCCAAATGCAATAGATTTGGATAGAGTTGTTTGGTGTACATTTCTCTTGTCATACCAGGAACGATGTCAAGAAGGAACTTGTGAGTGTAACCTTTGATCATCTCGTTCATTTCCTCTTGAGGATCACGTTGCATGAACTTCTGGATGTACTCCTTTTCGATGACATCTTGTCATTCTCGCCATGAAGATATCGAACACGGTCACGAGAAAATTCAATTTTCGTAAAGCATGTCTTTCTTCCCGACCGCTTGATGCCTTTAACGATCCTTGTCTTTTCCCGAGAAGTCCAAGAGTCCGTTGGCTTCTTCACTGATTTTGATGTGGATCTCGTTGATCTTTTGGATGGTGGTGGTGAAGAGTGAGAAGATGAGTCTGATGATGATGAGACGTGAGGAGGCTCGGGGTCCTTAGGTGGTTCAAAAGTTTCCTCCTTAGAACGTGCGGGACTGTCTAGAAGAAAATGATCATAGGGGGTTTCTTCTTCATTTCCGCACTTAGCCGTTTCATCGACCTTAGTATCATCGCAGGAGTTTTCTCGCCTTTTCCGCTTCGTGTTCCTCAATATCAAAGTTGATGGAATCCTCAATCTGCCGTTGTTGTTGTTCGTGAGTGATGGTAGTACCGCCCCTTATCGGGTCGATTAACCGCATCAGAACCGGTGTGGCTCGAGTACCGCCACTTGAACCTCCGTGGCCACGAGTTTGATCTTTACGAATTCTTTGGCAAAGTGTTTTTCTCGAGTTCCTTCAACTTCTTTTGATATTCACTTTCTTCGTCAACCGGTTCTTCTTCGAGCTTTCCTTATCATGCTCAATCACCGGGTTTTCCTTTACTTTTGTCACCGGTGGACCGGGAGGTTTAGCTCTTGTTGGAGTGATGTCGGTTGTCGCTTGAGTAGGTTACCTCTTCGTCTCGATTCGGTTTCATCGATCTTTCATCCACTAGCTTTCTTTGCGGTTCGGTCTTGGGAATGGGAATAGGAACGCCTTCCTTAGAAGGAACTTTTTGTCTGTGTCCAGGTTTCCTCTTAGGGAACCTCCTTTTACTCTCAGTGCTTGCAACACTTCCTCTTCTGGTTTTCCTTGTGGGTGTGCCAGAAGACTTGTCATCGAGAAAACCAACTTTGCTTTCTTCAACTGCTACCAGATACCTTTTGTACGTGTAGAGCCTTTTGATTTCATTAGACAGGAGGTGATCCGGCAACACAGCACCTTGTTTCTTTGTTGTTGATTACTTGAATCTGACTGTTAGAGTAGGTTCTGACAACATGTCATGATTGTTGGGGTCATTGATTCTCTTAGGTATATCAGGGTTATAACCAAGTGCTCTTTGGATCAACAGTTTTGTATATCTGATATAAGGGATCTTTGAGCCAAGCTTTTTGAGGAATGTCATCATATCGTCCCATATCAGAGCTTCGACTTCGATGTGCTTCATGTTGACCAAAGCCCAAAAGATTTGCAGTTCCATGAGCTTGGGATGCTCATAGCCATTGTCACGACCAGAAATAGATTTGGTGATGATGATGTAGAGAGTTCTCCATGGTTGAGGAATATTCTTAAGATCCACATGTCAATGCTTGGAGATTACTCCTGAAACTTCGTCATAACCAATGTCGAGCATGAGTTGTAGAACAGTCTCTTCAGTTGGTGTTGCATTGAGTTCGGTTGGCTCGATGACCGGAATGAGGAGAACAACCCTTAAGTCTGTAGGGGTGATGGTGACTTGTTTGTCATTGAGAGTCACTGTCACAGCATTTTGTCCTTGGATCTTCTTCATTGTGTGCCAGAATTGCTGTATGTAGATTTCTGGAACTGTGGCAGAGTTGGTGAGCATATTCTGATAAGAATTATTCTTCAGAATGTCAACTGCAATCAAGCAAGAAGATTCCGAGCAGTTGAGAGTATCAAAATTAACACGGAGGTTATTCTTTCCTATCTTCATCGGATAGCCATTAGGGAAGATATCAGCAATGGTGAGAACATTTGGTTCATCTACATCCTGCATTTGAGTGTCCATGTCGTGATCTGAAAGATATTTAGCCAAAAGAACCAACATATCGAAAGACATTATGTTAGTCAACAGATGGTTATATTGTCTAGTTTTTGAATGTAATATGTTGATGATTGTTACGAGTCCAATGTCACTTGTTTGTCTAATAGTCCAATGACATCGTGATAAGTTACGTAAGTTGATTAACTTTAAGTTTTAAAGTCCATGTTTTCACTTATTATTCACAACTTGTTAAACGTTTAAGCGTAAAGTGACATTATTGGTTTTGTGGCGTTATGATTTATTTATTTACAAGTTTGCACGCGTAACAATTCATAATTAAGGTTAAACAAGGCTTAGGTGTAGAAATGGCAAGCTTATGCGTAAACAGAATGATATACGCCAGAAACGCAAGCTTATGCGTAGGATCTCGACTTACGCGAAGAAATATTACGCGTGGAAAAGGGAACCTTATGCGTGAGCTTACGCAGAAGCGTATATAAACCTTACGCGTAAGGCTTACCGTAAGAGTCAACCTTATGCTTAGAGGTCATCACACGCATATCCTTCACGGGATACGCGTAGTCCCTTATGTAGAACCCACGATAATATTTACGCCAGAAGATTACTCTTACGCATAACTTTCTACGCCGTAAGGTGATCCTTATGCGTAGTTTGCTAGTAACCTTGATTCGAATTTCACGCGTAATAAACCTGAAATAAGATAATCATAGCACCAATATTAACGCATACATTCAATATTTATCGATCATACCATGAAAACACATTAAACGATTCGCACAGAAACACTTATGCGTAGACCTAAACCCTAAAGTTCAAGAATTACGCCAGAAGATATCTAGCCATAGGAATTGAACCAAAGTTTTTTGGGAAGTCTAGGAAGCCTATAGAGTTGTTTTATCCAAGTTTTAACATTAAACTCTAAGTGAATCAAAATACCCAATTCATACGAACATAAACCCTAATTTCCAATTCATAAGTCATTAGTGTTTCTGGGTAAATTTCAGGCATAGATATGATCAATTAAACTCATAAACAACATCTTGCAAGCAACCAATTAGCCAGAAACGTTCACACAATAAAACACCCAATTTTACGCATAAACCCTAGTTTTCCAGAATCAATCAATTCGTGTTTCTGGGTAAGTTTTGAGGATAAAAATGGTATCATTGATGTTATAGAAACGTTTTGACACAATTATTTTAACCACAAACACATAAACAAGATTATGTGTTCATACGCATACGTGTAGAACACAAAATCGTCCTTAGATTAATATCTAACCGTTGTTTTTCAAAACGATTCAAAACCATTGTTTATAATCTTGTTACAAACACAAAAACACTTACAAAATGAAGATCTGAAACACGAATTTGTGGAACGAATATTAGGCGTAGGATTTGGTTTGGTAAAGTATTAAATGTGAAGAGTAAATGTTAGGTGGGATGTTTTATTAAAAATAACTTTAAACTTTTGATAGTTTTAGTCCCTCCACCTTTTCCATTTTCATCCAATGCCTTTAACTTCCATTTTGGTTACCAAACGAAGGATATTTAGGAAAGAATTTTGACGACACTCCCCCTCGACTTAAGAAATAATGAAAGTTTATAAAGTTTTAGTCTGAGGAATGTCAGAGAACCAGAAATGTGACCACCATTATTAAAGAAACAACCGGGATAAGATAACATGCAAGTACAAGGTTTTATTGAACTTTAAGAATATTTATTTTCTCCCCCTCAACACTTGATCGAAAAAACTACTGGATTTTGAAAGATTTGAGTGTTGACAGAAGAATTGTACTTGCCATGTTAAAGAAATGTAGATAGAAGAATTTTTTTTTTTTGTTTTATCTGATTTTATAAAAAATATTTACAAAAGAGGTTTTGGTGTTTGACTGGTTTTTAAGAATGTTTTAAGAGTTCATCCAGTTCCTCTTGAGTCAAACACCGCATACCAATCCGGTGGACCAACTCATTAAACCTAGCGTGAGCTAAGGCTTTGGTGAGGAGATCCGCCAATTGGTATTCTGACTCCACAAAGTATAATTCAACAAAGACTGCTCCACGTGGTCCTTGATGAAATGATATCAAGATCGATGTGCTTTGATTTGAATGTTGAAATGAGTTGCACGAGATCGCAATAGCACCGATTGTCGCAGACATCGATTCTCATCAAACACGTAACCATAGTCATTAAGTTGTGTTCTCATCCAAATGACTTGAGCACAACACGCCGACATGGCTACATATTCTCTTCGCTGAGGACAACGATGTACAATCCGCTTCTTCGATTGCCATGACACCGTTTATCACCAAGAAATTGTAATGCTCTCAAGTACTTTTCCGTGAGTCTAAGCATCCCGCGTGATCGTCATTCGAAAAGCTATTAGATCAAAACCGAATCCTTCATATACCGGATCCCAAGTTAATGGTTCCCTTGATGTATCTGAGATTCTTTTAGCCTCAGAGAGGTGGGTTTCGATTGGTCTCGATCGATAACGGAGCAAAGATATACCAAAAAACAATATCAGCCCGCTAGTCGTTAGATACATGAGAGACCCAATAATAATACGGTATTTGGTAGGGTCCACTAATTTCCCATGTAAATCAAAGATCTAGCTTCTTGGTATGAGCCATTGGTGTGGCATAGGTGTCACAGCTTTTCATTCCATATTTGTTTAACAATTCAAGGGCATATTTGGATCGACTCAAGAAAATACCACGGGTGATTGATGAACTTGCATTCCTAGAAAGAATGTGAGTTCATCCATCATTGACATTTCAAAATGTTTTGTCATTAATTTTGCAAAAGCATTTGAGTATTTTAAATGTGTTGACCCAAAATGATGTCATCCACATAGATTTGAATGATTAAGATGTGAGCCCGTGATATTGTATGAAAAGTGTGGATCGATCAACCTTTGGTGAATTTATTGGCAATGAGGAAGGATGATAACTTATCGCACCACGCCCGAGGAGCTTGTTTGAGACCATACTGAGCTTTGTTCGGTTTGTAGACATGGTTCGGGAACTCGGATCAACGAATCGCTCGGCCGGTCGACATAAACCGCTTTTTCGGTTGCCCATTCGTAAAAGTAGTTTTGACGTCCATTTGAAAGACCGTTATGTTCATATGAGCCGCGAACGCGAGAAAAATCCGAACGACCTCAAGACGAGCAACCGGAGCGAATGATTCTTCAAAGTCAATACCCTCTTCCTGTCTATAACCCTTAGCCACCGACGTGACTTGTTTTCGATTACGTTCTCTTCAAAGATCCAATTTGTTCTTCCAAATCCATTTGAGACCAATGACGAGACCCCGTTGGTCTTTCAACCGGTTCCCATACTTCAAGACGCTTGAATTGGTTGAGTTCTTCTTGCATGGATTCAATCCAGCTTGTCTTTTTCATTGCGCCTTTAATGTTTTTAGGCTCAGTTCGCGACGGTGAGAGCATAAATGCAATGTTCAAGATCGTGTGAAGACGTTGTCTTGTAACGATGGTTGATTCGGGTTGCCAATAATATTCTCTAGAGGATGGTATTTTGTCCAACGATGTGTATAGGGTTGATGTTGGTATACATTGTGCAAATTTTGAGGATTCAAATGGTTTGTTGATGATTCCGCGACATCAAAAGCAGACTTCATTGGCAAACGGGTTAAAGAACGATTTGGATCAAAATCTGCAGTGGGGTACTTCATTGAGAACATCACAATGGTTCAACGTCGTTGGAAGCGCTTGTTCAACTGTTGTTGTAGAGTCAATCGGTGGTGCTTCTTCAACAGAGAGTTGTTGTAGCAGTGTATCGTATAATAGTATGATCAGTTGAGCAATGAAACAATGGATACACCGAGCACGCTCATCAATGTCATCACTAAACAACGGAGAAAATAGCTTCCATTTGTTGGCGAGTAAGCTAGGGCTTAGTTCACTGATGATGGGGTTTGAGGGAAGTTTAAACGGTTGTGACCGGATTCCAAGCTATTATGCTCAGAAGCCATATCAGTAAGCTCATCGAAATTTGCATGAATCATTTCCATAACTTGCTTTGTACGACGATTCCAGATCCGGTAACCTTTTTAATTCTCACAATATCCAATAAAGACTCCAATGTCAGCTTTGGCTTTGAGCTTACCAAAGTCATCACGATCATTATTCGGATAGCAGAGGGATCCAAATACATGAAAGTGTTTGAGATTCGGTTTTCTGTTATGGATAAGCTCAAAAGGTGTTTTGTTGTGACGTTTTGTAATCATTGAGCGGTTCTGAGTATAGCATGCAGTTGAGACAACTTCAGCCCACAAGTAATCTGGAAGTTTAGCATTGATTAACAAGGTTCTGGTAGCTTCCACTAATGTACGGTTTCGTCTTTCAACAACTCCGTTTTGTTCTGGTGTGCGTGCAATGGATGTTTGATGCTCAATTCCCACTTTCTCATGAAATTCCCGAAGAGTTTGATTTACAAATTCAGTTCCTTTGTTTGTTCTGATTTGGCGGACTGTGTTCCGGAGTTGAACTTGAATTTTTGTGAGAAAGGTGATGATCATCTATGGAGCTTGATCTTTACTTCGAAGAAAGTAGACCCAAGTCCATCGTGAGTAGTCATCGACAATTACCAAGATGTAGCATTTGCCATTAATCGCTTGCACGCGATCGGGCCACACAAATCCATGTGAAGAAGATGAAGCACATCGAGAGTCAGGTTCCACTTTTGAAGGAAAATGAGCACGAGTGCTTTTTCCTTGTTCACAGTGAGCACGGTGATCTTTAGAATACCGAATCTCGGAGACCTTCAACAAGTTTGTGTCGAGCAAGGTTGGTGATGGTTTGAAAGTTTAAATGTGAGAGACGATTGCCATAGCCGGATTTTGTTGATGTTGCTTTTGAAAGTAGATGATGGGAGAAGAAGCAACCATGTCTTGCATTGAGATTATGTATAGACTAGAATTGCGAGAGCCGACATTAGATCGCTTCCTTGTAGATCACGAATGAAACAAGTTTTTCCGAAAAGCAACTTCCAAATCTCCATCACATAATTGACCGATCGAAAAGAGATTGTGACCGAGGCCTTCCACATAATAAACCCCGCTAATTTCGATATTGCCATTGATATAATCTCAGAGCCCATGATAGTCGCAAGTGATCATTCCGAATCGACAGTGCCAATGAACTTTGCAATAAAGTTTGATAATGCTTAAGATTGCTGTCATGTGTCGGGAACATCCGCTATCAACAATCCAAAGGATGATCTCAGATCACCCGTGACATTACATGCAGGCGACACGGATGGAATAGAAGTAGATGTGGAACCGAAGTGTTAGAGGGTTCCAAGCGATTATAGTAGAAATACACACATCAATGACTTTAGGCATCCATTTAAATCCTAGTGTATTATGTATCCATTTCGCCATCTCCAACTAGTCTTAGCTTTAGTCTTAGTGAATGCACTAGGTATTACTACATTCCTTGGAGGTGATCTCGAACCGCAGGGACATCAAAGCGTTTCTTAGAATCTAAGGAGGCGGTTTACTGCCACGACTTAGAAGCATTAGTGGGCCTAGAGGTATTCCGATTCTTAGGATTCCTTAAACGAGACAAGATAGCTCTAGCAACACATTTGTCATGACAATCAAAAAGCATACTGTTACGACAAATAACACAAGAAGCTTCAAATTGAATATCAAAAGTACTTAAAGGTTTAGTATTCATTACAACACTTTTTCCATTACATTTGTTAGACGCAATATCTAAAGTGGGTGCAACTTGAGTCTTATTCAAAGTCCTAGGGTGTTCTTCTACTTCAACATTCTTTATTGATCTTTTCTTAAGTCGCAACTTCCTATTCTTCCTTGTATTGCTCCTAGGAAGTGAAGTGTAGACGTTTGGAAAAGAGGCAACTAGTCTTGTTTCAGTAGAGGGAAACACATTAGTATCTTGTGGTTTGTCAGTAGGCAATCTGGGTTCACGTTTGCAACGAGTTACTGGTGCAATTCTCTTAATGATGTTAGGCTGAACTTGTTCATACTTTCCTAACATCTCCCTTAACTTAATAATAGTGTGCACCAAATCTTGATTTTTAGAACGAAGATTTCCAGAAAAATTCATGACTTCTTTAGTGTGTGCAAGATAATGATCAAGTTCGTTTGATGCTTCATTACGAGTCTGTTTGAGTAAATCAAATATGACACCATATTGCTTTTTAACGTTTGCAAGTTCTTGTTCATATTTTGAGATTTGACATTTCAAAGACACGTTTTGATCATCCAGTTGCTCAATTTTAGGATTAAACGTTTTTATTGTAATCGGTGGATTTTGTTTTGCAAAGCAAGTTCACGATTTTGACAATCTTTTGACACCATTGAAGACGACGCTTTGAATTTGAAAGTTCGCTTAACGATGCTCATTTTCGCTTTTAAAGACTCGATCCGATGCACATTATCGATTCACAACAATATCAATGAGTCAATGAATCGGCAGAGATATGATCGATGCATATGCAGCAGATTGTAATACAACAAGATTATTGATATCAAGACGATAACATCTTCCAAGAGTCGATCAACATCTTTTCTCAAAGAATTTCTTTTTACGCTTAGTATTTGAAATCGATGTTTCGCTTTTCGAAAACTGTTTTCATGAGACCGAGTTCCTTGTGAAAATCCTTTCCCAATATAGTGCACAAGTTTTCAAAATTTTTACATGGGGTAAAAGTCTTTTCAAGAATGTCTCTATGTTCTCGCGCCATTGGCGATTGAAAATGTTCAACTTTTATTTCGTAATGAAATTCAATCTCACGCTCCAAAATTTTGAGGTCGATAAGAAAGTGTCAAAATATTTTATAACGCGACAACTTTCGGCTTTTGTTTTAACTTCACTAAGTGAAGGTAAAGGACCATTAATTTGTGCACCATTGGGTTTGGGACTAGCTTTAAACGGTGTGATAACAAAAGATTTGTTAGAAGTATCTTGTTGTGTGACAAAAGTTACGACTTTTGAATAGTTAAATGGTTTGTTATAAACGACATTTTCCATTTTTGACCGACTCGTCATCGCATCTAATTCCTCCATACGATTATATTCAAAAACAGGTCATAATTGAATCATCAATTCTATGTTCTCGACTTTGTAAACTTCGTGATTTGGTTTGAATGCTCGCTTGAAAACTTAGGTTTGTAATCGCGAAGAATTGGTCCATATCCATTTGGATTTGGTTTAAAGGTAAACTTTTGAATAGTTGTGATTGACTTACCATGTTTATAAACAACATTTTGAAACTCTTTGATTTTGTGTTGTAAGTCGACAATTTCTTCCAGATAGTTATCTATTTGTTTCGTGGAATGTTGTTGATGAGTGTGTAAATACTCATCATTTTGTTCCTTTCGACCGCAAAACCAAATAAAACACTTTAAAAAGTCTCAAAAAGACAGAAAAAATATTTAGACTGTGTTTTATTCAATAATTGTAAAAATCTAGTCCCTGGTTATTCAAAACATGTAATTTTTCATAAAAGGCCCTCAGGAATTTTTAAGTTGTCAAATTTAGCCATATAAAGTCTAGTTTGCAAAATGACAACTTGAGTCCTTAGAATTTTAAAGATTGACAGAAATTACCCCGGGACATTTTTTATTTGAAAATTATCATTTTTGGTCCTTGGGAAAATTAATCTTGTCATAATTAGTCTTATGATGAAATTTGAAAATTACAGCTTTGGTCCTTCAAGTTTGGTCAAATGGCAAATATGGTCCTGTGTATTACTTCCAAATCAAAACCGGATCAAACACACCCAATTACTAAACCCAAAGACAAATAAAAACCCCTACCCACCTTTTCCTCCTCTTTCTTCTTTCTCTCAAACACTCAACCTCCATCCCTCCTACTACCCCGTCATCACCAAACCCACTTACCCAATCTTTCCTCTTTCCCAAGGCGACCAAGTTGGCAATCCAAACATAAAAGACCCGGTGGATGGCTCAGATTATCTCCATTTGGTACCTACTAATTGGATGGAGGAGATTGGCACAAAAGAAACACAAGACAAGGATAGAGAAAGAAGACCTTTTAGTTGTAGTATAAATATAATTGTATGCCATTGTTATAAGGCAGTCTAGAAATTCAAGTTCTAGCACCATTTGTTTTACTGTCATTGTAGCAATTTAATTTTCCAAGTAATTTAATTCCAGTTTGTTCTTTTTATGCAGTCTTTAATTTTCCATGTACTTGAAATTCTTGCATTTATGCTTCAAAAGTGTTTGTTAAAGTTTGGTAAACTCATTTTGAGTTTGTGTTAATTATAAAAATCAGTTCTTTTTATAAAAAAGGTCTTTACAATCTCGCTTTAGTGTTTGATCAAGATAGTTTGTGGGTCAAAAGCAATTTTTGACCCATTTTGGGTATTGAAATAGTCCTAGTTAGTTGAGGTGAGTTTGTTCAAAAAGTGTTTTAACCATCTTTTAAGTTTCAAATCAGTTTGCTAGTTTTCTTTTTCACTTAATAGTTCTGTTTTGCTGTTATACAGCCCCCCTTTTGAGCATTAGCTTTAGTAGGATTAAATTAGATTTAAGCCTTGATTTTGATTATGCAAGTAGTTAGTAGCACTAGGATGCTTTGTCTTTGCTTATTCTAGGCTTTGTAGCTTTTTATCTTACTTATTTTTAGCCTTCAATAAGCCCCTTGTGGGACTGTTTTGGCCTGATTCTGCAACAGCAGACCCACTCACAGCACCAGATCAATGTCCATGTTAATGCTTATTAGGATTTCTAGGTAGCTAATTTAGGTTTTTCTTTGCTTAGTAGTATAATTAGTTCAGGTTCAGCGAATGTTCTACTCATGTTAGTGCTTATTGTACCATTTGTTTGCTTTTTTTCACCATTTATCTAGTTTAGGATACCCCTTGCTTCCAACTGTTTTCCCCCTTGTTTTTGCATAATTGTAGCTTATTTGTGAATATTATAGCTTAGTCGTTATCTCTATTTATTTATCTACTATTTTCGCACAGCTTTTCATGTTATTTTGTGCTCAAAAGCAGTTGAAAGGGTGTTTGTTTGGAGGCTGTCCGAACAGTACAACAGCCAGCTCATTTACTTCTTGTCTTTTTGCTTAATTGAGTACAACTTTAGCTTTTTATGTACCTAATTAGATCATAGCTTCTAGTCTCCTTTTTTGTAGCTTTCTAGTAAGCTTCTTGTAGCTTTTTCTTGTTCCTTAGTTAATCCTTAAACCAAACTGACCTTTATGTTTTAGCTTTAAATCATCATAAGTCCTTTCGTCGTTTCATTTTTAGTCTTTTGTTGTCATAAAGTACATGTGTTATCAAGTTGTTTAATTTTGCAATCTTCCAGTGAATGCTAAAAAAAAGGGGATATCAAAAGGTGCAGAGGTAGGACTCGAACCCCTGACCTCCTGCCCCTTACCACGACCACAATCAAACAGCCCCTGCCATCTGCTCTATTCATGTTTCTTGTTATGTACTTTCACTATTATTGTTTTAAATAGGTTTTTTAGTTAATAAGCTTAAAAGCTCTTTTCCAATATTAACTGCTTATAGGATTAATCTAGTTTATAGTTTTTAATTTTCTCTCATTTAGTGTTTAAAAAAAAGTACTTTTCTGGATTTTTTGTTAATTTTCCAAATTCATTAGTTATTTTTAATAATTAGTTTTTATAAATTTAGTTTTTAATTCGTAATAAATAAAATAAAAGTCAAAAAAATTCCCGGCTTTTTCCTAAAATTATTTTTAGTCATTTAGAATGTCGAAAAATTAGTTTTGTACTCATAGGACTTAAATTTCATATTTTTCACTTTCAGGGCTCGGTGAGTTCCCGGTTTTTCGCGTTTTAATCGATTTTAAATATAGAATTAAAATGACTTCAAAGTCTTTATTAGATTTAATTTCCTTAGTGTAATCAATCATAACCCCTTTCCTGTTCAATATCACCCGATCACGATTCGTTGTACAGCCACACCTCGTTGGGACTTAACGACCGGGAAACACTAAACTCCTCTGGACTTAATTGCATTTTGTTCTGAGCTGTTTGACTTTTATGGTTGACCATTCACAAGTGGTTGACTAATAAAAGATAGACCGTTCGGAGCCGATCAGTTGTTTGTACTCAAAGAACTGTTTTTGACAAGCTAACAACTCAGCCTTGGCTTTTTGAGTTGCCAAAGTAAGAGTGTTAAGTTGTTGTTTATGTTCATGTTTCAGTTGTTCTATTTGAGACAACAAAGCATTCTTGGAAGCCGCTAGATCACATATCCGCTGCTCTAATGATTTTTCGCTTTGATGAGATTTAGTAAAAGCGACTTCAAAACTTTCTTCACGCTTTTTCTTGAGTTTTGAAAAATTGATTTGTCGAATTAAGCATTCATTATCCCTTGTTAACAAAGTATTTTGATCTTTTAATTTGGTATTCATGTTATGGTAATGTTCCACTCTGGATTGTTGGTCTTTAACTAAGGTCCCGAGCTCGAGTTCGATCGCATAAAGAATCATTTTGTTCAACGTGAGTCTCAACATGATCATTATTTAGATCCTCAAGTATAACCACGGAGTCAACTTGATCATCAATGGTAACCATAAGGTCATCTTGATCATCAAATATAACTACGGGTCTAGTTGAAGATCATCGAAATGAGATGTGAGGGCTCATGTTAAACACTCGATCCTTGTCGATGCGTATGTTGGCGGAGATATCGATCATTAATGATAATTGTTTGTTCAGTACACGAGACAAGCCATCGATGTCATACATTGGGCCTGTGTCACTCATGTGTAGAGCTTGCATCAAAATTTTAGTGCCGCATTAGCCCGCAAGTCCTCCATATCATCATCGAATCAGATCCGCCATAAAGCTCGTCTTTGTTGGTAAGAGATCCACCACCTTCATCCTTAAGAGCCAAGAGCAATGCCTCTTTGTGATAAGCATCGCCTCTTGTCCTCGGCTTAGGACACGCATTAGCTGTGTGACCCTTCTCATTGCGCTTATAACACCAAGACCATTAACCCTGGGCCCGAGCATTCCCTGCTCAACCACTTGACCCTTTGTTGTTGCGGAGCACCCATGTTATTCCTTCCAATAGCATTAAACCCTTGACCACCTCCCATCTGACGACCATAACCACGGTTCTGAACTTCAACGCGTCCATTGTTCACAACAGCTTGATTCCTTGTATTGGATGAGGAACGAATTCAATTGTTGGATCTGTTTGTATATCGACCGAAGGCTTTAGCAATCATAACAAATCCTTGTTGCAATTCATCAAAAGCAGCAGAGTCCTCATCAGCTTCACTGTAAAATGCTTGAGCATTGTTGTTGTTGTATGGAACTAATTGATTTTGTTGAGGTTGTTGCTGTGACTGATCATATGGTGTAATGGTTGCAGTTGGTTGAGGAGCGGGTTGAGGAGTCGTTTGAGGAGGAAGATTAGTTTGAGCCCACAAAGCAAGTTGTTGATTATCGTGAATTGACCGTGAAGTCGGAGTCCACGGATAGTCCTTTCTTTGACAACTTCTTTTGGTGAGGCTTCAAATAGTCGTACAACAACCGTATGTAGCATGATGAAGATTCTTAGCTTGAAGGAGAAAATGACATACTTCTCCCATTCCGGACCAAGGCTACTTAGGAACTTAGTGTTGTGACAATTGTGGCATGATGATGTTGTGTTTGTCCAAATCATTAATGATATCTGAAAAACGATGATGATATGACTCTAAGGTCTCTCCTGGTTCAATCATGAAGTGTTCATAAGCCAAGTAGATTTTGGATTCCATGTCTTCCTGATTGAGTGATGTGCCTTCCATTAGTAGATGAATATGTTCCCACATTGCTTTAGCTGTCTTTTGAGCATCAACACTTCGAAGGATCGGATTAGGTAGTCCCAAAAGGATGTATTGCATTGCTAGTTCATCGGCTTCAAAGTGTAGGAGTTCATCACCAGTGAGGTCTGAGATAGTTGCAATGTTGGTGACAACATCTCTTGGTGGATTGGCATCCGGATCTCATGGGTGTAATAATAGTAGGCAACCGAAATGGACCTTCCATAATGACCTTCTTTAAGAACTTTCCATGTGGCTTCTTTAGATCACAAAACCTAAAGAACCTTATCACCCATTGATCATAATTATCGGGAGTGAGCATTGAGGTCTATCAAGTGAGCCGCCTTCATGAATTGATTGTTGGCTACTTAAGGCTTCACACATCTTGCCAAACCATGTCGGTTCCTTCATAGTATTCCTGGATGGATGTTGGTTGTAGAAGTTTGTGTAAGGTTGTACTTGAAGACTAGGTGGTGGTTGAACCATTTGTGGTGGTGGAATTGCTCCAAGTTGTGGAGTATGTTATTGATTAAATTATTGTTGATAAATTTGTTGTTGATGATTAAATTGTTGATGTTGTGGACTTAGTTGTTGTTGTTGTTGTTGATGATAAGTGTAAGGAAAATAGTTAGAGTATGGTGGTTGTGACATGTTGAGAACTTGTGTTGTTAAATGGATCTTTGTAGTCGAATGAACCGTTGTTGATGAAGTATCTTTAGGTTTAGAAATCACAGAAAAGCAAAATACCACTTATGCGTAAAACACCAAAGATACGCTGAACAATGAAAAAGTTACGCGTGAGGATTAGCTTACGTAAGAGATGAGAAAACACTAAAGTTATGCGTAAACAGAGAGTTAAGCGTAGAAAACTTAGGCGAGGATTACCTTATGCGTAAGGCAAAGCTTAGGCGTAAGATGAATCTTATGCGTAATGGATTCTACGCGTAAGCTTAAGTTTATGCGTAATTTTATGGTTTTATTTAAAAGATCTTTTACACTATCACAAAGGCAAAAGATATCCAAAGTCGAAGTGTTTTCGTGCTTATCCAAGCAAGAAAAACACCGAGTAATCCACTAAGTCAAGATCAAACCAAGGAACAGCTACGCTGAAGATTAGGGTTTCACTTACGCCAGAAATTAGCCAAAAATGATTTCGCCAACCGATGTTTCCAAACCATTTTGTGATGAAATAGCTTCAATATCACCAAAATAACACAAAAGTGTGAAACTTGATGATCCAAAGCTTATAAAACATTTATGCGTAGAACTACTACCACGTAAAAACCAAGCTTAAAAACAATGATCCACACGTAAAGTTTGAAACTTTTGCCAAAAATGATAGTTTAACACCTAAAACGTTGAAAGGACAAGAATCTTGGATTAAAAGGTGTAAAAAATACGTTTTTAAGCGTGACCAAGTTCGAACCACGTTTACGCGTAAGACCAAAAAACTTCAAAAACAAAATATGTTCACCCAACTATTTGGCGAATGATACCACTGTTAGGTCACCATATTAGTAACACAAGCATCAATAGAAGAAATAGGGAAGAGAGGTGATCGGATGAACACACACACACACTTACGCGTAGGAATATAAGAAAGATTATGCTTAGAGTAAATGTGTAAAGTGAACAACCAACCCTCAAGTGATGGTATTACAAGACTATTTATAGGAGGGAACTAGGGCAACACTCCAAGTTTCCATCCTTTTCCTTATTGGGCTTGGCCTAGGCTTATGGGCCTTCTACATAAGCCTAAGCTTAATAACTAACATAAAGGCCATATTAAGCTAACTATTACATATGAATCACTAACACTTGAATAAGGTTTAGGAGTGATTCCAACAACCCTGCATAATCTATCAATCTCTCACTCCGAGATGTGTTGATATTGAAATAGGAGACACCACAGGAGACACCACTCCAGTCTCCGACTACTAAAATCAAAATCCACAAATCGAGTCTAGAGCCACGTGATTCATCAAAAGATCTCTTAGGAACACTTAACATTTCTACACTTGTTGTTCAACATTATGAACACAAGTTGTAAATTTTAGAGTCCTAAGCAGATCATAGCATTCTACCAGAACGTTTATGAGAGGATTTACAAATGTGATCCTCAATGATTGAATGAAAACTCCTGCCAGGGTCAACATCAAATAACCCTGATAACAGGTCACTTCGGTAATCCCTTACGGGTTACGCTTAGTGTTCGCAGTGGTTTCATATGGTCTACAGTCATGGAGTGGTACCTTGGTATACTCCAGCGGCTCACAATGACAGTGTGAAGATATTAAGTATGGGGACATGCTAGTGACCATCCGATCTGAGATTAGTCAAAGAACGCACCAACTATCTGGAATGTACTTGTACAAAATATCCGAACACTTTACGTTAGGAACTTTATTGCGAACTGTTTTCATGCAGGTAATTATGGAGACCCAGAGTTCCAGGAAAGACCATCACCACCACCATAATCATCAACAAACTTTCACTTTCACATGCTCATACCAACATCATAAAGACTCAAAGAAAGTTCTCATCAAAGATCGAAGCATAGCAAAGTTCAAAAAAGATTCTACGCCAAAGTCAAAGAATCTGCAAAGTAAAGTGACAAAGATCAAATTTAATATGAGAGCTACACATGTATGATTAACAAACTTCACCAAGAAGTATGAGCATGTTGGAAAGACGTAAAGCACCAACAACAAAGACGTTGATGAATGGCAGACAACACCACCATTTGATCACAACAATAAGAACAAAGAACAAAGAAGTAAAGATTAAAGACGTCATCATCAAAGAATATCAAAGATCAAAAGACGTCAGACAACCTTTAAATGAAGACCATGATGAGCAACCCTTAAGGGGAGATTTTTGGGATTACGTGTAATTATTATGAAGTGTCGGTCATTGGTTTATTTAATAAGTTGTCATATTAAGGCTTATATGTTAGTTATTAGTCTATAAGCCTATGTAGTAAGCACATGGGCTTTAGATAGCTTCTAGAAACATAAGGCTAGGTGTTGCCCTAGCTCAGGCCTATATATACTTGTTGTAAACCTCATTTGAGGTTTGGTTAAATCATTTATGCAATTTACACTTCTATATTACTCGTATACTATGATTTCTCCCATCTATCTCTCTCTAACTTTCTCTCACTAAAGATATGATGTATACTTGTGTATTTGGGAACCTATATAATGGTTGAACAAATCTTAGCTTAACTGATATACTGAACACAAATAGTTTTTGTTCATCTGTTTATTTGAGACATCAGTTTACTTACAAGTTTATTTGTTAAAAAATGGATGTAGATTTATGTTTTATAATGCATCAGATCACGGCAATATGATATACGAGTGACAACATTGATATTTAAACCAAAATATTCATCAATTACATCATAATATTTTAGAAATCTAAAGCTACTTAACAAAAGTAACAACATATTCCATACTACTTAACCAAACCAACCACATATTCCAAACATTATTTACAAACAAAAGCACTAGGAACTAGGAACAAAGAACAATTTCGAGATCGAAGTATTCGCTAAAACGTTCTGCAATCGCGCGATCTGAGTTTTTTCAGAGCGCTCTCTTTGTCTTAAGATCTAAGCCATGATATTCATTAATTTCTTTTTCCACCTTTTCTCCTTTTTATTGGTTTAAAAGCATCATCAACAAAATCATCATCGCTTGATGAATATGTTATCATCAAAGGATTAGCTTTTTTTACACTTATGGACGTGATGAATAATAACAAACTATTACCGAACTTAACAATATTTTATGATAAAAAACTGATGAAAAAAAAACAATAACTAAAAGTAACCGATGAACAAAAACAATAACTAAAAGTAACCGATAAACAAAAAAAACTAATACTGAACAAAACTGATGAACAATATTTGATGATAAAAAATATGGTGAATACTAACTGACACTAATTGTGAAAAAAAACAATAACTGATGAAAAAATTAATAACTGATGAACAAAAACATGCTGAAAAACAACCGCCACTAACTCATGAACAAAACAACCTAATAATGAATAAAAACTGAACAATAAATGATGAACATACTTTTTGCTGAAAAAAAATGTTGAAAAACAACCAACACTAACTGATGAACACAAAACATGTTGAAAAACAACCGACACTAACTGATGAACAAAACCGACACTAACTGATGAACAAATCCGACACCAACTGATGAACAAAAATATGTTGAAAACCAACCGACACTAACTGATGAACAAAACCAACCTAATAATGAATAAAAATGATGAACGATAATTGATGAACATACTTTTTCTTGAAAAAAAAACATGTTGAAAAACAACCGACACTAACTGATGAACAAAAACATGTTGAAGAAAACCAACACTAATTGATGAACAAAACAGCCTAATAATGAATAAAAACTGATGAACATACTTTTGTTGAACAAAAAACATGATGAACAATAACCGACAGTAACTGATGAACAAAACAACCTAATACACATATTGAATAGATGATAAAAAGTATTGATGTACATGAAGTAAAATTATTGAACATCATTCTTTATACCTTTTCTTGAACATCATATCTTTTCGATCTTCTTTCCGCATACGCATTACTTTCCACTCTGTTCCCGAGTATAAAACTGAAAGAAGAGAAATGAAGAGGGGAAAAAAGAGAGAAAAGAAGAGGATATGAAATAAATTTTATTTTTTATCTTGTGTTCCTGAGTTGGAAAGAAAAGAAGATGGATATAAGCATAAAAAGGCTTAAAAATCACTTTCTCTCCAAATCATCCCAATTTGAGAAGAAAATTATGAGAGAAGTTTTGGCTTAACATATATAAAAGGTTTTTTCTAACAAAAACAGCTAAAGTTATGGTTAAGCAACTAATTGTCATTACATTGCTATTAATGAATTATTATTGATGGGATGAAAATCACTAAAATTTGCATAAACATACTCGAAAAGATGGATACATAACCAACACTTAACTGTTATTGGTAGTAATAATGATCGATTACATTAAATTATAAAAAAAACATCGCTTAACCACATCTTTAAAGGTTGTTGTTAGCAAAATTGTAAATTATGTTAACTACATATAAAACATGTAAGCCATTGTTGAAATGTTGAAGTTTTCAACACATGTAAATGACTAATTAATTTGCCCTTCAACATCTTTAATAATTTGACAAATTAGATATATTCTTCTTCTTTAATTGCAAGTATCATTTCCTTATTTATACCTTTAATTATTCTCTTTCGCACTTCCCTTCTCTGTAAATTTCACATTTTTTCACCAAAGAAAAACATACTTGAATCATTTACTGAATTACGTACTTGTAAATTTCATGGTACCCGCCAAAATTAATAAAAAAATACATAGTAAATTGTATTTGCTCGCTGAAATTACGTAAAGTTGTAAATTTCATGGTACACACCGTAAATTCATGGTACCTGCCGTAAAGTTGTCTGTTGTTATCACGAAAAACACATAATAAAAAAAATACGTGTTCGCCGAAATTAATTACATTAGTACCCACTGTGCGGTGCCATATATTAATAAAATGTCCTGATTATTAAAAATAAAAATAATAAAATTAAACCTTTGAATAATGTTGGAAGTAATAAATACCAATCTGTTAGCCTAGTTCATTGTATCAATTTCGAGAAGCGAATGGGGATAATTTAGCCACCTAATGATTCACGTTAAACTGATATCACTTTAACCTGGCTTACGCTACCATTCAAGTGATCATTGAGATTCAATCGAATGCTTCTTTAAGTGTTTCCTGTTTGGCAAACTTTTGAAGAACCCGAATACAAGCTTCAAGGACAGCTGGCAAGAACTTGTCACAAATATTTGCATAAACTTGAGATCACATAAAATAAGAAAAAAATTGAGCCAAGATTTGAAAATGTTGTCCCCTGTTAGGCCATTTACTGTGGAGTTCCTAACGAGCGTTGGTAAAATCAACAGAACCGAAAAGTTCAACCAAACAACTCTTAAGTAAAACCATTTTATTATCCACGCCAAAACGGATAAAACGATGAAAATAACCGAATAAAATGAAAACGGTTATGTATTATGACAATAAGTGAAGTAGATAGAGCATAATGAGTTTTTTTGTAAAGTACGTTATGAATTTATAGCTTTTTCCTTCTCAAAATAAAGCATGTATCTATAAATGCAAATTTATGGTGCTAGATTAGTGTTTGTGACAAATAGCTAAGGCAGCATATCATCAGTGTGTTGTTCTGATCATTAGTTTGTTCCTCGAATGCATGAATAGGTTGTTCCAATACATTGGATCTTCTTTCTAAAGCATCATCTCACAGTTCTAGTGATGACCCGCTGTTGTAATGCCTCTATTGCATGAACACGCATCTCCAATGCATGAACACGCATCTCTGATGCTGAAATCCGAAGCTCCTCCATGCGAGACAATACATTTTGTTTTATGCATTAGATACCTCTTAATTATTTTGTACCAAACAAGATTTAATACACAAAACTTCTAAAAATGTCTTTTATTGTAATGGCCAACAGATCCCCTTGCAAGGTATGTACTTCTTGGCCACTTGATATCATTATATCTGTGATTGAATGCCATTGTGTGCAATGAAATGAAAAGGAATTTATGTGCAGTGTTGGTGTAAATGTTGTATGCAAATGTATTGTGCAGATAAGAAATAAGGAGGGAAACTTAAAACATGAAAAGTAAACTGTATTGATGATTATAAACGAAAATTACATGTCCTATATATATGTTATGAAAGGGTATGACCAAAGGTTGTGATGTTTCATGGATAAGGCAGTTATGCCTTTTAACAACCTTAACTGTCATGTAACTGCCCTTTCAATAACTGTATAAACGACCATAAGGTATGGCCAATAATATGTCTAAGTGGCTCTAGCCACATTTACCTAAGGCTGCAGTCATGTGATCATTAAGGATCAAAGGCTGCATATGTCTTAATATTTACAAACAAAATGAAATAGTCTTTAAAATACATAAGTTCAGCATTTTAGAACTTAATAAATATCTAACATTCCTCCCTAAGGATAAAATGTTGTAGTTCCTGGTCTTCCTTCCTGGTTTAATCAAATGATGATTGTGAAATCATCACTGTCATAGTCTCCACAAATCTTGGAGCTTCCTGTCCCTTCTTCTTCATAAAAATTGTTGCTTGATCCTTCATTGCAGTTGAGATCTTCCAGCATCACACCAAAATGTTCCAACCTTGTGTCTTTCTGCTTGTTCTTGGGCTCTCCTTTTGGAATCCCTCCAAGGAATTTCTCTATGCTCCCTGAAACAAGTCCTTCTGTTTCAGTCCTTGAGGCCCTTGCAGTGCTATAATATGACTTAAAGACATCCAGATATTGGTTGTAACATGTTTTAATCTCATGGCCATTTTCTTTTTCAAGGCCAAATATTTCTGCAATAAAATCAAACTCTTGTGTAAAGACTACACTTAGGTATCCCCTAAGTGTGTCCACAAGTTTATAGAGATCCATCAAGTGGATCTCTCTATCTTTTATTTTTGGGGAATAGGGCCTGGTATATCCCTATTCAAGTGGACAATATAAAACCATATGTATGCATTATCAAAAGCATTTATAAACTTATCCCATTCTTGGCTTATTAGTGCATCTATCTGAATTAAGTCAAGGAATGAAACAAGATCATTAAAAGAGGAAATGTTAACAGGATAGTTTACACCTTTAACATGGATGAATTCATCCTGTGTTCGGATGGTGTTTATCTGATCCTCCTCTTCTTTCTACAAGGAACTTTCTGCAAGTAGTTTATAGAAATCTTCCATATATGTCACAATTCTCAATTTCCGGTCATTTTTCAAATTTATATTTCATTAACGTATATATTTCTTATTAAATAAACGCTATCGCACGATCATTTATTTTGAACAATTGATCTAAAACTTCCAAAAATTTATTCCGATATATTTTTATACTCATATTAAGATTATAAAAATAATATTATTACTTTACCCGATGTTTTCAATTTATTTTGTATATAAATTGTTATGTATAAAATTTTACGACGGTTTTTTCAGAATACTACACGATAAATATTTATTCACTCAATACTTGTGAGAAATGTATTTTTATAATTTTTATGACTTCAATACAATCTATTTTGTTCCGTTAAAATTTATTTTTAGCTAACGCTACCCTAAAAGCTCAAATATATACACAAGTTACTAACTATCCTTAAGTAACTACACTTTACTTATACATGTAAATACTTAACAATAATAAAATGCATCTAGTCTTTTTTTTTTCTTCATATATGTCGACACAAAGGGGTGACTCACATACATTATGTGTACAAATATCTACTTATATTATACTTATATTCATTTTTCACTTACAAATTCACACACACAACATTATCTCAAGGTGTAAAAGATTTTTTTTCCTCTCTTCCTCTTTGCATATGAACCGGCCATGGTGAGCCAAGACAAGGAGATCATATTTTTTTTCAAGTCAAGTTTTTATCAATTTAGACACACTCTTAAGTAAGGTTTTGAAATAAAAACCTAGGGTGTTTAGGATTAGCCTTGTTCATTTAACCTCATCAAGTTACTAGTCGCGGTTAGAGAGTTGCGTCTCATTTCTGTGCATCCACTTTGTCATCATAACTATTGCAACAGGTGAGTTCGTAGCCCCACTTTTAATCGTTTAATTGTTTTATAAACTCTTCGGGGGAGATACATGCTCAACTTCATGCTTTTACTTTACACTTATATGAACTTAAACTATATTGTTTGAACTATCATGAACTTAAATAACTCTTGTTTCACTACTTATGCTAGTAAGTTGATTGTGCCCGAACTAAATTGATCACTATGTTATGAACACTATTATTTGAACCAATTTCCTTGATTTTGAACGCTTCGACTATCTTGAACCTTTTGATATTATTCGAGCTCTTTGACTGTTTTGAACTTTTGAACTCGACTTAAATCTTTGAACTTAATTACGAACTTTTGAACGGAACTCTTGAACCTAAATACAAACTTATGACTTGTTTGAACTTATTGAACCATACGTGTTATGACCTTGACCTAAAGTCTCCCATGTTCGGAGCATCACTATAAAGTCTCCCATGTTCGGAGCATCACTATAAAGTCTCCCTTGTTCGGAGCAAATTAAAGCCTCCCCGGTCCGGAGCAGAATGTCTCCCTATGGGAACGGAGCATTTTCAATCTAAGTCTCGCCATATTGGTGGAGCGTTCTCAATAATTCTCGCCTTATTGGTGGAGTGTGCAAAGTCTCGCCTTATTGGTGGAGCGTTCTCAATAATTCTCGCCTAGGTGGTCGAGTGACAAAGGAGTCTCCTTGTTGAGCAAAGGCAAAGTCTCCCATGCTCGGAGCATCCCTGAATTATTATATACGTGGTGTTATATTGTGAACTATTATGACATCGTAAACTTGACTATTAGACATACATATTTTGGCAGTGGGTTGTGAACACACAGGTTGCAAGTTTTGTATGGGCGGAACTTGAAACTGAGTGGATTTACAATGCCTTTGCTTTGTGAACTCATTTGACCACGTGTGCATGAACATAAACCAGACATATTTTGGCAGTGGGTTGTGAACACACAAGTTGCAAGTTTTGTATGGGCGGAACTTGGAACTGAGTGGATTTGCAATGCCTTTGCTTTGTGGACTATTCTAAATGACCAAAAACTTTGCCTTTGTTGCATGAACGCTCTTTAAAATCTTTACTTGTTAACCAAACTCTATGAACTCACTCAACCATTGTGTTGACACTTTTAGCATGTTTTATCTCAGGTATCTAAGGCATTCACTTCATGGCATACATGTGGACTTAGCATAGAGTCGCGATGACGACGCGTCTCACATATATTTTATGCACTTAACTATCGTTTGATTGTAACAAACTCATTTTGATATATTGGAAATCTTTTGGGACCTATGTTTTGTAAACTCTGATTATTTTACTTAATCAAACGATATTTTCAAACGACACTTTAGGTCATTCGATATAATCAGTAACTTTGATGCTATGACAACAACCCTGTGAATTCCATTCCACGCAAAATGTAATTGGGGTGTGATGATTGGTATCGAGCATCGGTTATAGAGAACTAGGTTGCATCATTGACCCTAAACTATAACTACATCATCATAGCATCTCATCATATCATTATAAGTGCATACTCATTATACATGCGGACTTATGACTCAACACCCAACATCATATGAGTCGATTAGTCCAAGCATTGCATAGTTACTCCTAAATTATACATAGCCCGATCACCTATGTCTAATTCAGAAGAATCATGCAATGAAGGGAGTAGTAGTCTCATATGTGTAAGCAATTCCGTAATCGAGCCAAATTTTCAAAAGATTTTCTTTAAACCACTTGTTTCCGCTTGATCCGAGCGACGTTCTTGTTTGATGAGTTGCAAAGATCAAGCTAGAAACAAGTTGTTGCTCAAACCGATTTAGCCTAATCGTATGACGCTCTTGTTTGATGAGTTGTGGGATTAAGTAAAAATCGGTTACCTAAAAGTCTTTTGAAAATTTTGCTCGAGAATGGGAAAGCTTGCCTCACCAAACCTAAACCATAAGAGAGCATGTCTTTAGAATGGGATATGGTCACGATAGCATGAGAACGCATCTAGTTGGACGAGGAACCCATATGCATGAGCATTGACATAATCATTTAGACCATACACGAGCATAAACTTTAGAACCCTTGTCGCGGTTTGGGCTATAGTTATCAATAATCGAATCACGAGGACGTGATTCCTCCGACAAGGGAAGAATGTCACAATTCTCAATTTCCGGTCATTTTCAAATTTATATTTCATTAACGATATATTTCTTATTAAATAAACGCTATCGCACGATCATTTATTTTGAACAATTGATCCGAAACTTCCAAAATTTATTCCGATATATTTTTATACTCATATTAAGATTATAAAATAATATTATTACTTTACCCGATGTTTTCAATTTATTTTGTATATAAATTGTTATGTATAAAATTTTACGACGGTTTTCAGAATACTACACGATAAATATTTATTCACTCAATACTTGTGAGAAATGTATTTTATAATTTTATGACTTCAATACAATCTATTTTGTTCCGTTAAAATTTATTTTAGCTAACGCTACCCTAAAAGCTCAAATATATACACAAGTTACTAACTATCCTTAAGTAACTACACTTTACTTATACATGTAAATACTTAACAATAATAAAATGCATCTAGTCTTTTTTTTTTCTTCATATATGTCGACACAAAGGGGTGACTCACATACATTATGTGTACAAATATCTACTTATATTATACTTATATTCATTTTTCACTTACAAATTCACACACACAACATTATCTCAAGGTGTAAAAGATTTTTTTTCCTCTCTTCCTCTTTGCATCCGGCCATGGTGAGCCAAGACAAGGAGATCATATTTTTTTTCAAGTCAAGTTTTTATCAATCTAGACACACTCTTAAGTAAGGTTTTGAAATAAAAACCTAGGGTGTTTAGGATTAGCCTTGTTCATTTAACCTCATCAAGTTACTAGTCGCGGTTAGAGAGTTGCGTCTCATTTCTGTGCATCCACTTTGTCATCATAACTATTGCAACAGGTGAGTTCGTAGCCCCACTTTTAATCGTTTAATTGTTTTATAAACTCTTCGGGGGAGATACATGCTCAACTTCATGCTTTTACTTTACACTTATATGAACTTAAACTATATTGTTTGAACTATCATGAACTTAAATAACTCTTGTTTCACTACTTATGCTAGTAAGTTGATTGTGCCCGAACTAAATTGATCACTATGTTATGAACACTATTATTTGAACCACTTTCCTTGATTTTGAACGCTTCGACTATCTTGAACCTTTTGATATTATTCGAGCTCTTTGACTATTTTGAACTTTTGAACTCGACTTAAATCTTTGAACTTAATTACGAACTTTTGAACGGAACTCTTGAACATAAATACAAACTTATGACTTGTTTGAACTTATTGAACCATACGTGTTATGACCTTGACCTAAAGTCTCCCATGTTCGGAGCATCACTATAAAGTCTCCCATGTTCGGAGCATCACTATAAAGTCTCCCTTGTTCGGAGAAAATTAAAGCCTCCCCGGTCCGGTGCAGAATGTCTCCCTATGGGAACGGAGCATTTTCAATCTAAGTCTCGCCATATTGGTGGGAGCGCTCAATAATTCTCGCCTTATTGGTGGAGTGTGCAAAGTCTCGCCTTATTGGTGGAGCGTTCTCAATAACCTCGCCTAGGTGGTCGAGTGACAAAGGAGTCTCCTTGTTGGAGCAAAGGTAAAGTCTCCCATGCTCGAGCATCCCTGAATTATTATATACGTGGTGTTATATTGTGAACTATTATGACATCGTACACTTGACTATTAGACATACATATTTTGGCAGTGGGTTGTGAACACACAGGTTGCAAGTTTTGTATGGGCGGAACTTGAAACTGAGTGGATTTACAATGCCTTTGCTTTGTGAACTCATTTGACCACGTGTGCATGAACATAAACTAGACATATTTTGGCAGTGGGTTGTGAACACACAGGTTGCAAGTTTTGTATGGGCGGAACTTGGAACTGAGTGGATTTGCAATGCCTTTGCTTTGTGGACTATTCTAAATGACCAAAAACTTTGCCTTTGTTGCATGAACGCTCTTTAAAATCTTTACTTGTTAACCAAACTCTATAAACTCACTCAACCATTGTGTTGACACTTTTAGCATGTTTTATCTCAGGTATCTAAGGCATTCACTTCATGGCATACATGTGAACTTAGCATAGAGTCGCGATGACGACGCGTCTCACATATATTTTATGCACTTAACTATCGTTTGATTGTAACAAACTCATTTTGATATATTGGAAATCTTTTGGGACCTATGTTTTGTAAACTCTGATTATTTTACTTAATCAAACGATATTTTAAAAATGACACTTTAGGTCGTTCGATATAATGTAACTTTGATGTTATGACAACAACCCTGTGAATTCCATTCACGCAAAACAGTAATTGGGGTGTGACAATATACTTTTTTTGTCTTCTTTTCATTTTGTTTAGATCAAAACAGCAGTCTTGTGCGTGTTTAAACATGGGTATGGGTCTGCACTTGTTGCCCTTGAATGTAAGTTCCAATCCTTGCAATTCCAATTGTTTGGCTGATAAGATGTTTAGAGAAACATCTGGTGTGTAGTACACACCAGGAATGATGAGGATATCAGACCCAATTCGAATTTGCACTTCTCCTACCCCATGGATAAACATCAGTTTATGATGTTCATGCATCTTTTCAACATAAAATTTTTCTTTGATCTTGGCAAATAGGTTCAGATTTGAACAAACATGTTTGTCCAACCAATTGCTGATGTACCAGATTTTGTCCCACCCCTCTTCATCAGTACTTTCCACCATGAAATATGTGGAAAAGTGTATATACTCTGGGTAAGTAATCTGAACATCTGAATCTTCTGTTTTCTCCTTTGGTTCTGCAACATGCTTGTTCTCTTCCTTGTTTGGACAATTGGCAGAGATATGTCCTCTCACACCACACCCAAAGCATATGTACCTTTTATGCTTCTCTGTATTGGATTGTGGTTTTGGCAAGGCCTGGTTATAGGCTTCAATGTCCAACATCTTCTTCTTAAGCATGGCTTTGCATTCATGTGATAATTGTCTCATGCATCTCCCAAATCTAGTGATGCTCTCCTTTTGTATATGTCTTGCAATAAAATCTCTTTGGAATCTTGTTGGCAAGGTTCTCCTAGTGTTTTTGCTCTGATGCCACTTATTGTAATGGCCAACAGATCCCCTTGCAAGGTATGTACTTCTTGGCCACTTGATATCATTATATCTGTGATTGAATGCCATTGTGTGCAATGAAATGAAAAGGAATTTATGTGTAGTGTTGGTGTAAATGTTGTATGCAAATGTATTTTGCAGATAAGAAATAAGGAGGGAAACTTAAAACATGAAAAGTAAACTGTATTGATGATTATAAACGAAAATTACATGTCCTATATATATGTTATGAAAGGGTATGATCAAAGGTTGTGATGTTTCATGGATAAGGCAGTTATGCCTTTTAACAACCTTAACTGTCATGTAACTGCCCTTTCAATAAATGTATAAACGACCATAAGGTATGGCCAATAATATGTCTAAGTGGCTCTAGCCACATTTACCTAAGGTCATGCAATCAGTGATCATTAAGGATCAAAGGTCGATATGTCTTAATATTTACAAACAAAATGAAATAGTCTTTAAAATACATAAGTTCAAAGATTTTAGAACTTAATAAATATCTAACATCTTTACACCGGATTTACAAGGAGGTGATTTTGGGTGTAAACCTTCCCTTTATATAGGTACGCTTCGAATAGATTGATTACCTTGAGTAATGTTTCATGATCATCGCAGTCCGGCAAGTCACATAAAGCATTCTAACATCCTCTAATGTGCATGATCTCCGCACTGGGGCACCGTAACAATTGAAAGAAAAGTTTATAATGAGGATATTATACAAAATCAAACTTTTGTTCATTTGGTAAAAAAGTTATAGCTGATCGATAGTGGCAAACCTTCTTAGAACTTTGACTATGTTGAAGCCATTTGTTTATACAAGACAATCCATATACATGCCCACAAGGAAGATTACTGCAGAAGTCACATGAAACAAAAATATAAGCAGTCAAAAATGTTTATTTATCAATACCATATACAATCCATGTGTTAATAATCGCCATACCATATATTCGATGATTTCCCTCAGTTGTACAAGCTACATAGCAAATGGGGCAAGAACAACCAACAATTCTACTCTCATTCAACCCATTGTTAACGCCATTAGTATTAACCGCGTTATTGGCATTGTTGATCACTTCCACCCCTTGCGAAGTTATACCATCCGCAATCGAATTTGTAGCAACCAATCTCTCAACCGGTATCAACGACCCCTCTTCTGCGTGGTCTACTTCCTCAGAAAACGCCACTCCACGCAACTCATGTGGCAACCTAAGAACACCATCAGGTATCTCCAATAAACGATCAGGTGGTGTGGACCCAGAAATTGCCTCTCTCGGTTATACTATCCGCAATCGAATTTTAGTAACCAATCTCTCAACCGCATCAATAAATCCTCTTCTGCATGATCTACTTCTCGTAAAACGCCACCCGCTCAACTCATGTGGCAACCAAGGAACACCATCAGTACCGGTGTGGACCTGTGCATTGCCTCGTGTCCAACTAGTCCAACTAGGTGTGTATGTGGGTGAAGTAGCAGTGAATATTGGGGCCAAGGATGTATACGGAGAACGCCGGGAGGTAAATACGAGATAGGTAAATACCCTGGCAACCCATACGGAGAACTCTCATGAGGTATAAATAAATACGTTGGCCACCCAGCTGAATACGTGGGCGATGTAAGTTGATATGCAGGCGAAGAATGCTCAGATGCCATGATCAAACCGTCAAACAAACTCGTACTCTTCTTCTAGGGTTTTCACCGCTTTGGAAACTTGACAAAAGTAGTCGGCAACTATATGGGTTGGGTTTAATATCTAACCGACTAACCCTAACATACTCTTAATCGTTAACTGGATCTTTATGTGATAACCTAAAATAATTTTGTGGCAACTAATCTTTTCATTGGTAAATAAGATTGATTTCGATTCCAAAAATGGAGCTCTCTTATTTGACAATAAAAATTAAAATTGAATTGGTTGGGTAAGAAACTCACCTTTGATAAACTAGTAAAACCGAGCTCACTTATTTGGCAATAAAAGTTAAAATTGAATGCGTTGGGTAAGAAATTGACCTTTTATAAACTAATTTTAGATCTTCGTGCACGCAAGGGATTTTTGGATTATTTTTTGTTAGATTTTATCGCAGATTGTACATGAACATGGTTAAGAAAAACATAAATTAGTATTTCCAATAATGTAGTAATTTAAAATATAATCCTAACATGTAAAAATACTAATGAAGTGGAGTATAAATTTCTATAATGCATAATAATAGATCCAAGTAAATAGAAAAGAGTGTATTCACAGGTAGGGGCGGAGCTATATGTAAGGTAGTGGGGGGCGTTGCCCCCAATCAAGCTTTTACCGATACCCCAAAATACATAGGAAAAAATTGATATTAGTAACAAATAGGACTAGTGCTCTCAAGCAAATAGTCAGAGTGCCCTCTACACTCTTAAAGTTTTCAAAAAGCAGAGCTCTATAAGACGGAAACTGTTTTTTGCGACTGTATTGTTCGTCGGAAACAATGGAAGTGAAAAGGTCAAGTTGCAAGAGAGAAGAGAGAAGGTGAAGAGATGAGACTTGGTTGTGTAGTCATAATATAATATATATTTTCCCTTGCTTACTTACAAAGTAAATTTATTATAAATATATTTTTATCTCTCTTTCCTTTAATATACTGTGCGCTACTTTACAAGTGTAATTAGTGAAATACAGAGTAGTTTTAATTCAAACATAAGTACTTCGTAGTACCTATTAGTTTATGTAGCATCATATCTAGTTTAGGTAGCATATTTCATGTCATAAATAGGATAAACGAGCAGGGTATCCGCGTATTGCTGCGAAAATGTTGTGTTTAATCTAAACTCGAAATAAAACGATTGCCATTTTTTTTAAGGACTATGTATGTAATGGCTCAAAAAAATCTCTATAGCGCACTGTTTTGCACTCTAGCGCACTGTTGCGCACTGTTTTTTAACTGTTCATCGCCTAATGATTTTTAGTATCTATACTACTTATAATAGAGGAATGAATCTCTCTTTTCATGGTTTTAAAATTAAGACTTACAAAATATAAAGCCTATTGTACAATACACAATGCACTATTAATGATCTTTCTCATCAATCTTAATTTTAAGACTTACAAGTCTTAAAGCTTAATGTACAAAATACAAAGCACTATTAATGTAGTCAAGATATTTAATGTAGTCAATTAATTAATTGGTCAATAAATACAACTAATGAAGTCATTAAAATATCCCTTACAAAAAAAATACAAATTATCAAACATATTGTACAACCAACTTAAACATAATTTTTTTTTTGAACGGCATAATGAATTAAAAAAAAAGAGGTGAAACTAGCAAGATACTAGACACCTATAAGGTACAAAAACAACAAAGACTAGAAAGCTACAAAAAAAATAAAACCTCTAAACTCAACTCGAGAACATTAACTGCGAGGATCACAAAAGGAATGAAAAAACTCGTGCCAATAACATCCAAGACACGAGAAAAACTCCCACACAACGAAGGCCGAGCCACCGGTTTTCACTTCGCGGTGTTTTTGATGTGATCCCAACCATGCCTCGAGGACACTAACCAGCCAACCAAAAGCAAGAAACAAGAGAAACAAAAGACCTAACCAAAATAGAAACACCGAAGCAACCAAAATCCATCTTCAAGCAACCCAAACACGAGTCCCACAGAAAAAAACCAAGACCATACCATGCAAGATCAGCCATCTTAACCATCTCTCAAAGGACACACAATCCAATCGTTCCATGCGTAATGATGTTTCCTATCTCGGTTGGATATCCATAAGAAAGAGAGAGATATAATCGATTGAAAGGTGTTGGCAATACTAGCGATTTCATTAATATGAATCGAGTTGTTTCTATCCTTCCAGATTTGCCACCACCACACGAACATAATAGCTTCGATGACTCTTATGTGTTGATTAGAATTAGGTAAGTCTAGATACCATTCCACCACTAGACTAGGATCCAAGACGGGGATTGTCATGTTTAACCACGCACTGATATGAACACGCAATTCACTTAGGAAAGCACACTGATAAAAAAGATGACAGCCATCATCGAGCCCGTTATTGCAAAGTTTACATCTAACCGTAGTCACATCGACACCCCGACCAAATAAATTTAAAAGAGTAGGAAGACCGTTCCTTAGCATACGCCACACAAAAATGTTAACTTTTTTCGGGGTATACTTATTCCAGCAAGAAGGCCGATCCACTGAGCAAATGTAGTGATCTATGTGGTTCCGAACAGCAGCAACTGTGAAGCATGTGTTACCTTCAAGGTTCCAGCTCCAATAATCTTCACCACTTTCAAGAGTATTCGGAAGCATCTGCAACAAGTCTTGAAGTTGATTTTGCTCATGACCAACTCTTGAATCTCTACGCCAGTTCCAAGTCCAAACCGAGGGATTGTACCTGTCAAAAACTAAGCAATCTTTTTCCAATTCTAAGGCAAAAACTCTCGGAAATCTCTTGTCAAAAGCCTGATCTCCACACCAAATGTCTTTCCAAAATCGAGTATTATGGCCATTACCAATCTTTCTAACAATCACGGTTTTTGGTAAAAGATAAGAGGAATGACAAAGGTTGAGAGCCGCCGTTATATGATTCCAAGTACCTTTGCTTTTAGCCGACATATTATAGAAACAATTCCTACCGTGAATCTCCGATAAAAGTCTAACCCAAAGACTTTGATGATTACACATTCCGCGCCATCTCCACTTATACAATAGAGACAAATTCATTGCCTTTAAACTCCCAATACCAATTCCTCCAGAATCGAAGCTAGCCATTGACGATTCCCACTTAATCCAATGAATTTTTCGATTATCTTTCGACCCTCCCCAAAAAAACGAGGCCCTTAAACCTTCCAAGGTCTTATTAATAGCTTTAGGCATGGGAAACAAAGAGAAAAAGTAGTTACCCAAAGAACCAAGAACCGCTTTAATGAGAGTAATCCTCCCCAATGGAAAGAAGATTCGCTTCCACCGACAACCTTTCTTGAACTTATTAATAATCGGCTCCCAAAAAGAAATGCGTTTGGAACTACCTCCAATAGGTATCCCCAAATATTTGAAAGGCAAACTTTCAGCTTTACACCCAATCAAAGAAGCAAATCGATCAACCTCATCAGAAGAAACTCCAAAACCAATAATAGAGGACTTTTGAAAGTTAATTTTGAGACCCGAAATACCATAGAAAAATCTTAAAGCATTAGAGATATTAATTAAGTTATTTTCATCCCAAGCCCCAAGAATCATCACATCATCAAGATAAAAGGTGAGAAACCATGACCGATTAATCTTGACCCCTAAAAATGCCATTGTTAACTGTGTTGTCTATAGCAATGTGGAGGCCTTCCATAGCAATAATAAACAAAAATGGTGCCATAGGGTCTCCTTGGCGCAATCCACGATGAATACCAAACTCTTCAGTGGGACTACCATTGACAAGAACCGAAGACCTAGCGGAATTCAGACAGGCCTTTATCCAAGATATCCATTTAGGGCCGAACCCCATGATAGAAATCATATGAAGCAAAAAATCCCAAGATAATGAGTCGTATGCTTTAGCAAAATCAATCTTGAATAACATCATCTTCTTTTTCTTGTTTTTATGCCAATCTATGACCTCATTTAATAAGAGAGGACCGTCCAAAATCTGTCTACCTTTAATAAAAGCCGATTGCTCGATGCTAACAATATGGTTAATGACCTTAGCAAGACGATTAGCAAGGATTTTGGCAATTATTTTATATTGAATACCAATTAAGCTAATAGGTCTAAAATCGGACATAAGGATAGGATTACTAACCTTGGGAATGAGGGTGATGAACGAAGAGTTGCACCCGACAGGAATGTAAGCCCGCTCGTGGAATTCGTTAACCATATTAACCACATCATCCTTCAAAATATCCCAGTACGACTTCACGAACGCGAAAGAAAAACCATCGTGACCCGGGCTTTATCCCCACAACACCAAATGGCGCTTAATTTCTTCAACAGAAACGAGCTTCAAGATGTATAGCTTCTTCACTAGGAACAAGACGCGTAAGTTGAGTATAAGCTAAACCGAGCACCCTTGAACCGTTGGAATTTGTTGGCAAAATACTCCTAAAGCAATTCTTGACATCGAGGTTGATCAATCCAAACGCCATTATGTTTAACACCTTGAGAAATCCGACTTCTTTTAGCGCTTATGATTGCGTGAAAGTATTTAGAGTTTTCATCACCTTCCAAAGCCCATTTTACTTTCGCTGTCGTTTCATATCCTTGTTAACCCGCAAATTAAATTCACGAAGCTCATGAGACAAATCTTTGCGCCTTTCACCCAACCGCTCCTTATTATTTGAATTGAAATTTGGCCATCCACCGCAATCTCACGGTGATATCTCTCTATTACTACCGCTTAGTCTTTCTTTGTTCCAAGCTTTAATCACAAATTTAAGGCATTTCAACTTATGTTCGAGAATGTTGAAAGTTACCGAGATCCCCATTACTTTTCACACTACCCCGCTTATCCTTCACCAACTTATCAAAACCATCGATCGTAATCCAAGAATTGAAAATTTTGAAAGGACTAGGACCAAAGTCCATCCGCTTTTGTTTGAGTAATGAGGTCTATGATCCGAGATGATATCGCCAAGAGCTTCCACCATTAAGTCCGAACCGAATCTAACACCAAATTATTTACCAAAAATCGATCTAATTTACTAGCTTTGAGACCATCTGGAGAAATTCGGGTGAATTTGTGTCTTCCCATTTTCATATCAATTAAGTTGCCTCTAGAGATGAAATCATTAAAATTGTTCGCATTTTGAAGAGAAAAAGAGGAACCCATTCTTTCTTCGTTATTCCTGGTTGAATTAAAATCTCCACACAAAACATAATTACCCTTGTTAGCATTCATGAAGTCTACCAATTTATTCCAGAGCTCAAGTTTTTCACGTTCCGATTGAGGAGCGTAGATATTAACCACAAAGCAATCAAATTTAGCTGCCACCCACGATCCCTTAGTAACCACAAAATTTTCGAACACAAAACTCTTATCCAGCAGAAACGCATTCGGATCCCAAATAGAAATAATACCACCCGATCTCCCATTAGCCAATGATTCTACATACTCATGATTATAATTACCCCAGATGCTCTTGACCCGAATGTTGTCAGAAACCGACATTTTAGTTTCCTGAATACAAAGAAACTGAACCCGATACTTACCCAGGATGCGATTTAAAGATTTTCTTTTAAAATCGCAACTGCACTCACAAAGATTTATGGATAGCATATTCATTGGAAACCTTTATCTAAGACTCATCCTACTCACAATCGACCAAATGAGCGTGAATCTTCTTTCACCTCGAATCCCATGAACTTTCCCACCTCCAAAATCTCATTTGCTTTATCGACTACATTACTAGACTCCATGAACGAGCACGAGGAACCATTAGCTTTAACGTGGACCTTTTCAACCCAAGTATCCAGCTGTTCATTATCCATGTTCACATTTGTTTTTAAAAACACACCCTTAGTAAAACCAGGTGCCCCCGAAGATTCAGAGGAACTAACTTGGCACGATCGAATCACAGGGGGACTAGATTGATGCCCTTTATCTCGGTGCTGTTCTTGTTGAATTAGCTTGTCTAGTGAAAAAATATCATCAGAATTTTTGATATGTTGAGTTTCATCATTGACCTCCTTGTGCCCTTCTTCAGTAGCATCATCCTTTAGCTTATTGCTTGGAGAAACCTCCGGGTCAGAACCTGAGGGGATTTTACGCCCCACTGTATCGTTGCAAGCAATCTTCTCTTGATCAGTTACTTGACATTGGTTATCGGTTTGATTATTCACTAACGCGTCCCCTGTATTGTCTATCTTCTTCTGATGAAGACTCGCCTCTTGTTCAATATAATTCGGATTAGAATCAGAGATGATCTTAGTGTTGAAAAATGAATTCTCATCAGATGGGTAATTCGAATTATCAACAGAATTTTCTGCTTTTTCGACACATAAATTTGGGTCAAACTCTTCACTACGACCATTTTCATCATCTTCCGACTCGCCATTTTCGTTATCATTATCAGATTTATCCGAGTTATCGTCAAAAGACTCTTCATCACTCACTTCCTCACTGCCCGAAGACGCATAATGTGGCTGTATAATCTTGGGTTCCCAAGGGGCAAACTCTTTTAACCAAAATGTAAACGGCTTTTCATCCATTGAAACAGTGAGTTCCTCGAATATAAAGCTTTTTGAATGAGACAGCAAACACACCTTTGCCACAGAAGTAGCCGAATCCCAGTCACAGTCGAAGAAAATGCCTTTACCCCAGTTCTCAGTAATATCGACGATGGTTTTTTTATGCCAAGCACCCTTTGGGATACCGTGAATCTCCACCCAAACCATACGCTCATCTGGTGTGAATGAATCACAAGGAGCCTTAATCGCCATAAACCTGCCTTTTAGAGTATTATTGGCCGTGAACAGGCCTTTAGCAACCGATGTAACAAAAGAAACATCTATCCAACGACCACCTATGTAGCAAACATTCACATCACCGAATCCCTCCGTGTGAAACCATTGTCTCACATACGGAATAGACGCGGGGTCATTCACTTTAAGTAAAAGAGATAAATGATCATCTGTATCATTCTCTGGAATAGAGCTAACCTTAACAATCCGACGTTTGATAGGAGCATAGATATTCACATTAGAAGCAGATGCAGCCGCCGCATAGGATTTCTCATTAGGCGCGGTTGTAGTTCTAGGCTCAGGTACCTTCGCAGGGGGATTATCACCCTTAGTATTCGCCGGAATCTTATTGTTGAAAGATTTGTTGAATCTTACCACGTCCGCATAAAGCTTATACTTATCAATCCACATCGAGTTAAGATTCGATAGCAGCAAATTCGCATCAGAAACCTTAATAAAACGAACAAAAGCAAATCTTTTCCCCGCCTTAGACAGTCTATAAGCAATGAATACGTCAACAACCGTACCCCAAGCCGAACACTTATTCCACAGATCCTTATTCGTTACGTGATGAGGAAAATTAGTGACATAGAATGACATTGACATTCTATCCAAGATACTAGTTTTAAGTTTAGTGTTACCCCCATAATTACCTCCGTTTGCATCCATGGTATTATTACCTCCCAATGATCTATGATAATTAGGTCCTTTCTTGTGAGAGACCTTGATCCATTCTCCTCCTTGATCTCTGTCTTTGTCTTGCCCAGTGTTCGCCGCCGCCATCATAAACCCTAGAACAAAAGAAAAGGAACGATTCAAAATTAAGATTTAGGATTGAGTGGATTTAAGGGGATATGGTGATTATAATGTTAATTGGTGAAGGATTGAGAGGTAGATCGAAGATGATGGTGATGGCGTTTGATCCCGCCGATGATCGCTGTTGAGACAACTTAAACATAATTCATGCACTAAATGTCACTAATACAAATAAAAAGCACGTTATACAAATATTCAAGTCCGAACGGGCAACGGGCCAAATGGGCCCGAGTCCAATCTGCATAGCCCAACCGGGTCGAGCCCGAATGAGCATGGGCCAAATGGGGTCGAGCTCGAATCGAACGGCCAACGGGCTCGAGCCCGAACGGCACAAAGCTAAACAAAATTCTTGATCCTCGATATTTATTGTCAAAAATATATAATAAACTAAAATACATGATTAACCGAAAGTTTTATTTCATGGTACCACACACGCAACGCTGCAATTTCGCTAGTATAGTATAATGTAATTTTGTGGTGTCCTCCTCATTATTGGTTGTATGCACATGACCTCCGTTAGTTTAGCATTTTAAGTTTTGTATAAGTTGCATTTGTATATGTAGAAATTTACTAATTTACTGTCATTTAGTGCTTTGTGGCTTATCACTTCACAAAATTTAAAACGGGTAGAACATCATAGTATAAGAGGCTTAACATGACAAATATATGAGTTCTTCCATCACAGTTTTTCTAGCTGTAACTTTTTAGCGACATATCAATCTATCACATAGCCTAGTTTTCAAAATATGGTTTTGATAAAATAGTCACATTAAATGGCAAAAACTTTAATATAATTTGTATGATATTCGGTATGTTTAGTTTTTCGTTAATTTATGATAAATAGACCTACTAATTATACTTACAAATAGACCTATCTCATTTACATATTCAATTTTTGAAATACATCACTTTCTCTATCCTCATATTTACTAATCATTTTTTAAATACACCAATCACATTTGTAGCTCTCTTTTTAGGTCTATTACTTAGGCCTACAAATCTTTTTTCCTATAATAATTACATCGAAAAAGAACATTTTTGTTGCCTTTATTCAAACTCGAGCACCAATTCGACTTGTTTAACGCCACAGAAAACTTTATTGCCGGATGCCCCCGTGATCGCAATTCCTCGGCCCGCCAATCGCTCACAGTCGGATCAATAACTAACACTTTCGAAACCATTTCCACACTTGTGTTTACCAATTAAAAAACAACTAATGCACACACATATTACAATCTTTCATTAGAGCATTGACATCGGTAACGTTATAACGCCGTTATAGGGCGAAATAACGCCGCTTTTGGCGTTAAACCCTTGGAGGGCGCGCGTTATTGCGCCGTTAGTCCCTGGGCGTTAAAGGAATAACGCGCTTTTTTTTTTTTTTTTTTCATTTATGCCCCTAAATGAGGGGTTGTTTTGTAAATTGTTGGGAATGTTATTGACGTTATTGGGACGTTATCACATGCGTGTTTTTTGGGATGTTAAGGTGAAATGTTAAAAGGCGATGCGACGACGTGGAGGTGTTATTGATGTTATGCATGTTATTGTTGGGAATGCTCTTAGTGTAAACTTAATGATATAGAACATAAAACACATATAGCAAGCACTAATTACTAAGCTGGAAAAAAATTGCAACAGATTGGAGTGGCGCGTTGGGTGGCCAACAGTGGTGATTTTGGTTGGGCTTTGTGCATAATTGAAAATGAAGAAAAAGGCATTGTTGACGGCATTTAACTCCAAACGGTTGAGAATTTTATGACCAAAACAGTATGCGAGTATAGTTTTGGACTTTTGACCGATTTTCTTTTTTCTTTTTTGAGAACTAGCAGCGATTAAGGCATGTGATCATGCAATCATGGAAAACTCGATATTGGTCTATGCCTATTAACAGCCCGAATTATGAAAGACGCATTGTACGTCAAGAAAGTAGGTCTACTAGAGATGGTATTGCCTGATATGAAAACAACAAAAATAAAAACTTCTAGAGACGTGTATCTTAGAGGCAGACTATATATCTATATCTAATTATCTATGACTATATCTATATCTATACTACTATATAAAGCATTTAAGTTCATGGCTTTATAAAAATTAAGATAATGAGCCCAATCATCGAATGACATTATTATTTCTCTAACTAAAAATAATAAAAAGGAGGATATTCTAACAAACTAAAATAAGGAATTAATAAATGACATACGCCACTTCTTAACTAATTAATCACCTTTATTTTTAAATTTAAATATCTTTAATTGCTTAATTTTTTTTTGATCTAATTTCACCATATTTTTTAAAATTTTGTGCTTCTTTAATTCAACATCCATTTTGATATATTTTATGAGTTTTTAGTTTTACATTTTAAGAGGTTTATTTTATTTTGATTCAAATTTTATAACTTTAACCTTTATTTCAATCAATACAAATTTTATTTATCAAAATCATTTACTTTTGAGAAAGTGTTTGTGGGAAAGAGATTGTAAAGTTTTTATACGCGAATAATGATGTCACGGAAAGATACGGAAAACGCAAACAAACACATACACATTTGGAGTGTTGTGAAACGAATTCACTCAAGTCAATCATGGCGAGAGTCAAGCAAGAATTGCTTACTATATTTATTATATAACTATATTTATCGTCATTGCCATGCATTATCCAACTAAAGGTATTATAAGTTAGTCAAAACTAAGAAACTACTACAGAAGTGGCAGTGATAATAGTGTTTGGATATACATTGTGTTTGTTTGAAGTTGTATACTAATTGATTTCACATATGTTTAAACCTCTCAAATTAGCATAAAAGAAGGGGTACTTAATTAACTCTATTCTACATAAACAAACGCAGATTTAACTACAGCATCACTAAGGTTACACTTCTTTGTAGCATAAGTAATTGATAACCTAAACCGGCATAGGATTTGGTCTTAAATTCATTTCATACAGAAACAAAGATTTTAAAAAAGATGTTAGTAGGCTTGTAGCACATGTAATTCATCTTCAGAATTATCGTCTTCTTCTTGTTATTGAATTTGACTATCCGGTGTTTGGCTAAGCTTTTCTAGATAGTAAATACTACTCCGTATATGTTTATCCAGGATCTCCTAGTAATCAGCTTATATACAGGCCATAAAATGTGTTTGGATAAGGTGTGTTTTACAATGCACAAGATGTTTTTGAAAAGTTTAACAAAATGTGTCCGGATAAATGACACATCTTAACCTATGTTCATTACACCTATCAGAAATCGATCATCTGTTCAGATTCTCCAGTGACATCAGCAACAATGGCTAGAACCATGCCTCATATCATATCACTGGATCTGAAATCTTATCTTTTAAAGAATGCACTAATGTAGCCATTATACTTTCAATAGATCGATATTCAAAGTATATATATAGTATGAAGTATCAGACCATTACAATCCAAAACGACAAATACGTTCTCAATTGATGCATCCATTCCAAAAAAGAAGCAACTTAAGTAAGTATACATAAATGCAACTATCGAAGTACTACTAGAAGATGCAAAGCCATAATGTTGATGATGATGCTAAATTAGTGTTTATGACAAGCAACTAAGGCAGCATATCCTCAGCGCGCTGTTCCGATGCATTAGCCCGCTCCTCCAATGCTTGATCACGTTGTTACAAACCGTTGGGTCGTTTTTCTAATGCATCATCCCGCTGTTCCAATGCCTATATGCGAGAATATACATAGTGTTTAAATGCATTAGATACTCTTGAATTTTTTGAACCAAAAAGGAGTTAATACATAAAAATTATAAAATTGTATGTATACCAGATTTACAAGGGAGGTGATTTTGGGGTGTGCATCTTCACTTTTTCAATCATAGAATCACTTTCGAACAGATTGATCACTTTGTCTAACGGCTCATCATCATTAGTGGGCAGGAAAGTCACATAAATCACTCTAACATCCTTCAATGAGCATGATCTATTGCACAAAGGGCACTGGTAACAATCAAAAGAGAATTTCTAGTGAGGAATATATATGGAAACAATCAAAGTTCAAAATCAAATTTTTTAAAAGAACTTATAGGTTATAGTACATGGACAAACCTTCCTAGAACCTTGAATTAGCCATTTGTTTATACAAGACAATCCATATGCATGTCCACAAGGAAGACAACTGCGCAAACATGTTTATATATCAAGCAGTTTAAAAATGTTGATATATCAATACCATAATGTAGTATGACCATACCAAATTTGATGATTTCCATCACTTGTGCAATCCTCAAAGCAGATGGAGCAACCAGCATTTCTTCGACCTTCGATCAACACATTCCCTTGCTTAGGTGTGTAACTAGGCCAAGAATGTTCAGGTGTCCCCCCAGGCAAAGATGTTAATGTAGGCGAACGCTCAGGTGTCCACTCAGGCGACATAGGTGAATAGGGCGAAGTAGGTGAATATGTGGGCGAATTAGGTGTATATGTAGGCGAAGAACGCTCGGGTGTATACCCAGGCGTAGTAGGTGAATATGGAGGCGGAGAGCGCTCTGGTGTCCACCTCGGTAGAGCCTGATACACATTAGCTTCAATCAACTCGCCCAACGAATCACACAAATGATAACCATCAACCAACTCCCATACATATTCAGGTGTGAACCCAGAATGCACAGGTGACCCTTGCTCGGGTATGTAACTAGGCTGAGAATGTTCAGGTATCCACCCAGGCGAAGTAGGTGTATATGTCGGCGAAGTAGGTGTATATGTCGGCGAAGAACGCTCAGGTGTATACCCGGGGTAAGTAGGTGTTGGTATAGGCGACGAATGTTCAGATGGATAAGTCGGCGAAGTAGGTGAATATGCAGGCGAAGAAGGCTCAGGTGTCTCTAGGCAATAAATTTAAATCCAAGACTCTGGGCGAAGTAGGTGAATATCCAGGCGAAGAAGGCTCAGGTGGCAAATTTAAATCGAAGTCTAAGGGATATGTTCTAGGCGAAGAACGCTCCAGTGGCCACCTCGGTGGAGACTGATACACATCTTCTTCCATCATCAATATATTACACTCCTCGTCCGACATATAATAAGGTGTCCACCTTGGAGAATGATCAGATGTCATTCTAGCGTTTTAGTTCGACTAACCCTAGTTAATGAGGAAGAACAAAGGACGAATAACAACATTGACGGGTTTTATATTTATAGGTGAAACTTATGCCTCCTTCCCGTTTGTCCTTTGTTAAATTTAAATTACTATTTTACTTTTAAATACTTTAACAATTCTAACATTTTACTTATTTTACTTTAAAATACTTATAATTTAAGATCATTTGAGGACAAAAGATTATTTACATACCAAGTGATCAATCTCCATCATCCATTTTTATTCGATCTAATTGGATGAGATTAATCCCAACAATTTAAAAACCCACTTTCATCATTTTTTTTCAAATATTAATATCTTTCAAACCGTTAATCGTTAAGTCGAAAAAAAATATATCATCGACGAGCATTTAATTATCTTTTATGATAAAAGATTTTGATATACTTTCGACAAAAAAACTTTTTCATATTTTCACGTTTTTTTTTTTTTTTTCGCTTTTTACGCTATCGAAATTTGATTAAAAATCATATATGATAAAACACTAATTAATATCACATGCTTATTAGTGTAATATCATATACGATATGTAATATCACACGCGATATTAGTGTAATATCACATATGATATTACATATCATATACGATTTAACACTAATATCACATGCGATATTCAATTTAATGCTTTTATCATATATGATTTTTTTCATGCAAATTTCAGTAACGTAAAAAAACGAAAAAAATAACGAAAAAACGTGAAAAAACGATTAAAAACAATCTAAATTTTTTATTTTAGCCCTTTTTTTATTTTGGACACAAATTGTCACCTCTACTCCAAACCAACAGCATTGGCTCCGCATTGACACACAAAGGCATGTTACGCCCATTTTTTTTTACTGGGTTTGGGTTATATTTGTGTTTGGTGTGTGAAGGATGGTTGTGTGTGATGTGTGTGCAAAAAAGTGTTAAAGAAAACACAGTTGAACTATTTATTTATTTATTTATTTATTTTCTCTATTTAACATGTTAACTTGGTCAAAATTTATAAAAGTATCAAATGACAAAGGATATTGTATGTTTTAGGATTATTGGCTTGTTAATAGTGAGTTTAGGAGTGGGCTAATATAAGTTTATTTTATTTCTATTTTTATTTTATTTTTGTAACTTTTTTTAAAAATGTTATTTATATTTTAATTTAAAGAATGAAAAATTTGTTTGTTTGAGAAAATGAAAAATAAAATAAAAATTGTGGGTCTTAAAAATTGGTGTTAATGGTATTATAAGTGATGAGGTATTTTGATGTGTTTGTGTTAAAAATAAGTATGCTGAGATGGCGAAGAGACGAAATCACTTTTTGATGTTAATGATGTTATGACACCTAGAGCTCTTTAAACGGGACAAAAGGAATAGTTTTTTTTTTTTTTTTTAACTAAAATCTCGTAAATTGAAATTTATCCAAATTTAATCCCTATAGCTAACTTAAACACATATGGTGGTTGGCTTTTATTAAGCTAACATCATCTCTCAAACTCACAATGATATATCATGATGCACATTGAGTTTGACAAACAAAATTTAAATTAAAACTGAAAAATGTTAGGCGAAATGTCTCTGAGTGCGAACAATGTGCAAAACGAAATCTCATTAGAATGGAATCCAAATAGTCAAACTAAGCTAAGATAACTAGATGCGAAACTAAGGAGAATTAGACGGAAGCACATGTAGATGCAAACAAATCCGGACGTGGGTGCATAACAACAAAGAGTTAGAGTGAAATCACACTAAAACGTGTGTAGAACCAGATAGTATCAGTCGAAGACGCACAACACATGCAGATCGAAATCACACAAAAGAACCATATGCATATAGAACTAACCCAGTCAACCAATGATCAGCCAAATTAAATTTTCAAACACCAAAACATATGGTTAACTGAATTAACTAACTGACATGACTAATTTAACCAATTAACCAAACTACTACAAAAGCGTTAACCTAACTAAAAATGCCCATAATATATTTAACCATTTATTTAGAATAGAGTAATGTTTAATACTTCATAAATCCCAAATAATTATCCACATTTATATTTTGGAGTATCTTGAACTAAGTCTCCAATTTTGTTTTGCAACCAATCGAGGAAAAAAAAAAAAAAACAACTTTAGCTTAAAAGCTTGAAATCTGATCGGTGTTAATTGTAGTTATCGAGATTTTTGAAAATTTTAGCTAAACTACACTATAAGTTTTTTTTTTTTTTTTTTTTTTTTTTAATGAAATGTGAAGAATATATTAGCTCCAAACCCAGGCCCGGATTTGCACCTGTGCGGGCTGCCCAACCACACAGGGCCCAACAATTTTATGGGGCCACAAATTTGAAATATAAAGCCCAATATACATAAAACTCTTGGTATATTTTGAGTTGTGCAAAGCCCATTTCACCTAGCATGATAACGAGCAGTGGTTTATTATTACGAATAAGATTCAGATTATATCAAATAATCAGACTATGTGGGATGACTTAAGTAATTAACTTTAGTCCCATTACTTAACTTGGATAAAATATTACAAAACTTGAATTCTAAATGTTTCACAAGCTGGTTTTTTAAATGGTCCGAATAAGAAAACCGTTAAAGAAAAAATAGTTGAATAACACGTTAAAATTTTTGTTTTCGGGAGGCCTCTTTTACTATTATGGCACAGGGCCCTCGAAATCCACGGGACGGCCCTGTCCAAACCCATACATGTTTGCAAGGATTCAATGAAACGAGATCCATGAACATGCCCATGGTCCAAAAGATAACACGAAAATACAATCTGAGACACCTTAAACAAATTTATTCTTCACATTTCACACTAGTGGTAACTACATTTCCTATAACAAAGTTGACACTTTAAGCCATTCGAGATAAGAAAAGCAAAAAACACAATATTAATAAGCCTTATCACTACTTAAATTCACATGTTTTAGCTACATTTCCTTCATGAAGGTAGACCTATAATCACATTGCAGTCCCCATCCTCACAATGAGATAAATAAGGCTAGCATCCATGATAGGTTTCACCAAGATCAAAAGAACTTGTTACCTAAGATAGAATGGTTACATTTTCTCATGTAAAGACCTACTTAGACTATAATTCAACTCCCTTCCACCTATATGATCCAAGTAACACATCTATATGAGGCATCACCCTCTATCAAAAGCCCATCCATCTCTATATCTCCAAATGATCAAGACAGAACAATGCCCAATCTACAATCTTTAATCTGATTCATTAGTCATATCTTGAGAACATGTAGCTATGACCCATTAACAATCCTTCTGTATATGAAGTTCAATACCCCAAATTTTAGAAACCTCGATGACTGCATTAGAATTCTTCACCTTTAAGCTCATCAACCTTGTTCTCACAGCTTCAAAAATTCTTTCTAGAAGCATTATCCCATCTCAATTTTCATCTCTGAAAATTTTGTTTATTCTCTCCTGCCATAGGAAGTAAACACACTTAGTTATTACGGAATTGTGTTGGTTACGTTATAGTAGCGTTAGTTACAACATTTTAAAGCACATTTTGTAGGCAAGTTTTAAAAAAATTCAATGTGATTAACAAAGAAAGAAGTCTAAAACCATAATCACCCCTTTAATTCATTTTTCAATATAAAAACATATTTTAATGCAATTAATTAAGTGATAAATGATATTTGTAAATTTTGTAATAATTTATGATTGTGTATGATAAATGATATCTTATATCTGAATTCTTTTACTATAATTGCATGACGTTTTCGATTATAAAATATGCAAACACTGTTAATAAAATTATCAATTATCACGTGGTCTTGCTCTTAGACTATTCGATTTTGCCGTCACATTGCGCGGGCCAGTATTATAATAGTACATGTTTATATAATGATACTTATTTTTTTGTTATATTTTAATATTATATTGTAACAACTTTTCGTATAAACATTTTTCAAAAATATATTTACTTTCAGGGTACCGACCCAGGGGCGGATCTAGCTTAATCACAGGGTATGCACGTGCATACCCTCTGTAAACTTTTAGTAGTGTAAAAAAAATGTTTTTATTTAAATGTGACTATAAAATACACTAAAAATTTATGAGTGCATACCCTCTAAAAGGCACGAAAAATATGAGTGCATACCTTAATCAACTCATCAATGGTTGAAAAAAAAAAACTGTAATTTTAAAGCAGATTGGCAGGCGACAGTATGAAGAAGAAGAAGGCAGATGAGGCAATTAGGTCAAATGGTCAATAGTTTAATTTATGCGTGGCCCAATTGTTGTGATGTAAGTGTTGGAAGTATATAACATGACTAATCATAAATATAAACAATAAACATCAAGTACACATGCGGAAGCGTAAAGAACATATAATGAATAATTAATTAACTAAAACATAAATAGTGTCCGTACCTTATGATTCTAGCTAAGCAAGAATCAATCCAAGCAACTCTTCAATAAAGATGAACCCTAATTAAGGTTTATAAGGATTATTAGAATTACCCTTTACCGTTTTGTAATTCAATCCAAGATACAATCAATAGTGTGATTGTATCATGTTCTTGTACACACGCACTATAACGAATTAAAGTAAATGCTAGTTTGAAAACACAAAATGATTTGTTTATGGAAAACAAAAGTAATCGACCCAAATACATGTTTGGTCGATTTGTTGTGACTAAATAACAAGAAAAACACTTTAGGTTTTAGGTTATGTGTACAAGATTACCCAACAATTAACAAAAAGCCTTGTGTTTATAAGATGGAAAACTTGGAGGATAAGTTGGAGTGGGAATGGGTTACCCCATAGCCCATCCGATCGGCCACAAACCCACAAGGGGTTTCCGGATCCTTCTTGACATCTAATTTCCACTCTAGTCCTTTTCCTTTAACATATAATGATCGTTAGTCCATTACATTTAATTACTTAACGTTCGTTAGTCGTTTTGTGTAATTACTAACTAAATATAACATTTGATGTTTAATTATTAAACTTTAATTCTCATACGTAAAGTGTGCAATCTCATGGTCTCGAGTTCGATTCTAACACACGTCTATTAATTTATGTCCATTAAACCAACAGCTCCCACTTGGACATATCTTAATAGTTTGATCACATCGGTTAGCGTCTAGCAACACTTCAATGCCTCTAGTACAACTCGAGTAAGGTCTCCTGGAAAAACCTTTTAATGATTTATCATCTTTATTATTATCCTTTTGTTTCTAATTCCATTTTAAATAAAGATATGGATTTAAGTCATTATTTATTCAACTATTCTGTTTCTCGTTGTAAGTGATTAATCAAGATTACCAAATCTTCTGAACATATTCAGGGGAGATCTTGGGCGTGGCCACGCAAGCATCTTGTCAACCCTACGAGGGGCCTAGCAGTAGTAAAATCCAAAATAAATTTGAATGAACAAATTCTATCTTGACTACAAGAATAACTCACAACTTTGTAACACTTCCTAAACAACCCTTATGACTACCAAGCCACGATAGCGTTAAGTTGTTCCACGTATGCACTACATTCATGACACTTATATGGTATCTCAAGTCTGAGGATAACTATTCATGATTTACTTAATAACAATATCCATAAAGTAAAATCATGTAGTTGTGATAAGTCCTATATTCAATTCATTGAATATCATCTGGAATTGGTATGCTTTCTCATCAATATACTTTTAAGTATATTTTACCAAATCACTCAGATTTGTCTTAGTTTAATGATACTCCCATATCATTAATTGACAACGGACGATTTAGAATAAATAAATTTATTCACGGATTAAACATGCAAATATAGGATACAATATATTATAAAATCAGACATACCAAGTATTTGATTTATTATAACAATTGTTTAACATCCCTTATTCAAATACTAAATAAATCAATGCATGAAAATTCCAGTTGATGAATTGTGCCTCAAGTAATGAGAATCATACTTGTTAACAAGACATAAATCAACCAACTTGATCTATCGTAATTTTGAGAATAATTATTTCAAGAATTTAATTAGTGAAGTTCTTGTATGTGTGCATTCACCAATCCACATAATACATAAAGTGTGTGACATCCTCTATCACCAATTTATGACAATTTAAACTTTCAAACATTTTTAAAGTTTTAAAGTATTATTATTCTTTAATGTATAATGCAACTGTGCTCTTAGTAGCACAACTAGTTCACGTGATCATTAACAAGGATGAAATCCTACCATGACTAGTATTGAGTGTCACCTCAATTAAAACCAGCAACATTGTATACATACAACAATATGCTCATTAAAACTCCGTAAACTTTAATATCTTATTGTGTAATGTTTGTAGACGATGACAATTTGCACAACAATTGACATATTGTTCATCCATAGAATCTAGTAGCAATTCCAGACTGAGGATGTAATTCTATTATAATATTCATTATACAAGTTATCTAATAACTTTTAGTTAAATATCTATGTTGTCAAATCATCTCTCATTCAAGAATGATACAAAAATTTTAATACACAACATGATGTACATGAGGAATCTACAGGTCAAACTTAGATTTCATTCATAATCTATCTTGTCAAAAGATATGTATCCATTTCCCAAATGATATATCATGTTTAATTAGAATCATTTATTTTACAACACATGTTTATTAATAATAAACATATATTCCAAGGTTGTATATTTTAATTTTTAAATCTTACAAGTGAAGTTTCATTCCAAACTAAGACTTAACATTTAACTTACATGGAATGTTACTTTCCATATGTTATATAACATATAAGATTTAAGAAACTTAACATAATACTCCCACTAACTTTCAGGAATACTTAAGATTTCTCTTATTTCAATTATAAATCACAACATGGATCTAATAATTAAACATAAGCTTTATCTCCTAGATGCATGCATTAATCCATTCATGAATTATTGCACTTTGTACACTTCCAAATATTATATGAATTCAAAAAACCTTTCAATTACTTACCGTCCTCGCTCAAGTAATTTTTCAAGAAAGAGTTTTGATATTCCATTTTCATTTTTCATATTAATGAAAATAGGTATGACAATAATCATCTTTATATGTTTAATGTGCCTAAGAAAGAATATTCAATAATAATTAATTGCTTAAGTATGATTAATAATCTTGTCATAAGACATGCATTAAATATATGTACAATATTGTCCATATGATTTCTACACGGAGATTTAAACCACTAGGGTTTTCCATCTCTTCGAAGAAACTCATTTCCATTCTCTAGTATAACTATTAAGATAAACCAAGTTTCTAAAAACTGATTATCTTTATGGACAACATCTTTAACATTCATAGTATGAGTAATTTTCCCAATTCAATATTTGGTATTCCGTCATAATGATTATCAGGCTTTATCATAATCCTTTAACTCATATTCTTCAACACATCAATCAAATATCTGAAATATCTTTGCGGATCTATAAATGAAAATTCCATCATCTTGAGGTCTATCATTTACATATCTAGCCTAATCATGATATTCAGTAGTGTATTTTAGAAGATTATGTATCTTGTAATTTTATATTTCAAGATAAAACCTCTCACTTGCTTTTTGTAATATATATACTATCTATATATACTTAGCAAGTAGAGCAACAATACAATATTCTCTTTTGAGACATTACAAATACATATTGACAGTTCCTGACTTAAGTTTGTTAATAATCACTCTTCATAAGAAGTTTAACATTCAGAACTTCAATTTAAAAACTTAATGTGATTCATCACATTCCATAATAAAATAGTGTTTTATTAATTTTCTAGGTTATAGTCTTATTTGAGTATATCCAATCCATACTCAATTTTTAACCTTGATTATTTTTAAGAAAGAAATTATGGTTATCTTGAATCAAACAAATCAAATAGAGTTTGATTCTCCTAAATGAACATACCATTAGCTAGTGGTATTTCATTAGAATTAATATTGTAAGACAATCTAACAATATATAAGATAAACATATTCCTTTTGGCTTACCTATTTACCAACTAAGTCAACTTAATGGTATAATAGACTTTACAAGCCAATTGCATACTTTATTACACAAGTACTCTTTAACCAAGTCACTTCATATCCATGTCTCATCAAGAAAACATAAATTGTTATAATCCCATTATTCGTTATAAATCATTGATCAACTCAATGACTTCTTGTATATGTCTTAATTAAAAAACATAACAAGTTAACGTCTTACTTTATTATAAGTCTTAAGAGACTTCATGTTTATGTCTTCACAGTGAATCATAAACATATTTAACTAAAATAATTATGAACACCACCTCATGGTTTCAATAGTAATTTCAAGTTAATTTATTACTTCATAATAATATAGGACTACATTATTTCTTCATTTATTTATGTCATTCCAAAATTCATAAATATACAAATTGAAGTAGTATTACATTACTTCATTTATTTATGTCATTCCAATAATACATAAATATTTAGTTTGAAGTAGTCTTATATATCATCTTGACACATGTTCTAAATACTTGTCTAATTTAGAAACAGTAAATTTATTTCAGATACGATCTCACGTAACATGGAGATTTACCTTGTTGTTGCAATCTAGCTAAGCTCTCACATAACGTAAATTGCAACACCAAGTTTTTCTTGAATTAGATATGTATAAGTCATATTAGAACGTTAGTCTCTTGCCCTGCAGTCAAGAGAATCCGTTAAATCATATTTCTATGTGTTGTACCTTGCACACAGTAAAGATTTCTTCCACTTGTGCATGGAACAACATCATGTAGCAGATAAACAACACAACATATGTTTGTTTATGTGACCAATATGATTGTGTCATTGATATTAGCATAACTAGTAGATGTAGAACCACTTCATTGTCTAGTAAGGAAACGTACATGACTTTCCTTAAAAACATAAGTGTCTACAAGTTGAAAGTAATTATCTTAAGACATTCTAGAGATAATCTGGGTTACTACCAAGATGACAAAGCTTGTAGCTCCCATCGAATTAGAGATCATTACAAGAATTCCTTATTCAAGAATAAGAACACAATGCTCCCAATTGGATTTGACAACATTGTAAGTGTTTCATTAACCAGTGAGAGAAATTAGTATTCTATTTACTTCCCTACACCATTGAGAAAGCCCATACATACCAATTACTTATGTACTTAAAAGAATGTATTCTACTATGTAGATGATGGACTATCCATCAATGCTATTAACTTGAAATTTTTGGGCATGCAATTTCTTCCTTAAGAGTTCTACCATTCCAACAATTGTATGTAGTACCTTTAAATGGTCAAATCACAACAACTAGATAAAATATACTAGGTTGTCTTTTACCCATTTTTTGCAGTAAATTAGTCCAGCTTCTAATTTAATAACTCAGAAAATGTGCAATTTTCTTAACTATTAAAGTTTGCTTATGAGTTATATATGTAGAATTTAGACAATTCTAATTTTCCTATTATACCTTTCTCATTCATGAAAAGAAACATGATTGAATCTCACTCTTTCTTATGAAAAGAGGACTAGGTTTATTCTTTTAGTAAAGTTGACTCTACCAAAAACCCTTACAGGTGTAGATCAATTTACCAATACAAAAATAACTCATATTTACGGTTTAATGTTGCATTAATACATTTAAAGAACTAGAAGGTACCCGCAAGAATGCATGTGGCACCGATGACTATTTTGTAGCGAACAAATATTTTGAGGTGGTGATGTGATCGGATGGTGGTGACAAGCATGCGATAAGTATAGTTATATGTGTTTGCTTACCCGTTTAGTGAATTCGCTTCACAACACTTTGAATGTATATGTGTTAGTTGTAAGTGTTTGTTTGGGTTACCCGTAACTTTCACGCGACATCATTATTCCCGCATATAAAATACCTCGCAATCTCTTACGCCAAACACTCCCCAAAAGTATATGATTTTGACGAATCAAGATTATATTGATTGGAATAAATGAAATAAAGGTTAAAGTTGTAAAAATTTGAATTAAAATAAAATAAACTCACTAAAAATATAAAACTAAAAACTCATAAAAATATATTAAAATGGATGTTGAATTAAAGAGCATAAAATTTTAGAAAATATGGTGAAATTAGATTATAATATAAATAAGTAGATAAAAGATATATTAATTTGAAAATAAAGATGAATTTTTAGTTGAGAAGTGACATATGTCATTTTATAATTGGAGCTCCTTATCTTAATTTTTGGTGGTTAGGAGTTAGGCTTGAGTTTGTTAGAAGTTAGGCTTGAGTTTGTTAAGGTGACACGTCATCTCACGATTGAAGTTTAGTTATCTTAATTTTACATGCATTATAATATATCTTTCCATAATAAGCAAGTAAAAAAGTCTGAATTTTTAAGCCTTCTAATTTTAGAAGGCCTAAATGCATTATAAAGTAGTATAGATTAGCAAAATTCAATTTTAGTATTTTTGACAATTAAACTTTTCAAGAAAATAAAATACCCAAGGAAATATTCTATAACCATAGAATTTTCTTGAAAAACTAGGATCCAAATTATCATACTTCCATTACATCAGTCGATCTGCTAGCAATGAAAGCACATAATAAGGTAATATGTCGAACAATAATTGGAAATTTTTTTCCAATTCCTAGATCATTATGGGATTTACATTACCAACGCTATTGCAAATGTAAACATGTTTTATCCCATCTTGTGCCTTGAGTCCAGTTCTCACTTACTACTCAATTTAAGTCGTCTAACTTAAAGAACTGCAAATGTGTCCATGCAAGGTCTGACTTCACATGAAGATTTACCTTTCCATCACAATCTTGCCAAGTTCCCACATGACGTAAATTGCAACTTCGAGTGTTCCTTTAACTAGATGGCACTAACTTAATTTTAAAAGAGTACTAGTTTTGATTTATGGTGTTAAATCAAATATGTACGAAGAAGCATGCATACAACTTCGTATCAATAGTTTTTAATAAAAACCTTTTTATTAACCAATTCACAAAGATTAAATTATCAAAGTTTTGATTGAGGTATTGGTTTCGCCAATCAAGGAATTTACCTTTAATTATCGTCCATTATATCGTACTTTTGCATAAGTCCAAAGACTTAGTGTTTCGGATAATTACCACAAAGTGGCGCATGAAATTAAAGCTAATTCGCCCTTAAGATGATTTTGTACATAAAATAGCCTACTTGGTAACTCCAATTTGACGCACAAAGAATCGGAGAATTTGGTCACAAGCAATTAACCTCCTTCTTTCGGTCTCAATTTAACGCTGCTCCTCCTTATACCCCTCTTATAGTTTGTCAAAATTGGATGCGCCGTTCTCACTATTTGTACCAAAACTCATCACTCAATTAAACTTATGAAAATTTTAACTCTTCAAAAAACAAATCAAATTTCACCATTGTTTAGTCCAATTTATTTTTCTATTCATGAAATTACCATTTGTTTAAAACTTGTCAAACATAATAAACAAACAAGTAACAAAATAAAAAATAAACAACTAAAATAATGCGCACATAACTAACAATTAATATGCGTAAACAAGTAGCCACATGCAATTTATTTGATAAAGCCTATTAATAATCATTATCTAGGTTAATTAATGTATATATTAACTAGGGCTTTCACTTGCACGATAGAAGTGAGCCACATACATCGATGAATCGATTGCGTAAGCCATAGTCAAACATATACTAAATTGCACATAATTGATTCATTAATATTATTGAGGTATTCCCCAATTCAAGATTTATCAAAACAATAAACATGTGTATAAAACTTAACAATTAATTTTCGCATAACCAGTCTTAACAATTAAAAATATATCGACAATAATCAATGCCAAACATGCACGTTTTCATGGATTTAACATAACAATTATTCACGTTGTCACAAGATCGCATACAATTCCATGTCACATAACAATTATTCACGAATTAATTCACGTAACATATATACAATTCTAGGTTTAGATATCGATTAAAAAACAATTTTATAAACCCTAAAAAAATTATAATTCGACTTAAAAAAAATTTAGGATCGACCTAAAAGAAATTTAATGGGTCGACATATAAAAAATTTATAAAACAATTAGGGCAAAAGCCCTAATCTTAAAATTAGGGTTTACATAATCATAACCAAAACCCTAGAATAATCATATCAAACACCATACAATATCCGTTTTTTTACGTGTTTAGTAATTAATTATTCATTAAACCAAGCTCGTGATGCGACTGTTGGAATTATATAACATGACTAATCATAAATATAAACAATAAACATCAAGTGCACATGCGGAAGCGTAAAGAACATATAATGAATAATTAATTAATTAAAACATAAATAGTATGTGTACCTTATGATTCTAGCTAAATAAGAATTAATCCAAGCAACTCTTCAATAAAGATGAACCATAATTAGGGTTTATAAGGATTATTGGAATTACCCCTCACCGTTTTGTAATTCAATCCAAGATACAATCAATAGTGTGATTGTATCACGTTCTTGTACACACGTACTATAACGAATTAAAGTAAATGCTAGTTTGAAAACACAAAACGATTTGTTTATGGAAAACAAAAGTAATCGACCAAAATACATGTTTGGTCGATTTGTTGTGACTAGGGGTGTTATCGGGTTTGTCGGGTCGGGTTGAGTCGGGTTATGATTTTTTAAAAAGTGACCCGCAACCCGACCCGATAAGTAATCGGGTTATCGGGTTCGGGTGTTATCGGGTCGGGTTAAGTCGGGTCGGGTTAAGTCGGGTCGGGTTGAGTCGGGTTATCGGGTTAAAACATCAATCACAGGCTGTAGTTTCCATAAATTGGTTATTATGCTACTAGATATGATGGTCCAGTTTGGAAAATTAGTACATATGCATTGGTTATTCAAACATGTGTGCCAGCAAATTTTCATGAATATGTTTGTGTTAAGAGTTCTAATTTATATTGTGTTATACCAACAGTGGAGTTAATTTGTTACGGTGTACATCAAGGTCAGCCATTGATTTAGTTTCTGGAAGTTACATATTATATACATTCAAACTTCATTGCAGCAAACCTGTACCTCAAGGGTAAAAGTAGACCTCATGTAGCATATTACAGCAGACCTGTAATGCTGTAACATATACAGACCTGTGCCTCAACAACTCAAAGTTTAAAAGTGAAGCAGATTCACCATTTGTGGAAATTTCACCGACTCAAAGTTTAAAAGTAACATGCTAATGTCACCAAACGTTTAAGTTACATAATGTAAAAAACTAATATCTAAAAACTAATACATAAAAACCGAACGTACAATACCTATAAAACTAATATATAAAAAATGGAAAATTGATTATCGGGTCTAATCGGGTTGACCCGATAACCCGATAACATTATTTTTTTAACCCTAACCCGACCCGATAACATTATCGGGTTATCGGGTTCGGGTCAAAACAACCCGACAAGATTTTTGACCCGATTAGACCCGACCCGATAAGGCTTTATCGGGTTCGGGTTCAGGTCGGGTTGACCCGACCCTACTGACACCCCTAGTTGTGACTAAAGAACAAGAAAAACACTTTAGGTTTTAGTTTATGTGTACAAGATTACCCAACAATTAACCAAAAGCCTTGTATTTATAAGATGGAAAACTTGGAGGACAAGTTGGAGTGGGAATGGGTTACCCCATAGGCCATCCGATCAGCCACAAACCCACAAGGGGTTTCCGGATCCTTCTTGACATCTAATTTCCACTCTAGTCCTTTTCCTTTAACATATAACGATCGTTAGTCCATTACATTTAATTACTTAACGTTCGTTAGTCGTTTTGTGTAATTAATAACTAAATATAACATTTTATATTTAATTATAAAACTTTAATTCTCATACGTAAAGTGTGCAATCCCGTGGTCTCGAGTTCGATCCTAACACACGTCTATTAATTTATGTCCATTAAACCAACAGTAAGGTTGTGGACTTCTAGTTAACTATAGGGCCCAATTCATTCAAAATGTCTAGACTGCTAGACATATATAATTATAATATTGCCTTAATTTTTAACTTTCTTTTTTCTATTGTTTCGTAATTTCGTTAGGTTATGTTTGATGTTAGGCGACAAAACATGCATCATTGTGACAAGTAACTTTTTATCTCGCAGTAGACATACATTTTGATATACTTTTGACGAATTTTTTTCCGAATTTTTTTAATACTGATATTTACACCTTGAAAAACACATGTAATTTGTTCTTTTATAGATCACATGTACTCTAAATCTCTAATAGTGTCTTGCATATACGGAAAGTTACAAACCAAAACAACTTTTATAACTTGGATACATAAAAGTAAAAATCGCTTCTAATCTAAATCTTGAAAAACTCGACCCGAACAAAACTCGAAAAAGTCAGATTTATTATTAACTCTCCTAAAGATCGATCGTGCATACCCTGTTTCAAATTCTTAGATCTGCCACTGTACCGACCGTCATAACGCGCATGTAACGGGTTAGTAATTTTTTAATGAAGACATATTTTGAGAAAGGAAGTGTGCTCATCCAAAAATGAAAGAAGTAAAACATCCACACTGATAAACTGAATGGATGCAATGTGTACAAATGCAAATTAGCCTCAGATTCTTTCAACTTTATGTTCACCACACCCATCAAAAGTCGACCATTTATACCCATTCTCCGGTGATATTAGCGACAATGGCTAGAACCATATCTTACATCACCGGATCTGAACTCTTGTCTCTAAAAGAACGCGCTAATGTTGCTATTGTTGATGTCAGGTTAGTTGATTCATAGTTCAATGATCATATGATTTTTTTTCCTTCATAAATTAATTTAGATTATTGAAATATGATTATGCTAACAGGGACGAGGAAAGGAGTTATGACGGACATATAGCCGGGTCGCTTCACTTTGCTAGTGATTCTTTTGTGGACAAAATCCCTAGCCTTGTTCAAGCAGCTAAAGGGAAAGACACCCTAGTGTTTCACTGTGCCCTAAGCCAGGTATGTTATAACTTTACTTTTTCGTTTTATATGTGTTCAATATTGAAGTTTATTTTAAGCTTTGTTTGTTGATGTAGTTGTTTAGTTAGGGTTTTGTGAATTAGAATTGTCACATATTTTTTTCTTTTCTTTTGGTAACCATGATTTCCGACCTTTATGGCCGACTAATCCACTGGGTTTGAACCCACCGCCACACAAACTCAAACCAGGTAAAGCCCTCCCTTTTCAGGAGGTTGGCGTGGCCACTTAAGGTTGTTTGCACCTAGTAGGAATTGAACTTGAGACCTCACACATTTTAGAGTGATAGTCACAAGCCATTTTGCCACTAGGCCACCCTTAAGTGGTTGAATTGTCACATAATTGCAAAATTGGGCGACGCGTTAACTTTTGGTAAAGAAAGAAACTTATAGATTCCGGTTGTTCTTTTTTTTTTTTTTTTTTTTTTTTTTTTCGGATTTCGCTACAAGGAAATGGTTATTTTGGAAGAAATGCCAAGTGTGCGATAAGCCGATAACCAGTATTACAAAATGTAGTTAGCTACTTAGCTGTTACTTACGTGGCTTAACTCAAAGGGTAGATAACTGATACATCTTCCGTTAAAGTCATGAAGGAGCAGCCTTTTAAGACATTGATTGCATATTGTTTTCTAATGTGACATACTGTAAGGAATCCTTGCATGGTTGCACCCAACAGTTGCTACTCTACCATAGATATTTTGTTCACATCAGAACATCCAGTTTTGCGGAAAAATAACTTTTTCTCCGCCAAATATAACATATGACATGTTTTATAATTTTATACCCGTTGATGTCATACTTGTTTATGTTCCGGATATCTCATGGATGTGTGGTTTGCTTGATTAAACTTCCTCCCATTTCTTCATCCGAGTAACTAGCATTTAACATTGATCTTGATTTGTTGGGTTGTATATGTAAATTTATAATAAACTGGATTTTATTTGCTTCTTTACATATTACTTTGCACATGTTTCATTGTTTCCTGATATATGACAATTGTGACCCATTTAGTCCTTATAAAATTGCAAAGTAACTCCTCTGCATAAAAGTGGGTACATGTTAGCCTTTTGAGCCAATAAGTATGGTCCTCAAAGGAATTTATAGCACCTGGAAAGAACTGAACTTAGGACCTCATGCCACATCCCAAGAGATAAGCTATTATGCCAACACATTAGGTATAGCATTGGACTCCTACTCCATTTGCTCCCATTGGGTTAGTGATACGGTTACTACGTGCACTAAACCGAACCGACTTATTTACTCTCCATTCAGTTTCAAGTTTGAATAATAAAGATGTCAAGTCTTTAGGAAGACTTCTTCAGTATCTCCATTCTCCATTTATTTCTCATGCACGTTTAGATAGTTCCATGCAATGCATAAGGAAGTGGTCCACCTACTGTCATACTATGTGGCTTCTTCAACCCACGTTCCCATTTTCTTCCTTAATTTTAGGACATGCACATGTAATCTGTTTCCTATTTAAAGTGTTGTTTTGTTTTCATGGAAGAGAAGAGAAAATTGCAGTAAGTCTTATATTGTTTTAGTTAGTCGTTAGTTTAGAAGTAGAAGGAGAGTAACCATCTCGAATCGGTTTCTATCAATTGGTGCTTTCATTAACTCGAACCATGCCACCGAAACGCGACCCACCCTCCATTGAAGAGTCCATCGTTGCCATGTCTGAAAATATTTCCAAACTCGTTGCATCCACCAACCTAAATAACGAAAAACTTCTAGCCAACCAAGCTGCTTCATCCTTACAACTCGAGAATATCGGAAAGCAGTTAGCTGCCCAATATGAACAAACAACCAACCTTATTGCCACCATCGCTCAAACCCCGCCACGAAATACCCAAACGCCACCACATACAACCCCACCACCCAACCGTGACCTCCAAATACGTCCACCAAAACTAAATCTTCCTGCATTTGATGGAACAAACCCCTTAGATTGGTTATTCCAAGCTGACCAATATTTTTCCTTTTACAACATTACACCACCACAACGCCTTGCTATGGTCGCCTTCTACCTAAGCGGAGATGCCATTAGTTGGCACAAATACCTCTATAACAATAACCTTCTCACCACTTGGGAGGCATTTACACGAGCTCTTGAAACCCGCTTTGGCCCGTCCTCCTACGATAATCACCAAGCCGCTCTTTTTAAGCTTAAACAAACCTCGACGGTTACTGCGTATCAAACGGAGTTTGAACATTTAAGCAATTGTGTTATTGGCCTTCCACCAGAGGCATTGCTCAATTGTTTTCTCTCAGGTCTCCGTCAGGATATCCAGCAAGAACTCTCCATTCTCCGTCCCCACACCATCACACACGCTATTGGCCTCGCTAAACTGATTGAGGACAAATCAAATGCCCAAGTGACGACACCAACATGTTCCACCTTGCGAGAGGCTCCATCCCGCTCTTCCGAAACACTTCCTATCAAACGCTTAAGCCCAACTGATATGCAAAAAAGACGTGCTGAAGGTTTGTGTTACAACTGCCCTGAAAAGTACCACCCAGGTCACCAATGTAACCCGCCTAAATTTCTCCTTCTTCAGTCGGAACATGAGCACAAACCTACAACAATAGACCCCCCATGGGGCATATCAACAGTTGAGTACTACGACAATGCCGGACCTTGAGGACAAGGTCCATTTCAATGATGGGGGTATTGATACGGTTACTACGTGCACTAAACCGAACCGACTTATTTACTCTCCATTCAGTTTCAAGTTTGAATAATAAAGATGCCAAGTCTTTAGGAAGACTTCTTCAGTATCTCCATTTATTTTTCATGCACGTTTAGATAGTTCCATGCAATGCATAAGGAAGTGGTCCACCTACTGTCATACTATGTGGCTTCTTCAACCCACGTTCCCATTTTCTTCCTTAATTTTAGGACATGCACATGTAATCTGTTTCCTATTTAAAGTGTTGTTTTGTTTTCATGGAAGAGAAGAGAAAATTGCAGTAAGTCTTATATTGTTTTAGTTAGTCGTTAGTTTAGAAGTAGAAGGAGAGTAACCATCTCGAATCGGTTTCTATCAGTTAGCTTGCTATTTTCATTCACGTGCTAATGAACTTGGTCAATATACCTATGCCACGAGCTCTTTTCCCTCTTTGGCTTGCTAGAACTTCACAAGGTGAAAATAAAAACATTAAAACCATGAAGTTCAAGGAGTAGCACTTTGGCAGTCGCCGAAAACAAGCCAAACTTATTCTTTTCTTTATCACTCTCAAACGTGCTCGCAGACACATGTTGGCTGGGAAATATGAATATTGGTGCAGCTTCGCTAGTAAATTATGCCATTGTATTGGGCGAAAAGATAAATAACTATTTCTGTCATTGAAAATTTGCAATGTGCCAATGTGGTATGTTGGTGTCTTTTTCCTTAAGCCAGTTTATACTACACAGAAATAAGTCAGAACATGACGTTTCATGATGTGTTTCCTTTAGTACTCTGCCCTATTCCAGTAGCTTTTGAGCTTTGTATAATCAATATATTTCAGTAGGTTTATTACGAGTATAATCAATTTAGTGCTCTGCCCTAGTCCGTTTCATGATTTCATTTTATGGTTTCATTTTAATTGCTAAATTAGAACATTTTTATTACGAGCATAATCAATTTATTTCAAAAGGTTTTGATGTAACTAAGAGAGCAACAACAAAGATATTTTCTACCCACTTTTTTATTTAGCATTTTAATTATTCTATTTGTTTCAGGTTCGTGGACCAAAATGTGCACGCAGATTTGCAGACTATCTTGCACAAGGGAAGAATGATGCAGGAATTAAGAGTATAATGATTCTGGAACGTGGTTATAATGGTTGGGAAGCGTCTGGTAATCCTGTTTGCCGCTGCAGTGGACCTACCTGCACAGGTGGTTGCTAAATTCCAATGCCTTTTTGTAAAGCGGAAAGCATGTTAGCCATATAATACATGCATTATTATACATCATCTACTTCCCTGCAACCAGTCGTGTCTGATTAGCTACTTGACTAAACTAGACACTTATCCCTTTTGTATAATCCTACACAGTGAACGGTTATTATTCCATTTTAATGGAAACAAATAACATTGCTTTGGAAATCATATTTCCTCACTATGGCTCATTTTTGTGCCTGTCGTTATCATTATGGTTATTTGTGTCGGCTTTATATGTTTTTTATCTCACTATGTTTATTAACAATAAAGGTGCTGCATCTGCTCACATACTTATACATTGCCGGGTCAATTACAGGAAGTTTGGGGGCCAAGAGGAACATCCCTATTTTGACTAGGCCATACGTGGGCTTGAAGTCTTCAACCTTGAATCCAACTAAGAAATGTGTGATAATGTAGTTTTAGATTTACATGGAATAAGAACTAGCAAGTTTTATTTCTTGAATTGTTAAACCAGGTGTACATGTGTTAATACAATACATTATTAACTGAACATAATAAACGGTTCCAAGCCACTATTGAAAGCCAGGAATTTCGGTTTTAAGAGCTATAGATTTGATACTATCATGTTTATAAAGTATCTTTTGCAGGTCATTCTCTGATCATCTGAGTTTCCAATAAAAATGGTTTTTTCTTGTTGCATTTTAAGACTTTATAGTGGACCGTGTTTGTTTTGCCAAACAGTCTCTTTGGCGTAGAGGTATAATGGCTTAAGGGGCTGAACTAGTAAGTAAGACGCGAGATCTTGATTTGAGACCGATATATGTTTGAATCATACATGTGATAATTATTCAGTAAGAGCAATGTTTGTTAATCGAAATGTAAAAGCTTTCATTACTCTGCGTGGAGCTGTGTTCCATGAAACACGTGAACTAGCAAGAGTAAACATGTGTTATATAGCGATACAGCCAGATAATACAAGATTATACGAAGTTTGGTAACCATTTTGGTTGATCTTATTGGTTATTCGCTTGAGATTTATCTATTTTATCTTCATGGAAGGATGCATAATGTCTGAATCACACTTCTTATAAAGTTGCTGAAGCATATGAATATATGATAACTCAATTTATAAGCATTTAAATGTGGTACTACATAATATCACAAAAAATCAATATAATAGTAATTTAAAAGTGCTGACTTTCTTAAGTAGTTAAGTTATAATCTGTCATATTAAGCAATCAGCAATCTACACGACTAAACCCTTGAAAATAACCTTTTATAAAATTTTGAGTGTCTGGAGTTGTTGTTGGAGAATCTATTTGGGCCGGGCCCACTTAGATTTTTGTTGGACCACCATTAGTTGTCATTAAAGTGACATGTTGTACTAGAGTTTATTTCTTTTTTCTTCTTAAAAGACAAAATTTTTAATCTTATTTATAAATGTTTCGAACGAAGCTTGAACTCACAATTTTTAAGTTAGTGAACAAATCATATACTACTAGACCAAAAAGTTTTATTTATAATTTGTTTACATATTTTAAAATTTTTAAATGTAAATGAAGACGACATTTTTGTTAATTTATTTTATTTTTCTAACAGTGAATTTGTTTTGATACCTAGTATCGAAACATATGACTATTGTTACCTTCCAAAGAGGAAATTACTATTCATGAAATATAAAGATCTCAATTATGTGAAAAATAATGAAAAATGAAATGGATTAGAAAACTAAAAAGTTGTCTATAGACAAAACATCTTAAACTATTATTTATACATCACTTATTCACATCAGTTGTTAGAACTATTTTGATAAACCAATACATTAACTTTATAAATATACTTCGATAATCTACCATCATAAAAACGGGTCAATGGTCATGCAACAATCATCGTACAATTATTGATGGTATATCATTTCTTATTACATGATACAATTCTTGATTCAAATCTTTTAATAATAGTGAACTAGCTAGAAAACTATCCCAGGACCACACACGTAACTTGTAATTTATTAATCAGTAAAAAAGAAAACATCGTTGTTGGTCGCTATAGCAACTTTCATTTAGATATTCGTGTTTATTTTTATTGGTTTCTGATAAATATCTAAAACCGAGAACATTTGTAAAAAATATATTAGAAAATTTAGATACCGTGAATCTTAAAAGTTCAATTGTCACTTACTTTTACTTGGCCATTCCCCTCTCCATGAGACAAAATTGCTTTCTGTTTTTTTCTTCCTCATGAAAAGTATACTATATTATCTTAGCAACTCATCTAGATACTTGTTGATCGTTGATATTTTTTATTATTTTTTTTAGCAAAGATAGTTGAAATTAAGGCTAGAACATTATCTGAACTCATTGAAATGGACTTAGCAAAGATAGTTGGCCTCTGTTGGAAATTTAGTGTAATTGACGGTTCGGGTAATATTTAAAATGGGTTTGGAGGTAGGGATTGTACATCTATCAAGTTACCGAGTCTTTTACTTAAGTAGTGGTGTTGTGGAAATCTGGTAGCTCCAGTAAGTTATACTCTAGAGAGTAGACTTTGAACGACCTCATCATGTTGATGAGTTCAGTGAGTTATATTCTTAAGTGAGTAGACTTTGAATGAACTCATCAAGGATTAGTCTCATCAGAGGGTGAAACCCTTCAGTGAGTGAACTCCTCAGTAAATATATTCAGGGAGCAAGCTCATTCAATCTCCTCATTCAGTGAGAGCAAACACTTAAGCTAGTATGCTGATGAGTTTGTGGACTTGCAAAGTTGCAATAACTGATTTCCAACTAACTTGTAACGGGGTTTGACCTATTCAAGGGTAGTTTTAACAACCGTTTAATGATCATAATTAATTGGTTGTGTAATCACTATTGTTATAATGGAGGAACATTGTAATGAGATTAATGAGCCGATTAATTTTTATAATTCCATTGACTGGAATATTCTTTATACAAGATAATCATCATGCATGAGAAACACACACCGAACCAAAACACTTAGAAACGAAAAAGTTATTGTATTTGTGCCTAAATCAGGAAAATAACACTTTGAATTATCTCAAAGAGATATTCGTGTAACCCATGCAATTATGGTCAAATAGTCTATTTTAAAAAATGATTACACGATTCATAAGTGATATCTGGCTATTAATTATCTTCACTCGGCCGATAAAATCAACAACAACTTCTAGTCACGATATATGTTCATCAAACCATGAATGGGAAGAAATACGGGAGTAGCAGAGTTATAGGAGCATTTTAGTGAAAATATTTCATGTGGATTAAAATCAGGATATATATATTCTATATTCATCGACACAAATAATTAAGGTAGTCATGCAATGACATCACATGTGTGACAATAGTATGTTTAAGTGGGAAAATGAATCACGTAACTTAAGTGGGGTGGTGTGGAAGGCAACGTTTTCTCAAAAAAATTAGTGACCATGTCCCTTTCTAGCTTTTGCCACAAGTGCACTCTAATCCATCTCATCAAGCAACAATCGCCGTCCGCCTTCACCACCAAAGCTCGTTGCCAATAGTAACGACAAATTGGTCTAAGTTGTGTTGAAATCCGGCAACTCGGATGAAGTTGACATTTTCGATCTACGGTGTTAGTAATAAGTGTGTGTTATATTTTCTTTCTCTTTGAATACTAAACTTGATAAAGTATTTGAAATTGACTGAAACTGATGTTCATGATATTAATTTGTCGGACGAAAATGATACATTAAAAAGTTGTGGTACACTTGTGCGGATCATATTTAACGGTTGAAAATTTTTCGCATAAGACCTCCATTGAACGTGTCGCCTAGTGATTTTTGGGAGAACTTGATCGACCGAATCGTGTGATATGTTTGTGTGAATGGGTGTTTTTATTGAATGATTTTTGTGGGTATATTTTTGTTTACGTAAGTTATGTTTTGGAGTGATTGTGGTCGCCAAATTATACTAAGCTAGTCATGAAGAAGGTTGACGCTAATGTTGCATTGATGACCGCGATTATGCATGCTCACCATTCTCGTTTGCTACAATATAGGTTTCCTGAAGTTCACCTCTACATACCTTTTTTAAAAAAATTAAAAGTTAAACTACCCGTAAGCTCTAACTTGCAATGATAGTTATAGTTATTAACATAACTAGGTTTTAACCCTTTACATACACGGGTTTATTAAATATCTTTTATATAAATTATATAAAATCTTTTATATTTATATAGTTTTTGAGTTTATGTTGTTTAAATTTAATTAGAGTTAATTGCATTTTTGGTCCATGTGGTTTGGCTAAATTGCAGGTTTGATCCTTAAAATTTTGAAAGTGCAGTAATAGTCTCTATTTTAAAGTTTGAATTGCATTTTTAGTCTTTAGATAAAGTTAAATAACTAAAATACCATTTGTCTTCTTCTAAAAAAAATAAATAATTTGATGATTTCACACCAAAAAGGACCAACTAAGTTGTCTTGCTTTTACATTGTTATACCAATACACTGATTATGATTATAAAAAACATTCTTTTGTTTATCGGCATGATTAATCATGGGTTTTTACTATCTTATGTCATGGTGTCACAAGTTTAAATAAGGGTGTAAGCTAAAGATACGCAACATAGTTTTTCAAAACAGACGATGTACGCAACGAACTTTGAAAATTACCATTGTACGCAAAATAATTTCAAATTTGGAACGATTTACGTAATATGACCGGGAACTAGTAGATTACCAGGTTACCAAAGTTTGAAATTTGACAGAAATGGTCCATGCCATTGCGCTGACTTTCAATTGGTCATCCCTTAACTTTATTTTCGGTTAAAAGTTTCAAGAATGGTCCTTATGGTCATTGACTTTCGATTTAATCTGCTTTTCATCCGTTTTTGTCCGTTTTTCTTACGTTTTATCCGTCTTTTTACGTTTTGTCTATTTTCCTTCGTTTTTGCCCGTTTTCATCCGTTTTTCTTACTTTTTGTCCGCTTTTCTTACGTTTTTATCGGTTTTCATTCGTTTTTGTCCATTTTCATCCGTTTTTTTTTCGTTTCTCTTACATTTTGTCCGGTTTTTCTTACGTTTTTACCGATTTTCATCCGTTTTTCTTACTTTTTTCTTATAATTTTATCCGTTTTTCTTACGTTTTATCTATTTTCCTTCGTTTTTGCCCTTTTTCATTCGTTTTTGTTTGTTTTTCTTACGTTTTTATCGGTTTTCATTCATTTTTGTCAGTTTTCATCCGTTTTTGTCCATTTTTCTTACGTTTTGTCCGTTTTTATCGGTTTTTGTCCGTTTTTCTTACATTTTTTCGATTTTTCTTACGTTTTTGTACTACTTCAACATATTGAAAAAATTTTCCAAAAAAAAATTCAAAAAAATATTTCCAAAAAAGTAATTAGAATTTTTTCGCAAATTTGAAAAAAAAAATTCCATAAAAGTTTTGAAAAAATGGAAAAAAAATATTTCCGAAAAAATATAAAAAAATTCGAAAAAAAATCTTGCAAATACTTTTTTTCAAAATTTTCAAATTTGAATAAAAAAATTTCAAAAGAAAAGATATGAATAAAAAAATATTTTTCACTTTTTTTTTAAAAAAAATCTTAAAATAAAATTTTGAGAATTTTTTTTCAAATTTTTCAATATGTCGAAATACTTTTTATTCAAATTTTTTTAATTTAAAAAAAAAAATATTCAAAGAATGTCAAAAAAACAATTTGGAAAAAAAAAATCCAATTTCCTTTCTTTTTTTTAAAAAAGGTATTTGCGATTTTTTTTATTGGATTTTTTTTTTGCCAAATTATTTTTTAGGAAATTTTTTTTTCCAATTTTTTTTTCAAATTTTTTTTGGATTTTTTTTTATCAAATTTGCGAAATAAATCCATTTTTTTTTTTGGAAAGTTTTTATTAAAAATAAGTAAATATTCAAAAAAATTCGAAAAAAACAATTTGGAAAAAAAAATCAATTTCTTTTTTTTTAATAAATAAAGTATTTGCGATTTTTTTTTTGAATTTTTTTTGAAATTATTTTTTCGGAAATCTTTTTGTCCAATTTTTTTTCAAATATTTTTTGGAATTTTTTTTTCAAATTTGCGAATAAAATCCAATTTTTTTTTCAAATTTTTTGAATTTTTTTTCTTTTTGATATTTTTTTTAAAAAAATTCAATATGTTGAAATAGTACAAAAATGAACAAAAACGTAAGAAAAACAGACAAAATGTAAGAAAAACATACAAAAATGTAAGAAACCGGACAAAAACGTAGGAAAATAGACAAAACGTAAGAGAAACGGATAAAAATCTAAGAAAAATGTAAGAAAAACGGACAAAACCCGATGAAAACAGATAAAAACGTAAGAAAAACGGACAAAAACGGATAAAAACCGATAAAAACGTAAGAAAACCGGACAAAACGTAAGAAAAAATGATGAAAACGGGCAAAAACGAAGGAAAATAGACAAAACGGATAAAAACGGACAAAAATCTAAGAAAAATGTAAGAAAAACGGACAAAAACGGATGAAACCGAAAAAACGTAAGAAAAACGGATAAAAACGGACTAAATCTGAAAGTCAATGACTATAAGGACCATCACTGAAACTTTTTTAACCGAAAATATTGTCAAGGGATGACCGGTGAAAGTCAACGCAAGCCACAGGGACCATTTCTATCAAATTTCAAACTTTGGTAACCTGGTAACCTACTAGTTCCCGGTCATATTACGTACATCGTCCCAAATTTAAAAGTATTTTGCGTACAATGGTAATTTTCAAAGTTCATTGCAACACATCGTCTGTTTTGAAAAACTATGTTGCGTATTTTTAGTTTTTACCCTTTAAAGAATTGAATAAACACGTTTATTTTTTTAAAAGAAAATTTAATATAAAACAACGATAAATTTTGTAAAAATCATCAACTTAAAAACTATATTAGTATCAACTAGGGCAAATGGTATAAAAAAGTACCAAACTTAGGTTCTATTTCCAATTAAGGTACTATTCTTTTTTTTCTTACATAAAAAGGTTCCCAACAATTTTTTTGGCGGATTTGCTTTTTTTACTAACGTTCGTTAACTCACTTCGTTAGTAAATTACATGTTTGGTCCTCGAATTCGTATAATCATTTCATGCAATATCCAAAAAAAACTTCAAAACTTTTTTTTACATGTTTGGTCCTCGAATTCATGTAATAATTTCATGCAACATCCAAAAAAATTAAAAATAATTATCGAAAAAATATTTTCTAAGAATATTAAAAGAATAAAATTCTTTTCGATTTTTTTATTCAAAATCTTTTTTAATAAATTTTATTTTCTAATAACTTTTTGAAAACTTATTTTCTAAAACTTTTTTTTCGAAAAATATTTTCGAAAAAAAAATTGAAACAAAAATTAAAAATAACTATCAAAAAAGAATTTCTTAAAATATTTAAAAAAATAATTCTTTTCGTTTTTGTTTTTCAAAAAAAAATTAACTTTTTTCTATGACTTCTTTTTCGAAATTTGAAAAAAATATTGAATTTTTTAAGAAATTTATCTTTTTTAAAAAAATCAATTTTTTTTTCATATTTCGAAAAAGAAGACATAGAAAAAAAAGTTTTTGAGAAAAAATCTAAAATAATTTTATTTTTTTGATATTTTACTAAAAAAAACTGATAATTATTTTTTTAAAAACAATTTTTTTCAAATTTTTTTTTTGAAAAAAAGTTTTTTTAAAAAATTTGAAAAGAATTTTACTTTTTTTAATATTTTAAGAAAATATTTTTTCGATAATTATATTAAAATAAATTTTTAACTTTTTTTTTGATGTTGCATAAAATTATTAAATGAATTCGAAGACCAAACGTGTAAAAAAAACTTTGAATTTTTTTGTGGATGTTGCATAAAATGATTATACGATTTCGAGGACCAAACATGTAATTTATTAACGAAGTAAGTTAACGAATGTTAGTAAAAAACCTAAATACGTCAAAAAAATTTTGTTAGCAATCTTTTTATGCAAGAAAAAAAGAAAAGTGCCTTAATTGAAAATGGAACATAAGTTTGATATCTTTTTATGTCATTTGCCCTATCAACTAATATATAAATACATTAATTTCACTTTGATTAATGACTTTTAAAGCTTTTAACACCACGACACAAGTTGAAAATCCCCTAATTATTTATAATTTTGTGTTATGGGGATGAAAACAAAAGTGGGGACAAAGAGTAATGACGTATCGATTTTGCATTGGAGAATAACTCAACACTTGAATATTCTATCGAAACTTTTGGCATTATAATCTACTTTGAAACCTACAAAGATTCCATTACGATTTTAGTAATATTTTACAGAAATAAAATAATCTTGCGTTGTGAGATATTGAACTTAAGGATATCTAGAAATGGTTTGGACTGAGGTTATAATTTATAAATAACGCGAAGCGTGACGTGGTATAATTAAGCTTCGCGTTTTAGCGGTTAACGTGAATTTTTTGTATTTACAAGTCGTGACATAAAGCGACACTAAACATGAAAATATTTATATATTTACATCATATTTCATATATATCAAGTTTACAAAAAGACGTGACATAAAACGACATAACTTATTGCGTGACGACATGATCAAACATCACGCTTTTGCAAAATCTTTACGAACTTGCGCGCCTCTTAAAACACCGGTTTGAACTTTGGATTACACACCCAACTACTTTTTCTTATGAAGTTATGGGTACACATATATATGTGCATGAAATTAACAACTACGATAATATAGTTACTTAAAAGTTAAATCAGTTCTTGACATTTCAAAAATATGATCATCACTTTTGTTGGAAAGTGTCGAGCACATTTTAGTTGCCACTTACAGAGAAAAGTGACTAAAACGTTTAGAGCACTTGGTTGAGAACAAGGTTTTCCATTGAAGTTGACTTGTAGGATGAGTTAAAAATGTAAGGATAATGTTGCAAGTAATTTATGTATGAGTTTCCTTGTCAAAGTTATGGGTATCGGTGTGCTCGAAGGGAGAGGTTATTCTCACTTCAGTTTTATAGAAGTGACACCTCTTTCTTTTTTTCTTTTTTCTTTCTTTTTAATTTTTTTTTTGAATTTTGTTTATATAAAAAGACTATAAAGCTGAAAGTACGAAATATAAAATATAAAATTTAATAAGTCAAAAGTTTAAAATTGACAAAAAACACAAAACAGAAACTGATAAAAAAGTGTGTTGTACTATAAGACAAAAAGAATCTTTTGTACCTTCAAATTCATTATCTCCATTGAAGTTGACTTGTAGAAGAACACTTTAAGACCATGAGTTATGGTGGCACAAATGCATGCCTAAATCTAGATGACAACTCATTTGGCATGTCAAACCTCATGTTACCATACCACCATCTTATTGTGCCAATTTGAATGCCAATCGAGCGGCGTAAGTGAGTTTGAGAAAAGACAAAAAAAAAAAAAAAAATGATGTTTTTAATAGGGTTTTTTTTAGTGTGTGTTTTAATTATGTATGGTGGGTCCCAAATGGCATGTGAAAAAGATGTCATTAGTGAAGGGATATTTTTCGTGAGACAAAATCAAACAGATTGGGGCGGTGGTTTGCTTCAAAATCACATGGTTATCGGCATCTGTGGTTCTACTGAATCGAAACATTTGGCTACTCCGTAAGAATGGATTTTGGTAAAGAGATTAAAATCCATTATGTTTTCTCAAATCATTGCTAGGGACTAGCAATATCTCATGTGGGGATTGATGAGTGTGTAAATACTCATCATTTTTATATAAAATAAACCGCAAAATCATCCGAAAACACTCGAAACACATCAAAATGATCAAAATATCACAAATCGTGTTTTATGTGTTTTAAATGCAAAATATCAAAATCGATGAAAAACATATCAAATTTACAAAAATTGCGCTTTAGTCCCCAAGTTTCTTAAATTGTCAAAAATAGTCCCCGAGCCAAAATTTCAAAGAAAAGTCACCAAAGGTCTTTTAAAATCATAAATTGTCATATTTAGTCCTTTGGTGAGAAATCTAAAAGTTTTGAGAAAATTTCAATTTAGTCCTCGAAAATCCAAAATGTTCAAATTTAGTCCTTGAAAATTTTCAAAATGTCAAACTAGACCTTGGACTATTAAACATTGGCAAAACAAACCCTTTTGACTACTCTTCATAATTTTCATGTTTGGTCCTGGATTTCCAAATGTTACACAAATGGTCCTCAGATAATACTTTACAAACCAAACGGACCTTATTTATTATCCAAGCCCAATCACCACCCTCGCCCAAATCCTTTACCCGTCCCTTAACCCGACCAACCCAACCCAAAACCAAGGTTTAAAATAATAAACCGCCTCTTCCTCGTCCCTCCCGACATCCTTGTCTGCTACCACCACCAGCCACCAACCAGCCTACCAACCCACTCTACCTCACCATTTGTCTCCCCCCTCCTCACCAACCTCACCAATGCATTAATTACACCCCTTTCCTGTCCCAAATTTCCAAAACCAGAATTTTGCGCCAAAACTAGATGAATGGCCAGGATTGAGTTTAGCCTATCCAATGGCTCTTATTGTTGCTGGGATTTGACCAGAAGAGAGAGAGGAACTTTTTGGAGCATAAAAGAGGCCAAGTGGAAGCATGAAGATAGTTAGTCTTAGTTTTTAAAAAGTTGTATGTCGTTTTAATATAAATAGGTCCTAATTAGCTTCTGAATTGTAGTTTTTAGTTGTTTTGTACCCAATTTAGTTGTTCAAGTGTATTAAAACCTTTGTTAAGCTTCAATTCAAGTAATATCCAGTTTCTTCATTTTAAGCCTACTGTTGAGATTTTTAATTGCAAACATCTTTGTTAAAGCTTTTGGCAGTTCCATTTTCATCTCACACAAGCTTATATAAGCTTATCATAAGTTTTTTGTAAGCTTGCACTCAAGTTTAAACAATATTGTAACTTGGTCAACTAAAGTCAATATAAGAACAAAATGATGCAAGGATGAAATGGGTGATGCGAACTTGAAATGGGTGGAAATGGAAGCTATTGGGTTGGATTAGACTAGTGTACTGGTTTCATTGTTTGTGCAGGCCATAGTGGCCATTGGACAATTTGTAAGCAATTTTCAAGTTTTATGCATAATCAGTTTTTGTAGTATTAATCTGCTCTAATCTGTCTTAATAGTAGTGTTTAGGGTATTTAAACTTAATTTGATCATAATTATAAGTTGGTTCGAGTTGGATCTGCTTTTGTTGCAAAATCACTATATTAAGGGTGTTTGGTTTCTTTGTCAAAGTCGTCTCACAAGTGAAGTCGGTGTGAGTCTTTTGATTGGTTCATGTTTACTTAGCATTATTGAACTCATTTGAGTCATGAAAACCGAGTCTGCAACCTTTAAAGTCAAAGTTTCATCAAATCTGTCTTAATACTAGGTCTGTTGTGGATTTGGATTTGGAGATCTTTGTCTTGTGTTTGGAAACCTTAAACCTTGCTTGCATTACACTTAATATACCTTATAACATCAATTTCAGTCATCAAAAGTGGATTTAAGTTTCATTTTAGTCAACTTATGTGTCTGTTTCAAAAAGTCAAAAATGGTGTAAAACTGGTTTTGAGCAGAATTTGCAGCATCTGCACAGGCTTCAGTAGGGCTTTTCAGGGTTTCATTTTTGAAACATAAGTAGTTCACTTGGTTGTCTATAAGACCTCATAACTGTTTTTAGCTCAAGCTTCCTGAATAAACTTTTGCATAAGCTCAAAGTTGATACTTGGTGCCCTGCTCACAACTCAGCTAATTCTGAGTGATTTTCTCAGTTTTAGCCAAGCTTGCACAGAGCTTATTGAAGCTTTTCAAAGTCTGATCTTTTGGTTAACAGTAGTTACTTAGGTCTAGTTTAGGTGTCAATGATTGGATTTTAGTTTATAGCTTATTTGGATGCTTAATTGTTAAGCGCTAATTGGTACCAAAACTGCTTTTAAGCTTGAATCATAATCACCAAATCCTTGTATCTTGTTAATCAGTGATTGTAGCTTGTTTTTTTAAGTTTCATTTGGTCATATTTAGTGTATCTTAGCTTCTGTGATTAATGTGGTAGCTTGTTTGCTTATTTGCTTATCAAGTGCTTATTTCAATAAGCACTTGATTCAGCAGTTTCATTTTCTTCCACATAGCCTACTGTTTTTCCAATTTTCCTATCTTCTTATCATTATTTTAGAATTTTCCTGAAATTTTCAGATTTTTATAAGCTGTTTTGCTATTTTTCTTGATTTAAATTAGTTTTTAATCATTTTTAATTAGCTATTAATACAAAAATTCGAAAAGGTTCAAAAAATAAGTTTTCAATTTTATTAGGCTTAGATAAATATAAAAAGTGAGAAAAGTAATTTTCCATATTTTCATAGTTCATTTGGTAATTTTAGTGATTTAATTAGTTTTAATAGTTTAAAATTCCTAGAAAATAGATAAATAGTCATAAAAATACAAAATAGTTTTAAAAGTCTATTTTGATATTTTAGACTTTTCCAAGTCTTAATCTTATTTTTCTAGCTTAGTTTCCTATTTTCTTGTATTTTAGATAATTAATTAATAGTTAAAAATAGTTTTTAATTAGATAATTAGTCTTAAAAATAATTTTCTTTTTCTATAAATTTTCTTTTATCATTAGGATTGTAAAACATCATTTTCATATTTTTAGGGTTAATATTGACTTAGTTTCACGTTTTTAGTCAGACGTCGCGTAGATTTTAATTTCGCCAGAAAACATAAAAACAAAAACATCATTTTAATTGTAGTGATAGCGTTTATTTAATAGATTTTATCTTTTAATTTCTCTCATTTGCATCTTAGCTTTTGTATCTGTTTGCTATTTCGTAGTTATAACCATAATCTCAATATCCTTTTTCGCTCAAATTTCTCGATCACTAGACGTTGATTGATCCATTGCATAGCTCATTGGGACATAACGACCGGGAGACTCTATACTCCTCGATCCTCATTGATTTCGTGCTTGAGCTGCTTTTAAGTTTTCTTACGCATGCGTGAGAGAACTTGACTGCTTTCACAAGATCAAATTTTTGGCGCCGCCGGAGTCAGGTCCGATTTATCTTCCGTAGCGTATTAGTTGTTTGAATCCTCACTCTTTGTTTATATCATCCATTTCGTATATATATATATCCATATTTTCTTCTAAAAATCCAAAACCCAAAAATGTACCAAAAACTTATAAACACAAAAATATTTTCCTTTTGTTTCTATATATGTATCAAAAATAAAAATACAAAAGAATCGTCGTTTTCTCTAATAATTAACAACTTAAAAGATTACCACCAAAACCAAGGCAAAGCACTACCTAACTGGGTGCGACCATAATAAGTTCTCGAACTAAAGATATAAAACTTGCCTTTGTGTCCTTGTGATTGGTGTACCTTTTTTAAAAAGCCATTCATCTTAGGATTATTGGTAAAGTTCATCGTTGTTTTGCCTCGATTTTGTGTTAATTGATTTTGTTGTGATATCGACGCTTCGAACCGTAAAACCCATAAAGATTCTTCTCACCCGATTTTTACAAAACGCCTTCATAATTCTCATTCTCATCCGAAGATTTTCATAATTCCATTTCTCTCCTTAGCTCGAAGTTTCCTTAGAGTTAACTCTAGTGTATGCGCACTCGCTCTTCTAGATCCGTAAGCCCATTTCGTGAGCTTGTCAAGATTCCAAGAAGGCGTGTTCAGAGACTTTCTGCTCCATCACCGGATCCGAGATCCGGACCGCTCGCACTCCTCCCGCTATCATGGCGGATGAGATTCCTATGCGCGAGCTTCTCCGTGCACCCATCGACGGGTATGGAGATGCTATCGTTGTGCCGACCATCGTGGTCAAAATTTTGAACTCAAAACCGGTTATCAATCTTGTAACCTCTAATCAATTCTTTGGTTTTGAGCGGATGATCCTCATGCTCATATTCGATGGTTTAACAAGATTGCATCTACCATCAAGTATAAGAATGTCCCCACCAAGTCGTGTTTCTTCTTACATTCCGCTTTCTCTCGAGGGCAAGCCCGGATTTGGCTTGAAAACAACCCCTCAATCAATAGAGACATGGGAAGATCCGGTGAAGAAATTTGTGAATGAATTCTATCCACCTTCCAAGACCACGAGTCTTAAAATGAGATCATCAAGTTCACTCGAAGTTTGATGAATCCTTGATGAATCGTGGGATCGCTTTCAAGGAATTGCTTCGCAAATGTCCTCACCACGGTTTCTCCGAGTTGATGCAACTCGACACTTTCTACAATGGAGTGAGTCAACTGATCAAGATTCTCTCAATTCCTCCGCTGGAGGAAATTTCCTAGCAAAGCTGTCAAAGAAGCTTTAGCGATAATCGAAAACAAGTCCAAGGTCCGTGACCGCACGAAGCAAGCGGTTGTTTCTCAAGTCGGTGTTGGTCCTTCTTCTTCTTCATCGCCCGTGAGTCGGTCTAGCACCGATGCTAAGATTGATAAACTCACGAAGCTATCCAAGCTTTGGTTCTCCAATCAAAAGAAAGTCTTTTTCCACAAACTTCACCTCCTCTTGAAGTTAAGAAAGTGGAAGTCTGTGTTACCCGTGGTGGCCCCATGCTTACTATAACTGTATGGCCACCGATGGTAACCCTTTGAAGCCAATCTTTGTGGGCGGATGTCTAATCAAGGAGGCAACCAATATCGTGCTCTCAGAGACCCGAACCACCGCCCTAACCACTACTCGACCTCCGGTTTCAATCAAAATCAAAACCGTAACTTAATCGAATAGACCGAACCAAGGTTTTCAAAACCAAGGTCATTTCAATCAAAACAACGGTTTTCAAAATCGAATCAAAATTTCCAACATCAAGGAAATTACAATAGAAACCTGTGTCGTGAAATTTCAACCAAGGGTATTTTCATGGCAATAATCCGTGGAATTTTCAAAATCAAGGCCCTAATCCTAACAATAGAGGCCGAATTTTCCCGCAAAATCAAGCCATTGTTCCCACTGGACCATCATCGATGAGCTTTTGAAACAGTTCATGAAGTCCCGTGAAGAAATGAATCGGTTGTTGGTTAGCCGATTCGCGACATCAAGAAGTCTTTAAATGATCGACCCGGCCTCGTGTACTTTACCTAGCAACACGATCGCTAATCCGAGGGGCGATGCAAAGGCGATCACAACCCAGTGGTGCTTTTATTCGGACCCGCTGCTCCTACTACCTCTTCTTCTTCTCTCCCGAAGGTAGTGGAAAGCGAACCCGAGGCGACAAAGGACAAGGAACTTCCTACTAATAACGGAGGTGCCAAGAATGTCCATCCTCGGGTTGTCCCCAAACCCAAGCTCGAGTTGTTTTGAACCTCCGCTTGTTGACCCTAAATCCAAAACTTCTATTCCTTACCCTCACTTACATGAGCAAAGCTCTCCGAGAAAGCTAGTCATCGATGGAAAAATTCTTTCAGATTTTCCAAGAGCTACACTTTGACATAAGCTTCATGGATGCCATCATGTTGATGCCCAAGTTTGCATCCACTCAAACACATGCCGAGCAACAAAGAAAAGTATTTGAAATGGCTAAGACTCCTTTGAATGAAAATTGCTCGTGATCTTGTTGAAAAAGCTTCCGAGAAGCTAGGAGATCCGGAAAATTTCTTCTTCCTTGTGTTTTTCCCGGGATGATTGAATGCTTTGCCCTCGCCGATCTTGGAGCAAGCATCAACTGATGTCGTACTCAAGATGGAAGAAACTTTCTCTTGAACTTATTCCTACCGCATGACTCTCGAGCTTGCGATCGTTCTATCTCGCGTCCTCTTGGCATCGCCGAGGATGTATTCGTGAAAGTAGGAAAGTTCCATTTCCACCGACTTCGTTGTTGTTGATTTCGATGTCGATCCTCGAGTTCCCTCATTGTTGGGCGGGATTCCAAGGACGGCCGTGCTCTTATAGATGTGTTTGAGCAAGAGATCACTCTCCGTGTGGGTAATGAAGTCATACCTTTAACCTCGATCGACTTCGAGGTACTCCTCAAATTATGATATCGAATCAATTAATCGAGTCGATTTAATTGACATTGCTTCGTGAGGAGTACTCTCAAGAGTTTCTTGGTTATCTTCATAATTCCGTGAGTGGGAATTCCAATTCCACCACATCCTCTCAACCTATCATTTCCGACTCTTCCCCTCTCACTCCGCTTGAGGAGGCGACTTCTTCCGGAAGAGATCGATGACTTCTTTCTATCGATGAATCAATTCACCGAATTGATGGTGTTTATGATTCGGAGGAGATATTCTCTATCTTGAGCAATTGCTCAATGAAGATCCATTACCTTCACTCCTCCGAAAGAAATCACGATTGAGGAAATCAAATCGCGCAATCTTCCATCAAGCATTTCCCGAGGTTGAACTTAAGGACCTACCTCCTCATCTTGAGTATGCATTCTTGAGGGTGATGATAAATTACCCGTCATAATTGCTAAAGACTTGACCGAGGAGGAGAAAACCGCTCTCATAAAGGTCTTGAAGTCACACAAGCAAGCAATTGCTTGGAAACTCTCCGATATTATGGTATCAACCCCGAGTTTTGTACTCACAAAATCTTAATGGAGGATGACTTCAAGCCAAGAAATTCAAAGTCGAGAGAAGGTGAATCCTAAGATTCACGAGGTTATCAAACAAGAGGTTCTCAAACTTCTTGATGCGGTTTGATTTACCCGATCTCCGATAGTCCTTGGGTTAGCCCAATTCATTGCGCTCCTAAAAGGGTGGCATTATCGTTGTCACGAATGAAGAAAACGAGTTGATTCCAACTCGATTGGTTACGGATGGCGTGTGTGTATTGACTATCGAAAGTTAAACGAAGCCACCAGAAAGACCATTTTCCTCACCCTTCATGGACCGGATGCTTGAGAGATTAGCAGGAACGAGTACTATTGTTTCCTTGATGGTTTCTCGTGATACTTTCAGATCCCCATTGATCCGCCGGATCAAGAGAAAACCACATTCACCGCCCATACGGACGTTTGCCTATAGACGTATGCCTTTTGGCTTATGCAATGCTCCCGCACGTTCCAACGTTGTATGATGGCCATTTTCCACGACATGATCGGGAAACCATGGAGGTGTTTATGGATGACTTCTCGGTCATTGGGGACTCATTTCAGACTTGTCTCTCCCACTTAGACAAAATGCTAAAAGGTGTGAAGACACCAATCTATGTCTAAACCGGGAGAAGAGCCACTTTATGGTCAAAGAGGGCATAGTCCTCGGCCATAAGATTTCTAAGAATGGGATTGAGGTAGATAGAGCAAAAGTTGATGTCATTGCTAAACTACCTCATCCCACTCATATCAAAGGTGTTAGAGTTTTCAGGTCATGCCGGGTTTTATCGTAGATTTATTCAAGATTTCTAAAATCGCCTGCCTATGACCCATCTTCTCGAAAAGATGCTCCTTTCATCTTCTCTCCCGAGTGCATCAAGCTTTTGAAACACTTAAGAAAAAGCTTACTAAGCACCCATTCTAGTTGCCCCGATCGATTTACCCTTCGAGCTCATGTGCGATGCAAGCGACTTTGCTATCGGTGCGCCTTGGGCAACGAAACCAAGCATTTTCACCAATCCACCACGCGAGCAAAACTATGACCGAGGCTCGACTCATTACACCACTACGGAAAAGAATTATTAGCGGTGGTGTATGCTTGAGAAGTTTCGCCATATCTCATATTGACCAAATGCGTGGTGTATACGGACCACTCTAAGACTCAAATATCTCTTTGCAAAACAAGATGCAAAGCCGAGATTGTCCGCTGGGTTCTCCTCCTACAAGAATTTGATATCATTATTCGTGATAAAAAGGAGCCGAGAACCCGTCACGATCATCTCTCCGATTAGAGAACCTCACCAAAATGTGTTCGAGAAAAGGAAATCAATGAAACTTTTCCTCTCGAAACACTCAATGTGGTTTCTTTTCGGAGACTCTTCACCCCATGGTTTCCGACTTTGCAAATTACCATGCGGGTAACTTTGTGGTGAAAGGATGTCGTCCCAACGAAAAATAAATTCTTCAAAGATGTGAAACATTATTTCGGGACGACCCTACTTGTTTAAAATCTGTGCGGATCAAGTCATCCGCGATGTGTGCATGGTCGGAAGCTATTGACATTCTCAAAGCTTGCCATTCTCGACCCACTGGGGACATCATAGCCCCAACTACACCGCCAAGAAGGTGTTTGATTCGGGATTCTATTGGCCCACGATTTATAAGGATGCCCATGAATTGTTAAAACCCGCGACGCTTGTCAACGTCACGGAATATCTCATAAAGGAATGAAATGCCGCAAAACGCCATTCAAGTGTGTGAGATTTTGACATCCGGGGCATTGACTTTACGGGCCATTTCCTTCTTCTCACGGAAATAAGTACATACCGCGTCGTTGACTACTTGTCAAAATGGGTTGAAGCTAAGGCTTTACCCACCAACGATGCCCGAGTTGTTGTGAAATTCTTGAAATCCTTATTTGCTAGGTTTCGAACTCCACGAGCCATCATCATGATCGTGGTACGATTTTGCAATGACCAATTTGCAAGAGTCATGCAAAAGTATGGTGTAACTCACCGCACCTTCATCGCAGTATCACCCGCAAACAAGTGGGCAAGTGGAAGTTTCTAACCGAGGATTAAAGAATCTTGGAGAGGACGGTTGGTGAAAACCGTGCCTCTTGGTCGGATAGGTTAGATGACGCACTGGGCCTTCCGCATGACCTATAAAACACCCATTGGGTGCACTCCATACAAGCCGGTGTACGGAAGGCATGTCATCTTCCGGTTGAGCTCGAGCACAAGGCATACCGGGCCTGAAGCATGCTAACTTTGACATTCAGACAACGGTGATCATCGGAAAGTTCAAATGAATGAATTAAATGAACTCCGTGATCAAGCGCACGAGAACTCTTTGATCTACAAACAAAAGACAAAGAAGATTCATGACTCAAAATCAAGAACCGCGTTTTCAACGTTGGTGATAGAGTCCTTCTTTTCAATTCAAGATTGAAGATTTTCTGAAAGCTCAAGTCCCGATGGTCCGTCCATTTACTATCGCTAAGGTTTATCCTTATGGTACCATTGAGTTATCTCAAACCGATGGTCCTAATTTTAAAGTGAATGGTCATCGAGTGAAGCATTATTTTGGAGAGGACATTCCCCGTGGTTGTCCCTGATCTTCAAACTTTCCCATGAACCAATGAATGCGGGATCGAGTCAAGCTAGCGACTCGGTAATCAAAAACAAGAGCATGCCATATGGGTTTTCACCCATATTTCGCCTTCTCACCTCTTTCTACCACCCTAGTGTGGGGGGTTGCCACATGTTTCAAAAAAAAAAAAAAAAAAAAAAAAAAAAAAATCTTCTTTCTAAATAATGGCCGTAGTATTTCCTTTACGTTCTCGCCGCATAACCGCAGATTTTGAATATTGAGGGCAATATTCATCTCTAGTGTGGGGGATTCTCACGAATTTCATCACGTAAATATACCACCTAATCCCCGCTTTTGGCTAAAATTTTTTTTTGGAGTAAGTGTTTTACACTTTCTCATCTCGGTTATCATCCGCCATGTCTCAGAAGACTAAAGGATTGGCTAATCCAGAGCAAACGGCTCTTGGTAAAGATTTCTCAAACCGCTTATATGGCTTGCAATTTGCCCAAAATTGTATGGTATTCAACTCACCATATCCTAAAAAGTGAAGAGTTGGCAGCCCGCAAGATTATGGCTTGTGGTAAAGGCGATGGAAAAACCATAATTGGTAATCACTCACCAAAGATAATGTTGATAATTTATCTAAGAGTTGGCTAGTCCGTATGGGTACGGCTTCGGTAAAGACAAAATCAAACTGTTGGAAGTCGGTGGTTTGCTCAAAATCACATGGTTATTTGTACCATGGTTCTTACTTGAACCGAAACATTTGGCTACTCCGTAAGTAATGGCTTTTGGTAAAGAGATTAAAACCATTATGTTTTCTCAAATCATTGCTAGGACTAGCAATATCTCGATGTGGGATTGACGAGTGTGTAAATACTCATCATTTTTGTACAAAATAAACCGCAAAATCATCTCGAAAACACTCGTAAACACATCAAAATGATCAAAATATCACAAATCAGTGTTTTATGTGTTTTAAATGCAAAATATCAAAATCGATGAAAACATATCAAATTTACAAAATTGCGCTTTAGTCCCCAAGTTTCTTAAATTGTCAAAATAGTCCCCGAGCCAAAATTTCAAAGAAAAGTCACCAAAGGTCTTTTAAAATCATAAATTGTCATATTTAGTCCTTTGGTGAGAAATCTAAAAGTTTTGAGAAAATTTCAATTTAGTCCCCGAAAATCCAAAATGTTCAAATTTAGTCCTTGAAAATTTTCAAAATGTCAAACTAGACCTTGGACTATTAAACATTGGCAAAACAAACCCTTTTGACTACTCTTCATAATTTTCATGTTTGGTCCTCGATTTCAAATGTTACACAAATGGTCCTCATTAATACTTTACAAACCAAACGGACCTTATTTATTATCCAAGCCCAATCACCACCCCTCGCCCAAATCCCTTTACCCGGTCCCTTAACCCGACTAACCCAACCCTAAAACCAAGGTTTAAAATAATAAACCGCCTCTTCCCTGTCCCTCCCGACATCCTTGTTCTGCTACCACCACTCACCACCAACCACCTACCAACCCACTCTACCTCACCATTTGTCTCCTCCTCACCAACCTCACCAATGCATTAATTACACCCTTTCCCGTCCCAAATTTCCAAAACTGCATTTGGCGCCAAACTAGATGAATGGCCAGATTGAGTTTAGCCTATCCAATGGCTCTTATTGTTGCCGGATTTGACCGTAAGAGAGAGGAACTTTTGGAGCATAAAAGAGGCCAAGTGGAAGCATGAAGATAGTTAGTCTTAGTTTTTAAAAATTTGTATGTCGCTTTAATATAAATAGGTCCTAATTAGCTTCGAATTGTAGTTTTTAGTTGTTTTGTACCCAATTTAGTTGTTCAAGTGTATTAAAACCTTTGTTAAGCTTCAATTCAAGTAATATCCAGCTTTCTTCATTTTAAGCCCATCGTTGAGATTTTTAATTGCAAACATCTTTGTTAAAGCTGCGCTCCATTTTCATCTCACACAAGCTTATATAAGCTTATCATAAGTTTTTGTGCTTGCACTCAAGTTTAAACAATATTGTAACTTGGTCAACTAAAGTCAATATAAGAACAAAATGATGCAAGGATGAAACGGGTGATGCGTAACTTGAAATGGGTGGAAATGGAAGCTATTGGGTGGATTAGACTAGTGTCTTGGTTTCATTGTTTCAGGCAGCCATAGTGGCCATTGGACAATTTGTAAGCAATTTTCAAGTTTTATGCATAATCGCTTTTGTAGTATTAATCGCTCTAACTGTCTTAATAGTAGTGTTTAGGTATTTAAACTTAATTTGATCATAATTATAAGTTGGTTACGAGTTCGATCTGCTTTTGTTGCAAAATCACTATATTAAGGGTGTTTGGTTTCATTGTCAAAGCCGTCTCACAAGTGAAGTCAGTGTGAGTCTTTTGATTGGTTCATGTTTACTTAGCATTATTGAACTCATTTGAGTCATGAAACCGAGTCTGCAACCTTTAAAGTCAAAGTTTCATCAAATTTGTCTTAATACTAGGTCATTGTGGATTCGATTGGAGATCTTTGTCTTGTGTTTGGAAACCTTAAACCTTTCTTGCATTACACTTAATATACCTTATAACATCAATTTCAGTCATCAAAAGTGGATTTAAGTTTCATTTTAGTCAACTTATGTGTCTGTTTCAAAAAGTCAAAAATGGTGTAAAACTGGTTTTGAGCAGAATTTGCAGCATCTGCACAGGCTTCAGTAGGGCTTTTCAGGGTTTCATTTTTGAAACATAAGTAGTTCACTTGGTTGTCTATAAGACCTCATAACTGTTTTTAGCTCAAGCTTCCTGAATAAACTTTTGCATAAGCTCAAAGTTGATACTTGGTGCCCTGCTCACAACTCAGCTAATTCTGAGTGATTTTCTCAGTTTTAGCCAAGCTTGCACAGAGCTTATTGAAGCTTTTCAAAGTCTGATCTTTTGGTTAACAGTAGTTACTTAGGTCTAGTTTAGGTGTCAATGATTGGATTTTAGTTTATAGCTTATTTGGATGCTTAATTGTTAACTGCTAATTGGTACCAAAATCTGTTTTAGTGCTTGAATCATAATCACCAAATCCTTGTATCTTGTTAATCAGTGATTGTAGCTTGTTTGTTTAAGTTTCATTTGGTCATATTTAGTGTATCTTAGCTTCTGTGATTAATGTGGTAGCTTGTTTGCTCATTTGCTTATCAAGTGCTTATTTCAATAAGCACTTGATTCAGCAGTTTCATTTTCTTCCACATAGCCTACTGTTTTTCCAATTTTCCTAGCTTCTTATCATTATTTTAGAATTTTCCTGAAATTTTCAGATTTTTATAAGCTGTTTTGCTATTTTTCTTGATTTAAATTAGTTTTTAATCATTTTTAATTAGCTATTAATACAAAAAATTCAGAAAAGGTTCAAAAAAATAAGTTTTCAATTTTCTTAGGCTTAGATAAATATAAAAAGTGAGAAAAGTAATTTTCCATATTTTTCATAGTTCATTTGGTAATTTTTAGTGATTTAATTAGTTTTTAATAGTTTAAAATTCCTAGAAAATAGATAAATAGTCATAAAAATACAAAAATAGTTTTAAAAAGTCTATTTTGATATTTTAGACTTTTCCAAGTCTTAATCTTATTTTTCTAGCTTAGTTTCCTATTTTCTTGTATTTTAGATAATTAATTAATAGTTAAAAATAGTTTTTAATTAGATAATTAGTCTTAAAAATAATTTTCTTTTTCTAAAAATTTTCTTTATCATTAGGATTGTAAAACATCATTTTCATATTTTTAGGGTTAATATTGACTTAGTTTCACGTTTTAGTCAGACGTCACGTAGATTTTAATTTCGGCCAGAAAACATAAAAACAAAAACATCATTTTAATTGTAGTGATAGCGTTTATTTAATAGATTTTATCTTTTAATTTCCTCTCATTTGCATCTTAGCTTTTGTATCTGCTTGCTATTTCGTAGTTATAACCATAATCTCAATATCCTTTTCGCTCAAATTTCTCGATCACTGACGCCGATCGATCCATCAGATGCTTACTGGGACATAACGACCCTGGGAGACTCTATACCCCGATCCTCATTGATTTCGTGCTTAAGCTGCTTTTAAGTTTTCTTACGCATGCGTGAGAACTCGAGTTCTTATACAAGATATATATATATATATATATATATATATATATATATATATATATATATATATATATATATATATATATCAAATTAAGTATTTAATATAACTTTAAACTCTAAATTATAGCAATTATAATTTTTAAATTGAAACAAACACATTTGATTTATGGGTACGATATCCCGAAGTTCAAATGAACTAGTGACCAAAAACAATATATCAAGAAAAATGTTTAACCTCACGAAAAAATTCACCTTACCTCATATTTAATACGAATACATGAAATAAACTCATCAAATATATCATGATTGTTATATATTATACATTTGATTTAAGGGTACGATATCCCGAGGTTCAAATGAACTAGTGACCAAAAACAATATATCAAGAAAAATGTTTAACCTCATGAAAAAATTCACCTTACCTCATATTTAATTCGAATACACAAATAAACTCATCAAATATATCATGATTGTTATATATTATACATCACAGATAAAATATGTTTGCAATGAAAGTGTATACATTACTGTCAACACGTTTATAAATAACAGAAGAAAAAAAAATATGAAATATTTTTTATAATTATAATTGTCATGTATTCTAGAGTTGTAAATGTAAATTAGATGGTCATTTGGATAAATATGACATATTTAAGGTTTAGAAATAATATATATGTAATTCTAAGTTTAGATTGGATATATATGTAATTTATAAGCCTTTAGAATGATATATCTGCAATTGAAAGTTTAAGTTAGATATATACATAATTTTGAGCTTTATATGTAATTTCCCTTAAGTATATATGAGCGTTAAAAGTAAGGATGCTGAGATTGAGTTAATGTGACACAAAAAAAAAAAAGTTTTGTGATGCTATAACACTCCATGCTCTATTAATTATCAATGGTTATTAATGTATTACCAAAATTTATGTTAGGTAGACTTATTTCTTTCATAATTGGGCCACTAGGTTGAGACTTGAGAGCAAGTTTTTGTTTAAACTTTATTTGTGAATGTGAGGTCTTGAAAACTTGTTTGGAGATGAGTTTTTGTCATGCATTTTTGGACAAAAAAGTGATTAATTTCATTTCATTGCTGTTTTTAGCCAGTTTCTTGTGAGATTCCGCCAAGTTGACAAGCACGTGAGTGGGATCATCTAGAAATAAAATCACGTGATGGTTGGCTACCTTGCTGGAAAGTTTGCATCCTGGCCCACCATCTAATAATTGATATATGCAGTATTTACTTAGATTCTCGTGACATTAGCTAAAGTAAAACTTTCAATACTGTTTTTCACGGGTTATGGATCTTAATATCGTTTTGACGATGATATTATAGCTGAGACGCACAACTTTACCCTTATTTGCCGTAGAAAAGCTGCCTTGCTCTACCAGCGTAGAAAAGACTTAGCCAGAAGCAGAAGGATCAAACCTCGACCTGCTCTGTGCATGCAAGAGTGCTAACCAATCGATCCAACTCGCTTTTTTTCTCTTGAGATTAGCAATACTCCGTAGTATAGTTGCTCCAAAATAAAACGTATTGAGAAATGACTTGCATGATAGTAATCGTCAAGAGATCGATATCTCTACTGTCATATTGATTTTCTATTTTCATATTACTTGATAATTAATTTGATGTAATAAGAAAATCAACATTTTTATTTTTATTTTTATTTTCAATTTCATTTTCTTAAAACAATATAGTTAAAATTTTACTAATAATTAACTATCTATAAAATAAAAATATGTCACTTAGTGTAAATTAGTTATTTATAAATAAAATGACAAAGTAAACTAATCTCAAAGACTTAATATGTAAATTAATTATTTATAAATAAATAAATAAACAAAAAGACATTTCTTCTCATCTTCTTCTTTCGTGTACCTACGAGCTCTGTTGTAAAAATTGGTCTAGGCGGTCGATTAATCTTCGCATAATCGCTGATCGCTCACTAAGCGCATTGATTTATCATAATCGACCAATTTAATCGGTTTCGACAAAGATCGCTTAAAAATCAGCCAACAAACCGATTAATCAGACAAAATCGGTCTAATCGGACAAAATCGCTTAAAAATCAGACAAAATCACTTAAAAATGGGCCAACAAACCGATTAATCAGACAAAATTGGTCAAATATCGCTTAAAAATGGTCAACAAACCGAATAATATATATGTTTGACTTTAAACTTTGAAGAATTATGACATGTTTATATTCAATACTGAAATATTCAACTTTACGCCCAACGCTTATCTCGATACATATAATATAACATAATATCTATTATTACAATTTTGTGTATAAAAATTCCAATCCGATTAATCCTCGATAATCACCGCCTAACCGATTAATCGTTAGGCCCTACCCGACCGCCTCACTAGCGCCTAGCGGTTTTTACTACCTTGCCTGCAAGGCTGCAACAACCGATATAAGTTTTTTCTTTTCTTTTCGTTAAAAAAATTGAATAACAATTGAGGAAGGTTTGCTTTGCATTTGAATCGGTCGCAAAAACGATCATCTTCTCCATTTCGTCGCTTAAGGAAGCGTCCCTCTTGGGTAGCCATAGTAGAGGCAACGATTAAAACACCTGACCGACCGACGATCGACCGGCTTACTATTCCCGGCGTTACTTCCTCAAAAAGAGAAATGACTTACCCATATGAATTAGGCAACTAGCATTTGATGTTTAAGATGGGAAGTTGTACAAACATGAAAAGCTTAAACTATTGGGTTTTATCATGTTAGTGCGAATATGAAGATATTTAAACTAAACGGTCTCTTATTTTTTTAATGATGAAAAATATGTAACTTGTAATATATAACGTAAAATGCGTAAGTTACTCCTAACCATAAATCGTCAAAACATATATTCCTCAACACTTCTCGTCTTCGGCGTCTCGAGTCTTCTCGTACTTCAACATATATTTGAATTTGTATGTTATGTTTCATTGATCAAAGCATCTAACAAACCATTGAGAATATTTAAAATGTATTTTGGAGTCTTTAAGTATTTACAATTTCAATTATGCTCTTTTAGAACCCTAATTTATATTTCATACAAGGTATGAACATGAATTTACAAACTAGCCTGATGATTAAAATTGCATTTAACTCATATACATTGCATCAAAACACTTTCTTCATTTTATAAAATCTCTTGCAGCATTTTATAAAGAGATTTCATAAAATGTATCCTAAACACTTGCATTATTTTTTTGGGGTAAAGGGTTTTATCCCGGTAAATATATAACCAAAAAATAATGTTAAGTACAAATGAAATGTGGCAGAAGTACCACATTAACCTCAAGCTAAAAGCTTGATAAACTAGTGTTTATGACATGCCATAAACACAATGAACCTAGCTATATTACATCACATAACTAGGCATAAAACAAGAAAAAACTTGTAACATGCGAGCATCCCCATTCAAATTATCGACGGGGGCAAGTCGACCCATGAAGTTTGCCTCCTTAAAAACCCTTTCCAAGAAAAACCCAAAGGGAAAACCTGGAGTAGGGAAAAGAGTACAACCCTTACCTGGCACTCCCTTCGTGTATAATACAAACACTTGGAATCTTCCATTTATCAAGTATCAGACGAGCCCGCGGGGTTATCTTCTTGAACTTGAAGGTAACCAGCTTCAACCGAACGGTATTATTTTTATAAATTCATTAAATGATTTATAAAAATGAATTTGACAAATAGCAAGAATCTTCTAATTTGAGAATTGATTCAGATCTCATCTTTCGCTAAAAGATGGATAAATTATACTTGTAATAATCCAAAACAAAAGAGGAAGACATTAAATGTGTTTTTACATTAAACCATTCTTAATCCACTTTTAGTCATCGAGTGTTTAATACTTTAGGAAGTCATCAATCATGCTTTCCTCTAACTTTTTCCTAAGCTATCTTGAATGGAAACAATGCAAACAAAAATTGAAAGATATCTCAAAAAGGCTATAAACGTTTGTTCAAATCTGGTGACCCACGGATCCTATCCGTCGGAGCCTGTGAACAACTTATTTTGTCTATTTAAGACATCATTTAGTCTACACTTAAACCAAGATTTTGCAATACAACATTAGGACATTCTAAGTCTTCAAAATTCTCACTAACTCTTGATAATAATGCTTCTAACTCTCATTTGATGAAGGCATATTAACATGTGAAGATCAACCACAACAAGCTTAAAGCTCTTGTCATCTTCATCCATTGAAAGCATATTAGTATGTTAAAGTGTCGGTCACCCCAATTAAAGTCTAGCATATGTTAGCTCGTAGACGTGTCGGTATTTACGTTATTTAGTAGTTTATTAGTTAGTTTGTAGCGTAGTTTAGCGTGAGTGTAACACCGTGGAGGAAGGACGGTCTTTACCCATCAGACACCGATCCACAGCCGATAGAGGTCGTTATGTTTGTAGTAGAATACCCCTTCCATGGATGGAAGGGTGGTGCTTCTTCTCATTTTAATCTAATCTTTCATTTGTGTAAACCTCTAGCAAGAACACCCTCTCTCTCTACTAACTCTCTAACTATGGCAAACATGTATTTTGATCATCCAAGACCACCCGAATCATCAACACAATAAATATTACGATCCTACAATTGGTACCAGAGCCAAGGTTATTGTTTTGTGTTGATTTTTGTGGTTTTGTTACATGATTTTAACCGGTTTGAGTATGATTTGTGGTCTGGAATATTTTTTCGAGTTATGTGGTAAAACTGTTTTAACAAAGTTTTTGTATTCGTTTTGGTCATCAAGTCATCTGGTTCATCAAGTTTATATCTTACTTGTGTCTCTTTTGGTCCAAGTCGCTACTATATTATTTGTGACTCTTTGTACTAAATCGGTGAAAGTTATGTGGTCAAAATGGGCAAACAATGAAGCGCTTTATGCGCTCGGGTTTATATGAATATGGTCAGTTCTAAGGTCAAACTGGGTCAAATATGTCACATGCGCTTTTTCCGGTTTGTTTGAATATCATCGTAAAGTGGTCGAAATACTCATATATTCATGTTAGCGGCTTGTTCATCATTTTCCGTTCCTAGCGACTTGTTACATGTACCGTATGACTTGTCTTTACAAGTCGCTCAAATTCATCGCATAAGTGTAGCAAGTTATGCTAGCTAATTGCTTAATGAAATCAGAATACTAGGTGATTTGTTGACTTTCTTTAAAGTCAATAGCGACTTGGTTTGAAAAATTGAGTGGCGACTTGGTTTGGAAGTATGATTAGCGACTTGTGTTTCAAGAGCTAGCAACTTTACTCATGGTAGCGTAATTAAGATATGTAGCGAGTCGACTCTTTAGTCAACTCAAGTCAATGGCGACTTGCATTAAAAGTCAATAGCGACTTGACTTAACTCGCTAGCGACTTGGTTCATGACTCTCTAGCGACTTGGACGTAAAGGAGATGAAGAAGAGTGTGACTTATGACCAAACAACATGAACCAATATATTCATCAAGACCACAGCTGATCTATCAACTTTAAACCATTCACCAAGACTTTCATCATAGATCTCAAGTGATAGCTTGTGTACATCAATATTTAATAAGACCTCAAGATCCAAGTTCACAAACTAACTCATCAACGATCCACTATTACAATTACCTTATACGAAAATGAAATGAATATTTAAAATCTCGCACTTGTTTCGGGTTATTTAAGCCACATCTAAGCTTCAAATATCCAAAACCCGTAATAAACTCATCACGCATTTCTCTTCATGAAAGTATCATCTTTCTATCCGAATCAATAAAGAAGACTACTATAACAATATTGTTATAATACCATTCTTTCATTCGTTATCAACGTAAATAAATTCATGGAGAGCTATCAAGGATTGATCTCGCTTGATTCGCAGTATATACAAGATATAATGACTCGTGGTCCTTATACACTAATTCTAACCATCATTGATCAAAAGGCCAAAACAATTAATCTCGGATCTACTCGTGATTATCAAAAACCTTTGAAGGTCCTATCACTAAATTAATCATCATTGATTCTAATGGAAGTCAAAGCTTCAAGATTAATGTTCGAAGGTTAAGAATGACCAAAACAAGTGGTTTTCATCATTTCTTTGTTTCGCCTAATGTCAAATCATACCAAAACTACAAGAATGATAAACCTACCCGTGTTGTTCAAGATATTGAAGCCGTTTCATCTTCTCGCCGCCATCCCGTGGCACTATCGACCAAACCATCCCCGTGGTGAGTGATATTTGCATGACATTCTTTGGAAATGGAGCGCAGACTTGCACTCTAAGATTAGTGGTTTCAATGTTTTGGATGAATGAATTAAAAGAGGCGGCCGTAAATATGATTAGGGTTTGTTGATGAGTTATGATAGCGAGTCGGTTTGGGTAGCGAGTTGGTCGAGAGAAAATAGAGAGCGGACATGTTATATGCGAGATTAAAGTAGTTTAGGTATCACTACCGCCTTTATACTCACGCATTATTAGAGTTAAGAACTTTGATTTCGGTGTGTCATGGGCCTTGAGATATGGTAACATGTCAGCCTAATCACCGGATATTTCGTGATCAATGATCGACATGGACCGAATGAGTATGATTGAACTTGGGCCCGAACTTTAGTGTTAATGGATTTGGTTTTCTGCTTGTGGGCGGGCTTATTGGATCAAAAGCTATTTTTTAATGAATCGAAGATTTTTTTTGTGTGCATTACTCGGCTATGTGACAATACTTCTCATTATAATGTGTTATATGAGGCTTGGACTAATTGGTCTATGATTGAAACCGGATATGAGCTTAAAGTGTTATGTGTGGATTTTATTTGTGCGGCTTGACCTCAATTGAAACTTGTGTATGTGATGGATGTGATTGTGAAATGGGCGTTTCAATCAGTAATTATGATGAGTTAAATGATACCAAAATTTTGAATGCAAGATTGATTTTGTCAAATCGGGTACACAACCTAAAACGGGCTCGAGTGATATTAGAGTATGACTTGAATGGATCGAGGTTATTACTTGTATTAGTTGGGTCATGCGTGTGATTCCCTATTGGACTTGAGCTAATACTTTGGACCGTAGGTGGTATTAATAATTTTCATCATGGGATGCAAGTCGTGATTTTTTTTTAGATGTGCAATTTGATTGAAGAAATTTGATGATGAGTATTGGTATGACGATAAGATTTGTTGTGGTACGGGATTGTTATTTGGGTTTATGCATGTTCACCGAGCTTATTATGTCTCGCTTGAATTGCTTATTGAACAAGATCGACTATGGGGTTGTTTGTCGGTATGTCGATTGGAATTTTAAGTGAGGTTTTCCGGGTGTTTACTTATTTTCGCCTTCTTTCTTTCTACCCTTCAGCGAAGATGACTTGTTTGGGCATATACAGAGTGTGATAAAGATTTGGCTATTTGATTACGGTTGTGATTCTTTCTAGCTTAACCCACAACGTAATTATCACTTCGGTGTCTCACGCAATTGAGAATACGTCAAGAGGTTTTTGTACATTGTGTACACCATTTCTTCTTCACAAGGATTAGTACAAGTTTAAGTAGCAAATCTGTGGAATTTTACTTCATGATCAAGTTTGACATATCGGGTTTACTTCACCAAGTGGTCACAAAGAACAACCCACGTAACGCGTGTATGATGTGCTTACCAAAGTGTTTAGTGGATGGTTGATGGTATTGTTGATGTTGGATAATGAACCGTTGATGAACCCACGATGTTCCCTAAAATGATATTCACCAAACCAAAGTTGTCATAACACATTCAAGCTAACATTGTTTATGGTTTTGTCTTGATTTTGTAAAATCCCGCGAAAGAACCTATTTCTCGGTTTAAATCATAGACTTGTAAAATCCCGTGAAAATGGAAACATCCTGGTAATAGTATAGTGCATTCCCGGATCTATCTTACGGTTTATTCTTGGTTTTGTAAAATCCCGCGAAAGAAACTATTTCTCGGTTTAAACCATAGAATTGTAAAATCCCGTTTTGATGGTACCATCCTAGAGAAAGGGAAAGTGTAATTATGGATCTTCCGATGTCGGTGCTACGGCTTCGCTCAAGAAAGGATAAAGGGTATGCTTCATAATTTGATGCGTGTTTGGATATTCGCCATGGAAGTTTGGTTCTTTCATGGTTTTATGGGTGATGTGCTTTTAACCATGGTCGGATGAAACCATTATTAAAGTTCATTTAAATCTCAAAGAAGGCTAGATTTGAGCTTTTAATCAAGATGTGACAACGGGTTAATTCACTATTATTTATTCGAGGTTGAAGTGAAATATCACGAGCAAGTGTACTTAGTATCCAAGGTATCGGGGATGGTTGGATGAAGATTCTTCATGATCCTTGTTCGAGCTTATTATCAAAAACGAAGACTTGGAAATCTAGTTATTCTTAGAGTCTTTTTTTTTTTCCACAAGTGGAAGTTGGGCTCTTTTGCCACAAAATAACTATCACTTTAAGGAGTTACGTTGTAGTGCTTCAAGGTCACATTTAATTGTGGATTTTCAAGAGGTGATGTACGCCTTATACTTGATGGTTGGTTGGTTGAAGAGTATAGAGTACTTAGAGATTCAAATGGGCATGAAGTCTCGACACCGCTTTTGTTACATATGTGCAAGTTTAAGTCACGAGTTCAAGTTAGTTTACTTGTGGTCAAATTCATCATATGGGTTTTCTCCATCACCGTCACGACAAAGTGCCTCATCAATGATAATCGGGTTGATTACATGTTTTGCTAAGAGAATTGAAAAGAGAGATTATGACGCTTGAACACATCGGCTCAAGCCTCGCTCTCTAAAGAAAGAAAAGTGTACATCTCAAGGCGCTTTATCTTCGAAGAAGAGAAATCTTCTTATGACGCCCTGCTCACATCGGCTCAGCCTCGCTCTCCAAAGAAAAGAAAATGTACGTGTCGCTGCGCTTTTATCTTCCAAGAAGAGAAATCTTCTTATTATGACCATTCTCATCAACATGCTTCATACTTTTCCATGCGCTCACCATCAAGCGAACCGGCTACCACCGATTGTTTTCTCATTCCACTTGCTCGATTATAATGAAGATGGCGACATCATGTGCTGATTTTATGGAGAGAAGTGTGAATAGAACATTGGATGATTTTCACTTATTTAGTCAAGAATGGCATCTCAAGATGCAATTCTTGAGGGGAGAAGAAGTGTGAATTTTTTGCATTGATTATTGATATTTGAGAATATAAATGGTCATACGCTCTAAACTCATGTAAGAACCGAGCCTCTTCTTATCGGGTCATCTTCACATGGAGTTTTTCTTCTAAGAGCCGCTGGTTGACATCTTCACCGGATTGATGAGTTTATCGACAAAGTGCTTCCGGTTAATGCCTCACGATACATCAACATGATGATTCCAAACAATCTCTCGCTCTTGTTTGATGTGATTGGTAGTTTGGTGTTACCATCTTGTGTGTTCGCTATGGCCCGATTGTCGATTTCTTGATGAACATCTTTCGCTCTTGTTTGATTGGGAGGATTTTAGTTAAGGGATTTGCAAGATGTAAGTTGATGGGATGCTTTTGGTGATGTTCTTGTTTTTAAGTAGTCAAGATGTTAACTATCTATTCCCCAACCGCACAATCTTGAAGAAGGTCGAGTCTTCGCTTGTTCTACATTTTCGCTACATGTTAGAAGACTAAAGACGTGTTGCATTTAACGATCTAAAGACTTCTTCTTAATCTAGGCATTTATCAAATGATTGTCGGTTTAGGGAGAGCACTAATCGGGGAATGCGATATGCTCAATTTAATACCCAATTATTCTTGCTCACATTATTTAGCATGTTGATTCTCACAAAGACTTCAAGCGATCTTCTCAACAAATTTCAAGTATTTGGGCATTCAAAGAGTTGTTGATTCAAGTATCAAAACCAGAAAGGGGAAGGAGACAAGCATCTAAACGCGAGTAAACTTGATGTACTTAATACTTCTAAGAAATTGAAGATATCCCGGAAGACAAATGTTATTACCAGCAGAGAAACTCAAGGTTTGACTCATGGCGAGTAAACTTGATGAACTTAATTCTTCTAAGTGATTGAAGATATCCCGAAAACAAATGTCATGACCGCAGAGAAACTCAAGGTTTTACTCATCGTCGCTTAGTATTCTTATTCCACTATGTGGGGAAGCGATGGAAGAGTTAGTTTCAAGATAAAAGAGGTACACAAGTGCGTGATGATCTCGATGTTATCACAATCATCGAGGAGAGAGAATTGTGTACATTGAGGCGCCAAATTGTTTACTTGAGGGCTTAATCAATGATTCGTAGATATAATCACTTGTTCCGGAGTCGACATCCGCATAGATTGTCATCCGCAGATAATCGTGACTTGGCTTACTTCTTCAATGTTATCGCTATTCCTTCCTTGGGTATTGGTATACTTGGATACTTGAGCTTCATACACGATCATCGTGGAAGAAAAATGCAACATGGGAGGTGTTTTCATTCCCTCATGATGTGTATTCGGAGAGCTCTTGGGTATTGGTGTACTTGGTTCTTGAGCTTCATACACGATCATCCGGAAGAAAATGTGAACATGGGAAGGTGTTTTCATTCCCTCATGATGTGTATTGGGAGAGTTCTTGATCATTATACAAAGAGACCGATCGCATCAATTCAACTACGCTGGGGAAGTGGTCTCTTGACACCTTTGGAATGGATTGCTTCGCACTTGATGGTAATGAAATATGAGAAGAAATTTAAAGAGTGAGATGATACGTTGTCGTTCTTCTTCTTGATGATATAACCCCGAACGGAGAATCTCGATTATCGCTCTTAAAAGGAGCAGCTGGTTTTATGATAATGGTGTGCTTCTTTGTGCACCGGCTAAGCAAGCTTGAAATAGAGCTTCAATCGCTCACTAAAGAATTTTCGGTTTGGGGAAGTCGCCAAAGTCTCACTTTCATTGGTTCAATTTCTTTCTTCGATTCAAGAGCCCCGAAGCTTTGGTGGTGAATGTTTAAGGATGATGACTTCTATCTTCTACAACGGGTCAGCTCGATATCCTTATCTCTGCACTCAGATCATCATCTTCTTTAACTATATCATCTATTCTATCTTTGTAAATATTTATCGAAAACAAAATACAAAAATATAAAACCAACAAAATCAAAATAGAAAATTATAAAACCAACAAAAGCCATAAAAATCGAAAATTTGAAAAAGACCAAAATATTGTTTTTCTAAGACATGTCTTCGTATCGATAACATCTACGGTCTTAGAAATGTCATTCAATAATGGCACGGACTATAGATGAAGTTCGAGCAGGAAGTGTAAATATTTCTTTCTAAACATGTTCAAATGATGGCTTACGCTATTTCGATCAGAACCCGCGCTTCATTAATGGCTTGCGCTATCTCGCATCAGAACCGTGCTTTAACAATGGCTTGCTATTATTTTATAGCAACCCGCTTCTTCAAGAAAGGAAAGTGCGCTAAACCATTTTTCAAAATTTGCACTTATCCTAAAACAAATCGAGGAAAGTATGTCAAGGACTATCGTTTTACTCAAATATTTTTCCTTCAAAATTCTTCGAAAAATATTTGTTTTAACAAAATGGTGGAAAATGAGTTTTGTAAATCAATCGATTCGAGTTTTCGTAAAATTGAAAACTCAATCAATGACTTCAAGCTTTTAACCTTTTCAAAAAATAAGTCATTGATCGAGGGAGAATGTTTTCAAATATACATCATGTAACGGACTTTCTTAATTATCCCACGTGCTTAATTAAAATATATAATTGCCTATGTTGAAGGACTAGGTTTCTAGGATGTGATTGTTAGGATTAGATGATTATAGTTTGATGAACACATTATTCCCATACCTTATATGAACCGATTGATATGTTACATTGACTTTTATTAGTCGATTGTTGTTTGGGTGTTGTCGACCACCATATATTTGTATGTGTGTTCACTAACGATGCGGTATATTGGTATATAAGAATGTTCCCGATCCGATCCCACAATGAAGATGATTGGATGCCAAAAGGAAAGGGTAACTATATCTTGGGTTGACAAATGAAGAAACGGAGCTTAATTTGACTTCAATGGAAAGTTGGCATAAATGCAACATAAGAGGTCTCACCGCATCGCAGATGGTTTTCTTCTAAGTGATTGAAGAAACGGAGCTTAATTTGACCTCGCTTGGCATTCAAATGCAACGAAGAAGAAGTCTCATCCGCATCTGCAGACGGTTTTTCTTCCAAACCCTACAAAGAACAACAATGTAAGCTTCTCAACCACCTAACGATCTTTATGCAGGATACCATTTTTAAACAATTTTGAATAATTTGAAAATATTGTTTTTGAAAATGGAAAATGTTGTTTTGAAAAATATTGGACTAAAATTTTGTAAATCACCGGACTTCATTTTATCAAAATTTAAGTCACCAATTATCGGCCGGTCATCGATTGAGGGAGAGTGATTTAATTTAAAATATTTTCAAACGATGTTTCTTCACAAAAGTTCCGTCTTGTACGATAATAAGTGGTGATCTAAAGATTTAATGTTATGTCATGGTATGATTTTTCTTTAGAATCAAGGTCTTCAAAATGAAATTTTTTCATTCTTGTTTGATTGTGAAATTGTTTTGTTTTACTTAAAAGATCTCTTAAAAACTTTCATACCGACACTAACAATCTTTAGTGTCTTAAAATGGTCCTTTTCATCATCTTTCAAAATTAAATCTTGCCACGCCTTTCCCCAAAATTTTCTAAATTATTTAAATCCTTTGGGATCACAAACCTCAAATGGTTTGAAATCTTTGATCTGGGAGAGATCGTGATTTAAATCTCAAACTGTTTTAATGGAATTGGTTTAGTCCTTAAAGGCACTCCCGCCTCCATGTGCCAAACGATTTCAAATACACGATGCACATGTTGAGGAGGAGGATTTATCCAAAACAAGATGAGTATTTAAACAAGGCCACATTTTCTCCCATGTTTTTAAACCGTATTAATCACATGGGATCCAAAATCTCAAAGGGTTTGATATTTTTGATCGGGGAGAATTTGTGATTTAATAATGAAATTTGATAAAAGTTGATCGCTTTGATTCGGCTTGTGCAGTCGCTCTCTCATATGTGCTAAACGATTTCGAATCTCGAAGCATATATTGAGCGGGAGCATTTTAAAAGAAAAGAAACTATCGAGGTACAAAAGCTTTTATGTTTTAACATAATGTACCTTGATTGAGTTTTCAAATGGTTTCTTAAATGGCTTTTGTAGTCGTGGATGTGCTTCAAAAGAACTCTTGCCTCTATGTGATAAAAATTATTTCAAATATCCTATGCACATATTGAGGGGGAGAATTTACCAAAGAAAATCAAATGGCTTTTTCCATGGAAATTGTGATCAAGAAATTATTTCAAAGAAATTATTTCAAAGAACTCTTGCCTCCATGTGCTAAACAATTTCTAAATCATATGCACATGTTGAGGGGGAGGTTTTCTAAATGATCAAAACTATTAAGGTACAAAATGCTTTGATCTAGTATCACAAGTACCTTGATTGATTTTCCAAATGATTTTTCAATTGGTTTCAAGAAGGAACGAACAATACCAAAAGACCCACCAATTTACTTTATGCATGGTGTTATAAGGATGGTTAGGTTAGGTATTTGTTCCCACGATCCGCCGTAACCGGAGGGATCTACCAGTGGACAATCCACTAGATAGTGTAGAGTCCTTAGGTATATTGAAAAAGGAGAAAATGAGAATATGGGAAAAGTGCGGATCGAGATAGAGCTAGAACCGAATAAACCCAACAAGGTTCTAGTTATGAAGTCTCGGTAAGCTTCAAGGGTTGAAGTATGAAAAATAAATTGAATGTGAAAGGGTGAAAAGAAATAGCCCAATAATTCAACCTTAGGGCGCAACACGGGTTCAATACATATGCTACTAGTGTTTACTAAGGTAACACGGTATTGAAGACAAGACGTCATGGACCCAAAGGACGACCGCACTAAACTTCCCAAACTACTCAAGTTCCTCTTAAAAGGGCTTGTTTCATTCTCACGGGAACCGACATTATCTATCGACTTTCTCTTAGAGATTGTTGATATTGAAGAAGAGACCTCTCCTAGTCTCCCAGACAGAACCAAATGTGCACTATTGAGTCTAGAGCCAAGAGATCATCCATCAATAAATCTCATTAGGACACTTTCAATGAAGACTCTCTGCTTCACACAATGTGGAAAGAGAGATTATATCTCGAGTCCCACGCATTATCCTTGTGGTTTTGCTCGAACATCCGAGTGATATGTGAACATATTCACGGTGAAGATGGAAAACCTTCGAGCCAACATCACACAAGCTCACGGTAAGTGGCATGTGAGATCTATTATATAGATCAACCATGTGACAACCGAATGAAACAATGGGGCGATTCAAGCTCTTGAATCAATCACGTTCAGTTATGGATTGACGGATACCTTTGAAAACCGGTCTTTGTGCTTAAAAACTCTTTCTTTAGCACATCGACCGTGTACTCATTTTTCAAACCAAAGGTGTTTTTATGATTGATAATTGATTTTCAATAAAACCTTCGGCTGTATTGCAAAAACAATTTCTATTGAGCAATACACGATTGTTTTTCAAATCTCTTTTCATCAATCGATGGACTTAAATTATTTGGTTCACTCACCGTGTTGTCTTCTTTGAGACGTTCGGTTTGAGAACGACTGAACAATGCGAAACCCCGTCAAGGAGATTCTTAGGAATCCTACCGATCACAGCGAGACTTATAATCGATCAACGGGAACCGTGGGCGCAGTACTAATTCAACGAAAGTGATCAAAGACACTTTCATGCGCTTTATTGCTAATCTGTTGCTTGCAAGTACATTTGGACGGTTGAAATGATCGTAATCGAGAGTCAATCCAAAGCCGCATGCTCACAAAGATCCACACTTAATGAAGAAATCATGATCGGTGCATATCTACATAACTCGGCTCGATATTTTATACTATGCTTACCTGCGTCGCAAATATCATGAACCGAAGGCTTCCGCTACTTTGATGGAAAGATGTCATGATTCAAAAGTGTGAGCATGTCGGTCCAAAAGTCACAACTTCACATGAGGGCAACACATTAAAGGGTGATCCAGAGATTTACTGTGGCTGATGATCACAATGAAAGCTCAAAGATCATCAAAGATGTGGATCAGTTAAAGGCCTCCACTTAAAGAACAAATCAATGCGGACTTTGAAGAATCGCTACAAAAGCACAAAGATTGCAGAAGTGAAGAATTCAAGTCTACGAGCTCAAGAACGAAGTCAAAGATAGAATGCTAGGAAGCAAAATGTATTTCATGGGGTGACCTCCTTAGGGAGATTGTTAGAATTGGAAATTCCATGTTAAAGTGTCGGTCACCCCAATTAAAGTCTAGCATATGTTAGCTCAGACGCGTGTCGGTATTTACGTTATTTAGTAGTTTATTAGTTAGTTTGTAGCGTAGTTTAGTGTAGTGTAACACCGTGGAGGAAGGACGGTCTTTACCCAATCAGACACCGATCCACAGCCGATAGGAGGTCGTTATGTTTGTAAGTATAAATACCCCTTCCATGGATGGAAGGGTGGTGCTTCTTCTCATTTTAATCTAATCTTCATTTGTGTAAACCTCTAGCAAGAACACCCTCTCTCTACTAACTCTCTAACTATGGCAAACATGTATTTTGATCATCCAAGACCACCCGAATCATCAACACAATAAATATTACGATCCTACAGTATGTGAAGATCCGCCACAACAAGTTAGAGCTTTTGTTATCTTCATCAAATGAAAGCTTCTAATAAAGAAGATCAACCATATCAAGCTTAGCGTTTTTTATATCTAGATTAGTTATTCAAATCTCTTAGACAATCATGTCTTGTATCACCATTATACAACACCATATATCACCACCATACAAAACCTTGTATCATCTATTATTTTCCAACTATAGTTGAGATACATTTTTTTAGGCCTTAAAACACAAGTGTTATAGGTTTATTGTGTCGGGGCTTTAAAACACAAGGATTATAGGTTTGTTGTGTTTGGGCTTTAAAAAACAACGGGTTTGGTTGTACCCAAATAAGAACTTGATATATAGCTTAGTATCGGCAAACTTGTAAGCGATGTTGTAAGGTTTTAATTTTATAAACAAAAACATTTATAAAATGTCAAGTATGATCCATGTATCAAATTAACCCTGGAGAGGGATATATGTTAGCTTTTGAAATGAAGACCATTCTTCAATATTATAGGGGTCGTATCGTAATAAATGTATAGTCAGTGAATGCTAGTCAAACCTATGTAATAAGTATATATACCCCTCCCTACAAATGAGAGGGATGGAACTTCATTTTTACACAAATATATTTTAGTTCATGTTTCTCTCCTACATCTCTCTACACGTATCTAACTCTCTCTAAAACAATCCATAGATTGCGTATTGATCTTGATATTAGTTGACCTAAAATTGGTATCAGAGCCTATACATGATCAATAGAGTGATTATTTTTTCAAAATCAATATTCAAATCTTGTTTTAAAATGAATTTCAAAAGTTTTATGTGTACCGAGTTAGTTCATAGGCCAAATCTTTAATTTTATGGATAAAGTGTTAAACTAAGTTGTTTAAAGGCTTTCTTAAGGTATTTGGTTAAGTTCTATCAGAGCAAAATCGTTTTACAAACAACAAATTTAATGTTCTGATTGAAAAAGTTGAATGACTTTCATGTTTTAGTTATTTTGACCCTTAGGTTTATTTCAGTTAATAGTGTATTTCGGTTCTGACATCCAAAACTTTAGGAGCACTGCAATGTATTGTTTCGGTTATTAAAGTATTTCGGTCTTAGTATGTCTCGATCCTAAGTTTTTTGGTTTTTAAACTTATTTCGGTTCTTGCTTATTTCGGTCCTAAGGTTTTTTATTTTTAGGATTTTTCCTATGATATAATTATTTTTCGAGCCTATTTTATGGCATGACTTATAAGTATATTAATGACATTATGTCTATTTTTCTACACATAAAAGGACATGAAACCTTTTCTTCTCAGAATAATGTTTAGGCTATGTCATATTAACCTATTATCTCAATGTAAACTTTGGCGAAAGTTTACCCAAATCCAAAACATCATCTTTGGTAGATGATGATGTCATAGATAAATATGTCATTCAAAAACGTGTTATAACTCCCTCTCCCAGTGACGACTTGGAGGAAGTCATACCTAGGATAATGTTGTGTCAATTAATGAACAAATTCCGTTCTTGTTTGTTTAAGTTGGTGTGATTGGTTGAACATATAAACCTTAGGATTTTGGTCGTATTATGACCCTTAAGTGTATTTGAATAACAATAACTATTCATAACTTGTCATTAGTCACTTAACACAATTAGTCATTTTCCTTTCTTCGATCCTTTAGGTTGTAGATTTAAAACAAGGGTTGCATGTGTCTAATTTCTAGCATACTTCAATATGCTTGTACTTCATATCAATTATGCTCCTTAAGGGTACAAGTGTAACATAGTTCAATTCCTGAATTTCTTTTGCTATGATGTTGCTCTTGTTATTTAAATATCAATATATTATGTTGCACAAAACTAACCCTTAATGTAGGTTAAGAAATGGTGCAAATTTTGATCAATGGATTCGCTAACAACGGAGATCAATAAAGGGTGAGTAATGAGATATGGGTAGTAGTAAGCTCGGAGTGCCGACCTTTTTTGTTCAACAAAAGGAGGAGGAGGAAGTGTAAACGGTTAGTGTATAGTAGCAAGCTCGGAATGCCCACCTTTTTGTTTTGACAAAAAGGGGAGAAAGAAGTGTGCACAGATAAAAAGAGTAACTTTTATATTTTACTATGTGTTACGATTTGCATAGTTTGTCATTATAAAAAAATGGGATATTGTTAATACAAATATGAAGATATTTAAATTAAATGGTGTCTTATGTTTTAATGATGACAAATATGTAACTTGTAACATGTAACGTAAAATGTGTAAGTTACTCATAACCATAAATCCTTAAAATATATATTCCTCAACACTTCTCGTATTCGTCATCTCGAGTCTTCTCGTGTTTCAACGGATGTTCGAATATGTTTGTTATGTTGCATTATGACCAAAACATCTAACAAACCATTGAGAATGTTTAAAATATAGTTTTTAAGTATTTATAATTTCAATCATTCACTTTTAAAACCCTATTTTACATTTCATACAAGTTTACAGTTTTGTATATACAAAATCCAATGTATATACAAGTTTTATAGTTTTGTCAAAGGTACATTTGTAAAGTAAAAAAGAATAAAAGAGAAGTAAGTGAGTTCTATATTTGATGTGAAACTTGTTTCCAAGTATTTAAGAGGGGTCATAATACAAATTCTTAAATTTTTAGACAGACTATAATACAAAACTTATACTAATAAGACAAAATCTTGTGGGGGCCACGACCTCACCCTGCCCTTATAATCCTCCGTCCTTGGACACACGTTGTTGCTAGAAATTTTTGTTCTGAACAAGTTAGGCTGGGTGTAATAGTCGGTCGACAGTCACTAGGCCGGCCACCACCGACGCATCACCGCGACTTTACAAGTCAACATGGGACGCATCTCATACAAAGATTATGGAGAAGATGGTCGGGAATGCGACCGATTCACTCTCCTTTTTTTTATTGTTATTAATTTTTTTAAATATTATTATAAAATGTTTTGCAGGTATACACGAAGAAGAAGAAAAGAAAAAAAGAAGACGGACAATGGATTTTTTTATTATTTTTTTTGTATTTTATAGATAACTAATATACATTTTAAGTCCATGAGGTTTTAATTTGTCATTATTTTATAAATAAATAAGTTACACTAAGTGACATTTTAAGTGATATTTTTTTATTTTATAAATAATTATTTATTAATGTAATGTTTTTAGTTATTAATAAAATTTTAATTTTACGGTTTAAAAAAATGATGATGAAAAAAATGAAGATGTTGATATTCTTGTTACACCAAGTTGGTGATGAAGGAGTCTAAGTTGGTTCACAGTGTTTGAAAAATTAACTCTAACTCGCAAGTATCTATTATATAAAGTAGTTCTAGTTGACTCAAACTGTGAGAAACGAGAATGGGGGTTGAATAGTTTACCGCTTTTTAATTTAGTTATCAAAGTTTATTTGTGAAAAACTTCGATTGAGTCCTTTGTGAAATCAAACCACAACAATATGAATCTTACTTAATAAGACTATAATAGATACACTACAATGATAGAAAGTAAGTAATGAAAGTAAAGAGTAAGAGATAGAAAGATCAAACCGAGACAAGAGATTTATAGTGGTTCGGTCACGAATCTCTTCTTCGCCCTACTCCACTCCCCGAGTACCCAACTCGAGAGTTCTAAGCACTATGTCAACAAACTCCCTTGAGGCGGAGAAACCGCATAACGCCGCTATCACAATTTTCGACACTAAGCTAAATGTCGAGTACTAATCTAGCTAGTACCAATCTCACTCACGATCTACCCGATCCTTGATAATCACACAAACTACTAGATCACCATGATCTAGACTTGATCCACTTGATCAACACACTAACTCACAAACAACAAGAGATCTCCAAGATCTCGACAAGATCACGATGATCCACACAAGTTATCTAAGCAATACTCAAGACTACTTGATGTATATCAAGATACAACAAGTGTGTAACAAGTGTTACAAGTGCACACTACTATGATTACAACACTAAGTATCTTCTTGATACAATGTATTCTTCTCATGCACTAGGAGAGGAATGAAGGTGATTACTTAGTTTCTAAAATAAAAGAAAACTATCTAAATGATCAAAGGAGTGTGTGTGTGTGTGTGTGTGTGTGTGTGTGTTAGGAGATTTAAACTCAGAAATTTTTGTGTGAAAAGGATGCCCAGAAACTGTGAAGTGGGCTGGTATTTATAGGGACAAAAATTTCGACCATTACAGTGCACGGTACCACTAAATACCAGACGGTACCACTAAATTTAGTGGTACCGTGATACCACCCGAGACCAAAACGCTTCTCTTTTTGTTTTTAGTGGTGAAAGTTTATTTGGGGAAGTTATGAACTGTTTTGGGGGGAGGGGGAGGGAAATAGCTGTTGGGATTTTTTTAACTTATTCTTCTAATAAAAACATTTCTTTAATATTCAAAAATAATTTGTAAAATGTATTTTTGAAAAAATATTTTGTCACATTAAAAATGTGAAGTTTGAAACACAAATTCACTTCTTTGATCATTGTCAAGTTGTAAATTTTTGTTCTTACCTAGAGTGATGTATGTAGAAACGGGATATTTCGATTAAAAACTTATTTCCGTTAATTTTAACGTAACGTGTTTTTACATTTTGTTATCATCAAAACGTAGAGATATCGAAAGATAGCAATAATTTTTTTAGACATTATTTGCATCAACAATCTCCCCGTTTTTTATGATGACAAAACATAAACTCATTTTAGGTGAAAATTAATTGTAACAAGTTTTTAATTTGAGTTTATATCCCACTTCTCCCCCTTTTTGTCAAAGCAAAAAGATTGTCAAAACGACACGAAGGGTCCCCCTTGATGTATACTCCCCCTCGCTTGGAGGGCACCAAGGAATCGAGCAATGGTTGTTGATACAAAACAAAGTTACATGACACAAATACAATATCTAACATGTAGCAACTTAGACAAATATCCAACTATAAACAAAAGTCTAAGTAGCCTTAAAAAAATCCAACCATAGGAAAATGCATTCATTAATTAAGCAAAGTATCACACACAAAGTGTGGATACAATACAAGAATAAGGAACTAAAAACATCATGAAGCACATATAGTAATCTTTAATGACTTTGGAGGCCCTAAGATTTGCTTCAAACACAAAAGGGAACTTGGATGTTTATTCTTGAAAACTAAACATAAGCATGTTTAGTTGGTTGGTGGAGGAGGTGGTATGATAGGCCCTTGTGGTGGTGTCAAGAGGTGTTCAAGGTAGGAGAAAACAAGGTTCAATTCATCCCTAAGGTTGAAGATGAGATTTCTATTGTGATGATAACATAGACAACTTTGGCTATATGGTTCAAGTGGGTAAAGGATGGGGTAACCCATGAGTGGCTGTAGTGATGGAGAGATGGAGGATGATGTTGTGGTGTAGGAAAACTCAAATGGAGTTGTTGGTGACAATGAGAATGTCAATGCCAAAGGTTGAAGTGGACTAGGTTGAGGTAAAGATGTATTTGTCCTAATTGTGGATGAAGATGATGAAGGTGCTCTGGTGGATGATGTTTTTGAAGGAGCATTGGGTGTGAAGGTAGAGTAAGTTGATTTGGTGGAAGGTGGTGTATGCATCTCTTCATCATCATCTATAGTGAGATCAATGAAAGTGATTTCTTTTGGTGGTTTGATGTTGAGTCTAGGTTTCTTGGCTTGGTGAGAGGTGGTTGCAATGTTGGAAGACATGGTTGGTGTGTGATGGCTGATTGAAGATGTGATGAGGGTAATTACATAGGAAGTGCTTAAATAGCCAAATCAAAGGCATGCAAGGTTTATATATTGCTAAGGATAATAGAGTGGGATGAGTTTAGGAAATTGATGAGTGTTGGAATCAGCTAATGTTGGCAGAATCTAAGGAAAAATGGGTCAAAAGTGAAAGCAAATAGTAAAAATCGGTTTTACAGGGGACGATACCACTAAATCACACAGGGTATCACTAAATTTAGTGGTGCCGTGGCACATTTAGTGGTGTTGTGACCTGCTGGAAGCATTTTTACCATTCCTGCAGGTTTAGGCTGCCTAAATAGGTCATTCTAGGGGTACTATTTGCAGCAAATCCTATTGCCTCAAGTCACTAAAGAATAATCACAAAAATTTATACACTTTAAATACATCTAGTGCTAAGCAAAACATGTGATTATCTAAATCTTAGGCTAGTATTAAGCATGCAAGTATGACAAGTAGCATGATAAGTATGCATGAAAAAAAATAATGTAAAGAAGCTAAATTATAATCAAGAACTAATCTTGATAAGAAAACATCATTGGGTGGTAAAATTAAAGAACACACCCAAATCTACCCATGCTAGAGTTAGTGCAACCAAGTTGCAATTGTCATGAAGGCATAGCCAAAACCTCATAAAATGTTAGATTAATAAAGTAATAATACTAAATAGTTTAATGTTATTTAAGACCCTCTACCTCACTTATTAAACCCCTTCTTAATCGCCTTTCCGATTGAATTGAACCCTCCGACCGTTTGCTCATGCATTGACACTTGTCGATTATACATGACCGTTTGCCTTCACATTAAGGAAGTTAGATTGGTGTAGTTGCTGGAAGGTCGGTTGTTTGGGTGAAAGATGATGTATCAATATTATGAAGGAAAGTGTTGGGAGACGGAGTACGAGCACGATGTGTTCCTACATCATGCATTTCGACATCATCATCATCATCATCGGGTAGTGATGACGATCCATGATGATAGGAGGATGAAGTAGCATCGGAAGTGGATTTACGACCACGTTTAGACCCTTTGACTTTACATTGCTTTGTGTGATGTTGTGGTCCACCAAAGGGTTTCATAATGGGTTGAACAAGATAGTAATCAACATTTTGAAGATGTGGATAATTGGACATTAACCAACGAAAGAGACGTGTAAGCAACATACCGTATGGCATGAGCTTATCGGACTGACCATGAATGTTGACAATGCGTTTTGCCTTGTATTAGGCAAGATTGTAAGGGGTTTCGGTGCTAAGACAATAGAGCATGTAGTTAAGACTTGTCGGAACATGATCCCGGTTGCCCGCGAGAGATAAGACATTCTCTCGCAGAAGGAGTTCCCAATTTTTAAGATAGAGAAGGATTTCTTTAAGATAGATCTTTTTTGGGTCCAGGAAGACAATGGAACCATCACGCTTTGAGTGCGTGTGGAAGAGACAAGGGGTTTGGATATGTTGTTTGATGGTTTGTGCATCGGGATTCGGTTAGATACGGAGCATGGTTTTCAAGATTAAAGAAAAGAGAATCTAAGGAATGGTCTTTCGTGTAAGCACATTGACCATTGGATGGAACGCCAAGGATGTCTCCAAACTGGGAGATGGACAAAATGATGTTCTCATTTTGGATCCAAAAGTCTAGATAGACATTTCCTTGAGGATCATTGACGGTACGCACACGACTATAGAATTCGAGGACGAAGTGAGGACAAATTTTATCATTTATATTGTACAAACAATCAAAAGCAATGTTTGGAAAGCATACATTGATGCCATTCAACAGAACAAAGTTAGCAGCGACTACACGACCTTCGTGTATGTAACGATGTTGGACCCTTTGGACATGAGCTTTGATATCTAGAGGGATGTTAGGATCATCGATTAGAAGGGGGATGTAGGATTTTGTGTCTTGGTAATCATTTCGAGGCAATGTTACCTACCAAAATATACAAGTGTGTGTGTGTGTATATATATATATATAGGGTAGGGTTAAAATGAAAAGTTTCTTATAATGAAAAGAATGAGAAGGCATGTGGAGGTGACATGTGTCACCTTTACCACATCACCATGCCATGTCATGTGACATGTGTCACCCCCACCCCTACCCCACCCACCCACCCACCCTTCCCCCAACAAAAAAATCCCGCCAAAAAAATCCCACCAAAATTTATTCTATCGCATCACGGTTATAAATATTGCATCACAATCATAATTGTGATGTAGTAACTTATAATCTTAATGCACTAAAATCATGATTATGATGCAGTAACTTTATAACCGTGATGCAATAACTTTATAACAGTGATGCAGTAACTTATAACCTTAATGCAATAATAAGTTTTGGTGCATCTTTATTATAAGTTACTGCATCATAGTTAATAGTTAAGAGCATCAATTATGATGCACTAAAATCAAGGTTATAACCTTAATACACTAAAATCATGATTGTGTTGCAGTAACTTTATAACTGTGATGCAGTCATTTATAACCTCAATGCACTAAAATCATAATTGTGACGTAGTAACTTATAACCTTAATGCACTAATAAGTTTTGGTGCATCTTTATTATAAGTTACTGCATCATAGTTAATAGTTAAGTGCATCAACTATGATGCACTAAAATCAAGGTTATAACCTTAATGCACTAAAATCATGATTGTGATGCAAGAACTTTATAACCGTGATGCAAGAATTTATAACCTTAATGCACTAAAATCATGATTGTGATGCGATAAAAAATTTAGCGGGAAAAAATTTGCCAAAAATTTTTTTGGCGGGATTTTTTCTTCCCAAGCGGGGGGTGGACAGGGGGTGGGTGGGTGGTATGGTGATGTGGCATGATGATGTGGCAAGGTGACATGTCACCTCCACATGCTTTCTCATTTTTTCATTTTAAGAAACTTTTTATATATATATATATATATATATATATATATATATATATATATATATATATATATATATATATATATATATATATATATATATATATATATATATATATATATATATATATAGGGAGAGTTAATGTGAGATCAAACTTAAAGTTGTAAAAATAGGATATAATCTAAAAAACCACTAAAACATTCAATTTTAGCAATAATATACAAAAGGTTAATATTTTAATACAAAATAACATTTTAGCAACTAATAATCAAATGATACATGAGTTTGGATTAGTGATACACCTGATACACATTACACTAATAAATATTCCAAAACGTGATACACATACCAAAACCTGATACACATTACACTTTTAATCAAAGTGTATCACCTAGGTTTTGTAAATTTTAAAAGGAAATCTATCGAAACTTTAACAATTGTAGTTGTAGTTAATAAATTTTTGTTGTAAAGAGAGTGTCACTTGTCAAATTTTAGTTGGATCTCATTTTAACAACTTTAAGTTTGATCTTATTTGATCTAGATTCTCTCTCTCTCTCTCTCTCTCTCTCTCTCTCTCTATATATATATATATATATATATATATATATATATATATATATATATATATATATATATATATATATATATATATATATATATATATATATATATATATATATATATATATATATATATATATATATATATATGTATATATATATATATATATATATATATATATATATATATATATATATATATATATATATATATATATATATATATATATATATATATATATATATATATATGTATATATATATATATATATATGTATATACTATGAAAGTTTCTTATAATGAAAGAATGAAAAGGCATGTGGAGTGACATGTGTCACTTTGCCTCATCACCACGCCATGTCATGCGACACGTGTCACCCCCACCCCACCCACCCACCCACCCACCCCCCCCCGAAAAAAAATTTCCGCCAAAATTTATTATCTTGCATCACGTTTATAATTGTGATGCAAGAATTTATAACCTTAATGCACTAATAAGTTTTGGTGCATCTTTATTATAAGTTACTGCATCATAGTTAATAGTTCAGTGCATCAACTATGATGCACTAAAATCAAGGTTATAACCTTAAATGCACTAAAATCATGATTGTGATGCAGTAACTTTATAACTGTGATGCAATGCAGTCTAGAAATGTTAACGCTAATGGTTCTAAGTCTGGAGATTTTCATAACTTCAATAGACAGAGTGGTGGAAGTTTTAAGTAATTTTATGGTAGACATGGTCCTAATCAACAAAACAGAAATGGTAATGGCAGGCAACAAGTTTCATCTGATAGGTTTAAAGAGGTTGGGGTAGTTCAAAGCAAGTGCAGCAGAAAAGTAGTTTGAAGAATGTTGATAAAAATGGCGGGCAGAAGAGTGTTAGAATGAAGAAATCTTTTTTGGAACAAGGTTTTGGTAAGGGTGAAGTTAAGAATACTCCTATTGATTTGTCAAGATTCAAGCCTAAAGTTTTAGTCAAGGGTCTAGTTATGTTAGTAATCGTTACGGTATTCTTTTGAAGACATTCCGGTGGCTAACTCTTTCCAAGTGCTAGATGATCAAAGAATGATGGAGAAGGAGAGGAAACTATTGATGCTATGGAAGAGGAATATAAGAATTGACTTGGCATAAGCTTAAACAAGAGGTCATTTCGCTTTTGGAATCGTGTGTCTATCCTACTATGAAAGTTAGAATGAAACGGTCTCTTCGCAAATGGACTACTTCTATAATAACCGCCATACGTATGGACTTGACCCCAACTTTGAAGATGATGATGCGGAGATCAAGAGGTAGTTTGGTGATGAAATGAGGCCGTAGTATGTTGTAGATGATGGCCAAAAGAATGGGAATGATATGGCCAAATGTGATGACCATGTTTCCAATGATTAAAGCCTTTTCATGGAATGTTGGGGTCTCAATAACCCCTAGTCAAAAAAAAGTTATTGATTTAATTCATAATGGTAATTTTAGTCTTTGTGGTTTATTAGAAACTAAGGAAAAAGAGAAATTTAAGTAGAATTTGTACTAATGTTCTTGGTAATTGGCAATGGGTTTCAAATAATGTTGTCTCGCCCAATGGCACCGGAATTATAGTAGCGGGATTCCAATACTATTAGGGTGATGGTTATTAGTCAAACCTCTCGTTGATGAACTTGTATATTGAATCATGGATGGAAACAAGGCTTTCTTTTGTACTTTCATTTATGCTCATATCAATCCTAGGGGTAGGAAGGAGTTATGGAGGGACTTGATTTTGCATAGTTTGTCGGTTAAAGATAAGCCTTGGTTGTCGATGGGTGATTTTAACGTTATTTTTATCCTAGCGAAGATCCGCTTGATCCTCCTCTATTACGCCTGTGCATGGAGGATTTTAGAGAGTTTGTTCAGAACTTGGAAGTTGAAGATTTGGTGATGTTTGGTCTTAAATATACCTGGAATAAGAGCCCAGGTAGAACTGATGGGTTATTGAAAAAACTGGACAAGGTTATGAGTAATTTTCATTTTATCGATAAGTTTCCTAATGCAAATGCTCAGTTTCTTCCGTTTGTGGTTTCAGACCATTCTCCGGCTGGTGTTATCATTCCAGATATTCCTAGAGCGAAACCAAGACCATTTAAGTTTGCTAATTTTTTAACGAACCATGATGATTTTTTGCATGTTATTAGAGATGTTTGGAGCACCATCATTCCTGGTTATTCAATGTTTTTAGTGGTTTCCAAGTTGAAGATGTTAAAGAAGCCGCTCATAAAGCTTAGATTAGCCAATGGTAACTTTCTGAAAAAGTTAGAATTTTGAAGGCTGAATTGGAGAATGTGCAGACTGAAATGGAAAAAGACTCTCATAATGCCGATTTGAGGTTCAAGAGTTGTTTTGTCTGAAAGCTTATAATAAAGTCAGAAAGATGAAGAGGAGTTCTCAAGCAGATCCAAGGTGGAATGGCCGAGTCTTGGGATTCTAATACTAAATTTTTCACAAAGTCGTTAAAGAAAGAATCAATAAAAGTAGAATTGATAGGGTGGAAGATGTTAATGGTAATCCTTTCTATGGTCAAGATGTTGGGGAGTCGTTTGTTAAGCACTTCCAAAATGTGTTTGGCAAAGTTCGTTGGTCGAGCCTATTAGTTCTCTCGATGATCTTTTGTCAAAAGATGTCACAATTTGATGCAAATCACATGGTTAGAGTTGTTTCAAAAGAAGAAGTTAAAGATGTTATTTTGGAATTGACGATGATAAGGCGCCTGTCCGGATGGCTTTTCTCGCAAAATTTTAAAAGCGCCTTGGTCTATTATGGTGATGATGTTTGTTCTGCTATTCAAGACTATTTCTGCAATGGTATGTTATTAAAGGAATTAAATGCAACTATTATTGCTTTGGTTCCTAAATCTGCTACTCCTTAAAAAGTTTCGGATTATAGGCCTATAGCGTGTTGCAATGTCCTTTATATGTGCATTTCTAAAATTATTGCTAATAGGATTAAAGGTGCATTAGGTAGCTTAGTTAATGAATGCCAAAGTGCCTTTATTCCCTCTAGACAAATTAGCGATAATATCCTGTTAACCCAAGAGCTTATGAGGAATTACCATAGGAACATGGGTGTGGCTAAAGTGGCGTTTAAGATTGATGTTCGTAAAGCGTATGATTCGTGGAATGGAGTTTTACGAGGCGTTGTTTAGTTCATTTGGGTTCCATAATAGTATGATTATGTGGATCATGAACTGCTTAACTTCCCCATCATTTATGATAAATGTTAATGGTGAGCATCATGGATATTTTAAAGGTCGAGAGGTCTTAGACAAGGTGATCCATTGTCCCTTATCTTTTTACTCTTGTTATGGAGGTGCTATCGTTAATGATTAGGAGGGGGATTGAGAAAGATATTAGATTTAAATATCATTGGAGGTGTGAGAAGGTTAATCTCACTCATCTATGCTTCGCGGATGATTTGATGTTGTTTTGCCATGCTGATTATCATTATGTTGTTGTTCTAAAGAAAGCTTTAGATGAGTTTAGTAGTGTTTCTGGTTTGATCCCTAATTTGAGCAAGAGTATGACATTTTTTTGGAATGTGAAAGCTAGTGTCCAAGCTGCTATATCTTGTGTTATGCCTTTTGATGTTGGAACCCTCCCTGTTAGGTATTTAGGTGTTCCATTATTATCATCCCGGCTTTATAAGAAGCATTGTTATAGTTTGGTTGATAAAGTTAAGAAGAGATTATTAAACTGGAAGAACAAGGTGTTGTCGTCATAGGAAGGCTTCAGATTGATAAAATATGTGGTGTGTTCAATTCAAGTCTCTTGGTCCTCGGTTTTATGTTGCCTAAATCGTGACGATGAGATTGAGAACCGATGAGGGATTTCTTTGGTCTCATGATGATCTTCAAAGAGCGGTGCTAAAGTTAAATGGGATGATGTGTCTTTGTCATAAAATTCATGGTGGCCTTGGTATTAAGTCCTTACATACTTGGAATATTGCTTTGATGTACAAACATGTTTGGAACATTGTTACCGGAAAAGAGTCGCTTTGGGTCAAATGGGTTTCTCATATAAATTTAAAGATACGAGAACAGTGAGGAACTTTTGGGATTTGCACGAGCTTAATGATGTTAGTTGGAGTTGGAGGAAAATTTTGCAGTCTCGTAATCTGTTAAGAGATCATATTATTCATAGATTGGGTGATGGAAGTTTGACTTCTGCTTGGTTTGATAATTGGATCTTCGTTGGTCCATTATGCAATTTTATATCTAAGAGGGACATTTATGAAGCTGGCTTTTCCTTGTCTTGCAAGGTAGCTGAGATTGTTGAAAACGGAGAATGGAAATGGCCTACTCATTGGTATGTTAAATTTGCTTTTCTTGCTCATCTTCCCCCTCCTTTGCTATTTAGAGATAGGCAAAATAAAGTTCTTTGGAAGTCTAAGAATGGTAAAGTGGGTAAGTTTTCTGTTAAGGGTATTTGGCATGATCTTACAGAAACTAGAAATGTTGTTCCTTGGTATAGATTAGTATGGTTTAGTCAAAACATCCCAAGGCACTCTTTTATTCTTTGGCTTGCAATTAATCAAAGGCTGAAAACTCAAGATAGAATATCTAAATGGCAAGATATTGAAGATGTGAAATGTTCATTATGTAATGAAATTCAAGATAGTCACAGTCATATTTTTTTTGAATGTGATTTTTCTGTGAGAATGTGGGATTTGTTTAAGGAGTTAACTAGAATGGAGCATGCCCTAAATGACCTTCAACAAGTTTTGTCTTTTGTCGAGAATAGGCCTATTAATAAGTCTATTTGGAGCATCTTGCAAAGGATTGTTCGGTCTTGTGGTTTATTTTTATGGCAAGAGAGGAATTTAAGATTATTTCAAGATAAGCTGAGGCCTTTGAATGAGTTATTTAGATTGATTAAGGAACCGTTAGACTAAGGATGATGAGTCTCAAAGTTAGAAATTCTAAGCAAGTGTTGGAATTTGTCAATTGTGGAATTTTCATGTAATGCATGTAATAAGAGGTTATGTTTCGTGATAAATATGGGAGGAGGTAGTCTCGGTTTTTAGGGTGTTTGGATAGGAGTATAGTAATTTTAAAGTTTTGTTTGTTTTATTCTTGTATTGGTGGTGGAGTATTTGGTCGTTAGGTTTGTTGGGCAAGTGCAAGATGGGTAATATCATTGGGAGTTATAAAGTGGATTGGTTTGATTTTTGTTTGAAGCGTCATTGGGCTGGAGCTGTTAATGAGCAAAGAAGGCCCATATTTGAAGTTAAAGAGTTTGACTATATGAAGATCTATTTTGAAGATACGTCTAGTAGTTGTAGTTTGCTTACTGTTTTTTGTCAAAGATGTTATTTTACTTGGTATTGTACTTATACAGGTAGACATATTTCGTTTTTAGTTATATACCCAAAGCATGTTTTGGGTATGTCTAAATACTTTGCTTATATGGTGATCCGCTCCCAAACAGTCAAGTTTTCTCACTCAAGTCGGCCACTTGTGAATGGCCGATCGAAGAAACTTAAACGGTTCAGAACGAACTCAATGAAGATCCGGGAGTATAGTGTTTCCCGGTCGTTATGTCCCAATGAGCTATGCAATGGATTACCAAACGTAAAGTGATCGAGGAATTTGAACGAAAAAGGATTTGAATGATATTATAACTACAGGAAAAGCCAACAAATTACAACGGCTTAAATGCAAATTAAAGAAAGTTAAAAAGATAAAAAATATTAAATAAACGCTATCACTATATTTAAAAATGATGTTTTTGTTTTTATGTTTTTACAAAACTGAAATTAAAAACTACGCGACGTACAATAGAAAATGTGAAACTAAAGCAATATTAACCCTAAAAATGTGAAAATGATATTTTTACAAACCTAATGATAAAAGAAAATATTTAGAAAAAGAAAATTATTTTTATAACTAATTATCTAATTGTTATTAATTAAAAACTATTTTTAACTATTTAATATTAGCCTAAAATACAAGAAAATAGGAAACAAAGCTAGAAAAATAAAATTTTGACTTAGAAAAATCTAAAATAACAAAATAGAATTTTCAAAACTATTTTTGTAATTTTCGATTATTTTTGAATTTTCTAGGAATTAAAAACTATTAAAAACTAATTAAATTACTTAAAATACAAATTTAACTAAGAAAATCTAGAAAAATATTTTTTTGTCTTTTGTATTTATCTTAACTTAAAAAAATGAAAATTATTTTTTTGAAACTTTTCTTAATTTTTTGTATTAAATGCTAATTAAAAATGCTTAAAAATTAATTTAAATTAAGAAAAATAGCAAACAAGCTTGGAAAAATTTGAAAATTTCAGGAAAACTCTAAAATTATATTTGGAATCTAGGAAAAATGGAAAAACAGGAGGTTATGTGGGGGATATTGAAACTGATGCACAAGTGCTTATTGAAATAAGCACTTGAATAAGCTAAGAAGCATCAAAGAGCACTAAACTGAAACAACAGCTACAATAATCTAAAACTACCTAAATGCAACAAGTATCACACAAGCTTTAACCTCTGAACAACAAGCTCAACAGATTTGAGATTTGAGCTTATGTCTGCAAGTTGGGTGCCTACTAGAAGCGTAAGAATAAGCACAAGAATAAGCCGAAACCGGAAACCAACAACTGGAACCTAGACTAGACACTGGGTGGCTATTAACAAACCAAAGGATGACTTAGATGAGCTCAATGAGCTTTGCACAAGCTCGCAAAATCTGCATAACCCTGCGGCAGACTTAATGCCTCGCAGAGGCAGGCACTTAGCACCATTTTGACAAGCTCGTTAGAAGCTTAAGAAAAATTCAAAAATTTGACAAAATGAGGATAAGAAAATAGACCTATTGAAGATTTTAAAACCATAAGTGTCACTAAGATTGGCCTAGAAAGCAATCCATGAAAATTCTTCCTAGTTGAGCCCAAAACAGGTTTTCAATGATTTCGACTTTTGACAAAACTAAAAATTGACTAACTTGAACTTTGATCTCAATTTCGGGATCGATATAGAAGTAATAAGGTTAAATGAGATTGACAAGTTGTATTTATGAAATATGAACACAAAATAAGCTTTTGGAAATCAAAATCCCAACAGTTAGGCGCTAAGATGATTTGAGTGGGATTTGACTTTTACTACTCTAGTGTGCAAATAAGTGACTAAACCAAGCCTCATGATCCTAAGGTATGCTATTGTGACAGAACTTAACCAAAACTCAACCTCCAACTTACCTAAACTAGCGATCCAAACACACCTTTAAGTAGATAAATGGCATTTTACAAAGCATATGTCGATTCGAGCATGCGAGCTAAGCAGAGCTCAAACTAACTTAAATTAAAGCGAAATTAACTTAAACAAGCAATCTTAAACAAGAAATGACAAAGAAACTACTTTTACCAATTTTAAACTAAAAGCTTGAAAATGAAAAGAGTAAACGGGTCACCTTATATTTCGAAATGAATAAGATGTAAACAAGGTCACATGTGACTGCAAGTATTTCAAGTCTAGTCTAATATCCAAAGTACAAGAATTCCCCTCCTTTGACTTTCATTGACCAAAGAATGAAACTTGCTTAAAATGATCACTAGGCTTAACAAAAGCTTTAATGTCGAAATAAACTTGAGTGAACAAGATATAAGCTATTAGAAGCTTTAACATAAGATTTGAAAACTAAATTTTCAACGGTGAGTATTAAAGCATGGAACCGAAATGAAACTTTAATTAAGGACTTGAAAAGCAGTTACAATGATAAATTCACTTGAGTTTTGATCATAGAAACAAAAGATTACATAATTTAAGCTACATTAATACATTGATAAAAAACGACATTAAAGAAATTTTTAACTAAACTCTACTCTTCTCCATCTCTCCTCTTGCTTCCTTTTATATGCCAAACACCTTCTCTCCTCTTTCTGACCAAATCCCAGCTTCTTTTTGGACCATTGGATGAGTTTAAGCAATCTTGGCCCTCCATTGCATTTTGGCGGGAAAAATGGTTTTAAAAGCTGGAGCTTGAGTGAGAGATTGGAGAAGGCATTAAATGCATCTTTGGAGTGTTGTGAGGTGGAGGGTAGGGGTAGGGATATGATGGTGGGTGGAGTGTGAGCAGAGGGAGTTGCAGGATGGTGATGATGGTGTAAAAGGCGAACCTGTGGTGGGAGTGGGAGCCGAAGTCAAAGTGGTTTGACCGGTTTTATTATTAAAGGAAGGTCCAAAGGTAGGGGTCAAGGATGGCGGGGTCCAAAATAGAAATGACAAGGCCAAGGTTGTGTAAAGGTTATTAATAATGAAGGCCTAATTGTAAATTCGAAAGTTCGGGGACCTGTTACGCCAAATTCACAAAGTTGTTCCAAGGGCTGAAAATGACAATCTCAAAAAGTACAAGGACCAAACTTGCCATTTTCCAATTTCAGGGCCATTTTGCCAATTTTCAAACTCAAGGACCAATTTTGTAATTTTCTCAAACTTTTATATTTTTCACCAAAGGACTAATTTTGACAAGTTATGATTTAAAAGGACCTTTGGTGATTTTTCTTTGAAATTAGGAATCGGGACTATTTTAACAATTTTAGAAACTTGGGGACTGAAACGCCAATTATGCAAACTTTGCTCATTTTCATCGATTTTAAACATTTTGCATCCGAAACATATAAAATGCAATTTTGGAATATTTTCGATATTTTGATGCATTTCGAGCATTTTAAACGTTTGCAGCTTGATCGACCAAAAATTATGAGTATTTACACACTCATCAATCCCCACACTAAACTATGCTAGTCCCTAGCAATCTTTTGAGAAAAACTTAATGGATTTGAAACTCTTTACCAAAGCCATTACTTCGGAGTAGCCAAATGTTTCGGTTCAAGTAAGAACCATGGTACATCGATAACCATGTGATTTTGAGCAAACCACCACTTTCAACGGATTTGATTGTCTTTACCGTGTCGCTTGCTTCGGACTATCCAACTCTTAGATAAATTATCGAATTATCTTTGGTGAGTGATTACCAATTATGGTTTTTCCACCGCTTTACCACAAGCCATAAACTTGCGGGCTAGCTAACGCTCACTTTTAAGGATATGGTGGTGAATACCATACAATTTTGGGCAAATTGCAAGTCGTCAACGGATTTGAGATATCTTTACCAAGAGCCGTTTGCTCCTGGATTAGCCAATCCTTTAGTTTATTAGACAAGCGGATCGATAACCAATTGAGTAAGTGTAAAACACTTACTCAAAAAAAAATTTGGCCAAAAACGGGAATCCAGTATAATTATATGATAAAATTCATGAGAATTCCCCCACACTTAGAAATGAATATTGCCCTCAATATTCAAAGTAAGCGGTTATGCCGAAACAAAGAACGTAAAAGGGAAATATTACGGCCATTATTTAGCAAGATTTTTTTTTTTTTTTTTTTTTTTTTTTTAGAAAACTTATATATAACATGGGCAACTCCACACTAGTGGTGGTACACGGGTGAAAACCCATGTTTAGCTACTGTTTTGATTACCGAGTCGCTAGCTTGACTCGACCCCAATTAATTGGTTCATGGGAAGCAAAGTGGAAGAGACAATCTCCATCGGACTTTCATTCAAGATGTTTGGACAAACATTTCAAGCACGTGAAAGTTCCACACCGATGAGATATAGAGAGAACCGCTCAAAAATGATAAATGAAAATGGGGTCAAAGATAGTGTCTTCATTCAGAAGGAGTGAAGATGAGAGAATTACAAGATATTTGAGGAAAGGAAGAAAGGTTTTGATAACAATCGGGATCCATTCTTCATCCTCAAATGTAGACGACGGGAGGAAGGGTGAGGGTATTATCATTAATAAGCAAACTCATACTATAGAGTACACCTTCCTCCGAGCTAATATCATCCTCAAGATCAAAATAGAAATGATCATGTTCCGGAGGAGATATGTCATGAGAGAGTTCACCGGAGAACTCTTCATGAAGAGAATCATTCACATGAATTGAAGTTGTGAACTCTTGTTCCATTGTGGGCTCATCTGTAGGATATTAGTTTTCACATACACATCAAACCATAACAACAAGGTGGCGTATAAGTGGAATTCTAGAGTGAGAAAGTTAGAGGTTTAGGGAACTTAGTGAGAGAAAGTGAAAGATATTATTATGAGTTCCAACTCTACCTGGGAGGTAGAGTATTTATAGTCTTACATAAATCGCCACACATCGGGCGTGGATCGGGCATACAGATGGGTAAAGACCCGTCTGTCCTCCACGGTGTTACTTAACTAAATACTACTTAACTTAAAAGAACTACGACTACGAGCTTTCTAACGATTACATATACTTGAGGTGACCGACTCTTTAATTCACGGAATTTCTAATTCCTAACAATCTCCCTGCGGAGGTCACCTCAATCATGTACCAAAATTACATTGAATACAACTAGATAATACATTAACAATTGATCTTGCATTCTTGATGTAGTCCTTTGCTCCTAAGCTCGTAGTCATTGATTCTTCACATTGCATGTTTGGTTACTCCAAGTGGAGGTCTTTATCGATCCACGTGATAATAATTTTGAGCCGCTTTTGAGATCATCGACTATCAAAATCTCTCGAGACATTCATTGTGGTGTTGGTATTATGTGATGTTGTGACTTTCGGACCGACATGCTCACATTCGGATCATGATATCTTCTCATCGAGTGTGAAGCTTTCGTTGATTCATGATATTGGCGCAGCAGTAGCGAAGCATGGAGTGAAAATATCGAGTCATTGATGCACTAATCATGATTTCTTTTGAGTTGAATGTGTTAAGTGAGCATGCGGCTATGGATTGACCGCTTCATTTCGATCACCGCAAGCGTCAAGCGACCGCATACAACGATTAGTATTAAATCGCACGAAAGTGTCTTTGATCACTTCGCTGAATTGAGGTACACGCCCACGGTTCCCGTTGATCAAGACAAGTATCGCACGTGATCGTATAATTCAAGAATTTCCTTGATGTGGTTTCGCAATGCTCTAGTGTTCTCAAACCGGAACATCTCAAAGAAGATAACACGGATGAGTGAACCGATGAATTTTAAGTCCACCGATTGATGAAAAGATATTTGAAAAACAATCGATATTGCTCAATAGAAATTGTTTTGCAATACAACAAGGTTTTATTGAAAATCAATTATCAATCATAAAACACCTTTTGGTTTGAAAAATGAGTACACGGTCGATGTGCTAAAGAAAGAGTTGTTAAGCACAAAGACGGTTTTCAAAGGTATCCGTCAATCCATAACTCGAACCGAGATTGATTCAAGAGATTGAATCGCCCATTGTTTCGTTCGGTTGTCACATGGTTGATCCATATAATAGATCTCACGTGCCACCTACCGTGAGCTTGTTTGATGTTGGCTCCGGAAGGCTTTCCATCTTCATTGTGAATATGTATACATATTACTCGGATGTTACCGCAATACCACAAGGATAATCGTGAGGACTCAAGATATAATCTCTTTCCACATTGTGTGAAAGAGAGTCTTCATTGAAAGTGTCCTAATGAGATTTATTGATGATCTCGTGGCTCTAGACTCAATTTGTGCATATTTGGATCCTATAACGGAGACTAGGAGAGGGTCTCTTCTTCAATATCAACCATCTCTAGAGAAAGTCGATAGATGATGTCGGTTCCCGTGAGAATGAAACAAGTCCTTTTAAGAGGAACTTGAGTGGTTTGGAGAGTTGAAGTGCGGTGCATCACCGGGTCCATGACGTCTTGTCTTCAATACCGATGTTACCATCGTTAGCATATGAAGTGAACCCGGTTTACGCCTAAGGTTGAATAAATGGAGGCTATTTGTTTTCACCCTTTCTCATTCAATTCTTTTAATTCTTCAACCCTTCAAGCTTACCGAGACTTCATAGCTAGAACCTTGTTGGGTTTATTCCGAAGACTAGCTCGCCTTAGTCCGCACTCTTCCCATATCTCATTTTCTCCTTTTATCATCATACCTAAGGACTTCTACACTAACTAGTGGATTATCCTCGGTAGATCCTCCGGTTCTGGCGGATCATGGGAACACATACCTAACCTTATCATCCTTATATCACCGTACATAAAGTAAAGTTGGTCGGTCAATTTGGTATTGTTCATCCGCCATTGGATCCAATTGAAAACCATTTGAAAACAATTCGGATACTTGTGATATATTATCAAAGCATTTTGTACTGAATTGTTTTGATATTTTAAACGAGAACTCCCCTCAACATGTGCATCAAGTATTTGAAAATGTTTTGCACACGGAGGCAAGAGAAAGAATTAACTTCTTTGATTACCATTTTCTAAAAGATATCAACATCACTTCCCATATCAAATTAAGTAGATATCGCATTCTGGAAGAATGAGGTTTCCATAAATATGCTCCCCTCAATATGTGCCTCGAGGTTTGAAAAGAGTTTTGCACATACTAGAGGACCCCGCACATTGGGATGAATGATCACGTTACAAATCAAAGGTTTAAGATAGATGCTCCCCTCAACATGTGCATTGAAAATTTGAAATCGTTTCACATGTGGGAAGGACGACATGTACATCCTTATAAAACCGTTTTGCACATACTAGAGGACCCGCACATTGGGATGAATGATCACGTTACAAATCAAAGGTTTAAGATAGATGCTCCCCTCAACCTTTGTGCATTGAAAATTTGAAATCGTTTGTCACATGTGGGAAGGACTGACATGTACATCCTTATAAAACCATTTACCAGAATTATCGGTTTAAATCCAATTTAAATCACATTCTCCCGATCACAATTATCAAAACATTTGAGATTTGTGATCTCGATAGATTTAAATTGATTTTGAAAGCTTTAAGGAGAATTGTGACTTGATTGTGAAATCGTTTGAATGATAAGGATCGGATTTTAAGACTTTAAACCCATTGATAAAACATGCATGTATATCTTTGAAAACAACTTAATGCCAAATAACTTTTTAATTTAATTGAAATCATTCTCCCCTCAATCAATGACATAGGTTGTTGATTGAGAGATAGAGAATTTGACATATAAGTCCCGATGATTATCAAAATAGAAACCGAGTTATTTTTCAAAGCATTTGGTTTTCGCAGATAAATGTTTATAGAATCGAGCATGGAATTTTGAAAGCATGATAAAACATAGCTCGTTCTTTCTTTAAAACCGGTTATTGCCTCAAGATGACAATAAACCATTGTTTCTCTTTCTCCCAAAAATAATTTTTGATTTTTGATTTTTTTTTGATTTTTTTTTTTTTTTTTTAAGAATTCGAACAACATCTAAAGTCCGTGTCATTCTTTGAATGACAAGACAAAAACCGTAGATATTGTCGAATCGAGAGAAACATGACAAAATGACAATATTTTTGAAGATTTTGAATTTTCAAATTTTATGGATTTTGAAGGATTTTATATTTTTCTATTTGATTTTTGAGGATTTTATAATTTTGTATTTTGTTTTCGAATAAATATTTACAAGAGATAGATGAAGATAGACCTTTACTCCTCGTCTTCCTCCACGAAGGCGTTTGAGTGTTTCGGTTGAAGGCTTTTCAAGCCAAGTCGTGGAAGAATAAACTCAAACGTTCTCTTGGAAGAGCTTTGGTGAAGATGTGCGCTAAGCGATATTCGAGACCTCACAAAATATAGTTCCACCACACCTTTTTCCACTTGTTCCTCGATGAAATGATGTTGAATGTCGATATGCTTTGCTCTTGAGTGTTGAACGTTGTTGCATGAGAGCAATAGCACTTTATTATCACGATGCAGAGGATTTTGTTGAATTCAAAGCCATAGTCGGATAATTGAGATCTCATCCATAAGATTTGAGCACAACAAGATGACATGGCTATGTATTCGACCTCAGAGGAAATAGAAGTACTCATTGCTGCTTTGAAGACCGACTCACAAGCTTATCACCCAAAAGCTGAGCACCTCAGGGCGTACTTGACGTGTATCTTGACAACTTCGCATGATCGGCATACGCATAGGCCGTTAGTGACATACCGGTGTCCTTGGTGCAAAGTCCCATATTGATGGTTCCTTGAGATACCGAAGACCCGCTTAAGCGCTTCAAGGTGCTTTTTAGTAGGCTTAGCACGGTATCTAGCACACATGCAAACAGCCGAACAAGATGTCTGGTCACTAGGCGTGAGGTACATCAGGATCCAATCATCTGCGATATTTTGTTTGGTCAATCATGATCCCCGAGAGGTCCTCATCTAGTTTGGTTCGATCAATCATGGGAGTGTCAATGGTCACTTGAATCAAATCCAAATTTCATTAAAATCTCATTTGCATATTTAGATTGATTTATGAAAATGCCTCCGGACTTTGTGAAATTTGTAATCCCAAGAAAATGACATTTGTCCCATCATTGACATTTGAAATTTAGAACCCATTTCATTTGAAAAGCAGTCACACTCATTGGGGTCGATCGAGGCAAATATGATATCATCAACATAAATTTGAGCGTGAATTAAATGTTTGCTCGACTTCCTTGTGAACAATGTTGGATCGACTACTCCTTTGTTGAATCCGGTAGATAGAAGAAACTTTGATAGCGTATCATACCATGCCCTTGGAGCTTGCTTTAAACCGTAAAGAGCCTTCTTCAAACGATAAGCGTGGGTAGGATGCTCGGATTCACAAAGCCCGGGTTGGGCGACATAGACGACTTCTTTAAGATCTCCGCTCGAAATTCCGTCTTACGTCCATCGATAGACTACCATGTTCTTACAAGATTAGCCAAAAGATTACGATTGCCTCGATTCGAGCAACAGAGCAAAAGATTCTTCAAAGTCTATACCTCTCTCGACGGTATCCTTTAGCAACTAATCGAGCCTTGTTCTTCAACACATCACCATGCTCATCAAGTTTCACTTTGAAAATCCATTTTAGAGCAATAATCATTGCATAATCTGGAGCAGTACTAACTCCCATACATCAAGTCAATCAAACTCATGAATTTCTTCTTGCATGGCATTGAACATTGTCTTCATTCATGGCGGTTTTAACATCTTTGGTTCTATCTTAGAGTACGGAGTTGAAGAAACACCACAAGGCATCGGTTGCAAGTTGTTTACGTGTGGATACGGGACGAGAGGATTTCTAATGATGTTGTCCAATGGATGATCGTGAGTCCATTTTACGAGGTGTTCATGTGGCGGTGGTTGAGGGAAGTAAAGCAGAGTCGATGTCTCCGAAGAAGATGGTTCGATGAAGATTCATGAGCAAATACATTTTCAAATGGAGCATCTTCGAGAGTAGCAAAGGGATTAACTTCATCATTGATGCGAAACATTTCCATGATGTACATTTGAAGAATGATGATTTGTTGATGAGGATCAAGGATCGTGCAGTGCTTCTTGACTTAAAGATATTGAGACCGAGGGGTTGACTTCATTCACGTGAATATGAGCATCCTCTGTTGTAGGGATCAACACCTCATTAGTAGGGGTGGAAACGAGCCGAGCCGCTCGTGAAAAGCTCGGGATCGGATCGGTAAAAAGCTCGAGCGAGCCGAGCCTAAACGAGCTCGAGCCCGAGCTCGAGCTTAAGTTTGGGCTCATTTAATAACCGAGCTCGAGCCCGAGCTCTATACATAAAGCTCGTTTAGGCTCGCGAGCCTAAACGAGCCCTAAGAAATATATAAAAATATACACGTAACTTTAAGGCCCAATATTTTTGTTAAAATTTAGTTTAAAGGCCCAAGCAACAAATCCACCAACCCACTCATAAGTACTAACCCTAAAAGTGTTACCCTAAATTTACTCCCATCTAAACAACGCAGCACCTTCCTTCATAAATCACAAACACATCTATAGGCTTCATTTCATCTTCCTTATCACTTTCTTGTTCTCAACACACATCAGTTACCTCATAAACCAAAAGGCATATCACTTTCTTGTTCTCAACACATGGAAAATAACTACACGAGCAGTAAACCCACGAAACAAGCAATAAACCCACGAACTATGTAAGAAACATACGAATTAAAACACAAATAAGCATGTTTCTTCTCTTATCGACTTCAAGATCTTTAAAAAATAATCTCGGGTAATTTTATTTCTTTTATTTGTTTCATAATTAAGATCTGTGATGGGTGTATATTAGATCTTTTGAGGATCTATAATCTTGCAAATAACACACTGAGATCTTTAAATGATGTTCGTGTTTTTCTTTGTGAAAGTGAGTTGAATGGATTTGTTGGGGTGTGAAAGTGAGTTGAATGGATTTGTTGTGCAACTATCTTAGTTGGCTGTGAAAAACAAAACGTGGAACACAGATAATCATAAGGCATCTTTTGATCTCATTTCAATATCAATCTTGTTTTGACAAAGAATAAAAATACGAAAATGTATGTGTCGTATATGGTGAGAATTCCAAAAAAAAAACCTAACTAGCTCGTTAACGAGCGTAACACAAGTAAACGAGCTCTAGATAAACGAGCTCAAGAAAGCAAGCTTAGGTGCATCACAAACGAGCCGAGCTCGAGCTTTATATATCATACTACGAGCCGAGCTCGAGCTCGAATCTTAAGGCTCGAAACGAGCCGAGCTCGAGCTCGAGCTTTCTAAAATATAAACGAGCCGAGCTCGAGCTTTGGCAGGCTCGGGCTCGGCTCGGCTCGTTTCCACCCCTACTCATTAGTAATTGAATCATACAGTTCATCAAACATAGGATCAAACAATTTCTTTAAATCATCTTCAGATGGAGGTACATATGGATTTTCTTGAGAAGAGTTTGGAACAAGGGATGAACCAATGGGACTATTTTGAAGTGGGTCCACAGTGGGTGTCCAGGAGCCATTTGACCGGTCGACTCATCAAACGTAACGTGAATTGTTTCCATGATATTTGGGTTCTTTTGTTGTAGATTCGGTATCCCTTTTGTTTGGTGCATACCCTACAAAACTCAATGTCGATTTAGCTCTCGGTTTGCCTAAGTATTGACCCTCATTTGTTGGATAACACAATGCACCAAACACACGAAGGAAAGATAAATCGGGTTTCGTTTATGAACAAGTTCATATGGAGTTTTTCCATGAGAGGTGTGAATGAGAGAACGATTTTGGGTGTAGCACGTGACAATGGCTTGACCCATAGAAACATTGGAACCTTGAATAAATTAGCATTGTTCTAGCGGCTTCCACAAGAGTTCAATTTCGTCTTTCAACTACACCGTTACGTTGAGGAGTTCGTGGAACACTTTTTGATGACCGATTCCAATACTTTCATAAAATTGACTTAAGTCTCGATTAACGAACTACTGTGCCATTGTCGATTCGAACAATTCTAACCGTGTTGTTAAGATGAACTTTGTAGTTGCTTGATAAGTTTGATGATGATAGATGGAGTTTCATCCTTATTCCTCAAAAACTTTACCCAAGTAAATCTAGAGTAGTCATCAACAACGACTAAAATGTATCTCTTCCCATTAATCGTTTGCACTCTCATTGGAATCATCATACCAATGTGTACATGAAGCAATAGCGGATGCACTTTACCATTAAACATATCAAGATGTCGATAAGCAATATCATCTCGCGTGCCATATATTCTCCTAACATTTCTTTCAATCGAACAATTGAGTAACACATACCACAAGGCTCCGAGACCATTTCCCCAAATAGTTGGAATAATACATCCTTCCCCTTGCTGGTTTTGATACCTCGAATCAAACAAAACATAATAAATCAATAAACTTGAAATCTTGTGAGAAGAACTCAAATAGCCCAAATGAATCTCGTGAGAATCAAGCGCTACATAAACTCTCTCGACTATCTTTATCAACCCATATGTAGACAACCAAGTGACCCTTTGTTGAAGAAAACCCGATATACCAAACTTGAAAGCAAGTCGAATTCCCGCATTTGTGTCTTAAGCTTGCACTTAAAGATGGAAGAGCGTGTCGAGAATCTATGCTTCAAGCAAATCTCTAGTACTCACTACTCAAACAAAGTATGAGACATTAACACCTCTTGAGATTATCCACATCGTCATCTGCATGTGACCTTTGAGTAAAACAACGTAACTCCTAACGGTGATAGTTAACCGGTCTTCAACCATCCACCCATTCTTTGGTAACTAGATAAACCAAGTCTTCAACTCAAATTCTTAAGCCCGAGCAAGTTATCAAATAAGAACACGCCTTTGTGAAAGTCAACATCAATCTCAAATAGGTGATAAATGATTAACTCAAGTCATCAACTTGTGTCAAATGCCCAACATGTGAAAACAACATACAATCGGATGTACATTGACCCATTGAATGAACCGAACAAATGATTCCTCAATATCAATGCATTCTTCCTTAAAAGTAAACATGTAGAGACCGATCCGGAAGATTCACCAATAATGTCTTGACGGATGAGGAAGTCATTTTCTTTAAGTTCATATGGTTGATTTATAAGCGTGCACATTGAGAGAAACAATAATCCAGTAAATCTTTGGCAAAGGAATACCAAAAGCGGATCACTATTCATGAACAATAATCCGTGAAGATTTGGTAAGGAATACCAAAGAGCGGATCATTATTCATGAGTGCAACTACAATATTATGATAGTCATTATTAACGCCTTGAGGAATAAGCTGTAGATTTGGGCTTGAGAATTCCAAGAAGTACTTCTTAGATGGTGAACCGGTTGAGTCAATAGAAAGCCGAGCATGAGCTTGTGTCGGATGATCAACATTAGCTGGAGGATGAAAGTACTCATCAAACATATCTTTGAAAAACAATGAATCCCAAACATTGATTCCCATTATCCTTAGTAAGTGAAGCGTTTAGGCGTTGGGGAAGAGTCATCAAAAATCAAAACAATGAATCCCGTTATCCTTAGTATATTCACTCTTCATCAAGCGGAATATACACTCATCATCATCAAAAATTAAGTCGATAACCATTATTCAAACATCCATCATCATGTAGTATATTCACTCTTCTCCCCTCAAAATTGCATCCAAGTTGCCATTTTTGATTTAACAAGTGAATAGGAGTATACACCAATGAGCGTAGATCCACTTGATGGTGAATGAGCATGGAAAGACATGAAGCTTGTTGATGAAGAATGTAGATGAGTATGACCATTCACGAGAGAATTTCTCTTTAATGAAGATTAAGCGCAAAAGAGTGTACACTTTTCTTTTCTTTGAAGAACGGGCTGAAGTGTTCTTTCTGCGGACGCCATTATGATGATCTGAGGCTGAATCAAGTGAGCAGACGTCATAGCCGGTTGAATATCAATGTTGAGAAACTTGAACCCGTGAGTTATGAGATATCAATCCATTTGTAATCCATACTTTAAGCCGTCCATGTATTGAAGGATCGAGTATCTCGCAATCGAGTAAGGAGTACCTACACTAACATTACAAGCTTGATTGCATATATATGGGTTAGTGACATTAGTATCCAAACTCTTTGGGGTTTCACGGTCAACCTTGATTTTTCATCGAAAATGACTTTCCGGTAGGAATCCACCTAAGTCCGACATCCTTAAGCGTTCTACCGTAAGGTATCCACTTATGGCAAGGTCTAGGATTGTAAGGCTTTATACATAGTGGAAGACGTATCCTTGTTCCTAGTTTCCAAAGATTTAGCGGTTGGTATCCATCTAGGCGAAGTTTTTGGTTTGTATTGTTTCACAACATGTTGAACCTTAGTCGCGTTAGTGGTCTTAGTGGATAGTACCTTGGCATGTGAATTAGGAAACTCTTTCTTATGTGGAAAAGACTCGAATTTCTAGTTTTGTTTTCTACATGCTTAGCATTCTTATGCAAATAACTACTCTTAGTCGCACGCCAATCCCTAGTCTTTTGAGTGTTCCTAGGTAGTGGTTTACAACTACTAGCGGTGCCTTGAAATCTCGTAGAATTCATCACCTAGGTCTTGCACCTAAAATTCCGTCTTTTCTAATCTGCCTTTTTCTAGCTTTTTCTAGATAATAGTTCTTCCACAAGTCATTCATATCATATGAATTATGGGTTTTAATGCTTGATTTTGACCTTGTTTTGAACTAATCCTAGAGGTCTTTGGGAGTAGAGGTAGATGCTTGTTGAGGTTTAGAGGAACTAGAAGCATAATTCTTAGGCAACTCGGTGAAGTGGTGGTTTTGACAAAACTTGTTTCTCATCAACTGGGAGGCAAATCGTGTTTTGAAAATTTTGGTCTTTCGGATATAAACGATGAGGGTCGCCTAACAATGGACCGGTTTCTAATGGGATGAGAAACTGGTTTCCCAAGGTTGATGGTTTTGTAAACTTAGTGTTCACACTTTTCCCTACTGATTTTCCTAAGTTCATTTTTAAGGCAACAATAGCGAAACTCTTTTCACGAAGTTGAGCTTTGAGTTCATCAATTTTGCTATCAAAGAGTTTTGTTCCATTGACTCGGTTCTAGCTTCTTTGATGAGTCACTTAGTTCTATGTGATGCTTTCTCAAAGACTCATTTTCCTTTAGTAATTTGGCCACACAAACCGCTAATTCATCATTTCTTATTTGAATATCATCAATAGTATTAACATCGTAATTACTTGTAACCAAATTACTTTTCACATACATATTAGAAATGTGTTTCTTCAAATTGTTGATAGTTGACTCTTTGTCTTGAAGTGAGCTTTCAAAGTGTTAATTTCAAAAGTTCACGGAATTCGTGAAGTTCCGGATTTTTACATGGTTTGTTAAGTTGAAAACTTTCTTCTTTACTCGTATTGCAATTTCAAGTGAAATGCAATGTTTTCAAGTTTTGAGAATTTGTTTGAAAGTTCATCAAAAGCCTTTTTATCAACCATATCATATGTTTTGAAATTATTAGACTCAAATTTCAACCAAGGAACATTTATCGAACCATGTTCAACATTAAGATCGGTATGTTTGAACATTAGTAGATGCACTATGTTGAGCAGCTTAAGGTACCTCATCACATGACATCGATCATCGAAGATATGTCATCAAGATTTACCACATGAACACTAGGAGTTGTCATGTAAACTGTTTCACCCTTTCGACTACGAGTCTTTAAGATCGATCTGATTGTCTTCATCCTCCTTCATTGCAATTGAGCTCGCTTTCGGCATCATTCATTAGTTCGGTGATCCATTGCTCGACCTATCACAATCTTCACATAACAAAACTTGACACCCATTCAATTCATTCATCTTGTCATTCTCTTTAGCAGCTTCCTTAATGTATATTTCCATATTACCAATAAGTTGAATAAAGGTATTTACGAACTCATGAATTTCCATTCCAAAGTGTGTTTCTTGAATGAAATTCGGTCATGTCATCATCAAAACACGAGGAATATTCCCCCGGATAAATGGTGAAATTGATCGAAGATTACTTGAAGAGCTGCATTAGATACATCAATTGAGAACTTCTCTTTAGTAATTTGAAACCTCGGATGTTCTAAGTTGAGTAGTATGAGTTCTTGTCAAGATGGGAAAATCTTGACGAAGGAGAGCAATCGCTTGTTCGATCCATAGTTGTAGATAAAAGTAGTTTGAGGTCTTGATAAAGTAGTTGAAAGGGCTCAATGTTACATTCCTTTAGCATGGCATTTTGTAGCATTGATGGTGCATTTGATCTTTTCAAAGTCGAACCGGAGATATCACATCCTCATTGATTGATTCAATCATCTTTAATCGTTCGATGTAGCTAACATTCTCGTGGTTGTCTACATCATCATACAATTTAAGCACTTCAAATTACCGGGTCGATGAGAGTAAGACATGATGTGGTAGAATGCACGGATTTTACAAGTCTATGATTCAAACCGAGAAATAGAATCTTTCGCGGGATTTTACTAAAATCAAGACCAAACCGTTAAGCAATGACCAATGGAATGATAGAAAATTGTGTGTTAGGACATATGATTGTTTGTAGGATTAGCAGAGATGTTGTTTGGTTGTGATTCGGATTGGTTTATGCCGTTTTCACGAGAAATTTAGGTCTAAAACTTAAAATCCTCAATAACTTCTGTTCGGAGCGGATTTAGACCTCGAAGATTGACCCTAGTTCATTCGGTGCCATTCTCCTCGTTCTCACGGTCGCTTTGATGGGTAGAACGCTGAAAACGGAGTTACGGTTCAAAAGTTATGGCCGTTTGAAGTTTTGACGGAAAAATCAACCAAGTCGCTACTGAATTCTTGAACCAAGTCGCTAACAACTAATTCGCTACACCACTAAGTCGCTAGAGTCCCAAGTCGCTAGACAAATGCAAGTCGCTAGTAGTAACTCGCTAAGCCTCAGTCGCTAGCAAAATTTTGGCGACGATTAAGCTACTCAAGTCGCTAAAGATACAAGTCGCTAAAGAGCAACTCGCTACTGCACCAAGTCGCTACCACTGTCGCTACCCGTAGTGGAGAGTCCACTACTTGTCGTTAATCGCTAGGTCTAAGTCGCTAGCTCCAAAGCGTAACTCGCTACAAAATTGTGAAGCAAGTCGCTACGAAGAAATAAATCCAGTATATCAAGTCGCTAGCAAGAAAACCACATAAACATCACTTTTAATCCAAAACAACCCAAACAAGATGATTCAAGCTTACCAAATGAAAACCTAAACACTTGTGATGATTCTAAACATAAAAGTACTAACAAAATCCAAGCTTTAACACAAGAAATCAACCAAATGATGCAAAACCACTAAACTTTTCAAACTCAAAACCACCTAAAACCACTAGAAATCCAAAGATGTGCAAGATATGATCTAACCATGGCTCTTGATACCAATTGTAGGATATTAGTTTTCACATACACATCAAACCATAAAAACAAGGTGGCGATAAGTGGAATTCTAGAGAGAAATTTAGAGGTTTAGGGAACTTAGTGAGAGAAAGTGAAAGATATTATTATGAGCTCCAACTCTACCTGGGAGGTAGAGTATTTATAGTCTTACATAAATCGCCACACATCGGGTCATGGATCGGGCATACGGTGGGTAAAGACCCGTCGTCCTCCACGGTGTTACTTAACTAAATACTACTTAACTTAAAAGAACTACGACTACGAGCTTTTAACGATTACATATACTTGAGGTGACCGACTCTTTAATTCACGGAATTTCTAATTCCTAACATCATCACTATCCTCGATCGAGTATCAAGAGTGGATTCTCGAATTGAAGTGAATTCGAGTCGAATTCAAATAGAGGATTGGTGAAAGTAGCTTTGAATGTTTCGGGAACAAGGTGATTAACATTATCTATTGGATCGTTAGGATAAAGTGAGTGAACGATCATTATCAATGAGACTTTCGGTCTCCCGGATCGGCTTCAAATCAAAGAGTGGATTGATGTGAATGAGTTCATCGGTGAACTCCTCGAAGGGATCGACGACAGCGGGAGTGATGCCTCAACATACTCGATGTTTCCAAAGGAAGCACAATCGTCGCTAAGATCGGAGAAAGTTTCAAATGATCATTTGAACACTCAAGAGGGAAGAAGAATCACATGTGATCGAAGTACCTGTGACTCTCGGGATTGGGACAAGGTTCTCAACACTAGACTTTATGAATTCATCCGATTCCTTTTCGTGAACAGTGTCAAGATGCTCGTCCCCATGTTTAGAGAGTGAGTGGGAGCTTGGGTGTGATAGCGATTGTTCGAGAATGAATCTCAAGCTCTGGGATATCATCCGATGAACTTGATGAATATTTATAGAATTGGAGGATATCAAGTGTATCCTCATCATCACCGTCATCGAATGAAACGAATTGAGAGCTAGATCCGGTCGCTTTTCTTTTGCAATTGATTCCTTAATAGATTTTTCAAACGCATTTTGGAATTTAATTTAGCGACACCGCTTCTTGCCTAACAATTCTTCCATGGATTTTGGATTATCTTGGGAATGTTTACATTCCTTCAAATCTTCACTAAATCCAAAAGATCAAGGAGAAGATTTTGAGGAAGTAGATCAGTGAGGTGGTGCCGATTCATTTGGTCTTGTAGAGGTTGGTCATGATACAAGAGTCGTAATTGTTACAAGGAAATGGATTCCTTGTTTGACAATCGAGCTAAAGTGAGGACCTCCACAATACTCACAACAAGAAACCGATGCGGGTATGAGTCACATGTGTTGTAGTCATAATTGTTATCGGGAACCGCTCATAGACAAGCGTGTTTCCGATTGACAATCGAAGGCGGAGTGTGAACCACCACGGTACTACAACAAGAAAGCCGCCGAGTCTCACAAAGGTGGTAGCCGATGGAATAATCGGTTGTGTTATGGTAAGAATAGGATCTTGGTTATAGATGCACCCGCTTCCGACTCCACTGAGCTACAAGCCGGGCAATTGCCACCATTATAAGGACCACCACACCATTGACAACCAAGAGGGTGAGGATAAGACATAGAAAGAATCAAAGGTTTTCGGAGGGTAGGGATGAAGAATCAAAGATGTGAGAGGGTAAAGATGAATATTTTGGTATTTTTGAAAACATTTTGCAAAACAAAGAATGAAAATCTTTTGGATTTTGATTTTAAAGAGAATATAAACACATACATGATGGTATGAACAAGGAGTGAATTTTCAAATCACTAATGCTAAACGGAAGATAATCAAGACTGACTCCTCAAGAGTGGCGCAAAATTTGATCCGCTCCCAACAACAGTTTTTCGCTCAGCCTACCACTCATGAATGGCCAATCCGAAGAAACTTAAACGGTTCAGAACGAACTCAATGAAGATCTGGGAGTATAGTGTTTCCCGGTCGTTATGTCCCAAATGAGCTATGCAATGGATTACCAAACGTAAAGTGATCGAGGAATTTGAACGAAAAGAGATTTGAATGATATTATAACTACGGAAAAGCCAACAAATTACAACGGCTTAAATGCAAATTAAAGAAAGTTAAAAGATAAAAATATTAAATAAACGCTATCACTATATTTAAAATGATGTTTTTGTTTTATGTTTTTACAAACCGAAATTAAAACTACGCTGACGTCTGATAGAAAATGTGAAACTAAAGCAATATTAACCCTAAAAATGTGAAAATGATATTTTTACAAACCTAATGATAAAAGAAAATATTTAGAAAAATAAAATTAATTTTATAACTAATTATCTAATTGTTATTAATTAAAAACTATTTTTAACTATTTAATATTAGCCTAAAATACAAGAAAATAGGAAACAAAGCTAGAAAAATAAAATTTTGACTTAGAAAAATCTAAAATAACAAAATAGAATTTTCAAAACTATTTTTGTAATTTTCTGATTATTTTTTAATTTTCTAGGAAATTAAAACTATTAAAACTAATTAAATTACTTAAAAATACAAATTTAACTAAGAAAAATCTAGAAAATTTTTTTTGTCTTTTGTATTTATCTTAACTTAATAAAATGAAAATTATTTTTGAAACTTTTCTTAATTTTTGTATTAAATGCTAATTAAAATGCTTAAAATTAATTTAAATTAAGAAAATAGCAAACAAGCTTGGAAAAATATGAAAATTTCAGGAAAACTCTAAAATTATATTTGGAATCTAGAAAAATGGAAAACAGGAGGTTATGTGGGGATATTGAATCGATGCACAAGTGCTTATTGAAATAAGCATGAATAAACTAAGCATCAAAGAGCACTAAACCGAAACAATGACTACAATAATCTAAAACTACCTAAATGCAACAAGTATCACACAAGCTTTAACCTCTGAACAACAAGCTCAACAGATTTGAGATTTGAGCTTATGCTAAAAGTGATTTAGGTGCCTACTTGAGCGTAAGAATAAGCACAAGAATAAGCCGAAACCGAAACCAACAACTGGAACCTAGACTAGACCTGGGTGGCTATTAACAAACCAAAGGACGAGACTTAGATGAGCTCAATGAGCTTTGCACAAGCTCGCAAAATCGTGCATAACCCCCATGGCACTTAATGCCCAAAGACAGAGCACTTAGCACCATTTTGACAAGCTCGTTAGAAGCTTAAGAAAAATTCAAAAATTTGACAAAATGAGGATAAGAAAATAGACCTACTGAATATTTTAAAACCATAAGTGTCACTAAGATTGGCCTAGAAATGAATCCATGAAAATTCTTCCTAGTTGAGCCAAAGCAGGTTTTTCAATGATTTTGACTTTTGACAAAACTAAAAATTGACTAACTTGAACTTTGATCTCAATTTCGGGATGATAATAAAGTAATAAGGTTAAATGAGATTACTGAGAAGTTGTATTTATGAAATATGAACACAAAATAAGCTTTTGAAATCAAAATCCCCAAGTTAGTCGCTAAGATGATTTGAGTGGATTTGACTTTACTACTCTAGTGTGCAAATAAGTGACTAAACCAAGCCTCATGATCCTAAGGTATGCTATTGTGTGAACTTAACCAAAAACTCAACTTCCAACTTACCTAAACTAGTGATCCAAACACACCTTTAAGTAGCATAAGTGGCATTTTACAAAGCATATGTCCGATTCGAGCATGCAGCTAAACAGAGCTCAAACTAACTTAAATTAAACTGAAATTAACTTAAACAAGCAATCTTAAACAAGAATGACAAAGAAACTACTTTTACCAATTTTAAACTAAAAGCTTGAAAATGAAAAGAGTAAACCGGTCACCTTATATTTCGAAATGAATAAGATGTAAACAAGGTCACATGTGACTGCAAGTATTTCCAAGTCTAGTCTAATATCCAAAGTACAAGAATTCCCCTCCTTTGACTTTCGTTGACCAAAGAATGAAACTTGCTTAAAATGATCACTAGGTTTAACAAAAGCTTTAAAAGTGAAATAAACTTGAGTGAACAAGATATAAGCTATTAGAAGCTTTAACATAAGATTTGAAAACTCAATTTTTCAACAAGGAGTATTAAAGCATGGAACCGAAATGAAACTTTAATTAAGGACTTGAAAACAGATTACAATGATAAATTCACTTGAGTTTTGATCATAGAAACAAAAAGATTACATAATTTAAGCTACATTAATACATTGATAAAAAAACGACATTAAAGAAATTTTTAACTAAACTCTACTCTTCTCCATCTCTCCTCTTGCTTCCTTTTATATGCAAACACCTTCTCTCTCTTTCGACCAAATCCCACTTCTTTTGGACCATTGGATGAGTTTACAATCTTGGCCTCCATTGCATTTTGGCGGGAAAATGGTTTTAAAAGTGGAGCTTGAGTGAGAGATTGAGAAGGCATTAAATGCATCTTTGGAGTGTTGTGAGGTGGAGGGTAGGGGTAGGGATATGATGGTGGGTGGAGTGTGAGCGAGAGGAGTTGCAGGATGGTGATGATGGTGTAAAGGCGCAACCATGAGTGGGAGGGAAAGTGGAAGTCAAAGTGGTTCGACCGGTTTTATTATTAAAGGAAGGTCCAAAGGTAGGGGGTCACAAGGATGGCGGTGGTCTAAAATAGAAATGACAAGGGCCAAGGTTGTGTAAAGGTTATTAATAATACAAGGGCCTAATTGTAAATTCGAAAGTTCGTGGACTGCTCGCCAAATTCACAAAGTTGTTCCAAGGGCTGAAAATGACAATCTCAAAAGTACAAGGACCAAACTTGCCATTTTCCAATTTCAGGGCCATTTTGCCAATTTTCAAACTGAAGGACCAATTTTGTAATTTTCTCAAACTTTTATATTTTTCACCAAAGGACTAATTTTGACAAGTTATGATTTAAAAGGACCTTGGTGATTTTTCTTTGAAATTAGGACTCGTGGACTATTTTTGACAATTTTAGAAACTTGGGGATGAAACGCCAATTATGCAAACTTTGCTCATTTTTCATCCGATTTTAAACATATTGCATCCGAAACATATAAAATGCAATTTTGGAATATTTTCAGATTTTGATGCATTTCTGAGCATTTTTAAACGTTTTGAAGTTCAGATTGACCCAAAAATGATGAGTATTTACACACTCATCATATGGGTTTGTCCATATAAGTTGATTGTCTATTTTTGTTTTTAATATATTTTGTCGGGGCTGTTAGTTCCCCTTTTCCAAAAAAAAACTTTATAACTGTGATGCAGTAATTTATAACCTTAATGCACTAAAATCATAATTATGACGCAGTAACTTATAACCTTAATGCACTAATAAGTTTTGGTGCATCTTTATTATAAATTACTGCATCATAGTTAATAGTTAAGTGCATCAACTATGATGCACTAAAATCAAGGTTATAACATTAATGCACTAAAATCATGATTGTGATGCAAGAACTTTATAAATGTGATGCGAGAATTTATAACCTTAATGCACTAAAATCATGATTGTGATGCAAGAACTTTATAACCGTGATGCAAGAAAAAATTTGGCGGAAAAAAATTTTTTGGCGGAAAAAAATATTTTTGGCAAAGGGAAATTTTTTCATTGTAAACTTTTCATAATAACCCAAACATATATATATATATATATATATAAAATCCGGATCGATTGAAGGTTTTATTTTGAGAAGATTGAGAAAGTTTTAAAAAACGATAGGGATTTATGGGGTATGGTGATGTGGCATGATGATGTGGCAAAGTTGAATCACTGTACAAATTTAATGAATCATCATCATAACTCGATTTTAACAATGATTTGTGAATCAAATTTGTGATTTATAGATTCTTCTCATGATGTTTACTTTCATTATAAAAACAAACTTTCGACAATAACCCAAACCTCTATATATATATATATATATTTATATTTGTTAACTTATGTATATTGGACAAACACGTTTCTAGTGTGTGCCTATATGCATACGGTGTGGAGTCGACTCTAAAATGAAAATAATGAGATTACCCACACTATCCGAATTTGCTATTGCTCATTCGAATATGTCAAAATATATACATATTAGTTATGTAATTCGACCAATGTTCGTGAGATGATGTATGCATGAAAAAACGTTTTTAGTTTGTATCAACAATGCACGAAAAATGTTTCATGATCCTAGTTATGTGAATTTTTCGAAAAACAATGGAACTGGGGGGTGTTTGGCTAGGTCACCATATTTTGGCGCCATAATTTTTAAAGTTGAGAAGCTTGAGTGTTAATCACTCCTAATCTAATGTCAAGTATACTAGACATGGTTCCACTAAAAATAATTAATCTTTTGCGAATTTTTGATACAAAATTCGGACCTAAAATTAATGGTTTTATGCAAATTCTAAGTTTAGGGAATCATGATAGTTATACATTGTCTATTCCTAGTCCTAATTTTATAAGAAATCAATCAAAATTGAAAAGCCCCAATTTTTAATTTTATATGCATGAACAAACCTTAGACTCAAAATTAAAGAGCTAATTGACCTACAACTAATGTTAAGAAAAGTGTAGTGATTCATAATCTTGAAATCAATGCCTTGAATTGAATAAAAATGAGTGGAATTGAGGTTTTTGGATGTGGTGTTCGGTTTGACAGCACTTTCAGAAGTTGTGTTTGGTTTGGATGTGTCAACAGTGAAGAGACAAAGAAGAAAAACGAGTTTGTTAGGTCACAGTACCACGGTACCACTAAATTTAGTGGTGTCGTGCCCACTTTAGTGGTGCCATGACCTGCTGAGACAAAATTTTGTCTCGTTTTGATTTTTACGAATAAATCTCGCTTATTTGGTGATAATTTTTAACACGATGAGAGAATTTATACCTAATAAATTCTCTTATGGGATAGAATTTGACTAACGAGACTAGAAGAATTTAGATGACCTTAATATTTCCAACGAAATATTCAAATAGTCATAAGATGAGACTAAATGGATGACTTTAATATTTCTAGTGAAATATTTAAGTAGTCATAAGACGAGACTTATGGAATGTGTTCCATCATTCCTAGACAAAGATACTTAAAGGATTCTCGTTTGAGAGGTTTGGTTAGGATGTCGGCGATGTTGTCATGGGAAGGAACTTTCTCAATAGAAATATTTCCTTTTTGAACGTTATCGCAAAGGAAGTGATGACGTATTTCGATGTGTTTAGTACGAGAATGTTGAACGGGTTCTTGCTCAAGTCAATTGCACCTTTGTTGTCGCACATAATAGGGTTGTCGTCGATATGGATGTTGTAGTCGATTAGAGATTGTTTCATCCATAATGCTTGTTGACATGCCTTTTTGGCGCTTACGTATTTGGCTTCGGTCGTGGAGATACCAATAGCCGTTTGTTTTTGGAGAACCAAGAAGTTAGACAACAACCCATGAAGGTACAAACGTCGCAAGTGCTTTTTCAATCCACATAATCTCCAACATGATCAGAGTCGGCATAGACAATAGTTTCTACACCGGTCCCCTTGGGATAATACAATCCCAAGTGCATAGTACCTTTAATGTATCGGAAGATACATTTAACCGCTTCTAGGTGAGAGGTTTTGGGATCCTCTTGGAAGCGAGCACAAAGGCATACACTAAACATGATATCGGTCCTACTTGCCATTAGGTATAATAAACTACCTATCATGGCCCTATACTTAGTATTATCCACGGACTCACCTTCTTCGCCTCTCGTGAGTTTTGTTTCCGTGGACATGGGCGTTTTCATAGGTTTAGACTCTTCTAAACTAAACTTTTTAAGCATCTCTTTAATATACTTAGATTGATTAAAGAAGATACCATCTTCCATTTGTTTTACTTGTAGACCAAGGAAGAAATTTAATTCGCCCATCATGCTCATCTCAAACTCATCATGCATGATCTTGGCAAAATCATCGCATAGTCCTTGACAAATTGAACCGAATATAATATCGTCAACATATATTTGAACGATGATGAGATGTGAATTTCGTTTCTTCGTGAAAAGTGTATTGTCAACCATTCCCATGGTATACTCATGTTTAAGCAAGAAAACCTTCAATCTATCATACCAAGCTTTAGGAGCTTGTTTGAGGCCATATAGTGTTTTTTTGAGATTATAAACATGATCCTATTTTTTGAAATCAATGAATCCCGGAGGTTGCGCAACATACACCTCCTCGTTGATGTAACCATTTAGGAATGCACTTTTCACGTCCATTTGATATAGCTTAAAATCTAAGGTGCAAGCATAGGCAAGGAGTATCCTAGTAGACTCTAATCTAGCAACGAGTGCATAAGTTTCATCATAGTCTATACCTTCTTGTTGGTTATAGCCTTGTGCTACTAACCTTGCCTTATTCCTATATACGACGCCATTTTTGTCGAGTTTATTCCTAAACACCCATTTAGTTCCAATGATGATTGGTTCCTAGGTGGAGGTACTAAAACCCAAAATTGATTTGCGGTGAATTGGTTTAACTCTTCTTGCATAGCGACTACCCAACTATCATCTTTCATCGCTTCAATGATGTTCTTAGGTTTTACTATAGATATAAAACAAATGAAACTACTTTTGTTTTGTGCTTGTGACCTAAGGTTTTGTTGGTTTAGGTTTGCCTATGACATTCTCTATTGGATGATCTTTGTATTCCTTGATGTTAACTATTTCATAAACTTTGTCTATTTCATCCTCAATCTCATTTTCTAAGGTTTTCTTGCCACTTTCCTTAATGGCTTCTTCCTCATCTAAGTCATCATCCACCAAGGGTGATGATTTAGTTGGGGGAGGAATCTCATCGAATGTCACGTTGAGTGACTCTTCGACTTTCATTTTTTCTTTATTTAGGACAACATAGGCTTTACTATTTTGTGAGTATCCTAGGAAAACACCTTTGTAAGACTTTGGGTCAAACTTGGTGAGGTAGTCTTTTGTGTTTAAAATGAAGCATTTGCTTCCAAACACTCTAAAGTAATCTAGAGTAGGTTTTCTACCTTTCAAGATTTCGTATAAAGTCTTTCCTAGGATTAGTCTAATCAAAATCCTATTGAGTATGTAAGTTGAGGTGTCTACGACATTACACCAAAAGTTTTGAGGAATGGATTATTTGTTTAACATCGTTCTACTCATTTCTTGTAGAGTATGATTCTTCTTTTCAACTACCCCATTTGATTGAGGAGTGCGCGGAGCCGAGAAGTTGTGTGTAATAGCATTACTATCACAATATGCTCCGAATTGCACTTCATTATCAAATTCCCGACCATGATCCGTCCTAATGGAAACTATTTTACAACCTAGTTGATTTTGGACCTTCTTACTAAATATTTCGAATTCCTCGAAAGCTTGTGTCTTATTCTTAAGAAATCTAGTCCAAGTGTATCTAGAGTAATCGTCTACGATTACTAAGGTGTAATTTCCTCCGTAACTCCGCACGGCGGATGGACCAAAAAGATCCATGTGAAGGAGTTCTAGGCATCTAGAGGTCGAAACTAAGTTCTTAGCTTTGTGACTAGAGTAAACTTGTTTTCCAACTTTACAAGCTTCACAAAAGTGTTGATCGAACTTAAGCTTAGGTAAGTTTCTAACTAGATCCTTAGATGCTAGAGATTGTATTAAACACATATTAGCATGACCTAGTCTTCTATGCCATAGAGTGGAATAATCATCTATTGTTGCTAGACATATCTTATCCCCATACTTATTCCCCATTTTCATGATGAATAAGCCATTTTTCCTAACTCATTTACCTATGGTTTTGCCATCTTTAATAATTTCACTACCCTCTTCAGAGAATAATACTCTACACTTGTTTTCAACCATTTGACTAATGCTAAGCAAGTTAAATCCTAAATTATCTACATGCTCAACATATCTAATAATGAGGGAGTTGTGAGAGATCGTACCTTTGCCTATGATGTTGCCTTTAAGATTACTACCAAATGTGATGTTACATCCATTGTATGCCTTGTATGATGAGAATAGACTTTGATTTCCCGTCATATGATTAGTGCATCCACTATCCTTGACCCGTTCGTCGGGCTCCAAGTCGATTCCCAGGCATATATCATTTGGAGTGTGAGCCATGAGACATATTTCGTCGTTGGGCTTTTCCTCTTCCTCTTCACCGATATCACTACAAAAACCTCCTATGAATGCTCGTTGGTTCTTGGTTCTCGGTGGTTTAGGAAACTCTCCAATGAGGTGGTTTGGATCTCCGCATCTAAAGCATTTCCTATCACTCTCTCCTTTCTTATCATCACGATTCTTTGGGAACGACTTCTTTTCGTCGTGAGGTTGTCTAATGAATCTACTTCTTCTCCTAAAGAACTTCTTAAAGTCTCTAACCGCTAATGCATACTCTTCGTCTTAACTATCAGAAGCCGAACTTTCTTCATCACTCGACTCCTTCTTGGCTTTTAATGCTAGAGACCTTACTTTCTCTCATTTGCCTTTAATTATGTTGGAATGTTTCTTGATTATCATTTCATGAACTTTCAAGTTTCCTATGAGTTCATCAAGTGATAATGTCGCCAAGTCCATTGACTCTTCAATGGCGGTGACCTTTGCTCTCCATTTGGGATGTAGAGCTCTAAGAAACTTCCTAACATAATTCTTGCTAGAATAACTTTCATCAAGAGCTATAAGACTAGTAACAATAGTATTAAATCTAGCAAAATCATTATCTATAGTTTCATCTTCCGGAATGGAAAATTGTTCATATTGTTGCACAAGAAGATCAATTTTTCTTTGACTTGATTATTATCTTGATGGGTGACATACAAAGTTTTCCAAATTTTTTTGTCATATTACATGTAAAAATTATTTCAAATTCTTTTCTTGGCAAAGCATTGTGAATCATCATTTTAGCCTCATCATTTTTGGCTAGTTTTCTTTTAAGAGTGTCACTTTGTTTTTCGTAAGGAATAGTTTCATTCTTGTTGGTTTCGGATTCTTTTCAATAGGTTTAAAATCACCCTCGGTAATAACATGCCAAAGATCATAATTTTTGATTTCACATAGGTTTCGAATCTTGTTGTCCAATAGATAAAACAATCAATTTCAAAAAGTGGTGGTCTTTGCATAGATTGCCCTTCTTGATATTTGTCGAAATCCATTGATCGATTCAAGCTTTAAAATACAGTTTATTTTAAAAATCTTGACTGACGTGGTTCTAATACCAATTGTGAGAAACTAGAAGGAGGGTTGAATAGTTTACCGCTTTTTAATTTAGTTATCAAAGTTTATTTGTGAAAAACTTCGATTGAGTCCTTTGTGAAATCAAACCACAACAATATGAATCTTACTTAATAAGACTATAATAGATACACTACAATGATAGAAAGTAAGTAATGAAAGTAAAGAGTAAGAGATAGAAAGATCAAACCGAGACAAGAGATTTATAGTGGTTCGGTCACGAAGCTCTTCTTCGCCCTACTCCACTCCCCGAGTACCCAACTCGAGAGTTCTAAGCACTATGTCAACAAACTCCCTTGAGGCGGAGAAAACCGTACAACGTCGCTTATCACAATTTTCGACACTAAGCTAAATGTCGAGTACTAATCTAGCTAGTACCAATCTCACTCACGATCTACCCGATCCTTGCTAATCACACAAACTACTAGATCACCACGATCTAGACTTGATCCACTTGATCAACACACTAACTCACAAACAACAAGAGATCTCCAAGATCTCGACAAGATCACAATGATCCACACAAGTTATTAAAACAAGACTCAAGACTACTTGATGTATATCAAGATACAAGGGTTACAAGTGCACACTACTATGACTACAACACTAAGTATCTTCTTGATACAATGTGTTCTTCTCTTGCAATAGGAGAGGAATGAAGGTGATCACTTGGTTGGAAGAAGGGATCACTCTAAAACAAAAGAAAACTATCTAAATGATAAAAGGAGTGTGTGTGTGTGTGTGTTAGGAGATTTAAACTCAGAAAATTTTATGTGAAAAAGGATGCTCAAAAAATGTGAAGTGGGCTGGTATTTATAGGGACAAAAATTTCGACCGTTATAGTGCACGGTACCACTAAATACCAGATGGTACCACTAAATTTAGTTGTACCGTCCCAGATAAAAACGCTACTCTTTTTGTTTTTAGTGGTGAAAGTTTATTTGGGGAAGTTAGGAGCTGTTTCTAGGGAAAAACTAGTTGTTGGGATTTTTTAAACTTATTTTTCCAATTAATATATTTCTTTAATATTCAAAAATAATTTGTAGATTGTATTTTTGAAAAAATGTTTTGTCACATTTAAAATGCGAAGCTTGAAACACAAATTCACTTATTTGATCATTTGTTAAGTTGTAAATTTGTTTGTTCTTACCTAGAGTGATGTATGTAGAAACGGGATACTTCGATTAAAAACTTGTTTCCGTTAATTTTAACGTAATGTGTTTTTTCATTTTGTTATCATCAAAACGTAGAGATATCGAAAGATATCAATAACGTTTTTAAACATTATTTGCATCAACACAAACTATAACAATAAACTTGATTTCTTCATAAGTGTTAGGGCACAAATGATTTTTTATTACTCAAAACTTGCATTAATTACGCATATAATAAAAAAAAATTGTTTGTGAACACTCTTTTCGAGATAGAAAGAGCATATCTTAGTAAAACATTCGTTGTCGTTAGACAACCTGATCAAATAAAATCACATTCATTTATACTACATTATAAAGCATTTGAAACTTCTTATAAAAAGAAGTTTTAAAATTTTAAGACAAAAAATATTATTAAAAAGGAAAACTAGAAAACTAATATAATTAAGTCCCATTTAAACTAACTTAATTATAAAGGATTTAAGACTTTCTATAAAAGAAAGTTTTAAAATTTTAATACAAAAAACATTACTATAAAATAAAAACTAGAAAATTAATGTTAAATTTGAAAATTAAAGTCTCATTTAAAGTATATATAACCTCATTCAATAATGATCTTAGCAGTGCACCGTGACGCAATGGGTCTACTCATTCTTAATTTTATGATAATGTGATGTTATACGACCATATTAAAAAAAAAATTAATTTACGAATAACAATAACTGAGATCTTGTTTAGTTTCTTTTTCGATTTCGAGTCTAGGTAGATCTTTGTTATTCGTGAGTTGAGGAATGACTCATGTGAGTATTTAACAAACAAAATAAATTCTTACAAAGTTAAAATGTTTTTTAATAATGTAATGGTTGACTTTTTTGTTTTTATAGTCGAGTGAGTTATCGGTCGACACCTAAATGCAACAATGGCGGTGACTCTGTCGGTGGCAATCATCAACCGAACCGGTCGATCGACCACTGCATGAAGCAATTTCATACTTTTATTTGTAAGTACTTGGTTTAGTAGCTTGATTATATTGTACATTATGGTTAAATAGTTGTATATTTTGGTGAAGGGGTGAATAGTGTAATAGTGTATTAATTGTATGAGTTGAATAATGTTTTTTTTTAGTTTTATTTATGCTTTAAATAGTTGTACATTATGCTTTCTTACTTGTATTTGCTTAAAAATCTATATTAGAAAGTCTTAAAAAATTAATAGGAGAGAAATTACAACATACATTATAAGATAGTATAGATATATTTTTAATATAATTGTTTATATAAAAAAACCTACTAAACTTATAACCACTAATTTAATAATAAATTTTGAAAATTAAAAGTGCTAACTAATTATACTATTAATAATTTAGCCGTTTTATTTTAAAAAAATAAATATTTACTACTTTAAGACATGCAAAATAAAGAACGGTTAAAATAAAAACATTTTTTCGGCATAAAAACAGTCGTCAAATACTCGCCGTTGCATTGCGCAAAACTAAGAGCCTTTTCTTGACAAAAAGCGAGGGAAAAACAGCTAATGAAGGTAGGTAGGTAAGTTCCTTACAGTCAGGAGTCAAGTCAAACTCCTACACCAACTCCATTTATTTCTCGCGCCGATACTTTGAATATTCACTTTCACACACTCTGGGTCCTTCTCTCTCTCACACACACACACACACACTGATGTTGGACTCACCAAAACCTTAGTTGAGTTATCACAATCACAACCCATCTAACACTAAAACACAAACACACCCCCTATTCTCAAACACACACAATTATATATCCATCTGTCTCCTCTTATTTTCAAAGAACTAAATATATATGGGGATGTTACATGAAGATGTTGTGATTATTAAACAAAGTGAGAAACATGATGAAAGTACTATGATTACTATTAACTGTCCCGACAAAACTGGTCTTGGTTGTGATCTTTGTCGGATTATTCTCTTCTTTGGTTTGAGCATCGTTCGAGGTGGTAAGTATTATTTTTTGATTTTTTTTAGATGTTTTTTAACCATATTTAAGGTGACATAGTGGTAAATTGTCTCAAAAGTCCTGGAAAAAGCCGAGTTATTGGGTGGATGCTGAGGTGACGCACCAATAACAGTTATTATTACTTTAAAAGATTATTTTTTGTGTGCACGGGTGTTTTTTATTTGATTCGTATTTCATTAGATTGATTTTGATGTGAAATTTTTGTGATAATTACTGATTAGTGATTGTTGGTATTTAGATTTTGTTTTTGATCAATTTTGTTAATTATATATATATTTTTCTATTTAAAAATCCTGTTTTTAAATTTTATTTTATTAAAATATAGAATTGTTTGTTTAATTCTTAGAATCTCATCAATAGATGCTTTCCTTAGATATTATGCTAAAAGTTCAAAACAATATAGGAGTCAAAATAGTTTTACAAACAGCAATTTAAAAGGTTTTTTTTGTCAAAGTATGTATACGTTTGGCTATCATAAAAAAAGGGTTAGTGTATGATTTTTGTGTCTTTGTAACAATAAAACTTAACAAATTTATATAAAAATTGTCATTTTTAAAAGCTGGATTAGGCTTGCAAAGTGACTTAGATGGTACACAAAACAATCTGCGAATGACGCACATGAAAAAAAAAAAAACAGAAAGTAAAATGACTAAAACCGAACATTCAAAAGTACATTGATATTTTATGACGACGTGTGTTATAAATTTAATAAGTAGATTTCTAATTTTCTGATAAATGATTTGCTAAATTTTTTGGTTATAGATGTATCAACGGACGGAAAATGGTGTTATATAGTGTTTTGGGTAGCTGGGAAACAAGGCACTCAATGGAGTTTGTTGAAGAAGAGACTATTAGAGGCTTGTCCCTCTTGTTCTTCTACTAACACAATCATATACTATCCAGCTGAATCGCAGCCTCCTAAGCCTCCAGACGTGTTTCTTCTTAAGTTTTGTGGCCATGATCGTCAAGGTCTATTACATGGTATTTAACTAATCTCACATCCTATATTGCTTTTGTAGTGGTTTTGAAAGGTTTATGTAATTGATGTTTTGTTTGATGCTACGACAGATGTGACACACGTTCTTTGTGAGCTCGAACTGATTATTCAAAGAGTGAAAGTATCGACCACTCCTGATGGCATGGTGATGGACTTGTTTTTCATCATTGATGCCAGGTTTAATGCTTTTGAACCTTCTCTTTCTTTGCGAAAATGACTTGCTAGTCAATCTATGCTATTCAAGAGACGAATTTCATGTCTACGTATACAAAGATGAAATGTTTATTGATAAATTTGGTCTTTAATTAGAGTGGCGTACAACCTATAGTTTTTGTTTCTTTAATATGACTTATCTAGTGATTGGTTAGGTTTTGAAAGTAGGAGACACACTTTGACTTTAATGGTCAAAAGAATGTTATTTAAGCTCACCTCCAGCAAGATTTCTTTTGGACTAAACAATTCTTTTTTGTTATAATTTTTCTTTTTCAGATGAATGTTAGTATGATTTCTTTGACTTGGTGTGTAACTTAAGAAAATTATTTGATTAGTTGTCAAGCATGTAAATTGTAAAATGCCCTATCGTAAAGGCTAAGTAAGTGGTCAGTGGATGAATGGATCTTTCGACCCATTTCAATAATATTTATGTGTCATTATGTATAAAAATTAAAATTTTAAGGGACATATTTGAAAACATTACATAATTTTATAATTACTAAAATGCCCTTACTGATACAAACTGTGTTATCAGGGGACTTCTACATACACAGACAAGGAAGGATGATACGTATCATCATTTAAAAGCCATTGTCGGGGACGCAATGGTGAGCTGTGATATAGAAATGGTGGGTCCTGAAATTACCGCATGCTCTCAGGGCCCACCATTTCTTATTCCTCCTGCAATCACAGAAGATACTTTCAGCTTAGAGATGCTCGATGATTGTAAAAATGGGTCCGCCCATTCCAACAGTGTTTCGGTTATGATTGACAACTCTCTAAGTCCTGTTCATACGCTGGTTCAAATTGTTTGTCGTGATCACAAAGGTCTACTATATGATATAATGAGAACTTTGAAGGATTACAACATCCAGGTACTCATTGTGGTCAATATTGTCATTTGATTTTATATCATGCCATTTATCTGATGAAAAATTTTAGTTTGATTATGCATATTTTCATTTTAACTCTAATTAGGTCATCAGGCTCAAAACTGTTACTATGACCACTGTATTTTTCTAGATTAATCATTTTGGGCAATTTTAACCAGAAAACCTGCAATACGATGATAAGTGAAACTAGCTTGAAGATCTGCTATAGCTTAAATGTACATTTTTTCGAGCTATATTCTTAAAGTTGTATCAAATGGTTAGATAGTGTTATATAAATTTGACAACAGTTTGAAGCTTTAATGGGAAAGTTAATCTATATCTGAATATTTTACTTCTGGTTCTGAAGAAATTATATCTTAACTTTTGTAGATTTCATATGGCCGTTTTACGAAAAAAGGGACACAAGTTTGCGAGATTGACTTATTTATAGTACAAGCCGATGGCAAGAAGGTAGTTGACCCTAGTAAACAAAATGGATTAGCTTCTAGACTTCGTATGGAGTTATCTCGTCCTCTTAGAGTAGCTTTGGTGAACCGTGGTCCTGATACCGAGCTTCTTGTTGCAAACCCTGTTGAATTATGTGGAAAGGGTCGACCCCTTGTGTTTTACGATATTACTCTTGCTCTCAAGATGTTGAATATTGATATCTTCTCGGTATCTCCTCTTTTCCCCTCCATTTAAGCCCACATCTGTTATTTTCTTAATTAGTTGTCTGAATATTTTACTATGTTATTGCAGGCGGAAATCAGTAGACACATGATTGGAGGTAGGGAATGGGAAGTTTACCGAGTTTTGCTTGATGAAGGGGACGGACCTCCTGTGCCAAGGAGCAAGATTGAGGAAGCGGTTTGGAGATTGTTAATGGGTTGGGAATGATAATGATACAGAGCGCGGGTGTCTTTTGCTCAGGAATTTTCCCAAAGTTGACGAAAGGCAGATAGCAAACAAAAGTAGGAGAGTAAAAGTGACATTTTATCGATATGGTATAACTGATAGTTTAAGGTGCAGCCTCAGAGGAGACATGCCACCAGGGGTCCTGCAATGCTTTACATATAATAGATTCTGTATATATAACAAATATCAAGTCACAAAAGAGAACGAAATGGGAACTCTTGAAGTAATTCAGATGGTACTGCTGCTCGTGGATGAGCTACAACATGATAATGTGCACATCATATGTTGATGTTTGATACTCACGCAATATGCAACGTGACTAAAGACAAGCCTCTTTTTGGACCATACACTCGCGGTTGGATATGCACATGATAATGCAGAAAGGGGATTTTCTGAAATGTATAATATTTATATTTTGAAAGCCATGTTAAGTGATTAGGTGCTTTTATACTTGACGTATGTATATTTGTGTGCATATGAAACTGTATATATTATATTGGCCATATGGTTCTTAGTTTCTTACTTATTTCTTGTTCACATATGACATATGTCTCACTTCTTGTAATCTAGCTATTTTATTAGTCTTGCAGATTCTCAACATCTACAGTCATCTCCACCTTACTTCTGCAACTTCTCACAGGCCATTTTATTTGAATAATCCCATCTTGTGTAAAATAATAATAATTTTTCTTGATATACTAAAAATTAATCATAATTTTTTCTCCCTTCTGCAAACACCATTGATATAAATATATGATATTTTATATCTTTATTGACCAATACCTAAAAAGTTTATAACTTTATAATGCCTAGTTGTAATAAGGGTCACTAAATTCCCTTTCCATCCACAAAGAAACAAGATTAACTTCACATAATGAGTACAAATTACTGCTAATGGCATCTTTGACTTTGACTATAGTTTTAATCTGAGATCCCAAAGATTTTCAAGTCTCAACAATGATGAGAACAAAGCACACATCATACCAGTTTAGTATTTTACATAACTCTTATTCATCACTTAGAACAGAAAGACATTTTCGTGTTTTCATGTAAAACGGCTATTCTAAAGAACCAAACATGGCGATTTCACTGATTTAAGAATCATAATAAGTTGATGCTCAAAATGACAAAAGATATTATATAGCAAGAACAAATGAACCAAACTTCTTTAAAATACAAAATCTATTTTCTTTAAAAGCATTAAGCATTAGATAACATATTTTTTAACACTTTCCACACATCAGATGCCCAGGTAACATATGTGTTGACTAATCTTGTGACCCGGATGGAGTTTGGACATATCAACTAGTGAAGCACTCTAGCTCGAGCTCGATTTTTTATATCATGATCGAACTTAATGTCAACTCGACTAGATTACTTCATATGCAATAGTAACAAACTGTCTCACATGTCTACATTTATTATGTGAGCCTTTTATAAACTTGAAGTAGTGAACTACTGTATCCTTTCAACATAGGAGCCATGTGGAGACTAGGAAGGGTCATGGCCCTTTAAGATTTGCCTATTTGCCCTCTTAAATTTCATGAAATTACCCTCGAGTCTTTCTAAAAAATTTATCCAAGCTCCGCCAGTGCCTTTCACCATGGTTTTTAGCTGAAACCCGGAAGGATACCTTAAGTAGTCCATTGTTTTGGGCTTTAGAGGGCGTTATAGACTGTGTACATTTTATCTCTCTCGAAAACCAATTTTGAGGAAAACGTGATCTGTGAACCAAGAACCGAATCGAAATTAACCTAGCGAAACCGGTTTAAACAATTTAGGTGTGATTTTTTTATTTTTGACCCGAACGGAACTGAACCGAGTAAAACCGAAACCAAAAACCAAACCGAATAAGATCAATTATGTTATGTTTTGATCGATTTTCCTCATCCCTAGTTGTTCTTTGAATAGTAATGGACTATTTATGTAAAGTTGATAAAACACTCAACTTAGTTTGAAAAAGTATCTTCCTTTGAAAAGTATCCCATTTTCTAACATCACTCACTTTCATTCAAAAACTATTATCCCCAATTTCCACATTGCCCCATTTATCCAAACTCTTGTCTTTCAAAGCCACTCCACTATTTAAAAATCATCACCACCACATCTTCACCGTCCACGTCATCACCACCTCCACCGTCACCCACCGTCACCGTAACTCTATCTTTCCTCATCTTATTTATTTTTAACTAATAGTACCTCTTAATCTGTTATATAACTAACTAACTAGCTTAGCTAATTACTGTTTACATTAGTTACTGTTCCTGTTAGGGTTAGGGTTTAGATTATTTATTAGATATTAGAAATGTTGAATAAGTTAATGAAACGAGGTGTGCGAAAACAGTCGAAAACCGATACCGATGTTTTCGCCTCGGTTTCGGCTTCTAGTGTAGTTGGAGGGGACGGTGGGGCCGGGGCGGGGAATGGGGAAGTGATTCCTATGTTTAGAGATGTTCCGATACCCGAGCGGCAGGTGTTGTTTTTTAAAAAATGTCGTGTTTGTTGCGTTAAGTATGATTTTACGGATACGTTGGATAAGGTTAAGGAGAAGGAGGTTAAGCGGATGAGTTTAGTTGAGCTTGTGGATTATGTGCAATCGGGTTCCGGGAAAATTAGTGAAGCGAATCAAGAGGAGATGGTTAAGATGATTTCGGTTAATATTTTTAGGTGTTTGCCGCCTGGGGCCACGAGAATACGGGGTCGGTTAGTATGGAGGGGATGAGGATGAGCCGTTTTTGGAGCCTTCGTGGCCGCATTTGCAGCTTGTGTATGATCTTTTGTTGAGATACGTTGTGTCGACGGAGACGGATACTAAGATTGCGAAAAAGTATATTGATCATTCGTTTGTGTTGAAGTTGTTGGACATGTTTGATACTGAGGACCCGCGTGAGCGGGAGTATTTGAAAACTATATTGCATAGGATTTACGGGAAGTTTATGGTGCATCGGCCGTTTATTAGGAATGCGATTAATAATATATTTTATCAGTTTATATATGAGACGGAGAGGAATAGTGGTATTGCCGAGCTGTTGGAGATTCTCGGGAGTATAATTAATGGATTTGCGTTGCCGATGAAGGAGGAGCATAAGCTGTTTCTTATGCGGGCACTTATACCTCTTCATAAACCGAAGCCGATTGCTATGTATCATCAGCAGCTTGCTTATTGTATTATTCAATTTGTTGAGAAAGATAATAAGTTGGCGGATACGGTTATAAGGGGTTTGTTGAAATATTGGCCGGTTACTAATTGTCCAAAGGAGGTTCTTTTTCTTGGCGAGCTTGAAGAAGTGTTGGAGGCTACACAGGCGACAGAGTTTCAAATGTGTATGGTTCCTCTTTTTAGACAACTCGCTCGGTGTCTCAATAGCCCTCATTTTCAGGTATGAGATTAACTCGTTTATTTATAACGTGCATTGTTTCGTTATTTTGTTAATGTGTTTTTCAGTTTTTTGAATGATTGCTTGCTTCATATATGTATGTGTTACTCGGGTTAATTTAATTGAAAGTGATTCTTGCTAGTTAGGTAATTAATTGAATATCTAAAAGAATGAACAATTGTTAGGTTTATAGTGAAAGATTTAAAGGAAGGGAGATGAAGTGGTATCATCATTAGGACTTAGGATTGTTTGACTCTAGTTTCCGATTGCGTGGTTGAGCATTTAGTGTTATCAGCTGATCGTTGACGAAGATCGTACAACTGGAGCATGACAAAGTATTTGTGAAACATTGAGAATGAATATAAGAATTATTGGGAAATGATCAAACGCAGACATATCAACATACTATCATTTCATTCCTAATTAGAGCAACACAGTGTTTTCTACTTAAACAACAATGGACTTCCATTTCTTTTCTTGATCTTCCATTTCCATTTCTTATACCCATAATAGAAATAGTTAGCTGATAATTTGAAGTTGCTGATGTGGAGTTGGTCATGACATGGAATTGTTTAAGATTAGCGAAAAACCAGATAGTAATGAAGTAAAAGCAGGTTGCAGTTTTTTGCATTTAACCCTGTTAGAAATTGAGAATAGGCTTGAGGTGGTTATGTGAAACCAATTGATGATAAGACAAGGAGTGAAGGGATGTCGACATAGGCTTAACAAAGTCAGCTCAAATTAGAAGGCCAGTAGGATCAGATTAATTACTTGACCAATTGTGGAAAATATCTTGTTCAAAAAGAGACCAAGTCTAGTGGGGATTTAAATAAACGTGGTAAAGCTAAAGAACTAAAAACAAGTTTATTTCATATTTGATGAGTTAATAGGTGGTAATACTTAGCCTGGATTGGATAAGCGATAGAATTGGCAATTCTATCCAGTTACTTATGATGATTTGGGCGGTTGGGCCATGTTTCATCTGTAATTCGATTAATGGGTCAAACAGAAGGATTTAACTAAAAGGAACCCAGTTAGATGGGTCAAACTGGTTGAAAATCATTCGAAGTGTATTCAAATGCATAATAAATGGTAAAACGGATGAGGTTTTCCCTCTTAAGATCACCCAGGGAGGGCGAGTCTTTGACTCAAATCTACGCGGCCTAATCGGGGTACCCCCGTGACCGTTTCGGACCCTTTCCCTGGACACCGTATTGTGTCCCTAGTGAGGTTTGAACCCTAGACCTCTTGTGAGGACATGAGGTGCCTTACCATTAGGCCATTTGGTGGTGCTTGCATAATGACCTTATAAGTTATTCTATTTACCTATTTACAAAGGCTAGAGCGTTCTTGTATTAATATAGTTTTGGCAACCATATTTAGCTCAGCATTTACTTATAAAATTCAAATAAATGGATAAAATTGTGTTTGCTGCTCGGACCAACCTGTCCAACTTGTTTTTATCTTTAAGCCATCTCATTTGAATATTTTGCCATTTAACATGTCCATTTTGTATGGTATGAAAGAATTGAACACTTTGGGTCTCACAGTCTTTCAAGTTTCATGTTTAAACATATACGTTGAAGATTTCACTAATAACAAAATCATAGTTTTTTCTTTTGTGAGATATTTAACTTTGCTATGTGTATCTTAGTCCATTGTTCTATTCAGCAGTTGTTAAAGTATTTATTTGGTCTTTATACAGGTAGCTGAGCGGGCTCTTTTCATGTGGAACAATGAACACCTAGTTAGCTTGATTGCTCAGAACCGGACTGTGATTCTACCAATCATCTTTGATGCACTGGAAATGAACGTTCAGGCTCACTGGAACCCAGCGGTGCATGGGCTCACAAGTAACATCAAAAAAATGTTCATGGAAATGGATTCCGAGTTATTTGAGGAATGCCAAAGGCAGTATACACAAAAACAGGCCCTTGCCAAACTGGCCGAAGATCAACGTCAACAAACATGGCAAAGATTAGCAGAAAGTGTCGCTGTGCAACAAGTAGGGTGATAATTTCACTTGACTCTATCGGGCTTGCAGTTTTTGTTTTGTTTTTTTGCCCTGACAACCGGCTATAACATCTTACATTCAGGTATAGATATGATTCATTTTTCTGAGTAAAGATGATGGCCGGTATTTAGAAATGGGTTAGATAGTTTATTGTAATTTGTTGGTTCAAAATTTTATGGGTGAAAAAGAGGTGTGTAAAATTCTATGTAGTATAATTCTTAAGTTTACATTTTGATCAGTGTACATACTTTGGTTATGATCTACGGGTATTTAGAAGATGTGGTATGGTTTTGTTTCGACCCAGTAACAGTAAGGTTCATGCACCAATTGCAATTGGTTTTATTGGTTTTGTCGATTCAAAATCTGGTTATAGTGGCTTGTAAATGTATGTATTAGAAAGTTTCAAATTCGAAATAAATTATGCACCAAGCAAATGTGGTCGTTGTCTAGAACATTTATTGAATAATTACATGAATCTTATGAACCCGATTCTCGTAGATTATATATAGAAGCCATCATACATATCACTAAAGCAAATACCAAATTTACAATACAGGCGTAACAGTGTGTAAAAATTAAGACATTGGGGTACTTAATAGAATTGAATTTGCGTAATATGAAGAGCTGTGTGGTGTTGTTAATATTCATTAGTTGTTTTAAACAAGTTATTTATCTGTTGTTTCTCATGAGTAATAGGATTTGATAATTGTAGACTGATTTTATAATAAAAAGCAATCCCACATGGATAGAAAGCAAGAACAACAAGCTCTTTATAATTACAAGTATGAAGCATATGTTAAGTACTAGAGTTTAGCATCACAAAAACTTATTTGTGGTGTTGGTCTCTGTTTGCTTTTTAATCTATTTTGTTTTAGTGTTATTATTCAATTAAATATAAAACTTTGTTATTACTTCATGTTTGTTAGAGTGTAATTATTTTATTCAAATACAACTTCCTTTTTAAGTTTAGTTGTTCAATTATAATTGTCCATGTGAAAATTTTCAGTTTCGAAGCTCGAACACCCCGACTAATTTTATGATGTTTTGAGCTGGCTGATTTAATTACATAAACTTGGAAGCTTGACTTATCATATATCCACAGCTTCCTTTACATGCTGAATCTTTTTTCAATGTATATAACTCGTTTTTGCAATCATCAGTCTTCTTGACAAACTCATGAGCAGACTCGAGCATATTTGTTGAGCTATAAGCCAGCTCGATTATTAAAAAGCCCAAAATTATGTTGTTCACTTGCACTATATAACATCTATTGCCTACTGGCTTTTTAGATCCGATCACTTGCACTATTTCACTATTGCCTACTGGTGTTCGCTTACAGGGCCCTAGTAATTATTTTATTCAAATACATCTTCCTTATTAGAAGATTTGGTGGTTCAACTATAATCTTCCTTCTTGCAAAACTAGTCGTTATCAAACCTTATGGTTCACGGGTTAGAGTATTAAAGTTTTGTTTGCAGCTCCAGCCAAGTAGCCAACCCGTTCCAACTTGTTTCTACCTCCAGTAATAATCCAACCCACATGATCGGCCTGTTTTGCCAACTTTGATTAACGGTGAATGGTATTGATTATAAACATTTAACATCCATTTTGTGGGTTGCTTTAACAAAATCTAAGTATTGTTTTGTTTGTAGATATTTTAGGTATTTCTACGTGGTGTCTTTCTCCATTGTACTGTTCGGAATTTGTTAGACTATGTCTTCGGGGTGAACTTAAGGTGGCTGAGCGAACTCTTTCATGTGGAACAACGAGCACCTCGTGACCTTGATTGCTCAGAACCGGACTGTGATATTACCAATCGTCTTTGAAGCACTAGAAATGAACATCCAGGCTCACTGGAACCAGCAGTGCTTGGACTTACAAGTAACATAAAAAAATGTTCATGGAAATGGATAACGAGTCACTCCGTATTTGAGGAATGCCAAAGGCAGTATGCACAAAAACAGGCCTGTGCCAAACTGGTTGAAGATCAACGTCAACAAACATGGCAAAGATTCAGATAGCGTGGTTGTGCACTTGTGCAACAAGTAGGGGGATTTCAAGTTGGTTTCTGCTTTTGTTGCTTTGTTCGACAACCGACTAAAACGTCGTGGATTCAGGTCTAAATGTGAGCTCTTTTTTCTGAGCAACACAAATGGCCAGGATTTGGAAATGGGTTATTTAGTTTCTTGCAATTTGTTGGTTCAAAATTTATGGGTGAGAAAGGAGGTGTGTAAAATTCTATGTACTAAAATTCTTAGGTTTACATTTCTAGCAGTGTACATAATTTGGTTTATGATTTGTTTTTATAAAATTTGGTATCGTTTTCTGGTTGGACTTGGACCCAGTAATAATTACTAGGATTTATCGATATTACATAGGCGTAAAAGTGTGTGAAAACAGTGAGATTCATCCCACATAGGAAGAAAGTAAGAACATTAAGACCTTTATAGACCCAATTGTAAACACTTGAATTAACTGGCCAAAGTCAACCATCACAAAAAATTTGTGGTGTTGTCTTTGTGCTGTTAGTTTTTTTATTTTATGTTTCTTATTATTTAATTAACTATAACACTTTGTTATTAATTTATATTTGTTTAGGTATAATAATTTTATTTAAAATCAATTTCTTTCTTTATCTTTGTTGTACTATAATTTCTAGTTAAGATGTTAACTATAAGATAGGTAAAATTCCTTACCGACTAATAACCACATTAATCATGTGACTTTTGACAAATTTTTACGTTTGAGAACACCTCAATATTATTACATTGTGCATAGTTTTGTGTTTACAGTTTGATTTATTGATTGTTTGCTCATGACATGAATGTGTTATTGCGAGTTGAACGGTTTTCTTACAATGCGCATATATAGTTTTGTGTTGTCTATGGAACTCACAACTAAACACAACTTTAGTTTTTGCAACCATATTTAACACATTTGTTACTTATAAGATTCAAAATAATGGATAAAAATTGTGGTTGTTGCTCGGGTCAACCCAATCAAACTTGTATCTACCTGCAGTTACTGACCCCTATATCCAACCCACCTGATGTGCCTTTATTCCCATCTCTGATTAACGAGGTGAGTATAAATGGTATTGATATTAGTCAATTATCATGTCCACTGCGGGTTCTGTTTATATGGTACGAAAGAAATGAAGAAACCGTGTTCTTTGGGTCTCATAGTCGTCTTGGCTAACTGAAAGGATGCAATTATATTCATTATAGACTTATGGTTAATATTAAGCAAAAAGATTCATAATGCAAGGTTTCAATGGAAGTGTAAAACTTATTTTGTTTACTCTAACCAGTTATGATAATTATTGTCTAGTGGGCTTGTTTATTTTGACAAATGCTTTGAATTTCCTTTTTTTTTTTTTGGCTATGATAGAGTTCACACAATGACTTTGTCTTAATTAACGACTAATGAGACAAGACAATGAGTTGGTCAAAACTCAAAACTAGTCGATAAAATACCTTATGGTTCATGGGTGTCAGAATTTAGGGGTGTTGCTTGACTTCAATTTCCCCTTGACGGGATCTCGCAACTGGAGCATGACAATGTTTGTGAGAAACTGAGAATGCGTATAAGAATGTAAGACTATGTTTATTGGATGGGTTGTCAACCCAATCTTACTAAAATACATACAATTATATTAATTTTATAATAATGTATACAACCAACTCCACAACCAAGATCACTTAGACTATCTTTAGCGCCGGAAGTTGGCAACCGGTTGGTGGGGTTATATTGTACATTTTATTAATATTAAACAAACAAGACACAAAAGAAGACACTCCATGTTTGATCCGGTCGTTCCACAACCAAGGGTTGCCAACCCATTTCTAGCCACATGTCACATTTTCAATGGATATTTGATATTTATTCTTTCACCACCAATTCTGATATACATATAAGAATTTCTATGGATATTTGATATTTATTTGTACCATTATTATTATTACTTTGTATTATTATACAATATAAATGTTTTTTTTAAATAAAAATTATATCAATAATTTTAGTTTTCAATTTCTATAAATATAGTCAATATCAATATATTTTCATACAACTTCTCAATTCTCATTTTGGTTTCTTAACTTTTTTACATCTAGTATTTCATATGGATCCTAATTATCCAAATTACTTCCCAAACACCCAATATTATGGAGAATATCAAAGTCTTTTAAACTCTCGGTCCCAAATCTAAATCAAATGCCAAGTATACCCAATCATGAAACTTCACAAAGTATTTCTAGAAATTTGTTTCAAGATTCTCAAAAACCAAGTAAAAGTACCGAAAAATTGCAAAATGGGAAACCAAAGAAGATATAGCTCGATGGCAGCATGGTGTCATGTTAGTAGTGATTCAACCCGTGGAAACAATCAAAGAAAAGTTCGATGTGGGCAAGAATTTGTCAAATGTATGAGCAGCACGAGATCTTAAAACCCAAAAGATATCATTTCTGAATGAAAATCATATGAAAGGTCGCTTTAAACGACTTAGTGAAAATGGAAGCAAGTGGGTCGGCCGCTTATAGAGGCGATATAGCGAAAAAAACAAGTGGAATGAATTTGAAGATGTCGAACTTGATGCGATAGAATTAATGAGGCGGATGGTAGTAAGTTTTAGACTTGATTGTATTTAACGGTTATGTGTAAAAATCCCAGTGGATGTTAAACATAGATCGCGACAATACACGCTCACATCCTATGGATGAAGAACCTAATGAAGAAAGTGATGGCAGTACGAAAAGATCGAGAACTAATGAAGAAGGAGAGTATGTTGTTCACTCCAACCAAGAAACTCCAAATATGTCATCTGATTCTGATTCTGAAGACTTATCATCCGATTCTGATTCAAGTTCGATCTCATCCAACTCAATCGAGTATCATGAATGGGAATCACGTGTTGTTCAATATAATCAACGCACTGATCGCATAGTTGAAGATGTTATTATCAACTATCCTAATTTAGTCATACAATACCAACCTTCACAGAAGCAAGACGCAGTGTATCGTGATAGGAGCGTGGCGGTGAGAGGCACTTTTAATGGCGGACTATTTTGTGGACAACCCAACCTTTGATGAAGTTATATTTGACGCAGATTTCGCATGCATAAACACTTGTTTTACGTATTGTTGATGTTATTCACGCTAATGATCGATATTTCCAACAAAGACCGATGCACGGGTAGACCAAGTCTTTCATCATTGCGAAATGTACAGGGAGCTACGCGGGTGTTGGCTTATGGGATATTGTATGATGCCAGTAGATGAATACTTGAGGATGAGTGGTGATGTGACAAGAAAGTCTCATGTTGTTTATACAGGTGTCATTTCTTGCTTTGGTGATGAGTATCTTGAAGGCCAAATGAAGATGATTTAGTGAGGCTACTCTATGTCGGGAACAACGTGGGTTCCTGGTATGATAGGTAGCATTGTTGTATGCATTGGGAGTGAAAAATTGTCCTCTGGGATGGGTGGACAATCTGTAAAGAAGAAGTGGAAAGCCAACCATCATTACGAAGGCTGTTGCATCATATGACTTATGGATATGGCACGCTTTCTTTGGAACACCAGTTCGTGCAATGATATTAATGTTCTCCATCGGTCTCTGTTTTTAGTGATGTGTTAGAAGGTCGAGCACCAAAAGTGAGTTATATTGTGAATGGTAAGCAAAAAAAATATGGCATATTATCTTACTGATGGCATATATCCTTCATGGGCTGCATTTGTAAAATCTATAACTTCTCCACAAATTAGAAAGCATAGGTTGTTCGCTCAACATCAAGAGGCTGTTATAAAAAACTTTAAGTAATTAAATTGAATATAAAGAAATAATATTATATGTTAGGTTGGGTTGTTGATAAATGGTAAAAAAAATATAAATTAGTTGTATGTATTGGTTGTGTAGGTGGAGGAAAGAAAATAATATTTTATTAAAGTTGGGTTGTGATGTGTTGTTGATAAAGATACTCTTAAGAACCCAAATCCCAACCCACGATTTGCACTTTTGGTTTTTTTTTTTTTTTTTTTAATATTTAATATTTTATGTTGTAATCAAAAATTTAAAAAAAATATATCAAGATTAAATATAAAAAATAATATTATATGTTAGATTCAGTTGTTGATAAATGGTAAAAAAATATATATATTGATTGTATGTATTGATTGTGTAAGTGGATGAAAGAGAAATAATATTTTATTAAAAGATTGCGTTGTAATAGATTGTTGATAAAGATAAACGGTGGATATGATGACACACATGTAGTAAAAGGATACTATTTAGAAAGGAATAAACGCAAAGCATTTTCATTTCATTTCATTTCTTATAGTAGCACCTTACTATTTTCCCCTTGAAACAACAATACGCTTTCATTTCTTCACTTATTATTGAAATATATTTCCACTATTATACCAAGTTTAATAACTTGTTACGTAGTAGTTGTTAGCTTGTTGATACAAAAGTTGGGCGTTCTGGTTTGGAGCTCGGTTCTCGTACCAATTGAGAATTCTTGCTTGAGACACTGCGCACTAAGAGACAAAAACACCGTTAGGCTTACCGTGGGATTGTCTCCACGATTATCCTCCGGCGTGAGTGAGTGTCGGTTTAGGGTTTAAGGAGTTTTAGGGTTATGAGATCGTACCTTAAGCGAGGGATATGATTCCTTTATATCTGCACGGAATCCTTGTTGGTTCCGTGTTCCCCAACCTTCGGCGTATCCGCCTAAGTCGGTTGGGAATGATTATCTCCTTATTTTAGAAGATATCGGATATCTATTAGTAAATAGATTTGGGCTTGGGCTTCGTGAGCCCAAACGCTTATTGATATTGGCCCGGTTCGTGCGGGCTTGTGAGTATTGGGCTGTAGTCGGGTTTATGACCCGACTCCGGACTATCGTCATCATGTCCCCAGGTCTAGTATCGCGATGCGTAGCTGCGGATGCTAGACTAATAACCGTAGTCAAAATAAAATAAAAGCTTACAAAGCGTATCAAAGAAGCCATAAACATATATCCGTAGGTGCGTTGTATCTAGACATGGAAGTGAATTGTAAATGCCTCGTTATTCGGGAAAGTTCTTGCCCGCGTCCCATCAAATGATCTCGACCACACAAGTGAAGGTAGTGGGGTCCACGTGGCACATATCGGGTGGATGAGAAAAAGGTATAAAACCACTCTTCATTTTCACAATGGTATTCACTGTTAAAAAGAAATAATCCGCCATTGTTGAAATAGATCTGCAGCTGCAATCCAGAAATTAACCCACTTTAAGGTATCCGCGCGTGCGTTTCTGTACACCATGGTGAAACAATTATCGGACTTTACCTCTTTCTTGTCCGAGAGCAATCTCTTAGAGTTCACCTCAGTTATTTTATACCCTTGGCGTGCATCCGGTTGTGCGGATGGGATCGCAACAACTCATGCGGACTTCCCGGAGGAAAGTGGGGGTTTATCTACGCGTTTGTTCGATTTTCGAACCAACGCGTGCCCTATCCGCTTTCTATGCGATGTGTTAAACTATTACGACTGCATATATCCGGTTACCTTTGTATCGGTGCGGCCAAAATTACCAATTTTGAGGTAAATTGCCGTTCTTGGCGGTTAACCCAACCATCCATTTATTCGCGCCTTTTATCACACAATATGGGCACATGGGTGGGTATCTTTTGCAAAGCGTGCGGTGGCTTCAATGCTATCTGGATAAGCTAGACTCGCTTGGGATTGGAGGAGTATTTCTTACGGGTAGATGATATATGCTTTCCATGGAACTATGAGTTTTATACTCGGGGTACATTAGAGAGGATGAGTGCCCCTCACACGGTCGTATATGTTGAGGATGCGGGCGATAAATGACAACCGCATCCCCATTAGTGCCTATCCGGAGGATTTACGGTACATATGGGCATCGGTAGTAACTATTTTGGTCCGAAGATGAGATCCCAATCTTCTTGGGCGCCAATGGCGGTGGGTACTCATTCATTGTACCTCTGTATAAATAATGTGAGTCTTACATGCGTATTCGCGCATTATATAACTTATGTTATTTGTTGCTTCCTTTGCGCGAAATGGATCTATTATTTGTGGTGCAATTAGCCAAACCATTGGATGCGGTCGGCGCGGCCTTTGAAAGAAGGCGAAGAGCCAATACTAGCGAGTACTGCGGGGCATACAATGGAGTGAACTTAGGGGTGGCAGGGACCGGCTCTTCCGTTGCGATAGAGGCAGCGCCGGTGCAAAGCGTCTTGAGAGCCCTCGTCGCCCTCCCCATTGCTGACCACCACCCGTAGTGGCGGATCCCATTGATGAGGAAATGGAGGAGCAAGAGCATGGGCTATTGCGTAAAAGGTCGCGCGTGGGATGGTGCGAGTTCGGCAAGGAAGAAGCGTCCGTATTGTTCATGTTGAATCTTGAGAGTGTGGCGACATCATCGCACCCGTCGGTGAGATGTTTACGGCCCCAGTAAGTACTCTTGATAGTATGATTGTTTTTGTTTTCATCAAGTTTGCGCATGAGATCTTGATAAGTCATGCGTGTTTGTAGGTTCGAGCAGTGCGGAGTCGCCTCCCAAAGAGAGTCTGTTTTCTCGAGTCTTGAACAGGAGATTGGCCGTGATGCCGGTGCGCGCGGGGATGCGTCAATGGGTCGGTGGTTGATAATCTTGTTTCTTTATTGCTGTGATTGAAGGCAAAGTGTGTTGGAGAAAATAGTCGGGACAATGAAAAGGATCGGCGCATTGCGTTCTGGCAAGGGCGATTGGCGGTGCCAAGGTGAAATAAAAAAGCCAATGCGTATGCGGAGAGGCTTGCGGGAGAAAAATGTCTCTACTATCTCAAATAGACCGGGGCGTCTTTGAAGCGATCAAGTATAATTTGTCATATAATGGGCCCTTAAACATCTAGAGCGGGGTAAGGAAAATTTGTTCGCGTGATTGGGGAGCTTAGGGTCTTGTGATTTGGTCATTGGAGTGCGAGGAGGCAAAGCTGCGTAAGCTTAGCATCGAGTATGACGAGGTTGTATCCTCGGCTCATGTCCACTATAGCGAGGCCTTGGTGGCTCATAGGCCATGGTCTTCGTCTAGCGCCCTCGGTACCACAGAATCGCGGAGGTGGTTAATGCCTTGGGGAGGTTGTGCGGTGCGCTCTGGGCGTGGTAAATCGAAGCAATTGAAAAGCTTCATGAGGCAGGCTGTTGAAGGCGCCGATTGATAAGGTACCAAATTATGACGTTGAGTCATATGATCACTTGGTCGCTGCCATGCAGAGAATGAAGGATTTGGAGCTCCCAATGATTTCTGAGCTTGAGCGCGATCAAGATTATCCAATAGATGTCATTATGGCGGGGTTGACCTTGGCGCGTCATCGTACCGAGGGTGCCGAAACACAGCCGGACTATTTTTTGAAGCCCCATGAGTCTCAGCTTCAAGTACCTGTCTTTGCGCGTCCGAGGGATAGTCAGAATCCATTTGCTTTGGAGAAAGAGGTACCTTTAAAGGAAGTCTTGGAAGCGCATGCGACCCGTCTTGCTAAAAAAGAAGGTATTGCAGGTAAAGCTATTTTGTGTGGGGTTGGTGCATTTCACTTGCCAAGGTCGATGGGGTGCCGGTCGGTGTGGCCCTTGTGTCGCGTCAGGATGCAGACGTGTTGAAGGGTATTAGCGAAGCTAAAGATGCAACGAGTCACGTTGGCACCTCTTCACTTAAGCGTTGTAGCAGCTGGTAGTTGATATGTTGCAAAATAACTCTCTTGTAATAACTCGTAGTTATGAATAAAAGTCTCTGTTTTGCTGTGGGTATTATTGAAACTTGTAATGTATACGTATCTGTTTGTCTTTGCGTGAAAGATGTATTCGTTGCCGAAGAAACAAACGTGTACGCCAGTGCGAATATAGGAAATCCATAATCATGTATGAAGATCATAGTATACTTGAAAAATAATTCTAAGTACTTTATCATAATCGTGTATGTTATGATATGCAGCGTACTGTAAATATCACATTAAGGAAGCAAGTGTCTTGGTTCCTAAGTTGTTAAACGTGCACGTGTGCGTTGTTGCGCAACCATCGTGGGATGCGCACATATCTTATTCCAACGTCTTGAGAACAAGGTGTTTAACAAGGATGCGTGATCCAGTGTTGATGGGTTTGCAACCCTCTTACTCAACAAGTTATTTAGTAGGTTAACTTATCCTTTTACCATCGTGGGTCTATTTGTAGTGCATGCACGCCATCGTGGGCAAGAAATAAAAATTGTTAAGACATACGGTATATGGAGATAACAACTTAAAATGTGTCATGAGTTAGCTAGAAACCATGGCGTTTTATTGATACTTGCAAGTTTTTGAGAAATAACAAAGAAAGCAGTATATATGAAAATAAAAATGAATACATGAATGTTTATTGAGCCTTTGAAAGTCGGAGCGTCTGTCTTGTTGTCTGTAGCTATTCTTATAGGTAGCACCTCTTGAGGTTGCCGATGTTCCATGTCTTGTGATGAGTCACGACCATCCAAGCCTCGTAGCTTTGTCTGGCGCTTTGTGCCTATTGCTTGATAACCTCATAGGGTCCTTCCCACTTTGGTCCGAGCTTACACTTATCTTCTGCGTGGCTCGCCTCATTGGCACAGTAGACAAAGTCGCTGAGTGCGAATGAAACACTGCGTACCTTGGCATCATAGTATCCTTTCATTTTGACTTGACTTTGCCTCCCGTATGGCTGCAGCGTTCGCGTCTTTCTTCCAGCGGATCCAAGTCGACCGTCTTTCATCATCGTTTGTTGTCACATTGATCTCCGCGGTGCGGATAGTTGGCATGCCGATCTCGGTTGGTATAACGGCTTACATCCGTAGACTAGAGAAGGGTGTCCCGTCTTGGTTTTATTGAGGTGCGGTGCGCCCACAAGACATCGAAAGTTCTTGACCCACCTTCCTTTGTGCTGTCGGGCGCTTTGATTCCTTCGCCCGGGCTTGATTTGCGCGCTCTACTAAGCCATTGGTTTGTGGGTGTGTAACAAGCGAAGTGTTGGGTGATGTTTAACTTCTCGCACCAATCTTTGAAGGGGTTTCGCGAAATTGTTTCCGTTATCGAGATGATTTCACGGGTAATCCGAGCGGCATACGATGTTGTCCCGGACAAAGCGTTTCACACAGTTGCGGTGATTGTCGCCCTTGCTTTTGCCTCGATCCACTTGGTGAAGTAGTCTATAGCTACTATGAGAAACTTGAGACCGCTTCTGCTATTGGAAAAGGACACGCAATATCAATGCCCCATTTGTAGAATGGCCATGGCGCCGTGATTGGCGTTAGCTCGTCTTTGTGGTTGGCGCGGGGCGGGTCTATGAACTTGGCAATCATTGCACTTCCTTATTAAGTCCGCGCATCTCGATGCATGGTTGGCGATAGTATCGATCGCATGGCGCGTGCTACAACGGACCGTGGTCTGCGTGCATCTTGCATGAACCTTCATGGATTTCTCGCGACACGTAATTTGCTTGTAGAGGGCCGGCCGGTGAGCCATGGTTGGAGGAAAGAGCGTCGATGCGGTATGTTGTCTCGCATGATTGAATCTCTGCGTTGTGCGCGTATTCTGCGAGCTTCTTTACATTCTTGGGGTAATGTTCCTTTGCTTAGGAATTCCGTAATCGGTGTCATCCATGTAGGACCATCCTCCTCTATGACCGCGGAGACTTCCATCTCCGATATTGATTTGCTTTTCGGTGTTTCCACGGCACTTGCTTTGATAAGTGTGCGAAGCTTGTCGGCGATCTTGCTCGGTCGTCGCCTTGCGATTTTCTCCTCTAGGGACTTGCTTGATAGTAAATCTGTCAAAGCCTTTGATCGATGTCTTAGTCTTCTCAAGATCTTGAATCATATTCTCTTCTTTGGCGCGTATTCACCCAACACGTGGTTGGCTACTAGCAGGAGTCTACATTTGCTTCAAGTTCGTACACCCATTCGAGATGCAATCGTGGTCCGCGATTAGGGCTTCGTATTACGCCTCATTGTTTGTCGCGGTAAATTCAAAGCGCGGTGCGTAAGTGAATTCCATTCCTACGGGTTTGTGAGAATGAGGCCGACTCACGATCCGTCGCGCGCGAGGACCCGTCGTAAACAAAATCCATGGATCTTGTAGTTCCTTCTTGCTTGGTGCGGGTACCTCATCGATGTCGGCTTCTCGATGATGAAGTGCGCGAAACTGTCCTTTTATTGCGATGCGTGGTGCGTAAGAGATGTTGTGTTCGCTAGCAACACACTCCCATACAGGTCGTCTGGCGCATCGGGTTTGGAGATGATCGCTTGATGGGTTGATGCGTGATTACCGCTATCGGGTGCGCTTGGAAATATCGGGCGCGAGTCGCTTGGCGGCAAACACTAATGCCAAGACTAACTTCTCCATGGCCTTGTGGTTCATCTCCGTCTTCTTGGCGCTTTCTTGACAAAATAGATAGGGTTTTTTGAGTCCCTATCATTAGTAACTTCTTGTTGGCCCCCATGAGTTCTTGATAAATACATGATCGACTCTTCCCTGGTCGGGGTGCAGCGAGTGTTGGGGCGTTGCTAGATCTTTGTTTGAGTGTAGTGAAGGCTTTCCGCCTCCAGTCGTCACCGGAAGTCACCCTTTTTATACACTTCTTGAGTGTTTTGAAAAGAGGCAATGACTTTTCTGCGACTTAGGCAGGAACTGTTTAGGCCGCCGGTTTTCCGTTGAGGATTGGACTTCCTTGACGTGCGTGGTGAGGAAGTTCTATTACCGCCTTGTCTTTTCGGACAAGGTTTTATGCCGTCGGGTTCTATCGGTATCCTAGGAACATGCCTTGATGGCCTTAGAAGGTGCATTTCTTAGGATTGACTTCATGTTGATCTCGTAGAGTCTTGAGCGTCTCTTCTATGTCGCGCACAAGCTCAACTTGGTATGGCTTTTATGACGGGTCATCCACATAGACTTCGAGTTGCGCCCACTTTGTTTTCAAAGGCATTGTCTACTAAACGATAGGTGGCACCGCGTTCTTCAAGCCAAAGGGCATTTTGTATAACGATGCGCCTTGGCTTGTGTGGAAAGGCTGTTTTTCCTCGTCTTCCTTAGCCATCATGTATCGGTGATATCCGCATGCAGCGTCGAGAAAACACTTTAACGGGTATCCGCACAAGGACTCTATTTTCGGTCTATCTACGGTAATGGATAGCGATCCTGTGGGCATGCTTTGTTAAGGTCGGTGAAGTCTCGCACATTCGCCGACTACCGTCGCTTTTTGACCATTCTTGGGTTAGAAAGCCGATCGTGGTAGTAGACTTCACGCATAATTCCGCATTTACCAATTTACGTACCTCTGCGGTACTGCTGCGCGCTACGGGGCTTGGCCGCGCTTCTTACGGCGTGTCGGTGAGTACCCTTGCCGGTTCTCGGTTTATGCTCTGTGATCGGCGTGGTACCCGGTCATGTGTTTTGGCTCCCGCGAAAATATCCACGTTCTTTTGTAGGGGCGCGCACGGTGCTTTGCTGGTTGTCCGACAATGACCCTCGATGGTTATTTCTGTTACGGGTATTACGGGTGAATCGCGACCTTCAAGTTGGGGACTTTGGCGCGCCTTTGTTTGGGATCGGTGCCATTTCGCATGTAACCGTGTTACATTCTCTGTTTAGTACCGTGGCATTGTAAAGTAACAATGCCCCCCTACTGGGAATTTAAGCATCCGTCTTGTTGTTGATGGCACCAGCGCATGGGCGATATCCGGGTCTCCCAATAATGCCATTGTATGGCGAGGGGTTGATCACCATGAAGTCCATCGGGTTGTCGTAGAGTGCTCTGCGTTGCCAATCTTGACTAATGTCGCTTGATTGCCCATGGGCCATATCTTTTCACCGTGAAACCGGTGGCTTTGTCTTGCCGGGCTTAGCGGGCTGCGTATTCGGTCGTAGTCTTTTAAAGCAATGCTCATACATGATATTTGCCGATGCCCACCATCAATGTACATGCGGTGTATGTCGTGACCACCATGCGATTTCAATGGTGAGTGGCTCTGCTCTGCGTTGTCCATGATTAGAGTAGGGAAAGAGATTTCGCTTCTTGGAAAACTCTGGTGACCTTACATCTAGTGATTCGTTGCCGCGTTTGTATCATGTAGATTGTGTCGGCCTTATCTTTGGGTGTCTCCTTCTTGTTTCCATTCTTTTGTTTATCTCTTCCTCTTTAATGTTTTTAACCAAGTGGTCGATCTACCCTCTTTGACCATCTTGTCGATGAGTTAGCGCTTGTTGGACACATTCGTTAGTGGTGTGACCCTTTTGCGTGGTAGTCACGATATCCATTCCCGGTCGCCGATCTTACGGTGTGCGCATCTGCGGCGGTCTTGGGAAATTCGCGCCTTCATTGCGAGTATTTCCTTTGGGGTTTTGATCGAGGAGTGTACTGTCATTATCTCTGCCGCTCCTCACGTTGCGATAGCTCTATTACGGTTACTACCTCGGTCGTTCGATTGTCTCCCGAGTTGTTCTGTGACCGGTAACTCAGTGGTTCTTTTGCTATCCGCATGGTGGCTTCTCCCTGGACAAAAGACCGAGGCGCTTCATGAGTTCATCAAAGGTCTCGGGGATCTTGTCGTTCAACCTCTTGATGAGTTACGGATTATTAATCCCATTCATGAAGCCGAGATCTTTAGTACTTGAGGACATGCTTTAACTTGCATGCATTCATCTTTAAAGCGTTCCATGAATGCGCTCGTAGATTCTCCTTGGTCTTTGCTTTACCTGGCGAGTTCGACAGGATTTTTAGCGCACTTTTTCCGTTGAGTAAAATTTAGGCGGGCGCCTTTCTCAACTCTTCAAAACCATTTATGCTCCTTCGTGGGAGTTTGTTGAACCAGTTCGCGCGCTTCCCACTAGTGTGGAATTAAACATGTGGCACCACCTTTGGTTGTGGCCAATTCTCAATGGTCGCGGTGATTCAAAGATTTTAGGTGATCGTCGGGATCACTGTTCCATCATAGGTCTTGACATTTGTAGGCATCGCCTCTTCTTGTTCTCGGAGAAATCACTAATGCGTCGGTGAGCGCATCCACTTTCGGCGGCGCCATGGGAGACATGTCTTCCTCTTGGCTATCGCGTCTGTTTCTAGACTTCAATGTCTGTATCGCTATCCTCGTTGTCAGGAGTTATCGAAGATGAATTTTCCTTCTTACGGCGTTTGCGCGGCCGTCCTCAGTCGACTTATAGTGCGGATGCGAAGGGCTTTCACAGGGAATACTTTCGCCCGATCATCATGTACTACGGCTACCCGGTCTGGCGTGAACTTTGATGCGCCGTTCTTCTCTATCACTATCACTCAAGTCTTTGCGGTGAGATGTCTCATCACCCTCGATTCTCCTCCCGATTCTGTTGAATCTTGGGGTTTATGACCGCTTCTCTGCGCTTTTCTTTACGGTGGCGCGGTGGGGAAGTATCGTATTCGAATCGAAATTGAGTCGGGCTTTCAAGTTCCGACGATCTATTCTTCTCTTCCTCTTGCATGAGGCGGTTAATGTTTCGTAGTTTTGGGATACGAAAACTTACGGTGCTAATTCGTGCGACCCCTCAAGAGTGAGTGCGTTTGTTTTGCCGCTATACCCTTATCCGGCTGGTGCCTCGGTACCTTTGTCGGTCGGTTTCTAGCACCGATTGGAAGGGAGTAGTAAAGGCGGTCTTGTGATGGGTCTACTCCACTCGTGGTGGTTGTAGTGGCTTGGGTTGTTCGAGTGCGGTTCCACGGAGGAAGATCAAGTCTTGGCACGATCCCTTATTTTTAGCGGTTGGTTGTCCCAGTGCTGCTTGGGGTTAGTCCACTGCGACTTCTTCCCATGAGGTCATTGCGATCGGCGATTACCGTGCTTTGTCATTCTAGTGTTGGTTCTTAGTGTAGGGTCCCGGATGGCGCCACTTGTTGATACAAAAGTTGGGCGTTCTGGTTTGGAGCTCGGTTCTCGTACCAATTGAGAATTCTTGCTTGAGACTGCGCGCTAAGAGACAAGAAACACCGTTAGGCTTACAGTGGGATTGTCTCCACGATTATCCTCCGGCGTGAGTGAGTAATCGGTTTAGGGTTTAAGGAGTTTTAGGGTTATGAGATCGTACCTTAAGCGAGGATATGATTCCCTTTATATCATGCGGAATCCTTGTTGGTTCCGTGTTCCCCAACTTCGGCGTATCCGCCTAAGTCGGTTGGGAATGATTATCTCCTTATTTTAGAAGATATCGGATATCTATTCCGTAAATAGATTTGGGCTTGGGCTTCGTGAGCCCAAACGCTTATTGATATTGGCCCAGTTCGTGTCGGGCTTGTGAGTATTGGGCTGTAGTCGGGTTTATGACCCGACTCCGGACTATCGTCATCAAAATACATCCAACATCAAACCTAAACCTAAACACAACCATGACCCTGACATCACTCCTCAACTCACAATCTTTATACTTTTTGAAGAAACTTTTCACACCTGTTGAATTTAAGAGCATTGCTAATTACAAATGTTTATTTGGTTTATATTTCATATTAGAGAGAAGTGTACAATGTTGCTGAAACAAGACTCGAAAAGAGCAATAACAAAAAAAAAGATCTCAGATTTGTTCAAAGTATATTCGAATATTCAAAGATTTTTTAAAGATCTTACATTTTTGAACAAGAATCATCATAGATCTATAAGAAGTTTAACTTCTTTTTCTAATATCCAAACCATTTAAAAGAAAGAACAAAAACCGTAAACAGTTTCGTTCTTTTTGTTCGGTCAAAACCAAATACAAAACAACATAAAAATACCTACCCGAGACCCATTTAAAAGATCTTAGAGTCTTCTTTATTGTTCGGTTGTGATAAATGCTAATAGAAACAGTAAGAAGTAACCAAAGTGTTGTTTGATTTTTGTGAAGATATTATAATTAAAGGATATTTCGTTTGGGTACTATTATTAGAAGAAGAATACATGATCTGCTTCTTTTGTTTTGAGAAAAAATATATGTGGTGGCTGGTGAAGTGTGTTACAGATTAGGTTTACTAAAGTTTAAGGTTAGTATTGGATCATTGGTGGGCCTTTTTTATTTTCAAACTTGGGCTATAACTTCATAGTTCTTATGGGTTTGGTGACATACGGTTGTAATAATTAGTAGAGATGAGTTCAACTAAAATACAATGTTATTGTAAAAAAGGTAAGACAAAATAATGGCCTTTAGATGATCCAATCAAAGGTTTATATGACTAATGGCAGTTTTGTGATTTTAAAAACTTCCAAATATATTAATCAAATTAGAAAAATAAAGAAAAAGGACAAGTCTTTTTCTAATAGAAATGGTCAACGAGTTTTGTTCGGTTATCAGATTTTGCAAAATTCATGGAGGCTTTTTCTCAATCTCCAAAATGAATGTGCTAAGACAATTGAAGATTTTTAATTTTATTTTCTTTTTAATTCATCTTTATTATTCGTAACTCGAATCAACTAGTTTGTTTTTAATTTATCTTTACGCTAATGAATTTTTTTGGGAACAATTTAAGGTCTGGTGAATTATCGATGATAACAAAGATTCTGATGATGATGGACGATGATAATACTTGACTTGATGATGAACGTCAATGATGTAGATGCATGATATCGTAATCAATAATGATTATGATGATACATGGTGATCGATAATGATTTTGATGATACATGGTGACGAATTTAATGATCGTTGATAATGAAGATGCAAGTCCGATGATGACTTGAGATGTAAAAATGATAATGATGATGATGGTATATGATCATGCAAAACCGATGATGATGACAAATGTAATGAAGCATTATTACACTGTCTCGTGTCTACTTGTGACTACAAGAAATCGCCATTTTAACATCCTCCTTCTATAATATATCTACCGCCTCAATGTTGGCCTAATATTGTGCGTATACTTTACTATTTTTTACGCAATAATTTGTTATCGCTTAAACTAATTCAAATGTAAAAGTTTCCTTATCCGTGAAGTTATTGTGAAAGAAAATTTACAAATAAAAAAATATTGATCACCGATGATTGTTGTTACAGAGTATCCGCCGCTGCAACGAGTGAGTATCATGCTATTTACAAATAAGTACGTTGCAGCTAATGATGCATATTAATAAGTGACATATTTGTGTTTTTGCTAAATTACATTTCTTTTTGTAATGACGTCTATTTTAACTTATATTTCAAAGATGCTACTTATCTTACTTTCTTTTGTTTAGACCTTATGTTTATTTAGATATAAAATAGTTTTTTTTTAAACTCATTTTAATTTAAATTATCATTCATTTGTATAATTATTTTAGAAAAAAACAGTATAACCAAATAACATTTGTTCGCGGCAAAATATAATCACAGGTATCCATGCCGCATTCTTGTGAGTACCTGCTAATACTACTTAATAATCGTTTGGGACTTGCTTAAAAAAAAGTCTTAAAAGTGTAAAGCCAACACACTTCTAATATAAAGAAGTCTCACATTGTAATATAAGTCAACACTTATATACTTGTAACAACCTCAATTATATATGTCTTTAATTAAATATGTTTGTAACAACCTCAAATATTTACACAGCCCATTAAAGCTTGTAATTGCCCATCTAATCTATCATCATGACTGTGATTTAAAGAAAAGGAAAAAAACGTCTAGACATTAACTACCTTTACTATAATATAACACAACCCTCTTTTTTACTATTGCACCATCTTTCGCTTCTTTTATTCCATAGTTTATATCTCCACTTTTTTTCTTACTTTCTCTTCTAATTTGTTTTCTTTCTCTAACTTGCAGGTTATCTATAGTTGAATCATCCATTTGCATACCTTTAAACCTAGAAGTTGTAAGTATGTTTTAGCTCTCATCTTTTACGTTATTTTTTTCTTTTTGTGTGGGGGTTGGAAAATATAGTTGTGACGCTATGGAGGCTGAGACATGGAGAAAGATCGTGGAGGCGCGAACGTGTACGTACCAGTTAGTCTATATATATAGTGGTCTCAACTTTTAAATATATATATATATATATATATATATCTTATGATGTTGTGCGTTCACAATTCAAGTGGGTAGATCCATGAAAACGTAAACAGGTTATTGTGCTCACAAGTGGATTCAACTCCATGTTTTGGCTGGTAATATGGATCTCAGTATCTCCACTATATATGGCACTATTTTAGAATATGGTCATCATACAATGGATCTTGGCCTACATTTGTAAGTTATTATGTCTTCTACAATTCTTTTTCTCCACTCTCATCATCTATGAACGCTTTAAATGCGACTATCATTTGAAGTTGCGCCGTGTTTTTTTTTTCTTTGGCTTGAAGCTCGTTTTCTCAAATCATGAGCGATCGTGTGATGAAACAAAAAATGCCGGAAGATGCTGTTAAAGAAAATAAATAAAAAACTGGAAGATGGAGTGGTATGATGACTATGATCAATAGTACAAAAAGCCTACAATATAAAGTCTTCATCGATTATAGTTTATCTCATGCATGAAGTTTGGTTAATCATTTATGGTACTTGTATAAAATGTAATTAATCTGCCTATAAAACACTATATTTGTTGTTATTGATCGAAACACTAGATATATAAAAATTAACCATATACTTGGAATATGGTGTTGCTTTGCAACTAATAAAATATGTAATAAAGCGATAGATACTTATATTGTGTAAGTGGCCGGTGACAATCAACTTCAGAAAAGTCATAAAGTTCATTGAAAAATAAATTAGCACAATCATGAAAAAGGTTATTTGTTGCTTGTCCACAACACCAAACATTGGTATTTGATATGTATATAAAGGGACAAGTTATAGATGGGATGTATGTATAAATTGCAAGATGTATGGAGTTTTTATGTAAGAGTACAAATAATGTAGCAGGTATGGAGTAATGACTTTTGAGTATAGATGGGATGTTTTTGTACAAGATGGTTCGAAATGGCAAGGTGTGAATGTGTGATTATGTTTTCTTGTCAGTTACATTTTTTTTTGTTCATGTGTTATATATGTTACATCTCCGTAAATCTAATTTGAAGTTAAATAATAAAAATTATAAGCTTAAAAATTTATGAAATTGAACGTAGAAAAAAGTTAAATACCTTTATGTATGGACTAGAGTGTGGACATAAAAGTTAAGGATAAAGCCATGAATATCAAAATGGCGATAATGGACATGATATATATGTTTGGAGTTGGAGCAGTTGTTTGAGTACTATAGCTTAGAAAGTCACAAAGGTTAAGATTGCGTAGAAAAAGCATGTATTGTGTCGTGGTTTGATCAATGTGACAAAAAGATCATTTCAAAAATATGACTTCTAAATATAATATAATTAAATATGAATTATGTTGCCAGACAATATCATTTAAGAGAAGTAAATTAGGGTGGTTGTGGGAATTATATCTATTGATAGGTGAAGATGATGACTAAAAGTAGAGTCTTGTATAATAATTAGACGAAAAAGCGTTGCTAAGTAAAATATTTATTAGAGCAAGGGGTGTCGTCCTCGCCACTTCTCGTCGTTGCAAACGTGGCAACTCGCCACTGCTTTTCACATCTCGCCACCATACCATCGTGGCTCGCCACAATGGGTTTCGCCACTTAAACGACGAAGTAAACGACAAAAGAAAATATTAACCGTTTCATTTACAACGGATACATTTATCAATTTATTAACTTTTCAAATTCAAAACCATTTCACACACACAATACTTAAACAACTCTATAAATATAAACCACACTCTACACAAAAAAATCACATTTCACACACACAATTTAATTTCAAAATTCACATTCTCTTTACGCAACAAATGGGCATCGCCCCATTCATTCTTCATATCGATATGCGAGCGACGTTCAAAATCAATGCGAGCGATGATGAGGCTAGAAAAGAGGCTATTATCGTGTCATCCAATTGTTTGAGGACAAAAGGAATGAGAAGCTGCGGATGAGAGGCAATACAAGACTTGCAACGACATCAACCTTTGAGCGAAAAGGTGTTATCGAGAAATTTCGAAGGAGGAAGCCGCGGTATGTGAACTTATTGACAAAGTTGTGGAAGTGTGTTCAAAAGATATCGAACAACATCACCACCAAAGTCATTGGAGCTATCGGGTGAACAAATATGATAATCCGGAGTCTACGGTGAGGATCTTGATGAGCGAGGCTTTGTCTCGCCTCGAGGATTATATACCTCGCGTTTGATCCTACGGAGGACTTTTCGGATTAGGGTTTAAAAGTTATGTATTTTTAGTATGGTTTATTTTCGTGCTGTAAGTTTTATTTATTTTTATTTTTTCCAGTATGTTTTTTTTATTTTGCGTATTGTAGTTGTATTTTTATTTTAAATGAATGAAATGAATTTATTTGTGTTGGAAAATATGAAAAATAAATAAAATGATAGTGGGTGGGGCCCAAGTGAAGAGAAGTGGTGATGTTGTGATTGGGGGTATTTTTTGTTAGTGTGTTGGAGTGATGTGGAGGTGATGTGTGGCACGTGGGCAGTGAAGAGAAGTGGTGATGTTGTGATACCCCTTGCTCTTATTATAATTATATAATAAAGCCTATTCTCAATAGTTAAAGAGTTGAAATACATGTCATGAAATTTTTACATCCGTACATTTATCGTAAAAGAAATGTAAAATTAAAATCGTAATTTACCGAAAATTAAATACGTAAGTTTATTGTTAGAAAAACATATAAATGAAAACGTTTTACTTCTAAAATTTAGTCGTGGTGCCACACAGATGCGTTGCGGGTCGCTAGTTTCAAACAAAGAGTTGTGTTGTTTTAACCAAGTTATTGAGCTACTTTTGATCTATTGTTTTTAATTATCATGATTTAATTTCATTAACAAATCCCACATGAGTAGAAAGTAAAAGCAATAAGATCTTTATAAATGCAAAGTGCATATATAGAGGTAACTTAGTTTTTTGAATACCACAAAATAAAACTGGTTAGTGGTATTTGTGCTTATTGAGTTTTAATTTTTCTTCTTTTTTTTTTATTTTATTTAAGTGAAATTATTAAGCAAGATATAAAACTTTCTTTTTTACATCATGTTTATCTTTTAACTATAACGAGGTGATTACCCCCGCCGCGTTGCGGCGGACGTTTTACGAAACATATTTAGATTTTTTGGATATTAAATGGTTTTCGTTTTTGTAATTTTTTTGGTTGGGTAACGGTTTCTGTTACCAAAATGGGTTTTTTTTAGAGGAACCTTTTTTTAGAAACTAATAAAATACTTTTTAGACAAATTTAGTTTACTCGGGCTTTAAGTAGCTCATGTACTTGTTTAGTTGTTTTTTTCTTTCATTGTATCTATTTTCACCTACTCTCATTCTCGATCCCCAAATGGCAACCAAACCTAATGTTGAAGAGATTATGGCTGCGTCTGGTTCCGATGATCTTGCAAGTGCTTATAAGTTTTTGTTTAGCAGCGAAGTGACTGAAGATCGTAATTTCCTGATTCGTAGGGAGGAGGAACGCAACCAGTTGGTTGGGAAACTTCAAAAACGTGAACAGACGACTATTGAGACTCATTGGTTTGGGCCTTTGAATGAAAAGGCTGTTGCTGGTCTGGAAGGATTGGTAGAGCTTAAGCGTGTTGATCGTCAGACTCTGCTGGCTCTTGAAGGTTTAAATGAGGCGATTCGTGATGGTATAGCCGAGAAGAAAAAGCAAGTCGCGTTCATGGAGGTGGAGGAAGCGCTTTCGGACGGTTAGTGTGGTTCCCGGTTCCTTTTGTTGGTGTTAGGTCTTTCTAGGTTAATATTAGTGTTGAACAGTCGTTAAATAGGTTGCTCGTGTAAATTTTTGGGTATTGTATTATAATTATTAACGTATGTACAGTCAATGGGTGGATGTAACCTGTAATGGGTTACAATTTTGTTTTCCTGGCCATAGTTCACCCATTGAATTGAAGTAGTTGTAACAATGTTTTATTAATGAGAAATTATGGCATTTAGCTTGTGTTTATTTTGTTCAGTTTTCCTGTTAGGGTGTTATTGTGTTGTCAGTGTTTTTTATGTTTGTTTTAGTAATCGCTTCATTGTATGCTAACAGGTATATATTTTAGTGACGCATACGCTTGAATGTTTGAGTTTTTTTTTTCTATCTGTTTGCCGCAATTTGTTTGTCTGCAGTTCTGGTTTTGCCGCTATTTTTTGTTACTTTTACGAACTGTCAAGGGACACAAAAGACTTCTATTTCTATAGTGTATGTATATGGCGCAGAGGTTTTAAAGAGTGCTTTCAACGCATATATAGGTATTAGATGGGCCAATGTAACATATACACAGGTGTCTCAAAATTGTTGTGGCACCGAGGTACCACAACCATAGCTTTATATATATTTATGTAACCACACCATACAGGTGTTACGGACTTTTACAAAATGTGTGGCTTACTGTGTTCCTGGCACGGTTATCTGCTACGTCTATGTACATAGTTGTCATAAATTTGTCGGTTTCGAGTTCTATTACAGTTTGCATCTTTTTACTAAGACTTATATGGTCATTATACAAAAGCTATTTTAGTTTCTGAGCCACTTATGATTTCATATTGGTTAACCTGTCTTTTGCTTTTTCGCTTCTGGCTCCTTCTCTTCTTCTGTTGACGGTTCAAAGAGTTGTTTTTTCACACTGGTTGTTGATAACGGTAGCAGCACGGATTTCTTTTCTGCGGCCTCTGCTGATGATGGGGGTGGAGTAAGAGTTTCTGTCAGGAGTTCGGTCACAGCTGCTTGTTCTTCCATGACCGCCGCAGTTGAAGAGCTGCCTTCAGTTTCAACTGGTGGGAGCAATGGCGGTGTTGCATCTTAAGCATGGTCTAGGATTAGTCTTGGAAACCCTTTGCGGCTGCCTGTTCCGAAATGCACCCTGAACCGGTGCTTTGTCTTCTCGAGGTCTTTGATTATCGGAGGCAGAATGTAGGGATTTCTATCCGATATATAACTGATGACTTCTATGCAAGGCGGTAAAAGTGAGTGAGCCTGTGGGCTAAAACAACCAATGACAACAGTTCCTGTGACGTCTGCAACCACACTCCTGAAACGGAAATGTGGAAATAATTAGTATCTCTGAATGGTTATATCTGTAAAAGATCACTTGTATTTATAAATTCTGAAGATGTATTAGATACTTGTAAGTTGAGTTTGTATCTGTCCCGGATTCCTGACAATGCCAGTGAGGGCGTTTATCTTTGATTTTTTATTACAAACCTTGCATCTGTTCATGTACCATTCCATATTTTCTTCGATCTTTGTTATAACTCCCTCAATGGTAAAGCTTTCTTCTTGCTGTTTCATAACTGCTGTTAACACATTATAAAGTTTTATGTTGTATGGAAAGTACGTGTGTAGATTACCATAACAGTTTCGGGGTTGATTTGCAAAAGTTCTACAATTGTTAATGGTGGCTGTATGGTCGGTTGCTGGACCCGCTGTTGCTGGCTTGTCTCAAATGTTAGCGGCAGAACTGGTCCAAGTAACTCATTGTACCTGCATATAAGGTTAATTAATGTACAGATAGGCATTTATAAATTTTTATTGGTAGCATACTATTATGCTTGTCGCGCTTACACTGCACGTATATGATTCACCTCCGGTAAGTCAGGGTTCAAATAGTAACTTGTAGCAGGGGTTCCTGAAAGTTGTATGGTTCCGCCAAATCATTTGACTATCTGAACCGTGACCATTATGACCTACCGCTCATTGTTCATAACATCCATTTCAAACTTTACTGCCATCTCGTTCCATAAACTTAAGGTGATGTTGTTTCCGCTGATAAGAAAAGGAATCATTTTCAATTTTGTTATTTTATTGTTGTAGTAAATTTTAAGTTAAGAGTTAGTTTTTACTTCAGATTCTTGATTTGTATGTTCTTCCGGAGTATGCGGTTCGTTGTCGAGTTTCCGAATTCCTTGATCCTGCTCACGTTATGGATAATACCAATATAGTCTGCACACGTATCCCAATGTTATGTTATTTGTGTGTTATTATGCTTGTGAAAAAATTATATTTTTACCTGTCAGAATCGATTCACGGTTGTCAGCACGTGGTCCAAGCTCGTTATAAGCAGCGAAATTGAAGTAATGGTTGGGAAAGCTGTCATCTGGCATTGGGGTAACCTGTGTAAACTTTCCGAAAAGGAGTGTTGTGTCGTTTTTCAAGTTACATTGCCAGGTGTCTGTTGTCTTTGATCCAAACCTTTGAATTCTGTAGCATGAGTTCATTTCCATACTTGCTTCAAATTGTCTGATATCTCGTACTTCCACATTTGCTTGTATCGCGTTCCCCTGTATTGACAAACGCTATATATACTAATTGTCTACTTATCTCTATTTTTATGATGTGAAGTAGATTTGTGTTACCTGGCTGTCAAGCAATATGAAGCATAGACCGATCGGGTTAGGGTCGGGTACATTTCTTGCAATCCACTTACGGTAGACCTTAACTTCTAGGACTTTATTTGCTACGTTGGGATCGGCTATGGGGAGTTTGCCTTTGTCCTTCGGTTCTACAAGCACTGTTTGTTGAAGTGCAGCTGTTTCAGGTTCTACTGTTGGCATTTTGCCTTTGTCCTTTGATTATGTAGACAGTTCCCCCCGGGTCAGAACTGTTTCTTCACCTTCTTTTGACATTTTAAATTATTGTAAGTCTTCAACTATTAGCCTGCACATACTTTAAGTAATCAGAAAGTGCTGCACGCGTTTTATAAAGACGATATTAAAACTGTAACAACCATTGGTATGGAACATATGTTTGGTCTTGTGTGTGTGTCATAGACTATGTAACTGTTAAACTTAATCAACCTATGTGATGGGTGATAACGGTAGATATATGTTTTATATTGTTGGAACAGATTAGCCTAACAATGTGGGAAATGGTGTCGATGTGCGAAGTGTAATAGTGGCTGTAAATAGTCTATGTATGGCCATATTGTGTCTTCATATTTATGTGTGCTACATTAAGAAAGACTGGAAGGAAAGTTATCGAAAACCTGACGTGACATAATTTGGTTCAGGAAATCTGTGTAGACTATGTTTTTTGTGGTGTTAAAAGGTTTTTCTGGTTGGTTTCCTATGACAATTTTTTGACCTTCGGGTGATGTAGCTCTGGATAAAGCCACGTATAGTTGCCCATGTCCGAATATAGGTTCGGGCAAATACACGCCTATTTTTTCCAGCGACTGTCCTTGACGTTTATTGATTGTCATCGCATAACATAGCTTAATAGGGAACTGTTTTTGCTTGAATATAAACGGCATCTTTTCCTCTTTGAAAGTTAATATGATCCTTGGGAGAAAGGAGCTGACTAACAATCATACGTGTTCCATTACATAGTCCTCCGGTTAAGTTTAAATTTCGTAGGAGCATTACAGGGACACCTTCTTTAAGTTCAAGTTTATGTGGGGGTATGCCTGGAAAGTTCATTGAATTCAGGTACTCAATAGGGTAAAGCAGTTTTGTTGCGCCACCATCGTTACTAACAGGTACAACATCGTCCACACTCCTATAAAATTTTGAGGTTCCTTGAACTGTTTGAAGCACGTGATCATTTATCACGTCAGCTGTTTCGTTTTTCGGGCAGACGATTGCTTTTTGCTGGAACGCCATTGTTGTCGGTGTTCGCATAGATGGAGCATCGTATATAAAATCAATTAACTGCGACAGACCATCGTCATTTGACTAAAAGCAGTACCTTTCCGGTATCTGCACCCACTTCGTATTATGTGGATCGTCCGCGTCATACTCACCAATATTGCCGTTGCCTATATTCAATAGCCATTCTGAAAAGTATTCAGTTTCCTGTCTCTCTGAATCTGTCATACACGGTCTGCGAAGTCTCATGTTCTCTGATAAGAAAACAATTCTAAAATGTGGCCATAGGTATGACTGCACTATTGATGTTGCAATGATAACTTCCTTGGAAGCACCCTTCTTAACCGACAACGTTTGTCTAAAGTCCCCGCCCAACATCATTGGCTTCCCACCAAACATACAACCCGGCGTGTCCAAAACGTCTCTAAGAGTTCTGTCCACGGCTTCGAAACACTTCCTTTCATTCATCGGGGCCCCGTCCCATATTATTAACGCCGTCTGTTTCAGCAGCTCACCCAACTGAGTATGTTTCTTAATCGTGCAGACCAACTCATCTCTTAGTAGCAGAGGTATTTTGAACCTTGAATGTGCAGTTCTAACAGAAGGTAGTAATAACGATGCTATACCTGACGATGCGACTGCTAACACTATTTTCCCTTGTGCATGAAGTCTAGTGATAATCGCCTTCCATAGAAACATTTTCCCAGTCCCTCCGTGGCCATATACATAGGGTAATTCTTGTTTCTTTGACACAATTGCCTGCATAATAGTATCAAATACAGCTCGTTGTGCTTGGTTCAGCTGCGGTATTAACCGTCGGCTTTCTGCATCCATTTCTGCACGGTTATAGTTTTTTTCTTCCATAACTGCTCGGTTATTGAAAATCCTAAGCAAGTCTGGTGGCAGTGCACGCAGGCCAAAATCTTTGAGGGATTTTCCGTGCATGGCCAACAGCACTTGTAACTCATATAAATCCCATCCTTCTAGTTCCGGATCATTCACAAACAAACGATGTATGCCCAACAACTCTGATAATACTCTTGGAATATCGTCTGACATTTTCCTCCAAAACATGTGCCACAAAGGTAACGAATTAGAAATGTCTGTGAATAAAAGGATCTGTGAAAACAGTGATCTGAGTTATGATGCAGTTGTTGTAGCCGAAGATTCTTGCAACGCTACTATCCATTCCTGATCATCCTGTAACGGACCCATAGCCTCACACGCAGCTCTGTTCGTACTATAGATATGCCCATTAACTGTGCGGATTGCAACAAATGACCTGCAACCCCTTTGATGACATTGCAGCATTCATTGATAAAACAAATCACCCGTTGCTGGATGCACGTATGTGAGCCTTCCAATGGCGGGCCTGTTCAAATGTTGCCTAGGAGACGAAGCTTTGTCATTTTTCGACCACACAAACTCTGAAGAGAATTCCAAATATGTCAAGTGCCTTCCGAACGAAAATGACTCATTAAACGCCAACCATTCTGTCAGCGTTGTCTTCCTCGACTCTGGATTATTTAGAACCGACTGAACCGTTTGACGACTTCTGAAAGCAATCGTCTGCATATCTTCTAAGTGTACCGCGAGAATATGAATTGCCGGATCTCGGCTATGTATATCGAACCCGAAAATTCGCCAACACGCTTCGTGAGGACCTATATATCTAGCGTCAAAAAAATTCTTTATCTCATCAACGGGACAGTGTGCAGACACATTTGATGTAGACGTTTTAGATAAAGCCTCGCCGGGTTGATACGTCTGTCGGCTTATCCGAGCAACAATCCGATCCGCACCTTTAGAAATATATTTGAACAGGTATTTGATCAACATTGTCCAACCACAATATTCAACGTTTATATGTGCGTAAAACGTCATACACAAAGCACGGTTATAGGGAACGACATACGCGTTGTCCAGTCTCACTCCGCGACGCATCCTGACTTGTCAATGAATGTGGAGGTACAATATTCTTTTGGAAAATATTTCTTGCAACCTGTCCTATTCTGCATACACGTAGCGTTCGGAAAAGCGTTTCCACAAGGACCGTGAACCATGAATTCTGATATTACCCTGAACCCCTCGGGGTCTTGTTCAGGATCTGGAAATTCTACGCTAATATATCTGTCCACCTCGGCTGGCGTCATGGTGTTGGCGGGACGGTTGACCAAGAGTAATATGTTACAATGGGGAAGCCCCCTGTGGAAAACTAGAAGGGGGGGGGGGGTTGAATAGTTTTGCCGATTTTACGTTAGTTTCAAAAACTTTAGATTCGTTAATATGTGAGATCTTATGGATGTGGAGAAAGTATAGATCTAATGATAAAGCAAGTAAATAAAGTAAATCGAAAGGAAAGAAAAGACACAACCGATGTATAGTGGTTCGGCTACAAGGACACCTTCCTTGCCCTACTCCACTCCCCGAGTCACCTACTCGAGAGTTCAAGCACTATGTCAACAAACTCCTTCACTTGGCGAGAAGCCTTCCATAGCGTTGCTTACACTTTTAGGTACAAAGGTAGATACCAAGTCCGTAACAAGGTGGACCAAACCAACACGACTATTACACAACAACTATGTAAAATATCAAATACAAGATCTTCGCTCATGTAAATCTTGCGGAGTGACAAATCAATCAAGGACCCTTGCTTGGATGACTTGTATAATGCTCGTGATCTCGCCTTAGAAGGACCTATATGAGGATCACAATAGAAAGAAAGAAGAACAACCCTCTAGATCAGTGATCTATATGTTAGAAGAGAATGAGAGTGTTTGAGAGATTTAGTAAGAAGAGGGTGAGTTAGAATGAAGAAATGGCTCTCTATTTATAGGCAAAATCTTCACCGTTCCGGATCCCACGGATCCTTCCACTGGGATCCGTCTAGTGTAATCCTAGGGATCCGTGGACGCTCCTCTTGCCCATGGGTTTTTGGTTATGGGTTATGGGTCATGGGTTATGGGTTGGTCCATGGGTTTTCTTTAGATTCAATGTATCTAAGTATACATTGTATCTAGCCAACTCGAGTATGGGTTAAGATCCATGGGTTATGGTCCATGGGTTATGGTTTTACCCATCCTTAATAAACTATTACAACAAATGCTTAAGTACTACATTTTGTATTTAAATGGCTATATGTAAATGCTTTACAAAAATAACATGTATCCTTATAATTATACTTAAGATAACATTATATTTGTTATCAACAAAACACAAAGAGATCGAAAAATATTAATAAGCGTTTTACGGTTTATTTGTATTAACAATCTCCCCTTTTGTTGATGACAAACATAATGTTATGATGAGTAAACTTAAGAATAGATGTAATTTTGAAAGCCCCTAAGTTTTACTTCTTCTCCCCTTTTGTCGAAACAAAAGTTAACCATGAAAGAAATAAACGCTAACTCCCCTTGACCGTAGCTCCCCTTGTTTGGGGTGTCAAGAGAAGAAAAATAAAATCCTACAAAAGAAAGGTTAGTAACATGCTTAAATAATCTTGTGATTGACGAGAATCAAGATTGGGAGCCAAGGTATGTAAACACGGCCTTGTAATAAAACAACAAATTGTAGTGGTATTTATGCCACGTACAAGCATGTAACAATAAGAACAAGACTTGTTCTTGAAAATGACTTCAAAAGAAAAAAAATACTAAAATTAGAAAAATAGTAGTAGTGATTCCTTCCATGCTTGCATAATGTTATGGATGGAGGTTTTGATGAGTGATGATATTGATGTGATCAAGGATGAGGTTGAGTATGAAACGCATTTCTTCCCTAACTTCTATTGCGATTTCCCTAGTGGATTGGCAATGTTCACAATGTAAATGATGTGGGTAATGAGTGCGGAAGTTTTCCAGGTTGTTTTGATTTTAGTTATGCGAAAGATGTGGTGGAAAAATAGGAAAATATGGATCAACATCCGGGATGTTTGTAAATGGTGGTGGAAAAGAACCTAGACGTTCTTGTAATGTGATGGGAGCTAATAGTGGTGATGTTTCAAGATATTTGGAAAATAGTATTTGGAGATGTGGGGGGTGTTGAAAAGACTATTTCTTTTTGTTTAGGTTGTTTGGATCTTGTTGGAGTCTTAAGGAGTTCCAAAAGAGTGACTTTAGGTGGTGATGAAGTTGGTATACTTGTTGGTGATGAGGGAGGTGCTATAAAGGAAACATCTTGTGGTGAGTTGTTGGTTGAGGAAGAACCATTTGAGGTTGGTTTTGCTAAGCAGCAAGATCGGATACTAATCCGTGCGGATATCCTAGAGTTTGATTGTGGTATTTTGGATGGTGGTAGTACAAAGGTTTGGGTATCATGAAGATGATTGTTTGTACTAGGTGATTCATCTAAAGGGTTTGTGGATGACATGGTGTATTGTGTTTGTGAGGATGAGATGGATTATGCAAGCATTTTGGGAGTTCTATATATAGAAAACAAAGCATTGTAATGAATGCTTGACTCGAAATGTGGATTAAAATCTAATGATTAGATATGAATTTAAGGCATGTGATCATGAGAACACAAGCATTAAAGAACATACTCCAAAAATAAAACAAATGTGGATTTTCATCCAAAGTGAGAAGAATAGAAGGTAAAAACAACTGCATCTCACGGATCCCACGGATCCTTCCTTGAGGGATCCGTCCGGCAAGATGAATTTGGGATCCGTGGGTCTGTGATTCAGCAGACACAAAATTTTCCTTTGGAAACATTTTTGCCTATTGTGCCTATATGCAAACTATTTGGAGTTGCGGTTATCTCGACCTCTAAAAGGAAAAAGAAAAATAAACTAGAAGTAGAAAAAGCATCCTATTGAGATAACCCGAAAACACATATTTAGTACACAAGTACGTAATTGAGTGTTATCAATGCTCTAATTCATTGTTGCTTAAATGAATGTACCCGAAAACACATATTAGTTATGTGTCCCTTTAGCATTCAAAAGACATGAGATCAATGAAAAGAGTTTTACTTTGTATTAAAAATGAAAAAGCGATTTGTCCTAGACGTGAGAAATTGCTTTTGTGAAATTAATCTGAAGGTATCATTCTTTTAGAAAATATTTTGAAAAGAGTTTTCTTTGAAAATATGTGTTTGAGAATAATAAAAAATAAGAAAGCTATAAGTTGAAAACTTATCTTGGGTTTTGAAAATTCCGTATTGTTTGTGAGTTGTGCGTGAAATAGAGATCCTAGACTCGGAAAGAAGAAGGCTAGTGTTTACATACCTTGTAGAGTCAAATAATTTACGACGTTTGTTCCATTAGACCAAGACCAAGGCAAGTAGGTTGAATTGTTCCCTTCAATGGTTTGGTGAGGGCGTTGGCTATGTTGTCTTCGGATGCTACCTTCTCAATAGAGATGTTCCCTTTGAACATTGTCTCTAAGAAGTGATGTCGAATCTCTATATGCTTTGTGCGAGAATGCACTAGGATTCTTGCTTAAGTCGATGGCACCTTTGTTGTCACATAGGATGGCTATGTCGCTAGATGAATGTCGAGTCGACTAACGCTTGTTTCATCCATAGTGCTTGTTGGCATGCTTTCACGGCGGAGACATACTCGGCTTTGGTTGTTGATATTGCTAATGCCGTTTGTTTCTTAGAAAACCAAGATGTTAAACAACATCCCATAAAAGTACATACCCCACTTGTACTTTTCTATCAACGTAATCACTGCATGGTCGAATCGCATATACAATTGTTTCTACTCCCGTGCCCTTAGGATACCATAATCCTAATTGTGTTGTACCCTTAATGTATCTAAATATCCTTTTACGACTTCTAGGTGTGATATTTTAGGTTTTATTGAAACCTAGCACATAAGCAAACACTAAACATGATATCAAGCCTACTTGCCTTGTGAGGTAGAAGACTACCTATCATGCCACGATATTTAGTATTATCTACGGATTCGCCGTCTTCATCTTTTGTGAGTTTGGTGTCGGATGACATTGGTGTCATAATTGGTTTTGACTCTTCTAGACCGAATTTCTTTAACATCTCCTTTATGTATTTAGATTGATTAAAGAAGATACCATCTTCTACTTGTTTAATTTGTAGACCAAGAAAGAAACTAAGTTCTCCCATCATACTCATCTCGAACTCGTCATGCATGATTTTAGAGAAATCATCACACATGTCTTGACAAGTGGATCCGAATATAATATCATCTACATATATTTGCACTATGATTATATGTGACTCTCTTTTCTTAGTAAAAAGTGTGTTGTCAACTAACCCCATGGTATAGTTGTGTTTAATTAAAAATGACTTGAGTCTATCATACCAAGCTTTTGGAGCTTGTTTAAGACCGTAAAGAGCTTTCTTTAATTTATATACATGTTTCAGTTTTTCAAAATCGATGAAGCCCGGAGGTTGAGCTACGTATACTTCTTCATTAATGAAACCATTTAGAAAAGCGCTTTTGACATCCATTTGATAAAGCTTTAGATCACTAGCACAAGCATACGCAAGAAGTATTCTTATAGACTCTAATCTAGCCACGGGGGCATAGGTCTCATCAAAGTCTATTCCTTCTTGTTGGTTATACCCTGGGCAACGAGTCTAGCCTTGTTCCTAGACACTACTCCGTTTGCATCTAATTTGTTTTATAAACCCATTTGGTTCCTATTATGGTTTGATTACTAGGTGGAGGGACAAGCGTCCAAACATCATTAGACACAAATTGATTTAGTTCTTCTTGCATAGCCATTACCCAACTCTCATCTTTTATGGCTTCTTGTGTATTCCTAGGTTCTATGGTTGAAGCGAAACAAAACAAGCTACTTTGATTTTGAACTTGAGACCTTAATGTTCGATTCGTTTAGCTTTCCTATGACTTTATCTACGGGGTGATCTTTGGACTCTTTAATGTTTATGATTTCATTATTTAAAGGTTCTTCTTCTTCATTTATCTTTTCTTTATTACTATAGCATCACTTTCTATGATCTCGTCATCGACAAGAGGTGGAGAGGGTTTGGGTGGACTTTCATCAAATTTTATATTTAATGACTCTTCTACCTTCATTGTTTCTTTGTTTAATATGAGTAAGCTTTGCTATTTGGCTTAATAACCTAGAAAGATACCTTCGGTTGATTTAGGATCAAATTTTGTAAGGTAATCTTTAGTGTTAAGAATAAAACATTTGCTTCCAAAGACTATAAAGTGATTTAACGTAGGCTTTTTGCCTCGGAGTAACTCATATGGAGTTTTACCTAAGATTGGTCTTATTAAGACTCGATTGAGTATGTACGTTGAAGTATCAACGGCATTACACCAAAACTTTTGAGGTATGGATTGTTCATTAAGTATTGTTCGACTCATTTCTTGTAGGGTTCTATTCTTTCTTTCTACTACCCCATTCGATTGTGGAGTGCGTGGAGCCGGAAGTTGTGAGTAATACCATTAGCGCCACAAAAGGCTCCAAATTGCACTTCATTATCGAATTTCTACCATGATCCGTCCTAATGGACACTATAGGACTTCTAGTTGTCTTTGGATCTTTTGCTTAATATTTCAAAATAATTAAAGGTTTCGTTTTGTTCTTTAAAATTTTGTCCATGTATACCTAGAGTAGTCATCCACTATGACCAAAGTGTAGTAGTTGCCTCCATAACTTTGGATAGCGGATGGACAAAATAAATCCATATGTAGTAATTCTAGACACCTAGTTGTTGACACCATGTTTTTAGCTTTATGACTAGAATGAGCTTGTTTTCCTACATTACAAGCATCACAAAAGTGATGTTCATATTTTAACTTAGGTAGATCTCTTACTAGATCTTTGGATGATAGCGATTGAAGAAGTCGATATTGGCATGACCCAATCTTCGATGCCATAAGGTCAAGTATCATCCATAGAGGTAAGACAAAGTTTGTCTTTAGGTTCATTACCAATTTTAATGACATAGACTCCATGTTTCCTAATTCCTCTTCCTATGGTTATGCCATTTTTAGTATCTTACTACGGTTTTTTAAAAAGTACATTGCACTTTTATCACATATTTGTCCTATACTTAAGAGATTAAAGTTTAGGTTTTCACGTGACACATCGTTAATGGTTAGAGATTTGTTAGAAATCGTACTTTACCGATGATTCTACTTTGCTATTTCCAAACACCACATTACCTCCATTTACGGTTCATATGTGGAGAATAGATCCTATTCTTTGGTCATGTGCGCCTCGCACCCGCTTATCCTTGACCCATTCATGGGTCTAGATCGACCTTTAAGCACACCTAAAACAATAATAAACTCAAAGTTTGGTCCCCATTTGTTCATGGGTCCATTAGTGTTAAACATTCCATTCATGTTAGACATGTATGGATAAGATGAATATGCATTCCATGGAGCAAAGTTTTGAAAAGAAAAATTGTTTTGCATATTTGGGTTCCATCCCATTTGATGGTTACTTCTTGGATAAACGTTATTAGGTCTCCTAAATGAATTAGGTTTTGAAAAGATGAAGCTTTGTTTCTTGCAAAAGTAGGATTATATTTTGAGGTGGTTGTCTAGTGGTGGCGTGAGTTGGTTTCTTCCTATTAATGATAACAAAATCGGTTCTAGATGAAGACGCTACGTTATTGCTCTCGCTTGCTCACAAACAGATCCACGGATCCACAGGCGTACACTAGCGGTTCTCTTATCAAGGGATCCGTGGGATCCGCCACAAAGATGGGTCGGTTTTTCTAGTGCTTTAACAAATTTTGTTTCTTTATTTTCACTAGTTGATGGATCAAGTTGTTGAATCCCTAAACCTTTTTGGTTGTTACCGGTTTTAACACTATCTAATATCGTATCTAAAGTGTTCGTACTCATTCTAGCAGTTTTAGAATCTAGATGATCAACTAGTTTTTGAAGTTGAACGCAAAGTTCACATTCACCATGTTAGTGCAAATATTACGATATTTAATCTATACATTCTCATTTGTTTTGTTGATGACAAACATGTAACTTGTAATACATAACGTAAAATGTATAAGTTACTTGTAATTATATTTTGTCTCAACATACTCTCAACACGTCTCGACGACTCAAGTCCTTGTATGCTACTACACAGGTTCGTACATGTTTGTTATGTTGCGTTATGATCAAACCCCTAACAAACCATTAAACATGCTTAGTGATGAGTGTCTAAATACTCATCATTTTTGTACCATCTAAACTGCAAAAATATCTCGAAAACACTCGTAAATGCATCAAATGATGAAAATATCACAAACAAGTGTTTTATGTGTTTTAAATGCAAAATATCAAAATCGGATGAAAAGCGTATCAAGTTTGCAAAATTGGCGCTTTAGTCCCCAAGTTTCAAAAGTTGTCAAAAGCAGTCCACAGTAAATCAAAATAAAGAAAAATATCATTCAAGGTCCTGAATTATTCTAAGTTGTCAAAATGGTCCTTGAATGAATCTTTGGTCAAATGGCGAAAAAGGTCCTCAAGTTTGAAAAATGGCAAAATTAGTCCTTGGATATTTTAAAATGGAAAATTATCAAATATTATCCTTGTACTATTAAAGTTTGGCAGAATTGGTTATTTTTACAAAATGTTTTTCAAAAACACCAAAAATATCCATCTTTACCCTCTCACATCTTTTGATTCTACATTTCTTACCTCTAAAACCTTTGATTCTTTCTATGTCTTATCATCACCCTCTTGATTGTCAATGGTGTGGTGGTCCTTATAATGGTGGCAATTGCCCCGGTTGTAGCATGGTGGAATCAGAAAGCGGGTCTGTCTATAACCAGATCCCTATTCCTACCATAACACAACCGATTTATTCCATCGGCCACCACATCGCGAGACTCGGCGATTATCTGATTGTGAATACCGTGGTGGTTCACACTCATTCGATTGTCAATCGGAAACACGCTTGTCTATGAGCGTGTTCTCGATAACAATTATGACTACAACACATATGACTCACACCACATCGGTTTCTTGTTGTGAGTATTGTGGAGGTCCTCACTCTAGCTCGATTGTCAAACAAGGAATCCATTTCCTTGTAACAATTACGACTCTTCAGATCATGACCAACCTCTACAAGTGCCAAGTGAATCGGGCACCACCTCGGCTGAGCCACTTCCTCAAAATCTTCTCCTTGATCTTTTGGATTTAGTGAAAGATTTGAAGGAATGTAAACAATCCCAAGATAATCCAAATGAGAAATCCATGGAAGAATTGTTAGTCAAGAAGAAGGGTCGCTAAGTTAAATTCCCAAATTGCCTTTGAAAAATCTATTAGGAATCAATTGCAAAAGAAAAAGCAGCCAAATCTAGCTCTCGATTCCGTTTCATTCTCGATGGCGATGATGATGAAGTTACCTTGATATTCGTCAATTTTGTACAGGTTCATCAAGTTCATCGCTTGAAATTCCTTCCATGAAAATCGTGGAGAAAAGACTATGATGGAATTACTAGCGGAAGAACAAATGGAAAGTATAAAACATATGTATGCTAGTCCTTCTCAACTCCTCAATCTGTTGTCATCACACCCGATATTCCCACTCACTCTAAATATGGGGATGAGCATCTTGACCTTTGTTCGAAAAGGAATCGGACCAATTCATAAAGTCTAGTGTTGAGAACCTTGTCCTAATCCCGAGAGAGTCACGTGGAACTTCGATCATATGTGTGATTCTCTTTCCCTCTTGAGTGTTCAAAAGATCATTTTGAAACTTTCTACGATTTTAACGATGATTGTAAATCTTATGGAGACATCGAGTATGTTGAGGCATCACTTCACAGCCTCGATCCTCTTGAGGAGTTCACCGATGAACTCACTCACATCATCCACTTTCATCGAAGTGACGATGATCTCTTTGATTTCGAAGCCGATCTAGGAGAAATTGAAAGTCTCTATATAATGATCATTCACTCATTTCTTGTCCCATTTCCGACTCTTCCATTCCTTCTCTCACCCGGATGAGGAAGATGACAACTTTGGAAGGAGGTCGATGCTTTTCTTAGTGATGAGTCAATTCCATCGGGATTGACAATACTTACTTTGATTCGGAGGAGACATCCTCTTTCTTGAAAATCTGCTGATTGAAGAACCGTTTCCACTCTCCTCCGTAAATTTTGTTGCCAATCACCATACAAACTTTAAGTCTAAACTTAAAATCTAACAAATGGTGATTTGCTCCTCACTAATGAAGAATGGGATTGCATTGTGATGCATATCTTTATTCCATTTTTCACGAGATGGTGTGGTTTCTAGTTCTCTTTTCTCCTTGGGAATGAGGACACTATTTTGATCTCGGCATTTTCATTTATCATTTTGAGCGGTTCTATGTATATCTCATCGGTATGGAACTTTCACGCTTCAAATGTTTGTCCAAACATCTTGAATGAAAGTCCGATGGAGATTGTTTCTTCCACTTTGCTTCCCCATGAACAAATTAATTCGAGGTCGAGTCAAGCTAGCGACTCGGTAATCAAAAACAAGTAGTGCAACATGGGTTTTCACCCTTGTTTTACGTCTTCTTACCCTTTCTACCACCTAAGTGTGGGGGAGATGCCCCACATGTTGTATATAGATCTTAAAAATGAATGAAAATTGTAAATATTAAAAAGAGAATAATTGTTGTGTTTCTACACTTAGCTAGTAATGTTATCTTTTACATTCTAAGTTTCGCATAATAATAGGTACTTTGAATATTGAGGACAATATTCATTTCTAAGTGTGGGGAAATTTCGCTAATTTGATCATAAATGTACCCTTTAGTCCCTTTTTCCCCAAAATGGCCAAATTAATTTTTTTTTTTAGTGGAAGTACTATGTACTAAACACAACAAATGGTAATCATCCACCATGTCTAACCCACATAAGGATTGGCTAATCCAGGAGCAAGCGGCTCTTGGTAAAGATATCTCAAATCCGTTGACGGCTTGCAATTTGCCCAAAATGTATGGTGTTCAACTCACCATATCTTTAATTAGTGAAGAGTTGGCTAGCCCGCAAGTTTATGGCTTGTGGTAAAGGCGTGGAAAAACCATAATTGGTAATCAACTCACCAAAGATAATATTGATAATTTATCTAAGAGTTGGCTAGTCCGAAGCAATAAACCACGGTAAAGACAAATCAAATCCGTTACTGACTTATGATTTGCTCAAAATCATTTGGTTATCATTGTACCAAAGTTCTTACTTGAACTTAAACAATTGGCTACTCCGAAGTAATGGCTTTTGGTAAAGAGATGAAATCCATTAATTTTTCTCAAAACATTGCTAGGGACTAGCAATATCTCGATGTGGGGATTGATGAGTGTCAAATACTCATCATTTTTGTACTATCTAAACCGCAAAACATCCGAAAACACTCGAAATGCATCAAAATGATGAAAATATCACAAACAAGTGTTTTAAGTGTTTTAAATGCAAAATATCAAAATCGGATGAAAAACGTATCAAGTTTGCAAAATTGGCGCTTTAGTCCCCAAGTTTCAAAAGTTGTCAAAAGCAGTCCTCGTAAATAAAAATAAAGAAAAATATCATTCAAGGTCCACTGAATTATTCTAAGTTGTCAAAAATGGTCCTTGAATGAATCTTTGGTCAAATGGCGTAAAAGGTCCTCAAGTTTGAAAAATGGCAAAATTAGTCCTTGGAGATTTTAAAATGGAAAATTATCAAATATTATCCTTGTACTATTAAAGTTTGGCAGAATTGGTCCTTATTAAATCTTTGGTCAAATGGCAGTTTTGGTTCTTCAATTTTCAGAAAAATGCAAAATTGGTCCTTGTATTAATAAGCATCCAAACCGGACCCCTTTTAATATCCAAACCCAAGTCCAGCTGGCCCAACCTTAGCCCAACCCACCACTTGGACCTTGAACCTTGGACCTTGAACCCCCTTGAGCCAGTTAAATAACATTTTGATCCCAGTCATAACCAATTGTGACCCCCCCTTTACTAATAAAACGCGGTCAAAGAAAGTCAAAAACCGTGCACTGCATCCTTACCTCATTGTCGCGCCAAAATCCGGATACCATGGTGGTTTCCTTTATTTGCTCTATCCACCCTTTAAACTGTCTCACCACTTGTATACCAACCCCTCCGCTTCACAATATCCCAAAATCTCGTTAATGGTTAAAACTCGCTATAGACTTTTGGCGCCAAAATTACACTTGGATGGATATGATGATTTTGAGGATCAATGGTTTGGAAAGAGGTGGGAAAGTCTCGAGATGTCGACAAGAGTCATAAAGATCATTATAAAAGAGGGAAGCAATGTAGTAACATATCTAGAATAATTTAGTTTTCTTTAGTCGTTTTAGCTTACTTTTAAATTCGAGCAGTAGCTTTAAGCTTTTAAGCTTTGTATTTCAAGTATTCAGTGTATAATAAAACTTTTGTGATAATCAATTTCAGTGTTAAGTTTTAATTTCAGTTTATGCATTTTTAAAGTTCAAATTCTCAAAAATATTTGAATGTTGTTAGGTGGTTGTTATTAAGGACTGAGTAAGCCCACATAAGCTCCTAGATAGCTTATTAAAGCTATTAGATACTTTAAAATTCAGTTTAGAAGAAAAAACCAAAAATCACCAAAAATACAAATAAATTAGTGAAAAATCAAAAATCTATGGTAAAGGTGATCAAAAAGCTGGAGCAGGGTTGATTGTGGATGGCCTTGGTTTAGTGCTTCTTGGGAAGCTATAGGAAGTTGTTTCAGTCCTTGGTTCTCAGGTTTGAGCTTGGAAGCCACTTGTAAGCCTTTTGCTCATTTTTGGCATTTCAACGTTTGAGTTGTTCATAAGCTTAAATCTTTGTGTTTTATTGTTCATTAGTTATAGTTAAGTATAATTAACCATTAAAAATAGTTGCTTGTTTCTTTTAACTCAGTTACCAAAATCTCATTTTAACAGTTAAATTAGCATAAGTGTAAATTTTAGTTATATGTTGTTATTGTTATTGTTTAATGTTCCTTTAGTCCAATTAAATGATAATATAAGTTCTGCAATCAGCTGAATGGTCTTAATCTGTGTAATCTTTTGAAATTCACAAAAGCAGTCAAGTTAAAAGGTGTTTGGATTCATTGTGTTTACTGTGTTAGAGGTTGTTTGAATTGTTGCTTGTGTTTGTTTCCTGACACACTTGGTCCTAATATCTCATTTCAACAAGAAAAACCAGTCCTTGTTTGAGAGAAAGTCAAAAATACTTTTAATCTCTTCTTACTAGTTAACTGTTAAGATTTTAAAGGTAAAACTCATCATAGTTGCTTAAAATATGGTAACTTAGCTTAATTTCATCATAATTTAGGTTAATACAACATAATCAGTTAGTAGTATTGATTTAAAGTTCATCTTAGTCAACATATTAGTGTAAGATAAAAAGTCAAAATTTCATTTTGGTGGTTTTTGAATAAACTAGAAACTTTATATAGGACTTAATAGTAGTTTTCAAGATTTGAGCTCTTGGTATCTCAATATTCAACTGCTTATCTCTGTCATAGTATTTTTATATTTTCTAGTTCGACTTTTTAATAGCTTATTTCCTAGCTTCTTTGGACCCTTGTCTCGAAAATGTGCTCAGGCACGCTGAGCTAGCCACTTTCACAAGCTCACAGTGAGCTTATCGGTGGGACCCAAGCTTTGAACCTTGGCTTTTGGAAAGCTTACCTAGCCATTTCAAGGTTCCGGTGCTTATATTCTACTTTCTAGCTTATTAGATAGGGTCGCACTTAGATTCTTTTTGTCCCATTTATCGGTTGATCTCGACTCGGCTAAGTTCGAGCAATGAAGCTGGACCCTTTTCACAAGCTCTTTATAAGCTCTCCGCTTGTCCCCAGTGTAAGCTTTGGCTTTTGGGAAGCCCACCCAGCCAGACTTTGTTGACTCGACCTTTGTTTTGAGCTTAGAGCTTTTGCCTTAGCTTATTTTGACCTTGAAAAACTCCACAGGTCTGTTTGGTTTGTAAGTTTAGTGTTTGTGCTTATTAGCTTATTAGAGCTTTTCAGTGTGCTTATTTGTGTTTTCTAGCTTAATATAAGTAGCATTAGCTTGTTTATAGCTTATTTCAGCTTTGGTTCCAATTTGTAAGCTTGTTTGAGCTTAAATCTTCAATATAAGCTCATACTCAAAACTGTTGAGCTTTTAAGCTCTTAATCAGCTTATTTTTAGTTTGTAAAATTTTTGTTTTCATTAAAGTAGCTTATAATCAGTAGTATAATAGTTTTCAAAAAAGAAAAATCACAAAAACATCATTTTTAATATAGTGATATCATTTATTTAATATTAATTAGCTTTTTGATTTTTCTTTTCAGCTTATTATTAAGCAAATTCTGTTTTTATAATTTTCTTAGCTTTCTGTCACCTTAAGATATTTTTAGAAAAAGTTTCATAATTTTCTCTGTTTGTTTAGTATTTATTAAAATTTAAAATAGTTAAAAGTATTAAATAATTAGTAATAAATAATTAAAAGCATAAAAAATATCTTTTCGGTTTAAAATTAGTTTTATAATATTTTAGATTTTTCTAAGTTAAAATTTTATTTTTCCGATTAATTTTATATTTTCTTGTATTTAAGTGTATTTTAAATAGTAATTAATTAGTAATAAATAGATAAAAGTGTAAAAATATATTTTTAGTTTTAAAATAAGTTTTATAATATTTTAGATTTTTCTAAATCATAATTTTATTTTTCTAACTTTATTTCATATTTTATCATATTTTAGGTTATTATTATATAGTTAAAAATAGTTTTTAATTAATAATAATTAAATTAATAGTTTTAAAAAAATAATTTTCCTTTTCTAATAATTTTCTTTTATTTTTAGGATTCTAAAAATGTCATTTTCATATTTGTAGGTCTTTTATTTTTTAGATCTCACTTTTTATTTTGTAAGTTTACGTAGTTTTTAATCGTACGTATTTACGTTTGTCTTATCTGATTGTCGTGCTTTCCAATTCTGTATCCAAATACATTCCAATCAATCAGTAGTGTAGTTATTCATCAAAATCCTTAGTGATCATTCTATCATCTGAAAGTTGTTGAAGCACCATTGAGTCTCCGTGGGACTTAACGACCCGGGAATCCACCATATTCTCCAGATCTTCATTGCATTGGTTTAAAGCGCTTTAAGTTTATTACGGTTAGCCATTCACAAGTGGTTAGCTTGTGTGATTAAACTTGACGGTTCGGGATCAATCACTTAGTTAAACACTTTATAAAATACATAAACATAAGTAAATGTGTTGGGTAAAACCCATGACCCATGACCCAAGACCCATACCCAATGTCTAGATACATTGTACCTTGGTGGGTACTCAAAACCATGACCCATTGCCCATGGTTTCAACCCATAAACTATGGGTAAAGAGGAGCGTGCACGGATCCCTCAGATGACTCACGGATCCCTTGGATTTACAAAGCGGATCCTCCGTAGGGATCCTGGGGCAAACATGGTTTTGGTCTTTTGCCTATAAATAGCAAACCACTTCTTACCATTTCTTCACACCTTCACACATAGTTTCTCTCCACCAAATCTAGGATATTTAGATCATTAGGAAACATGTAAACCACCCTCATCTCATATGATCATAATGCTTCTAACTCTCATTTGTTGTAAGCATACTCCGGTGATCCTCCAAAGCAAGCTTAGAGATCTTGCTTCCTTACCTACCAAGTGATCACCCATCACAAGATACAAGCACATGAAGATCTTATACAACAAGCTTGGGAAACTTGTCATCTTCATTCATGTAAGACTAACTACATCATGCTTGGGTTCTTGATGTTTAGTCTAGAGTTTATATCCATTAGACACATTGTCTTGTATATTGTCTAGTATCATATTCTTGTATCTATGACTAGACTAGATGGTTTATGTGTTTGTGCCATAAAACACAAGGTTTGTTATGTTGGGCCACAAAACATAACGGTGTCATAGAAGTGTCAAAGGCTTTAGTGAAGAGTCAAGATCCGTGTTGAAGACATTAGTGAAAGGTGTGAAGGATCGTGTAAATGGCATTAGTGAAGAATGCCTAGGTCGATAATCGATGAGGTGCATCGTTATACATATAGTATTTGTTTAGATCCAAGGATGGTGATATCCTTGATGGTGTTGTAACAAGGAGCCGATCTCTTGAGATTAAGTGTTGTGTTGTGATGGGTAGTAGTTCCTCCATAGTAATGGAACTAGGTGCTTAGCCTAGTACCTAATAAAGGGTAAGCGACGTTGTGTAGGTGTGGTTCACCTTGGAGTGAAAGAACCCGGTGGTTAGCCTAGCACCGTATAAAGGGTAAGCGACGTTGTGTAGGTGTGGTTCACCTTGGAGTGAAAGAACCCTGTGGTTAGCCTAGTACCGAAAAAGAGTAGGCGACGTTGTGAAGGCTTCTCCGCCATAAGGAGTTGGTGTAGTGATTACGAACTCGAGTAGGTGACTCGGGAGTGGAGTAGGGCAAGGAAGGTGTCCTTGTAGCCGAACCACTATAAATCCTCGTGTTGGTTTGTCTATCCTTTTACTTATCGCTTTACTTTTATTCTTGCATTACTTTGGTTATTTTCTATGTGGTTGATGTCTATGTTTGTGATGCATACTTGGTCTTTCATATAGTCACAAACTATATTCAACACTTTACGTATTATGATACGCTTGATCAAGAAAAAGCAACCGGACTAATAATGGTGAAACTTGATTTATAATGAACCATTAATCTTGCGGAATCTTATGTGATGTCAAGGGGTTGGCCTTACATGCCGTAATGCGTTAAATGCATCCTCGCGTCGAGATTAGCAAATGCAATGGTTTATACTATATTTGATACAAAAGTTTTAAGTTTGAAACGGAAACGTATTCACCCCCCCCCCTCTACGTTTTCACACACCACTTGCTATTTTACCCTTTTCTAAACGTTTTAGTTTTGCTTTTAATTCTATGACTTCTTTATCTAAATGTTGGTTTTGACTCTTTAAAAGCTTATTTTTGTTAATTAGTTTTAAGCTAATGTTGCATAGTTTGTCATATTCATTATGCAAAGAGTAGTCATCAAGTGATGAACTACTATAGTATTCGTGACATACCTCGTCATTTGCCATGAGACAAATTTATTCGTCCTCCTCGTCGCTCATTCCCCACGTGCCACTTACGAACGCTTTCTGATCATCCCGTTTGGGACACTTACTAATAAAGTGGTTTGGGTCCCCACATTTAAAGCAAGTACGATCATCCTTTGGCTTCTCGTCCTCTTTGCTTTTCCGAAAGCCTTTCTTATCGTCATATGGTTGTTTGACGATCTTCCTTTCTTCTAAAGAACTTTTAAAGTCCCTTACCGCCATAGCGTACTCCTCGTCGTCACTACTCAAGAGGAGTTCTCTTCATCGCTTGAAGCCTTTTTGGCTTTAAGGGCAAGAGATTGTGTGTTTCTTTTACCTTTGAGGCTTGAGTCTTTGGAAAGGACAAGCTCGTAGACTTTTAGGTTGCCTATGAGTTCATCGAGGGTGAGGATTGTCAAATGTTTTGACTCTTCGATCGCCGTCACCTGGATCTCCACTCGATGGAAGTGCCTTAGATATCTCCTAACATGGTTACGGCTAGAAAAGATTCATCAAGTGCTTGTAAAGATGTAATAATAGTATTAAAGTTAGCAAAAGAATGATCTATAGTTTCCTCATCCGATATTGAAAATTGTTCATATTGTTGAACAAATAAATCAATTTTATTATTCTTAACTTGTTGGTTGCCTTGATGAGTTACAACTAGAGAAGTCCAAATTTCTTTAGAGGTTTTAAGCATAGAAATTCTTTCAATTCCTTTTTCGGTAAAGCATTATATAAAACCATTTTGCTTCACTATTTTTAGAAAGCTTTTCTTCATTTCATCATTTAGTTTATCATGAGGTATGTTAACTAAATTCCTTTATCGCCTTTTGAGGTAGCCTCAAAGTCGCCTTTCAACAATAATGTACCAAAGATCAATATCTTTAGATTTCACATATGTTTCAATCTATTTTCCAATATATAAAACCATTAGTTTCAAGCGGTGGTGGTCGTTGCATAGATTGCCCTTCCTTATAATTTTTAACCCATGGTGATCGAAAGTTTTAAAATACAATTTTACTTTAAAACTTTTATAAACTTAGCTCTTGATGCCAATTGTGGAAAACTAGAAGGGGGTTGAATAGTTTTTCCGATTTTACGTTAGTTTCAAAAACTTTAGATTCGTTAATATGTGAGATCTTATGGATGTGGAGAAAGTATAGATCTAATGATAAAGCAAGTAAATAAAGTAAAGCGAAGGAAAGAAAAGACACAACCGATGTATAATGGTTCGCCACAAGGACACCTTCCTTGCCCTACTCCACCCCCGAGTCACCTACTGAGAGTTCAAGCACTATGTCGACAAACTCCTTCACTTGGCGAAGAAGCCTTCACAACGTTGCTTACACTTTTTCCAGACAAAGCTAGATACCGAGTCCGTAATAAGGTGGACCAAACCAACACGACTATTACACAACAACTATGTGAAATATCAAATACGAGATCTTCGCTACGTAAATCTTATGAGTGACAAATCAATCAAGGACCCCTTGCTTGGATGACTTGTAGAATGCTCGTGATCTCGCCTTAGAAGGACCTATATGAGGATCACAATAGAAAGAAAGAAGAACAATACATCATCGGTAGATAAACATTGCACATGTCGTTGCACGAAAGCAGGTACATCACAGCTTTCCGTTAAACTCTCAACACGGCCATGGCCGGCCGTTACGTGAGCCTGGCCAGAAATATGACAACGGCCATCCAGGACGTCATCAAACACAGCCGCGACAGATTGAGTGATATCACGCCTGCACCTCTTGTTTGATAAAGAAGACGACGCTGTCGCATTTATACCCGCTGATGAATTCACTGGTGCATCGTATTGTATACTGCTGCTGCGAAAGTCGAGAATCAATGGACCACGAAGAGATCATGCAATGTTCAAAACTAATCTCCATTACACATTAGAAACAAATCTAAAAGAAATAGTAAAGGAAGAAATAGCTTAAGGACAGTACCCTTGGCCTCAACTCCTTTTAGCCAAGTATCTTCAGCGACACCCAAATCGGTCGATAAATTTTCAGTAGGTGCGGAAGGTTCAGACCAACGTACCAGAGGAGGTACATTACAGCTTTCCGCCAAAGTAACACAATCGCTTGCAACACTTGACATACACGGTTCTGCAGCTATATCATCACGGTTATTTGGGCCTCCTGGGACAACCTGAGTGAGTGCACAATGAATAGACCCACCACCTGTTCCACTAAGTATGGGAACAAAAGTTTGTACACCCACGTTTTTTCCATTCATGTCACGTTTGTTGTTACTCTCCATAGCAACTGATGAATTTTCACACCTAAACTTTCTCTTTAACCTACTATTCGTTGGTATCTGTTGAGAATCTTCTCGTGTAATACCATCATCAGCAGTAAGACCGGGTATAGAAACGCGCTCATCATCAAAGGCGAACGGCTCATACTGTCTAATATCACCTCTTTAACGCTTGGTTGTAGGAAGACAGGGTTCTAAAACCCAATCAAAAGAACGCTTACGCCCCACTTCCTGGGCAGCCAATACATTACTAACCTCTACATCGCGCACATGCATTACATCACAACTTTGGGTATTATCTTGCACTACAATCGGGGTATCTGACATCAAATCATTTGTTGGTATATCTACAACGTTAACTCTCTTGCATGACCTAGTTTTTATCTTAATATTTTACAAACTTAAAGGATATATAAAATTAAAAGACACGTAACAGAAACATGAGTGGTAAGGATTGTATTCCACAACTTTTGGAAGAAAATTTTAAGATATTCATGCAAAAACAACTATGTCAGCAAACATATACCAATATGAATAAACGAATCAAAAAGGTTTATACACTATTTAACAGCAACAAACTCACTTAAGAATCCAAAACGCTTGCATGCAGATCTACACAGGCACTGGAGTGATCAGATCCAGAAAATCTTCTAACCTTCACGCAGAAGCAACCAGATGGCACAAAAGCAACGAAACGACATATATGAGTCACGACCTCTATAACAAAATCTCATGGTGGGCTTAAAATTTGGGCCCGATGTTAGTATACCCAAAGGCCCAACAACTTATTTATTATCGGAAGCGCCGCATTTGCATCGCACGTGCCAAGGAAATCCTTTTTCTATTCCACCGACGTTGCAGATTAAAATTAGAATGTTGAATATTCGACACCAAGTAAAAATCCTACCAATATATTAGTAACCGCTTTAAATATGTGAGTTTCGAGACAACCCAATATGACAAATAAACTGCTCTTACACAAATAATTGGACCATCTTGTTTACACCACACTCGTATTATGAAGAAAAATAAGAAAAACGGTCACCCCTTTTATCGCACACAAGACGCATGACACAAGAGTTGTGGCAACTCATAGGCTCGACGAGGGCGACAACAATTTTTGTAACCAAATTTTGCCACAAGCTACATCATCGATCCTCCCTTTAACGTATAACAATTATTGGCATATTGGTGGCAAATTTTGTATCATTGTAGGTAACACTCTATCCTCCCTTGTGTCTTAGCACACTAGACGTGCTACACATTATGACTAGAGATGGACCTAGCATTTTCGTAAGGGTGTTGTACAAACTCTTTCTTTTAATAAATGCTAAATTTTACATTATAAAGTATCCTTAAGCTAAGGTAAAGTTGCACTATAAAGAAAATAGCACGAATATCGAGAGTTGCAGATATTAAAAAACGATTTTTTTAAAAATATTACATTTCGTAACCCAAAATAGGTGTAGCCCGTGCCACAGCCGGCACACATTCGCTTATGTCCATGCTTATGACCATTTTTCATTTTCAATTAAATTGAGAAACATGACTTTGGTTGGTTTAAAGAAAGTGTTGATATTTGACCACTTTAGTAGTTTGCTCTGATCTTAATTTTGATTAAAAAAAAAACACGATATGACAAAGCTGAAAAATCAAACTACTTGCAAATAGTACATCAGTGTCAAACAAAAGCCATACAAAGAGTAAATTGCAAAATCGTCCTCGTGGTTTAGCCAAATTGCAAATTTCGTCAGATCTTGCTCATTAAGTGAAAAAATGTCCTTATTTGACACTGTTTCGTCAGCTTTTGTCCCCGAAACTAACACCGTTAGTTTGTGCTCGTTAATGAACAAGACGGACGAAATCGCAATTTGGCTAAACCACGAGGACGATTTTGCAATTTACTCAAATAAAAATCTCAATTTTAATTTTTGGAAAAAGTTGACCCGCGATTAACCGAGTTGGCGGATTTAGTCATTTTTGTTCTATTTATACCGATTGAATGATTTTTAGACTATGCCAATTTTACAACACCGAACATCTATATGCAACTATGTCATTAAAGACGAGTATGTCATTGCAACTATGTCGTCGCGGAGGGATGACTCTCTCTCTCGGGTACTCGGCTAGTCTATACTACTTATAATTGAGGGATGACTCTCTCTCTTCTAATTTTTTAAGATTTTCATATATAGATTTTAAGCAAATACAACTACTTAAGCTATATGTATAATTACTTTATGCATAAACACCTACACATATTGATTGGTCAACATTTGTAATTAATGTCGTATTTAAAACACCCATTTGATAAAAAAATATAATTTATAAAACACAATGTACAAACTATTTGAAGCACAAATACAACTAAAAAACACTATTCAAGACATACAATTAATACACTATTTAATTTACCCTTCACTAAAATATACAACAATTTAACCACAAAGTACAATCTAATCAAACTACTAAGCCAAACGGATAAAACGGACAAAAGCGTAATTTTTTCCCGTTTTCATTTTGTCCATTTTCATCCGATTTTATCCGCTTATATAAAAATCGAACAAAACGTAATTTCTTTCCTATTTATATAAATAAACAGTAGTAAGAAAACGGACAAAACAAACCAAAACGGATAAAAACAAACAAAATCGTAAGAAAAACAGATAAAAAGTAAAAGAAAACAAACAAAAATGGATAAAATCGGATGAAAATGGAAAAAAAATGAAAACGGGAAAAAAATAACGTCAAGTAACTTTTTTATATAAAAAAGTTTTTATATAAAAAAGTTGTTTTATATGAAACATTTTTATATAAAATAACTTTTTTAATATTCTTACATAAAAACATTTTTATATAAAACTTTATATAAAAACGTTTTATATAAAAACTTTTTATAAAACGCTTTTATATAAAACATTTTATATAAAAAGTAAATTGCAAAAATCGTCCTCGTGGTTTAGCCAATTGCGATTTCGTCCGCATTGTTCATTAACGAGCACAACTAACGGTGTTAGTTTCGGGGACCAAAACGGACTAAACAAAGGTCAAATAAGGACTGCTTTTGCACTTAATGAGCAAGACGGATTAAATTTGCAATTTGGCTAAACCACGAGGACGATTTTTGCAATTTACTCCCATACAAATTAACCAAATTTATGAACCCAATTCTCCTATACAATAAAACTTCTATAAATTAATACTCGATAAGATTAATAATTTGTTCAGTCTCGACTTGAAACCGGTACAAATTTAAACACTGATCGATAAAATAATAAGATAATAATTTTTTAAAACTTCAGATTATATATATTGGTCCTAACAATACTATAAATTAATAATTATTAAAATATTGCACAATTTTGTTAGGTCACTAGTTTACAACACAAGCAACATAGAAAGAGATAGAGAAGAGATCGGATGAACAAACCACACAACCAATACAGGAATAAAAGAAGAGTTATGCGTAGAGTATTGAAAGAGTGAATTGAACAACCAACCTTCAAGTGAAGGTTTACAAGAGATTTATAGGAGGAAGCTAGGCAACACCCTAGTTCCCATCCTTTTCCTTAATGGACATGGGCCTAAGCTCATGGGCCTTCTACATAAGCTTAAGCTAATAACAAACATAAAGGCCATAATTAAGCTAACTATTACATATGAATCACTAACACTTGATTTAGGTTTAGGAGTGATTCCAACAATCTCCCACTAAGTGTTGGTGATGAATGAATGTAAACGGTGAAGGCGTTGATGTAATAGTAGCTTTGACGCCTTCGACATTCTTCTTTCTTGTGAGAAGAATTGCCTTGATTTGAACAATCTCCCAATGTAGAGAAATTGTTTTCTTTGAACTGCTTCGCTTTGATGTCATAATTATCTTTGTTCTTTGTTCTTTGTGATGAAAGTGATAGTATGTTGTTGTTGTTTGCATCAAGTTCGCCTCAGATCGCTTTCACGCCCAAAGGTTCCACGCCATTCTTCAACATGCTCACACGCTCTTTGACGTTGGATTTAATAGATCGATGAAGTTCTTTAAGTCTTTAACTTTGTAGATTCTTTGGCTTGACGAAGAATCATTCGACTTTTGTGTTGCTTTTAGATAGAACTTCCATTAGTGATGATGTTGGCATGAGCATGTGAAGAATTTGCACGATCATTCCGCTCCGAGCTTCCATAAGAAAACATGAAAACGGTTAGTAATAAGCGGATTCCAAGACTTACAAGTTTGAACTTTGAGAGTGTTAACAACATAGTGTGAAAACACAACTCTAATTCTCACAAAGGCCGCTCTCGAACGGAGTCCCACAGTGAGATAACGCGATGTACCAAAGTATACCCACAGTTCGGATGAGTCGTTGAGGTACATCAAGCATCACCTCACGATCAGAGACCGTTTGAGACACACTAAGCGTAATCCGCGGGAGTTACCAAGTGACTGCTTTGTGGTTGTTTGATGTTGACCCGGCAAGAGTTTCCATTCAATCACCGAGGATCACTATTGTGAACCTCTCATAAATATTCTCGATGCATTGCTAAGATCCGTGAAGGACTCGATAACATACCACTAATGTTCTTATTGTTGAACACCAAGTGATGAAATGTCAAGTGTACCTAAGAGATCTTTGATGAATCTCGTGGCTCTAGACTCAATAGTGCTTTGGTTTTCCCGAGCGGAGACTAGGAGAGGGTCTCCTTCTTCAATACCAGCAATCTCTAAGAGAAACCGATAGATTATGTAGGGTTCCTGTGAGAATGAAACAAGCTTTTGAGAGAAACTTGAGTGGCTAAGAAGGTTTAGTGCATGCGCCATCGGGTCCATTACAACTTTTAATCTTCAATACCGGCCACTAAGTGACAACCAATAGTATATGAATTGAACCCTGTCCGCCTAAGTTGAATAATTTGAGGGCTATTTCTTTTCACCCTTTTCTTTGCATTTCTTTTAATTCTTCAACTCCTTCTTTCTCCGATTCTCATTTTCTCCTTTTACAATCATACCTAAGGACTTCTAACTCTAACTATTGGTATCCTTGGGTAGATCCTCCGCTCTAGCGGATCATAGGACTGTTATTCCTAACCTTAGTCACCTTATAACCCATGACTAACCTATGTTGCCATAAAACCAATTTTCAAGAAAATCGCTCAAAACGATTATGATTGTAAAACATTTTGTACCACTTCAAGAGTTTTAGATTTTCATAAATACTCCCCTCCACATGTGCTTAAGAGTTTTTACGGAAATCAGACATAGTGAGGAAAGAGCGCACTTTATGAATTGATCAACTCAAGATAGACAATCCCCATGAGACACGGTTACGTTGCATAGTTAAAGAGTTACATTGTCGCCTTTTAGGTGACAACTAGCTCTAATAACTACCTTGAAGGTGTAGACAAACCTCGAAGGTTGTCAAACCCGTCGAGTTCATGTCACCAAGAGTTTCTCGAATGGTACATTCGATTCGGACAAGTCCTTTGCGAGACACGCTTACATTACTAGCAAACTAGCTTGAAATTATTACCGTCCCGACAAGTCTTTTCGAGTTACTAATAGTTAAGTATCACAATTTGTTGGTTAAGTCTATAGCACAAAGATTCATTTGCATTTACACAACATATTTCTTATCACATAATTTTCTCCCTCAAAAATGGCATATAAAATGTTATTTGTGAAAAGTTGAGAATAAATATGACCATTTCGAGTGTTGGGAAGATGACACAAAGAACATATTAGTGAACAAAGTTATAACTCAAATACCCCTCAACAAGTGATATAAACGGTTGAGGTTTTGAAAATCATATGGAAGTACTTGTTCTTTTGAGTAAAACCTTTGATAAATGAAAGGTTTGATAAGGTTTACTCAAAAGTAAGAAGCTTTCGCTCCTTATATAAGGATTGTGGCACTGAAGCATACCACGGGGTCCTTTCTTGACAATTACGGGTTGTACACTGTTATGTGTGCACAAGCCATAGTCATAATTAAATCACACATCTAAAATATTATGAAATAGAAGTAGTTCAAGGGGTACCAGGAAGTCCATCAAGCTTGCCGGAATGCAAGCAGGCATTGATAGTGGTGAGAGTTAATCTGGACGACCACCTACAAAGCTCTCCGTAGTTCTAAATCGTCCTTCGATACAACCTTTCATCAATCATAGTGATGATCCTCTCACATCCCTTCCGTCTTGAGAATTCCATCGCTGAGACCCAATGCCTTCATGTATCGCCTTCAACCGATAAGCCAAGCCATCCCTAACCTTCTACAATGTGTGATCCCCAAATTTGTGAAGATCTCTACACGCCATCAAGCAATTTCGTTGAAGTTCACCGCGATAAACGACGCCGAATGGTTTGTCGACGAGTGTGTATTGTGAAAGTTGGTTGATGTCGGAAGATCTAGCCGAGGTTGAGTGAAGTTGACACGGTCCGATATGATTCAACCGCAAGCTAGAGATCTTCTACACGCTCTGTATGACTATGATTTCGATGAAGATAAGCAAGGACTTGATGAATTCACGTTGTATTTCAGCTTGAAAATTGTCTCATGCGTCCTCGCACTTTGGCAAGGTACATGTCTTCAATATCGCTGAGAGACAAATTCTCAAAGTCCGCTTCAGAATGCATAATCTCTTTCGCCTTGCCTTTTGACCACGATATTCTTGAGAAAAGTGTAGTCCCATTTAGACGAAAGATCAACATGTTTAATAGCCACGATTGCTTTAGTATCGAACACTTCATGTTGAGACTTCAACTTGGTAGCTTCGTAGTAGATTCGTCGGTGCCCGCCAATGGTGATATCAATGCATCACGGTCATACAATTCCACATTGTTAGAGAACATGTGGTTAGCCTTTTCCTCGATGGCTATGTAGTTAGAGTATATGGTCGCCGGAATGGAAGTGTCGAGATGTAGCGATTTCCTTGAACCATCGCCACCGTAGAAGAAATTCCAAGTCTTTGTTGAAGAAATATCGGAATGGAATCCTAGGTCGATCTGGTTGGCCAATTGTTGGTAGAGGTTTAGACTAGTCGGTGTAATATGGAGGGTTGTCCCGCTTAGTGAAGTCGATGTTTGCTTCGGGTTGAGCCAATCCATGTTGTTAGACATAGCTCGTGCTATATTATCAAGGTGATACTCAACTTCAATAGCACTTTCCGAGCTATCTTTTAGCAGTTGAAATGCTTCATTCTTGATGCGCCTCAACTCGAATTTCATCATCTTCTTTACACGGAATTTCTCTTGCAAGAACTTAGCATGCTCCAATGTATTACCGCCTCACGGATCTTGACCTTCGTGGATAGGGAGTAGAATTAACAAGTGTAGAAAACCATTCAAATTCATCGGTGTCATCTTCATCTAGCCATGATACGACGCCCATTCTTAGACGCTTCTTCTTCTTTTTCTTATGCCTAGATGAGGATTCGGTTTCTTAACTTTGTCGGAGAGGCGGGTTGTTGTTGGGGCTCATGGAATTCCTCATCGTCACCACCTGATACTCAAAGTGATCACCGGTTTTCGAATCTCGGTGGTAACTCGTAAGAATCTCGAGGTTTTCAAAGAAGAACGAGGAGGAGACCTTTGTTGAGCCGGAGTCCATTTGGGTGGAGGTTGCATAGAAGATGATTCACCGACTTCTTTGAGCGCTTAGGCTCGTCATTCTTATCATGATCCTTATCTTCATCGTCGCGTGGACGTTAGGCCTTCACCTTCTTTTTCGGCATGCCGATTTGAGTTGGTATTCCAAAAATGCTTCAAACAATTTACCTTCATGAGGAGGCAAATGTTGCGATCGCTTCGACATTTGAGCTACCGCCGCCTAACCAATTCAAAGATCCGAGAAGATTATGGGATCAACTGGATTGATGTTCACATGCATTGGAGTTGATTTCATAGTCCGCTTGGCGGTGTAAGAGATTCGGATAGAGTTGTTTGGTGAACATCTCCTTTGTAATTTAGGAACGATGTCAAAAAGGAACTTGTGAGTGTATCCTTTGATCATCTCGTCCATTTTCCTTGAAGATCATCTTTCATGAGCTTCGACATATTCCTTTCAACTTGCATCTCGTCATTCTCATCATGAAGATATCAGATTCGATCGGTGAAGAAATTCATCTTCTTGTAGAGCATGTCCTTCTTTCTCGAATTGTTTGTGCCTTTAACGATTCGTGTCTTAGCTTGAGAAACCAAGAGGCATTTGGCTTCTTCACCGATCCGGACGTGGATTGGTTGTTCTTTAGATGGTGGTGGTGAAGAATGAGAAGATGAATGATGATGATGAGACATGATGAGACTCGGGGTCCTTTGGTGGTTCAAGTTTCCTCCTTGGAGCGTGTAGGACTATCCGAAAAACTTATCATAATCAACATCTTTATCTTGTCTGACTTTTAGCTCGGTTCTTCAATGTCATACGAATAGAATCTTCCATCGCTTTTGTTGTTGCTCGAAAGTGGTGGCACCGGTTCCTCAATCGGGTCGATTAACCGAGTCGATCCGTGTAGGTTGAACTTCACCACTTAACCCTCCGGCCACCCATTTGATCCTTAGCAAATTCTTTTGGTGAAGAGTTGGAGTCTAACCATTTGAACTTCCTCCGTAACCGCGCATTTGATCTTCTTCCGAGCTTTAGCTTCATGCTCAATCAACGAGTTTTCGCTTGCTTATATCCGCGGTGGACTCCATCAAGGAGGTGATGTATCCGATTGTGTATCTTCGTAGCTTTTCTTCACTAGCTCTTGGCCTCTTCGTGAAGGAACTTCCTTAGAAGGAACAGTCCTTTTTGTGGAGGATTCCTTGGGAACTTCCTAGGCTTTAAAGACTTCGCACGGTGGTTTTTCTTGGGCGGTTTTAAGATTTTCATCAAGAAAGCCAACTTTGTTCTCTTTCACACCGCCATATATCTTTATAAGAGAGATCATGGAGTTCATCCGAGAGAGGAGATCCCAACACAACACCTTGATGGTAGTGACTCTTCGTTAGAGCATAACATGTCATGATTGTCGTGGTCATTGATTCTCTGGGATATCGTGGTTATACCCAAGTGCTATTGGATCAATAGTTTAGTATATCCGATGTACGGAATCTTTGAGCCAAGCTTTTGAGAATGTCATCATGTCATCCCAAATTAGAGCTTCAACTTCAATGTGTTTCATGTTGATCGAGCTCAAAAGATTTGCGCTCCACGATGGGATGGTTGACCGTAAATGGATTTTGTGATGATGATGTCAAGGGTTCTCCAAGGTCGAGGAATGTCTTAAGATCATTGAGAATGCTTATGAATAACCCTCAAGCTTAGCCATACCCAATATCAATCAAAATTGCGTAACGCCTCGGTGAGGCAGCAGAGAAATTGGAATGATGTCACTTAAGTCCGCAGGAGTGATGGTGATTTACTTGTGTGAGCGACCATCACGATTTTGACCTTTGATCATAACGACCGGTTGATTCGGGTTGCCAATAATATTTGCCGAGGATGGTCTTTTGTCCATCGATGTGTAGAGGTTGATGTTGGTATACATTGTCGATTCGAGGATTCAAATGGTTTGTTGATGATTCCGCGACATCGTGTGCAAAGATGTCATTAGCAAACGGGTTAAAGAACGATTTGGATCAAAATCGCAGGTGGGGTACTTCATTAAGAACATCATCACTGTTCATCATTGTTGGAAGCGGTTTGTTCAACTGCTGTGGTAGAGTCAATCGGTGGTGCTTCTTCAACAATAGTTGTTGTAGCAGTGTATCGTATAAGAGTAGTATCAGTTGAGCAATGGATGGATACACGGAGCACGCTCATCAATATCACACCGAACAATGGAGCAAAGAGTCTTTCCATTTGTTGACGAGTGAGTGGGGCTTTGTTCACCGATGATGGGGTTTGGGGAAGTTTAAGTGGTTGTGACCGGGTTCCAAGTTGTTATGCTCGAAGCCATCTCCGTAAGTTCATCAAAATGAGCATGAATCGCTTCCATAACCTGCTTTTGTACGACGATTCCGGATCCGATAACCTTTAGAATTCTCACAATATCCAATAAAGACTCCAATGTCGACTTTGGCTTTGAGCTTTCCAAAATCATCACGATCATTATTCGGATAGCAAAGGGATCCAAATACATGAAAGTGTTTGAGATTTGGTTTATGGTTGTGAGAAGCTCAAAAGGTGTTTTGTTGTATGCTTAGTAATCATAGAACGATTTTGAGTATAGCATGCGAGATACACCGCCCATAAGTAATCCGGAAGTTTAGCATTGATTAACATTGTTCTTGCAGCCCACTAACGCTCGGTTTCGTCTTTCAACAACTCCGCTTTGTTCTCGTGTACATGCAATAGATGTCGATGCTCAATTCCCACTTTCTCATAAAATTCTTGAAGAGTTTGGTTAACAAATTCGGCCTTTGTCTCGTTTTTATTTTGCGGACGGTGTTCCGGAGTCGAACTTGAATTTTGTGAGAAAGGTGATGATCATTTGTGGATCTTGGTCTTTGCTTCAAGAAAGTAGAACCAAGTCCATCGTGAATAGTCATCAACAATTACTAAGATGTAGTGTTTGCCATTGATCGCTTGCACGCCGCATCGGGCCACACAATCCATGTGAAGAAGATGAAGCACATGTTGAGAGTTGTGTTCCACCTTTGAAGGAAAATGAGCACGAGTGCTTTTCCCTTATTCACAAGTCGAGCAAAGGTGATCTTTAGAATATCGGAATCGTGGGAGACCTTCAACTAGTTTGTGTCGAGCAAGATTGGTTATAGTTTGAAAGTTTAAATGTGAGAGACGACGGTGCCATAGCTAGGATTTTGTTGATGTTGCCTTTGAAAGTAAGCGGATGGGAGATGAAGCAACCATGTCTTGCATAGAGATAGTGTAAAGACTTGAGTTACGCGAGCCGGACATAAGATCGCTTCCTTGTAGATCACGAATGAAACAAGATTTCTCCCAAAGCATCCTCCAAATCTCCATCACGTAACCGACCTCATCAAAATAGATTGTGACCGAGGCCTTCCACATAATAAACCCTCGCTAATTTCAATGTTCCCATTGATATAGTCTCCGTAGCCCATGATAGGCGCAAGTGATCATTCCCGAATCGACGATGCCAATGAACTTTGCAATAAAGTTTGATAATAGTTTAAGGTTGCTCGTCATGTGTCGGGAACATCCGCTATCAACAACTAGAGAATGATCTCAGATCACTGCATTACACACACGGGCGACACAGATGGAATAGAAGTAGATGTGGAACCCGAAATGTTAGAGGGTTTAGGAGCGCTTATAGTAGACATACACACATCAATAACTTTAGGCATCCATTTAAATCCTAGTGTGTTATATATCCATTTCGCCATCTATAACTAGTATTTGCTTTAGTCTTAGTGAATACACTAGGTGGTACTACATTCTTTAGGAGGTGAAATCGAGCTACATGGACAACAATGGTTGCTTTAGAATCTAAAGAGGCGGTCTACCAAGCACGAGACTTAGAATGATTAGTGGGCCTAGAGGTATTCCGATTCTTAGGATTCCTTAAACGAGATATTATAGCTTTAGCAACACATTTGTCATGACAATCGAATTCATACTTTTACGACAAATAACACAAGGTGCATCGATCGAATATCAAAAGTACTTAAAGGTTTAGCATTCGTTACATCACTATTTCTATTACATTTTCCGACACAATATCTATAGTGGAAGCAACATGAGTCTTATTCATAGTCCTAGGGTGTTCTTCTACTTTAGCATTCCTTATTGATCTTTTCTTAGGTCGCAACTTCCTATTCTTCGATGTAGTGCTCCTAGGCTATGAAGTGCGGACGTTTGGAAAAAGGCAACTATTCATGTTTTAGTAGAAGGAAGCACGTTAGCAACTTATGTTTTGGCAAGAGGCATTCTAGGTTCATGATTACTAAGTGTTACCGGTGCTATTCTCTTAATGATGGTAGGCGGAAGTTGTTCATACTTTCCTAACATTTCTCTTAACTTAAAGATAGTGAATCAAATCTTGATTTTCGTAATCTAATATTACCAAAGAAAATATTACTTCTAGTGTGTGAAGAATGCATTACTTGATGCATCATCACGAGTCTTTTGAGTAAATCATATATGACACCATATTCTTGTTTAACTTTTACAAGTTCTTGTTCATATTTTGAGATTTTACCTTTAAAGACACGTTTGATCATCCATTGCTCAAATTTAGGATTAAAGATTTTGATTGCAATCGAGCCATTTTGTTTTGCAAAACAAGTTGTTGATTGTAAATATCTTTTGACACCAATTAAGACGACGCTTTGCATTGGAAAGTTCGTTAATCAATCGCTCATTTTCAACTTTTAAAGACTCGATCCGATGCACATTATCGTGATTCTCAACAGCTACACCATTAGTCAACAAGATCGTTAGAGATATAATCGATGCATATGACAAAGAATTCAATAACACAACATTATGGATATCATCACGATAACATCATTCAAGAGTCGATCAACATCTTTTCTCAACATTTTCTTTTTATGTTTAGTATTAGAAATAGATGTTTCGCTTTTCTCGAAAATGACCTTCATCACTCCAAGTTCCTTATGAAAGTCCTGCTCCCAAGACAATGCACAATTTTTCAAAATTTTAACATTTGGTAAAAGATTTTCGAAAAATGTCTCTTTGTTCTCGTGCTGAGGCGATTGAAAATGTTGAACTTTGATTTCGTAATGATATTCTATGTCATGTTGTAAAGTTTGAGGTCACCATGAAAAGGTCAAAATATCTAAGAATTTTGCGATTTTAAGGTTTTGAGTTTACTTCACCGATGGAAGGTAAAAGACCATAAATTTGTGCATAATCGGTTGGGGATTAACATTAGAAGACTCGCACGTTTTTATGATAACCCTTGGTGTGTTAGAAGAATCCGTTGGTGTGACGAAGTGACCGGTTTTGAATAATTAAAAGGTTTGTTGTAAACACAGTCTCTAATTTTGATCGACTCGCCTCTTCGCATCTAATTCCTCTTGACGATGATATTCAACAACACTCATAATGTAATTATCAATTTTATATTTCGACCGAAAACTTCGTGATTTGGTTTGAATGCTTTGGTTGAAAGCTTAGGTTTGTAATCAAGAAGATTCGTCCATATCCATTTGATTGGGTTTTAAAGTAAACTTTTCAATAGTTGTGACCGACTCACCTTGTTTGTAAACAACAGCTTTAAACTCTTTAAGTTTGTTTTTGCAAGCCTATAATTTCTTCAAGATGATCATCTATTCGCTTCGTTGAATGCTTTTTGTATGCAGAGAACTGCTTTTGACAAGTTAACAACTCACCTTACCTTTTTGATTTTCCAAGGTGAGAGCGTTAATTTGCTTTTTATGTTCATGTTTCATTGTTCTATTTCGCATAACAAAGCATTCTTCAAGCGGCTAGATCACGATTTGTCTCTAAATATTTTTCGTTTTGATGAGATTTTGCAAAGCGGCTTCAAAACCTTTTTCACGGTTTTCTTGAGTTTTGAAAAAGTTGAGTTGCATTTTAAACATTCAAAGTCCTTGGTTAACAAAGTGAATTTTACTTTTTAAGTCCCGATTTAATGCACAACATTCTTCAATTTGGGATTGTTGGTCTTTAAGTAAAGAGCAACATCCGAATGAGGCAAAGTTCGGTGTTCAACGAGTCACAACATGATCATTATTTAGATCCTCAAGTATAACCACGGAGCCAATTTGATTATCAAAGGAAACCATAAGGTCATCTTGATCGCCAAATGTAAGTACGGGTCTAATTGAAAATCGTCGAATAAGATATGGATGACTCATTTTGAACATTCTAAGCCTTGCGGGTTCGGGATGTTGGCGGAGATATTAGATCGTAGATAAATATGGTTTGTTCGAGTACCGAGACAAGCCATCAATGTCATACACCGGGTCTGTGTCACTCATGTGTAACTCATGCATATTAGCCATCAACATAATAATTGCATTGGCCTCGCAAGTCCTCCATATCATCATCTCGAGTCTCGCATCGCCATAAAACGTGTTCTTTGTCCGTGAGAGATCCATCGCCTTCATCCTTAAGAGCCAAAAGTAAAGCCTCTTTGAAATAAGCACCGCCCCTAGTCCTCGGCTTTGGGCATGCATTAGTCAGTGTCCTTCTCATTGCAATTGTAGCATCGAAGACCATTCAACCCATTCTCGAGCATTTCCTTGTTCTACCACTTGAGCTTGTTGTTATTCCTACCCATAGCATTAAACCCTTGACCACCGCCCATCCGACGACCATAACCACGATTTCGAACTTCAACTCGTCCATTGTTCACAACAAATGATTTCTTGTGTTAGATGAGGAACGAATACGATTGTTGGATTTGTTGGTATAATGGCCAAAAGCATTAACAATCATAACAAATCCTTGTTGCAATGCTTCGAACGGATCGATTCCTCATTGTTGTTGTATGGAACCAATTGATTATGTTGAGATTGTTGTGATTGATCATTTGGTGTGGTAGTGGCGGTTGGTTGAGTTGTGGTTGAGGAGGATAACTGCTTTGAGCATACAAGGCAAGTTGTTGATTTTCCGGATGTGGAGATGAAGCAATTTGAGCACGGAGAATCCTTTCCCTATCAACTTCCTTTTCATGAGGCTTCAGTAATCGTACAACAATCCGTATGTAGAATGATGCATGTTCTTCGCTTGACGGAGAAAAATGACATACTTCTCCCATTCGTGACCAAGACTACTCAGAACTTAGTATTAACGCAATTCTTGGCATGATGATGTTGTGTTTATCCAAATCATTGATGATGTCCGAGAATCGATGATGATAAGACTCTAGTGTCTCCGTGTTCAATCAAGAAGTGTTCATAAGCCAAATAAATTTTGGATTCCATATCCTCCCGATTGAGTGCAGATCCTTCCATAAGTAGATGAATATGTTCCCACATTTCTTTGCGCCTTTTGAGCATCAACACTTCAAGAATTGGGTTTGGCAATCCTAAGAGGATATATTGCATTGCAAGCTCATCGCCTTCATAGTGTAGAAGTTCTTCCGGATTCGTGTCCGCAAAGAGCAATGTTTGATTGTTCATCTCTTGGTGGATTAGCATTTGGATCTCCGGCACAATGACAAGAGGCATCCAAATGGACCTTCCAAGATAACCTTCTTTAAGAACTTTCCATGTGGCTTCTTCGCATCACAAAACCTAAAGAACCTAATTACCCATTGATCGTAGTTTCGGAGTGAGCATTGGAGGTCTATCAAGTGATCCAGCCTCATGAATTGATTGTTGGCTGCTTAAAGCTTCACACATCTTTGCAAACCAAGTGGGTTCCTTCATAGTGTTCCGTGATGGATGTTGATTGAATTCATTAGTGTAGGGTTGAACTTGAAGACTTGGTGGTGTTTGAACCATTTGTGGTGGAGGAATTGCTCCAAGTTGTGGAGTATGTTATTGATTAAATTGTTGTTGATAAATTGCTTGTTGTTGATTCCATTGTTGATGTTGTGGACTTAGTTGTTGTTGTCGTTGAGAATAAGTGTAAGGAAATAGTTAGAGTATGGTGGTTGTGACATGTTGAAAACTTGTGTTATAAAATGGATCTTTGTAGTCGAATGAACCTTTGTTGATGAAGTATCCTTAGGCGAGAAATCATAATAGCCAAGTAGCACTTATGCGTAAAACACCAAAGTTACGCGTAACAATCAAGAGTTACGCTGTAGGTTTAGCTTACGCGTAAGAAGGAAAAATACACTAAAGTTATGCGAAACACAAAGTTAGGCGAGAAAATTTAGGCGTAGGGTTACCTTATGCGTAAGACTAGGTTTAGCGTAAGATGAATCTCTTGCGTGGATTTTCACGCGTGAAGCTTTATGCTTATGCGTAAGTTTAGGTTTTATCTCAGTGATCTTTTACACTATCACAAAGGCAAAAGATATCCAAAGTCGACGATTTTCAGCTTATCCAAGCAAGAAAACACGGAGTAAACCACTAAACTCAAGATCAAACCACGGATAAAGTTACGTAGAACTAGTGTTTTGATACGCCGTAGTTTTACTCGTAAAATGATTTTGCCCAAAGATGTTTCTAAACCGATTTTTGTGATGAGATAGCTTCAATATCACCAAAATAATACAAAAGTGTGAAACTTGATGATCTAAAACGTAAAATGGTTACGCGAGGATGAAACCCTCGACAAGAACTAGCTTAAAACGATGATCCACGCAGAATTTTGAAACTTTTGCCAAAAACAAGTATTTTAACACCTTAAAACATTGAAAGTACAAGAATCTTGGATTAAAAGTGTAAAAGCGTGTCTTAAAGCGAACCAAAGTATCAAGGCCGGCGTATGTTCTACGCGTAGACCAAAGAAAATACGCCACCCAACTATTTGGCGATTGATACCATCGTTAGGTCACTAGTTTTACAACACAAGCAACATAGAAAGAGATAAAGCGATTGAACAATAAATCAAACACATACACACAATAAAAGAAGAGTTATGAGAGTATGTGAAAGAAATAGATTGAACAACCAACCTTCAAGTGAAGGTTATACAAGAGTATTTATAGGAGGAAGCTAGGCAACACTCCTAGTTCCCATCCTTTCTCCCATGGACTTGGGCCTAAGCTCATGGGCCTTCTACATAAGCTTAAGCTAATAACAAACATAAATGCCATAATTAAGCTAACTATTACATATGAATAACTAACACTTGATTTAGGTTTAGGAGTGATTCCAACATCTTCAATACCTTGAAATTATAAAATGTAAATTGAAACTTGTTTTTCTATTTATTTTTCATCTCTAACTGGTATATTTTATATATATATATATATATATATATTGGACATGAAAATTTAAATGTCATACGTAAACCTTCTTTAAATTAATAAATTATTAATTTATCGTTACAATAATATCTTGTTAAATTAATAAAATATCTCAGTCCCAACATCATTAATTTATGAAGCTTTTACTATATATAAATTATATATTAAGCCATCATACATATCAGTAAAACAAGAGTACATGTGTAACAACGTGTAAAGGTTTATAAAGATGTATGAGAAAGTGTTGTTAATAGGATGTGATCATATATTGTACCCTAAATTTATTTCAGTAACCAATCCCACATGGGTAGAAAGTAAGAACGACAAGATCTTTATATATACAAGTATGAATGACATGTTAAACTTATAGAAGACAATTCTAAAAAATTTGGTTTGTGGTGTTGTTTTCTTTAGGTTTTTTTAATCTATTTTGTTTTAAGGTTATTATTCAATTTAAAAATATAAAACAATGTTTTTTACTTCATGTTTATTTGAGTGTAATTATTTAATAAAAACACAACTTCCTTACAAAGTTTAGTTCAACTAGAATTGTCTAGTGTTGTTGCAAACCTTGTGGTACCAGATGTGAGGATACGGCGAGGAGTGGCAAGGTGATCATTGTCTTGACTAGAATGCAAAAATCCTCTTCTTATAATATCATAAATCTCCATTTTGTATTTGTACAACTTCTAATAATGCTTTTTTAGATGTATATAATGTTAGTTGATGTATTTGGCCTATTGCCATTGGTTACGAGGCTTTAGCCCATTTACAATATTTCTAGATTATTATTTTGTAAACTATAAACGAACCCCTCCAAGACCAAGTCGTTACAACCCTGGGAATGCCAAAGCACTATGGGAACATATCAAAGATCTTTTCCACGATAATATAGACGGACGTGCCATTACTCTTGATAGTGAACTTCGCACCATAAAGCTTGGCAACCTATCCTTTAATGCATATTGTACCAAGATGCAAGGTATGGTCGATTGTTTGCACAATCTTGATGAAAAGGCGAGTGATAAAAACATGGTGACGTATGCAATAAATGGGGTTGACAAACATTTTTTAAAGGTATTGTTCGTCTCATAATTAAGGCATCGTGAACCTCTTCCCACATTTGAAACCACTCGCAACATGTTACTTCTTGAGGAAAGCACGCTGAAGGAAAACGGTAATGTCTCTTCCATTTTCAGTACGTCCTCGCCTCCTACATACTTTTTTCTACAGCTAATAATAGCCATAGCCCATAAGTCCGTAACTCTTCTCGAACAAACATGGATAATTCTAACCGTAACATGAAATCAAGTGGGTTTTGTACTCATTTTCCTAACGGAACATGTTGCTTCGGGGATAAGTGCAAGTTCATTCACGATCATTGAACACGTGGGGGTATGGTTCTGGTTCTTCTGGTTTGACGAATGCCATACTACGTCCTTTTCTACGGTTCTACCTAGTGGAACGTATCAAAAAAGACAGACCCAACCCTTGTTATATCGTGTGGGTTAACAAGCCCAAGGTGGATCCTATTCATTCCCACAGGTCCAATATTCCATTGGACCACAACAGCTTGCTTATGTTACTTCTCAAGCAGTCCAGTCGACTGCTTATTGGCCGTGCCCCAGCCCACAGCAGGCGACATCGTGAAACTAGTCAATAAAAACACATTATGGTTCATGTATGTCAAATTAGTAGGATATGGATTGAAAAGATGTTGAGATGGATAAATATGTATAGTTATTTGGGGCTCGTGTCGGAAAAAAATGATGCATCATAAGATTGTTAGTTAAATACTTAATTGTGAAAAGCATTTATAGAAGAATTACGTATGGACCCAATTGTACAAGAAGAAATCAATCCATGATTCGCATATGGATCATCAAATTTACTGTACAAGTAACAATGTGTAAAAGCTGATCATGTGAACATTCATGAAATATTGGGGTATTAAAGAATTGAATTCGGATTAATATCTATGTGAACATTCAAACAAAGAGCTGTGTTGGTAATTTACACTTTTTACAATAGCTGTTTTAAACAAGTTTGAGTTACCTGTGATATAATGTTTGCATAACATGGTTTGATACTTGTACTCTAAATTACCAACACAACTCTTTCTTTCTTTTTTTTGAACGGCAATTTATTAAGGGCTAGCAAGGAGCTAGAAAAATTACAAAATAAAAGAACTAGGATTTTTCATCCAAGAGTTCCATTCAAAGTTTAAACTACAACGATTAGATAACATATCCAAGATCTTTTCCACGATAACATTGATGGACGTGCCATTACTCTTGATAGTGAACTTCGCACCATCAAGCTTGGCAATCTATCCAATAATGCATATTGTACCAAGATACAAAGTATGGTCGATTGTTTGCACAATCTTGGTAAAAAGGTGAGTGATAAAAACATGGCGATGTATGCAATAAATGGGGTTGACAAACTTTTTTTAAAGGTATTGTTCGTCTCATAATTAAGGGCATCGTAAACCTCTTCCCACATTTGAAACCACTCGCAACATGTTACTTCTTGAGGAAAGCACGCTGAAGGAAAACGGTAATGTCTCTTCCATCTGCAGTACGTCCTCACCTCCTACAATGCTTGTTTCTACAACTAATAATAGCCGTAACTCTTCTTGAACAAACACGGACAATTCTAACTGTAACATGAAATCGAGTGGGTTTTGTACTCATTTTCCCAAAGGGACATATTGCTTCGGGGATAAGTGCAAGTTCATTCACGATCATTGAACTCGTGGGGGTATGGTTTCGGGTTCTTCTGGATCCAATTCATTCCCACAGGTCCAATATTCCATTGGACCACAACAGCTTGCTTATGTTACTCCTCAAGCAGTCCAGTCCACTGCTTATTGGCCGTGCCCCAGCCCCCAGCAGGCGACATCGTGAAACTAGTCAATAAAAACACATTATGGTTCATGTATGCCAAATTAGTAGGATATGGATTGAAAAGAATGTTGAGATGGATAAATATGTATAGTTATTTGGAGCTCGTGGAAAAAAAATGATGCTTCATAAGATTGTTAGTTAAATACTTAAGTATGCTTAAAACATATGTGGTCACTGTCAAAAGCATTTATAGAAGCATTGTGTATTGACCCAATTACAAGAAGAAATCAATCCATGATACCCATATGGATCATCAAATTTACTGTACAAGTAACAATGTGTAAAAGTTGAAATATTGGGGTCTTAAAGAATTGAATTCGGATAAATATCTATGGGAACATTCAAACAAAGAGTCGTGTTGGTAATTACACTTTTTCATTAGTTGTTTAAACAAGTTTGAGTTACCTATGATGTAATGTTTGCATAACATGGTTTGATACTTCTACTCTAATTTTTTTTTTAATGACTTGTCCCACATAGGTACAAAGTAAGAACAATAAGATCTTTATAAAGTCCAAGTGTGACAAATAATTTAAGCAGAAACAGAAACATCACAAAGACATGTTTGTGATGTTGGTTGTTTGGCTGTTTTTTTATGTTTTTAATTACGATGTAAACCTTTTTTTTAGTGCAATTATTTTATTAAAATGCAACGCCTTATTTAATCTTTATATACTTAATAACTAAGTCTAGTCAACAACATAAAGCGGAAATAACATAATTCACAGCAGGATTAGATAAAAACCCGAGCTTCACTACACATTTATTTTTCGTACAAATTAATGGTTGACATTATGAATAGTAAATAAAGGTTGACAACTGTATATATTGTTAAAAAAAATAGTGTTAATATGATTAATATTTTTTTTTGAACGGCAAAGTATCATTTCATTTCACCCAACAGTATGTACAAAAAGATCGACTAGAAAGATTCTAGACATTACAAAGTATCACCTAGTACATCACCTTATTAGAGGCACCCAAACTAAGAACTTATGTTGTTGGTATGTCGAAATCACGCCACATCTCCCAGGTCCATTCCTTTTTCGCTCTATGCTTCACCCATGTAAAAGTGATTGCTTGAACATCCCCGAATAAAACCGTGGGTTGAATGAGTGGAATTAGTTGAAAACTTTAGATGATTGGTAGTATTAACTTTTGAATTGTTTTTAACAAATACAGTAATGAAACCTTGGTTATTCACAACGGAATTTATAGCAATTGTTAGCACTCTTGACATAATAAACTTATATTTGTGAAGTCAAATATAGTTAATTAATTCTATAACTCTGGATGCCGCACATTGAAGAAGCGTACTGTTTTCCACTTACTAGAACAGTATACTTTTATTTCTTTTCTTATTCTTGCAATGTACTTCCATTAAACGTCCTGTATAGGAATCTATTAGCTGATAATTCGAAGGTGTTGATGTGGAATTGGTTCAGGTAGGTTTATGCCATGTACGTCATGGTTCACTTGGAATATCTGCACGCACCATTATGGAATTGTTAAAATTGAGCTAAATCTTTTTTAGTTAGAGACATACATTATGAAATGAAAGCAGGACAGTCGGTTGCTATCTTTTGCATATAGTCGTATTAGAAAATTACAAGATGCTTGAGGTGGTTATGTCAATGTGGCACCGATTGATGATAAGGCAAGGAGTGAAGGAGACATTGTTGATGCACGCTTAACAGCGTCAACTGAAATTAGAAGTCCATTTGGATATTACATAATCAATCTGTGGAAAATGAACTTGTTTATAAAGAGACCAACAAGTCATAGAAGTGGCAAAAAAACAAGTTTATAATTCCATATGAGCCTTGATTGGATTAGTGTCATAGAAGTGGCAATTCATCCAGTTGCTTCTAATGATTTGGGTTATGTCTCATCTCTAATGGGACTAATGGGTTAGGACTTAGGCCAAAGGATTCAACAATAAACAAAGCTGGTCTGATGGGTCGAATTGGTTGAAAATCATTAGAAGTGTATTCAAACGCCTAATAAAGGTTACAGTATCTTTGTAATAGCATGGTTTTTGCAACCAATTTAGCACCTCATTTACTATTAGTAATATTTACAAAAATGGATAAGAATTGTGTTTGTTGCTTGGCCTCTCGGGCTAACCTGATTCAACTTGTTTCTACTTGCATTTAAAGGTTACCCAACCCACCTGATTTTTCCTGATTTGCCACCTATCTGGCCACCACCGATAAGCGAGGTAAATAGAAATGAAGAGACCGTTCAGGCTCGCTGGAACCAGTTGTGCATGGACTTACAAGTAACATAAAAAAATGGCTCATAGAGATGGATACAGAGTTCAAAGCCAGCATACACAGAATAGGCCCTTGCCAAAGTGGCAGAAGATGAACGTCAACAAACATGGCAACGATTATCAGATAGCGCCTTTGCGCAACAAGTAGGGCGAAAGTTTTACTTGACTCTATCGATCAGGTTTGCAGATTTTGTTTTCTGATTTAATTTTTCTCCAACAACCGACTTAAACATCGTGGATTCCGGAATAGATATGATTCTTTTTTTGAGTAATACAATGGTCGAGATTTAGAGATGGGTTATTTAGTTTTTTTTTTTAATTTGTTTATTCCAAATATTATGGGTGAAAAAGAGAAACGTGTAAAAAAAAAATCATGAATTATTATTCTTTAATTTACATTTTCAGTAATGTACATACTTTGGTTTCTGATATGTTTTAAGAAGATTTTGTATGGATTACAGCTAAATTTATGAATCAATTGCAATTGGATTTATTCATATTGTCGATGCAAATTTTGGTTAAACTTGCTTGTACATGAATGTATTAGAAAGTTTCAAATACGACATTCTCATGCACAAACTAATGTGGTGAGTGTCTATAATATTTATGAGAAATGACACATGGATCTAAATTTAGGCTTAAACTTATACTTAAAACTAAATGTCAGCATTCTGATGGTTGCAGACATATACCCACTTATCATACAACCTATCAAGATGATATCAAGTGATTTTAAATCTAAATTTAGGTCCATGTATCATTTCTCACATATTGAAGATTTACATTAGTCGTAAGAATCCAGTTTTACTATATAATAAATAAAGCGATGAATTGGATCATTGAAATAAATATCAAATTTACTTAGTAGTGGATGAAAATGTGGTGTAAGAATTAAGGGCCCGTTTGGTTGGGGTGTATGGGTATTGATTTATAATTTTAAAAGTTATTAATGTTGTTTGGTTGGTTATGGGGCCCACCACAATGGAATGAGAATACCCGAATGTGAATGTTTCCTCATATATTATGTGTGTGGGTGGTTTTTTCATACCCTCCATTATTATTCCACTCTATATCAATACTCATACCCATTATGATCCATAACAACAAATCAAACGCACCCTTACCATGCTAATTGTACTTATATAACTTATCCCCACATAGGTAGGAAGTAAGAATCTTTATAACTTCAAGTTTGGTTTTTAAAATTAAACAAAAAAACTCTATATATCATAAAAAGTTATGATGTATGGCTTCTCTTTGTTTTTAGTTTTATTATTCATTAAAAATAAAACTTTTTAATTTATATTTTTATTTGAATGAATATATTTCTTTAATTTAATAAAGGAAAACTCCATTTCGGAGTTTTTGACATGAGAGATTTTTGGAACTTCTAATAACTAAATTATTAGAAAAACAAAATGCCTAAATAATTCTTGATTTAGCTAAATATACAAGTGTTGATCTTTATGTTATATTTTAGTTTGACTATTAAATTAAAAATAAAACTGTTTAATTTATATGTTTGTTTGAATGAATATATCTTTAATATAATAAAGGAAAACTCCATTTCGGAGTTTTTGACTTGAGAAATTTTTGAAACTTCTCTTATTAAGTAATAATTAAATTATTAGAAAAATATGCCTAAATAATTTTTGATTTAGCTAAATATACAAGTGTTGATCTTTATGTTATATTCCAGTTTGTAACAAACATAAACTAATACTCCCTCCGTCTCAAATTTATTGTCCCCGTTTGACTTTTTCGGTTTTTCTTTTACAACTTTGACTTTAAGTATTTTTGTTTGTGTTATATAATACTTGATGCAAAATATATGAATGAATTGAGTTTTAAATAAATTTTAATTGGTATAATTTTCATCAACTATTGTATAACACAAACAAAATATTTAAGGTCAAAGTTGAAAAGAAAGAAAAAAAAGTCAAACGACAATAATTTCGGATTTATGTAGAATTAATAAAATTTAGAATTATATTTTTCCATCTTGATGATTAAAAAGGATAAATGTTTTAAAATGTATCATACTGCCACCATTTGTTTTATGGGGAATGAATAATTTTTTTCTTTTGTGGGTATTTTTCTTTCAATTTCATCATTTTTAGAGATTATGTGACATTTTCGCTTTTAGGATTTTTTTTTTCTATTAGTTAAAAGGCACAAATGTTTAAAAATTTCGCAAAATAACCAAAATGATGAATTTGAAAAGTATCCATTAAAATAAACATTTTTGTCACTACCCACAAAAATATGACACCTTTTAAAAACATTAAAAAAAAAAGCTTTTTTTCCACATTCTTTGACACAATTATTGAACGTATTTTTTCAAGCTTTGCCCGTAATCATTAATCAACCGAAAAAATATCACACAAACGCATTCACGTTGAATAAATTACATAAAGCAAACAAAATCACATTTACGCATTGATATACACTATGTTAAAAAAATGATAATGTATCTAAATTAGATTTGACTTATGTCTAAACCCCGTGCATGTATAGAGCTTATAACTAGTAGTTTACTAATCGATTTTTGTATTATAAATTATGCAAAAGTCTAAAACTGTAGATTAAATCAACCAAGTTACATGCTGGTATATTTGGAAGCTTCAAATAGTGTCATTTTATTTTTCAAATTATGAGGAAAAGTAGCGATATTCGATTATATTCGTTTATATTCTTTTTCTTGGTTAAAATATAGACGCGCCAAATTGTTAAGTTGGCAAGATTGGCTGAAAACTCCTTTGTAATTTTCTAGCGTCTTGCTAGTTTTTTGTGTTTATATAATTTTTGCAGTTCAAAAAAAAAATCAACCAAATACACGTCACTTGGATTGAGTTTATGAAAAAAGACTACACATAGAAATTTATTAAGGGCAAATCATCACTGCTATTGCAGCAGCCCGACTTATCTACTGTTACATGAAAAATAATTTTACAATTTGCATTTTTTACCCTTCAACATTTTCAACTTTACACAATTAGTCCTTCCTTTATAACCTTGCAGAAGATAAGATCCCCGCACCACAAAGCGGGGATCATTTTCCATTTATTAATTATCCATCAACAACAAAAAGTCTATCCCTAACTTTTATGTGTTTTATGATGAAGGTTTGAAAGAGGCGTGTGTTAAAGAAGTGTCAATTCAGTGATTAGTGATTGTGTTTGTTTTTCTTAAAATCTATTTTGCCACCTTTTTTTGACAAAGAAAGAAAACGGAATAAAGTTCTTGTTTTTAATGATGATGATCATTTCTTTCTACTTTAATCTTGAAGACAAACACAACGTCTTTTAATTTTTCCTCTTCAAAGTACGTGTACTTCTCATTTTCTCTCATCTCTTCTTACTTTTGAGCCATCACAAAAACAAACTATTCAGACTTTAGATCCGCTTCTTTTCTTGCGAACATGATTTTCTTGATAAGAGGTAAAACATCCGAAAAACTAAACGACACCTTAGTTTACATATAAATATTTGGTGTTATATCACTTCCCAAGCCATTTAAGTGGTGTGTGATTTTGTAAAATAAATAAATAAATAAAAATTGAGTGAAGGCTGTTTTGAACTTGTTTTTAATGTAAAGAAAATAAAATTGAAAGTGGTAGAACTCAAATGGCGTGTTATGGTGAAAAGGTGTTTTGGTGAGTGAGTGTTAACACCTGGAGATGATGAGGTAACATTAGAAAAGGAAATTGGCATTTCATGGTAACCCATGCTCTTAGTTACTTGTAATTTGTTGGTTCAAAATTTATGGGTGAAAAAGAGGTGTGTAAAATTCTATGTACATAATTTGGTTTGTGATTTGTTCTAATAAGATTCGGTATGGTGTTTTGGTTGGACCAAGTAACATCAAGATGTATGCAACAACTCCAATTGGTTTATGATTCATTTTGTTAATGCAAAACCGCCTTGTAGAAAAGGTGTCAGAAAGTCTCAAATACGACACTTCATTATGCACAAAGATAATGTGGTCACTGTCTAAATATTCAACTATTTACAAAGCCAAATCTACACTATAGACGAAACAATGTGTAAAAATTAAGATTTTTCCCACATAGATAGAATGTAAGAACATCAAGAACTTTATAAACCCAATTGAGCACACTAGAGAAAAATCACATTCACATTAACACCACAAAATGTTTGTGTTGTTGTTTATGCTATTTTTTTTTCATTTTATATTATGTTTGTTAGTTTTATTATTTAATTAACTATAAAACTTCCTTTTCATGTTATTTTAGTTTGAGTGCTATAATCTTATTAAAAGAAACTTCTTTCTATATTTTTATTTGTTTAACTATCATTGCTCATTTGCTCCTATTAAAATGTTAACTATAACATATGTAAAATTTTCCATTCACCGACTACTAACCATATTAATCATGTGACAAAGACCACTAGCCCGGTATCTTAATATCCCTCATTTTCAGGTCCGAGAACACCTCAATCTTACAATGTGCATAATTTTGTGGTTTTAGTTTGTTGCTTGTGAGTTAGATGACAATCCGAATAAGATAATTAGATAATCAGAAGATTAATGTTAGAGATAATTAAATTCACATATAAACACCCGTTCATTGTGTTACCTAGAATGAATAATCCATTTACTTGTTGATTTCATTCCAAGATATTTTATTTAGGACTATCTTTAGTTATCGATCAGCCATTTTGACGAACTGACAATATACATTTTTTTTTCATTATGATTATTTGTTGACATATTTGACCAATATATTCATGATGTAACGCGTCAATGTAGGTGGTCTTGTTTTAGTTAGAAAAAACGCTACAATTTTTTCTGGTTCTTTTGTTTAAAACGAGTTCCCACGATGACTTGGTGTATCCTTTTCTTCCAATGACTTTGCCCTATTAACTAGCGAGTTATACAAAACTAGTCAATAAAAACACCTTATGGTTCATGTTTATCAAATTAGTAGGATATGGATAATATAGTTTTTTTGGGATTCATACAACTGAAGTGGTACCATGCATTAGGAGTGTCGTGTAGGTGAACATTTAGCTTTATAGGTTGGTGGTTGACGAGGATCGTACAACTGAAGCTTGACAAAATGATTGTGAGAAACTGAGAATGCATATGTGATATGCCACGGTGGATATGATGCCACACTTGGAGTAATAGGATATTATTGGGGAAGGGTTCGACCAAATAAAATCTGGTTAATGTGGTTCGTACATAAATGCATCAAATAGCTTCAAATACTCATATGGATCATTAAAGCAATTATCAAATCTACAGTACAAGTAACAATGTGTAAAAGTTGAGACATTGGGGTCTTAAAGAATTGAATTCGGATAAATATCTATGGGAACCTTCAAACAAAGAGCTGTGTTGGTAATTACACTTTTTCATTAGTTGTTTTAAACAAGTTTTATGTAACTGTGATCTAATGCTTGCATAACATGGTTTGATACTTCTACTCTTATTTAATTTTAATAACTTATCTTATCCCACATAGGTACAAAGTAAGAACAATAAGATCTTTATAAAGTACAAGTGTGACAATGAATGTTAGAAAACTAAAACATTACATATACATGTTTGTATTTGTAATGTTTGTCTTTTCTTTTAGGGAGTTGATACCCACGCCATTTTTTCTTATACTTGCATCACACTGTACAAGACAGTAATATAATCTTTAGAGTTGTTTTTAACGAATACAATGATGAAAACTTGGTTGTTAAGAGCGGAATTTAAAGCCGTTGTGAGCATAATATAAACTTATCTTGCTGATTAATTGCTTATATTAATGTTTTCAAAACCAATTTCTTAATTGACCCATGTAAGCTTTCGGTTCACGGTTCAATCAATTTAACCGATGGTTTAACTGGGGTTTTTCTTCAACCGGCTTCCGGTTATTTGACCGGTTCACGATTCAACCGGCTCAACCGACCGAATCAATCGGGTGTTAAAACGTTGCTTTTAGTTAAACAAATAAGTTTATGTCACGTGATGTTAATTACTTCATCCGTCTCAAAATTATTGTCCTAGTTTGACTTTTTAAATATTTCTTTCTCAACTATAACCTTAAGTATTTTTGAATATGTTATATAATACTCAATGAAAATTATACTCAATTAAAATATATTTAAAACTCAATTCATTCATATATCTTTAATCAAATATTATATAACACAAACAAAAATATTTAAGATCAAAGTTGAAAATAAAAGACTAAAAAAGTCAAAAGAGGATAATAAATTTGAGACGAAAGAAGTACGATATAATAAAAGCAAGGTACTTATAACAAAGGTATGATAAAGCTGGAACATTAAAACTACTTAAAATTTACATCTATCTAACTTAACTAGACGAGTATCTGCGTCTAACGACATTGTTTTCTAGTTTTCTACAAAATTACAAGGTGAAAGTTTTTATTTTTTTATTATTATTATTATTTTTTTTTTAATTTGTCTTTCTAGTACTCGGGTATCCTCTTCGAGGAACCGTTCCTCTTATGGCATAGTTGAATAGCGGCGACAATGAAACACTAACAATAAATCGCAAGTACACCAATAAAGCATTTACGTACACGACAATAACAGATTGTCGAATCTATTCAAAACATCAAAGAAAGTGTACCTTTTAGGGTGAATTGCATATATATCCCTTCTAAACTTCTAAATTACATATATATCCAAGCTAAAATCATAATTACATATATATCCTTTCTAAACATTAAAATAACCATATATATCCAAATAATTAAAAAATATATAAATAAAACACTAAAATAAATTTTAACTACCAATTAATTATGACTTGACCATTATACCCTTACATTTGTCTTCTACAATACAACATCACCATATAACCCATATATCCCTCATAAACCAAACACCATTTTTCGTGTCTCCTTGAGTAAAAAAACACTAATATAGACGAAAATTGGATTTACAAATATATTGTTGGATTCCCGCCACAAAAAGAAAAGATATCAAGGAAGGGGCTATTGCGTTGTTGTCGGTGCCGAAGAGGAAATATGAACGATTTATTGTTGGTGCCAGTGAAGAAGAAATATGAATGAAACAAAGTTTACAACAAACTAAATATCAATGTTGCAAAAATCGGTCAACTCGGCCGATTAATCGTTAATCGGCCGAGTACCTTGTCGATTTTTGAAAATCGGTCGAAAAATCGGCCTAAGAAAAAAATCAACACTAAGCAGTCAAAAAATCGGCTGAATCGGCCGATTAATCGGCCGAATCGGTCAAAAATCGGCTGAATCGGTCAAAAATCGGCCGAATCGGTCAAATCGGTCATTTTTTAAAAAAATAATAATTTAGGCATTCTACTTAATTTGGGGATCGTATATTTCATTTATAACGACATAGGCATCATAATCGAATTTGAGTCTTTTATTGAGGTTTGGAAGCATGCATGAGCTTGGAATCGGTTAAGATTTTTGTTTGGTCTCCGAAATACCAAAAATTGCGAAATCAATCCAATTAATCACCGATTAATCCCGACTTGACCGATTACTCGCGCGGGGTGGTCGACCGCCCGACTCACCGATTCACGATTTTTGCAACATTGCTAAATATAATAAATTATTAGATCTAATAAGGAAGAAATATATAAAAATCATAAGCTTTGTAGATAGCGGCTACCGTTTCTTGCCGGAGAATCAAAGATATTTTTTTTTGAACAAAGAGAATCAAAGATATTGAGATGCACAAAAAGAAAGAAAAACAAGTTAAGATTAGTTGTTTGTTGCAAGAATTTTTCCATTATATTCTTTAATGAAATAAGTTATCCTCATAAATTAAACAAAAAGTAGCGAATGTTCAGAGAAGAACTCGAGAGTGACTTAGGTGGTGTCGAAGATCCTCTTAAGTTGATAGGATCAACTTGGCTGAGTTAGGCGTTTATGAGCCATTGGATTTAATCTAGTGGCTCAAATCAAAACAATTTTTTTTTTTTTAATTTTAGCCATTAGATCAAATTCAATGGCTCATAAACGCTAACTGAGTCAAGTTGATCATCTCAACTTGAGAGGATCCCTTTCCGACAGGGTATTACTGATAATGATAATTGATAAGTCATATACTCTATGAGAATAGGAGGGTAAAATAGACAATTATGTATGAAATAATAAGTATAATGTATTTTAGTGTTTAGTTTACATATAATTTAAATATTTTGATATATATATGATATTTTTAGTGTTTAAGAAGGATATATACGTAATTATGATTTTAGGTTGGATATATATGTAATTTTGAGGTTTAAGAGGGATATATATGCAATTCACCCTTAACTTTTAAATCTAAGATATTGAAAATAAATAATAATATTTTTTAGCCGAAAACTATCTCAAACTAAATATTACTCCCAGTATCATGAATATTACCCCCAAACACCTTCTTTAAAATAAAGTTCAAGAACATAAACAATTCAAGACCATTACTAACATTCACTTACCTGATTAAAAAACATACACAAAATGCTTAAGAAAGTCATTAGCCTTGGTTATGAACACCATGTGTCTCATTTCTTTTCGAAAAGATGTTTTAAAAATAATAATCAGCCTCCAATATATTATATTCCTGTCAGATACTGGACCAAATTTCAAAGGAATTACCTTGAAGATCTACTCCGTATCAAACACTATGACTATTAAAGATATTAGAAGCACACAAACAAACGTCATATCTAAAGTGAACCTCAAGACATCGACAAAGCTACAAAACGAAAACCACCAAACCAACCAACGGATTCGGGTTTATCAAGTATCACCACAACAACATATCTGGAACCACCAGTAAGATTTAAACTTTGTAAAAAACTTTGACACAAAATCTACACATGAACTTTTGAACATTTTTTCCCCTCTTTTGAACATATTTACCAACAGGAAACCAAACATAACTTCATTAGAAGATTTGGTCATCATTTCCTCGTAAATGTATAAGAACCCATTAAATTGTTTCCTTTTTAAGAATAGTTTCAGCCTTTTAAATGTTGCACATATTAAATCGTATTCCTTTATAAGATAGTTTCAACTTTTTAACATTGATTATTTTTTCAACATTCAACAATTCAACTTTGACAATTTTTCCTTTTTATGTAGTAGAGATATCAACTTTTTAAATAAGTTAGTTTTCATTTGTGATTTATAGGTAAGTGTGTTAGTTTAGAGATTTTATAAGTTCTGATAACTAAAATCGACGAACTTCATCTCAAGGGGGTGTAATAACTCTTTATTAATCGCCTTTGGCCCCAAAATGATTAAACCCAATTCATATCAAAGACCATAGACTTGTTAGTTTCATTAGTTGTCTGTACAAAGTTATCACTAAAGTCCTCGCTTATAGGATTTAAGAATGTTGTGCATACAATGGTTAGTGATGAGTGGTGAATGGGATTTTAGAAAGGAAAAAAAATTTTGATAAATTTAGTGATGCACTTTATTAAAAGGTCATTATTTTTATTTTTTACACAAAAACTTATATTTTTAAAATTAAAATATAGATCTAAGGTTTTACATTGTTTGAGCTTTCAGGTGAAAGTGATTTGATTTTGAGGGGTGACTTTAATAAAAAGGTAAAAAAAATTTACACTTAAATCGATATTTTTGGAATCATGGAGGCACCTACCATACTCACCATGTAGTTCCGCCCCTGGTGATGACTGACGTTCAAATGACTTATATAAAAGGTTGACAAATTGTCGATAGTCTTCTCGTGACGACATGAAATAATTGTTTGGGCTTATAAGAAGAAATAATGTCTTTAAAGTGCATTACAAATAGCAGCAAAAAGAATTTGCCACTGGACCAATACTATGTTGGTGTTTGTTTTCATTAAAAGTAATTTTGGGAATGAGATTTTTTTTTGTTCTTTTAAGTCTAACTTCAAAAATAAAACTAGTGACTTTATAGTATATACGTATTACTGCGTGTTTCTAAATTTGTCATTTGAGTTTTATGATTAATGACTAAACGAGTGATTGCCGACTAAGGCTAACTTGAATAATGATGTTGTTATTGTTACCCCTCCAAACCTCATACTATTAATGATTATTTTACCATTATATTATATATATTAACTAAAAGCGTGAATTGTTCTTCACACGCCAAGTTGTCCCAACAGTGTGAAACGATTTAACGCCAACTTTCATGAGTTGGCAAAAATAATCCATGAGGTTTAGGTGTCGTTCTGCAGTAGCAGTTCAAGTTGGCAAAAATAGTCCTAAGGTTTGATTAACAGAAAGTAAGTCCTTTATAAGAATTTGGCAAAATAGTCCTATCCAAATTAATTTATTAAAACCAATCCACGCAACGCATGCGGTTTCATACTCGCTTATAAGATAAGACAATTTTTATCGTTTAATGTTTCGTATATTTTGTCTTTTAATATTGATATTGTTGTTTTGTCAAACTTTATAATGTTAGAGATTGTCTAACAATTGTCTTCAGGGCATCGCTTAAGATGCATTAATTCATCTCGATCTTTCTTTTTAAATTAAAAAATGCATTTAATACATATTAATTGATCTTATAATTTACTTTAAATAAGTCTGATTTTGTAATTAATAAGCTGAATTTTATCAGATTTGTACATTTTGTATAATTTTGTATCTTTTTTACCTTTCTGTTGTTTTTCCCTTTCTACAATCAAGTACTTATAGTCTTCTTTTTGTCTTTTAATAATTTATCTTGTTAAACTTCGTAACTTTACCCCCTAAATAATACACTTTCAAACAATCAATATTTACTATAATTAGTAATTTATATAATTAAATTTTACACTATAATAATTGCATTATAATATACACTAATGATATATTAAATTTTAATATTAAAATAAATGTTACAAATTTACAATAATACAAATTTATAATTGTAATTTTTATCATCAATATTCAAGTTTAAAAGTTAAAATGAGTATAAATATGAATATTTATATTTGTATTAATATACTTTACGAAAATTCAAACGTGTATCTCCTCTTTTCGAACTATCAAACGAGTAAATCGTCAAATAATGACTCTCGTTGCATAACGCTTAAAAAATCAAGGTACGAGAAAAACTGACATATTAAGTACCAACGCTGCTTTGTGCGGGTACTATGCTAGTAACCTTAATCATTCAATAATGTAAATGTTTAATAGATTTAACATTTATTCACCAAAGACTTGTTTTTTTAAGTTTTGTATTAAGTTGTGTTTAAATAATAAATTACTTAATACATACATTTTCAGTTTTATCATTTTATATTTTTATTTTTTTTTACTCATAAGCAAACAATTTTTATATTACCTTTTAAATTAATTATTTCTTTTTTATATTAAGGGGGTGACAATGGCATCGGTTTGGGCTCGGTATGCCCTCATGCCGAGCGGCAACACCGGCGCAAGTGGTGCGGCATGGCTCGGTTTGGAGGGAGCACGACAATCTTTGCCGAATTGGTATGGAGAAGAGGAGCGTGTGATTCGACCGTTGCACATTAAAATTCGACCGTTGCGCACAAAAAAAAAGGAAAAAGAAAAAAAAATTCCCTTATAAATATAAACATAATAACCAATTTCAATTCACATTTTATTTCAACTCTCATTCTTTTACACAAACAAATCAACTACAACACTCTAAATAAAATGTCTTTATCCTCCTTCTTCATCCGGGACGAGTTAGTTTTTCCTAAACAGTCTTCCGAACTATTGTTATCCCAGTAGTACCCTATCAACCTATTTTGCCGTGAACGATTCCATTGAAGGAAAAGAGATTCAAGAAGCTACAAGAGTCTGCAAGAAAGGATGTCGAACGAGCTTTTGGGCGTCTTAAGGGAAAATGGATGATTCTCATTCGTCCTCTCTGAGCTATGTCGGTCGAAAAGATTCGACAACTCGTTTATACGTGTATTATATTTTAAAAGACGACGAGATGGCAATATCACCGGTTCATATAATGGATCGGTAGGCGCCATGGCTTTATGATTACGAGTGTCTACAAGAGTTACTCGACGAAGATATCCATAACCGCTCCGATATGATCTTACAGAGCATGTAGCCGTTCAAGACTTAGCATACCTCGATAACTAGTTATTTTTCAAGTATTATGTAATTTTGTTTTAATTATTAATGAAATATTATGTTTTTATTAAATTGTTTAATATAATTATGAATATAAAAAATAAAAAAATAAAATTATGTAAGTTATGGAATCATGGTTGCCACTAGAAAAGTACGGTAAGACATGAGAGATGCATGTGATGAGATGGAATAATATTATTGATGGGTGATGAGATATGAGTGACGTACGAGATCATTACTACAATCACCCTAAGTCTACATTTAAATTTGGAAGGAAAAAAAAAAAAAAACTGATATATGTTTTGGGGGCTGGATAAGGAAATAAGGCATCACAAAAGCCCCTCCTCTCCTCCCTCTTGTTTAACCACCACCAAAAACACCAAATCCTTATATCCATAAACATTTTTAACAAGAATTAAGAACAAAGAACCCATTTCATTTCATTTCATTTTTATAAATAAATATTTAGTTTAAATGTCAAAGAAAGTGGTAGGAGGTGGTGGAGGTGTGTTGCAAAAAGATGCACCATGGAGAGCAGCACCTTCTGCTGCCATAAAACCACTTCCTAAAATTCATTATACCCCTGTTCTAACTATTTCTGAAAACCCTTATTCCAATTATGCCCTTTCCCTTATTAAGGTTTGTACTTGTTTTGTTTATATATGTTGTTATGTATACATGTGTTTATGTTAGTGATTACAGTTTATGGAGGTTTTCGAATTCTTATGTTATTGGTATTTAGAATTTAGAACCCCAAGTAACCCGTCACGGGAAAAGACGATTCCTGCTAGGTGCAAACAACTCTGAAGTGGCAACGCCAACCTCCTGAAAAAGGAGGGCTTTACCTTGTGGTTTCATACCTTCTGGATTAGTCGGCCAACAGGTCGGAAACCATAAACGGGTAAACGGATGTGGTTTTCCCTATTCAGGTTACTCTGGGAGGGCGAGCCTTTTTGACTCACTCACCGGGTTAATCCCAGGACCGTTTCTGACCGTTCCCTGACTACCCTCAAATGTACACGCCTAGCGAGATTTGAACCTTTGACCTATTGTTTGAAAGCCAAGGACCTTACCACTAGGCCATTTGGTGGTGGTTTTGAAGAGGTCGGAAACCATGATTACCAAAATAGTTTAGAACCCAAGTTTTGTTTTAGCCTTTTAGGGTGTGTTTGGCATTGGGTTTTGGAAATGATTATCTTGTTATTTATGTTTTTGTGTTTGTGAATATGGGATTGTTTGAGACTGTTTAGTAGAGAAAAGGGGGATAAGGTTATTTGAGAAGTTTATCAGCTGGTTGGAAAGAAACAATAAGTTGTTTTGTATTTTCATTGTCGGTGTCTAAGTGTTTGTCTCGATAAGCAAATTTTGGATTATAATTGATAACCTCTTAAGCCTTGTTGAGTACATGGATTAGTTTAGTATAATGAGTTATAAGCTAAGGTGTTTGGAATAGCTTATGCTGATAAAAGGACCAAATAAGCTGATAAGACCAAGCCCTCCCAAATAAACCACACATTAAGCTTATCCAAACACAAGAATGGGCTTGTTTGTGATGAACAGGCTAATAAGGCCACCGAAATAAGCTAAAACAAAAAAACCTTGCAAGTGGTCATACTTATTTACGATTATACCGTATCTGTCCTCTTTCTTCTTTGCCTTCACTATAAGCGTTGGTCCTTTTTGGTCATTTTACTATTACCACATGTTCAGACGCATAAGCTTTACCCAAACAATATCTCCTACATTGTGATTTGATAATGTTAAAGCTAATTTTAGGAAGAAAGAAAACTTAAGCTGTTCAAATAAACACTCAACAAACTGTATTAAAACTTCAAACCACTTAGCACGTCAAAACACTATCTCCTGCAGTCCCTTTTTATTACGGCTGATTATTTGATTCTAATCACTTTTAAAACACAAGTGCCAAACACCCCCTAGTTGATCCAAGAGGGATTGAAATTGATTGAAAATGGTTAAATAATTCATTCGTCTGTTAGTATGTGAGATTCCAAATTTGTGTGGTTTAGGTTTTTGAACGTTTATGAATCTTTTTTGGGCTTTGAATGGGTTTTTTGCAGCATCCTGATCCAATTGGGCATGGATTAGGAACAGAAGCAATAGTGGAAGCAGCAGGGCCTGACTGTATTGTTCCTGGACAGGTTACACCCGTTAAACTTCTTGGATTAAAGGTACTCTTTTGTTGCTCCACCTTCAATCTTTTTCTTACATGATTTATTTGTTCCGGTTTCTTATAAGTTGATCACTATTTATCGCCTAAAACTATATAAATCGAATCTGCAAGCTAAAATATGGACTCCTTATATCTAGGACAGATGAAGTATTATTTTGGTCTTATGCCATAGCGTTTTATGTTTCATGTTTTTGCGGTAATTAGATTTCATCATTTGTTTTGTGGTGCGTAGTGAAGAAATTAAATGCTTTCTACTTCTATGGGTTTCGAAGATAATGGTCAATGCTGATATAATTTATAATTTGTCATCAACGAACATTTGCATGCAAATATACTACTCCGTATTAACTTTGATCTTGTATAGAGTCACCCGAATGCCATTTAAACACACCTCACTTTGTTTGCTTTGGTTTTCTATGATATACAAGGTTATAAATCGCCACTAATGGTTACTTGTTATGTAAATACATCAGAAGGTCCATAACACGATGTTATTATTTTTGAAGTTTTTAAAGCTGTCTGTTTATGAGTTCAGAAGAGGAAGATGGATAAGTATAAACATGATGAATTCCTTCAATCTTGTGATATGATTAATGGTTTGAGAAATTATAAACAGAGAAACGTGTACATGGAAAAAGAATGGTCAAAATTTTGATTCTTGTTATCAAATATACGTGGTCATCTAAGATTTTGAAATGCTACTTACTTGTCATTGCTATTATCATCATTTTGTGACATTTGGACAACGAATTATCCAACATATCTTGTGGAAATGTAATTAAAACACAAGTACAAGATTTCTATGGGGCCTTGTAATGTTGGCAGCTTCAAAATGCTCTACCATTGGATTAGCATTATCTAATTGTCATTAAAGTGATCTAATGGTTACTCTTGGAAATAAAGTGTTCCCACTCTTCCACCATAAGTACGTTTTGACTATTGAGTTCAAAGTTAATCACTTTTAAATGGCTATTTGAAGTACAGATGTAGCACACCAACTTGTTTCTATTTATAGTACTTGCTAATACATTTAATTTACCATCTGTATTTCTACAAATTTAATTTATATCGCTTTTGAAGTAAAACTGATTTCGTTTGACCTAAAAAGTCAAGACGTTTTCTTCTGTTCGATCACATGAAGTATATTCACTTATAATATTAGTTTCTTCACAACATAAAGTTCTTTGTAAACTATCACTTTTCTGATTTGTTGCGACTATCTATATCACTTGCTCTGTCTATAAATTATATGATGTGCGAAGAATATATGTCACAATAAGTTTCGTTTATCCAATATAGGAGAAAACAAACGATGTCATAGTGGGTCTCATTTTTGTAGAACTCGTGTATCTTTCTATTAAGACATATGCATTTGTATTATTGGAGATGTAAAACGGAAGTTTGAATCTGCTTATCTGCTTGATCAGAAGTTTTTATTGTTTTATATATTGGCATATAATATTACTCTGAATCAAAGTTTATGCTTACCATTTTTCAATCTTATGCTCAAGTTTCATCGTGCATTGTGAATGTGTACAGGTGTGGCCTATTGAGATTGACCTAAAGTTTATGGAACCTGTTGGGAAAGAACTCAAGAATATTGGAAAGGTAAAACCAGTATTCTTTCTTTGTACATACCTATTAATCAGGTTTTTATTGCTATTGGTCCCTTATCTAAAATGCTTCCCTTCTGAGGAAGTTTGTTCAAGTCCACAATGGACTATGTCCAATCGAATTTAGAACTCTTGTTGCTTTAGCATTTTTCCATTCTAAAATTACCTATTTGCCCATAAGCCCATTTATCATGGTTACAAATGTGTTGATGGAACTAATATTGTGATATGGGACTATGGGTCCAAAAAGGCTACCTTATTGAGTCTCTACCGCAGGGTATTTTAGATTTTTGACAAATTGGGAACATTTATTTGAATTTTTTTCCTGGCTGTATAAAAACGTAATGACGTAAGGAGTACATTGTATAAGAAAAAGTAATGACGGAATACATTTTGACTCGGTCAACAAAAGCATATTTCAACTACTGTTTTTCTTAACAAATTTAAAGAAAAAAATGGATCAGTTACATAAAAAATACAAGTAAATTCTTGGTGAATTGGTTTATGAAAAAAAACCTTCAATATCTTATTGTGAATTTTAAAAAGTAAGGGGGTGTTTGCCTTTTGGTACTTTGGTTTGCACTAAGAAATCACTATGGGCATATGTTCAATAAGAAGATGAATGGGAATGAGATCGCATTTATAAACCCAACCCAATAGGTCGGGTATGGACGATGCCTAATTTTATCAGTATCAAACGCATCCCATTTAATGCACACCTTATTGAACTATGGGCATATGTTCAATAAGAAGATGAATGGGAATGAGATCGCATTTATAAACCCAACCCAATAGGTCGGGTATGGACGATGCCTAATTTTATCAGTATCAAACGCATCCCATTTAATGCACACCTTTAGAACAATAATTAAATACTATCGAACCCATACCCTCAAACCAAACACCTCCTTATATTTAAAATGGGCGTAAGAACATGGAAAGTAAACTACTTTGGTCGGTCATCCACTCACGTACTTGTCACTGAAGCAATGACTTAAAAGATAACTTTTTCACAGTTGTGCATGTCTATGTGTTCTTCAGCTTAGTTTTACTTTAAAAGTATCAATGTAAAGCTCTTGTTTTGGCTTTTGTTGTTTCTTCTCATGTCTTTTTTTGCTATCATTTCTAGCAACAACATCATCATATGTTTGTATACTGTTCATTGTGGTGCAGTTTATGGATTCAGCAGTTGAGCTCATGAACAAGTCATTCGATGATCGTTAGGATTACAAGCTGTTCTCGAGATTTAATCTGCGGCATTATAATTATTATGAGTACGAGTTAAATCCTTGAGCCCTACACTCGCCAAAAGTGTTTGTAGTAGATTTGTTAATGATTTTTTTGTTTTTCGGCACTAGTATGCTTATCAGCTGGAAAACTGTTTGTCCACATATTTTATACATGTATTAATGAAATCTTTTGACTTTTGAGGTCAAAATTATGCATCATAAACTCAATATCGATATGGAATCTTTATCCGAAGTTAAACCCAACATTTTCTGTTTTGATTGTACAATGCTTAAATGTAGGAACTTGAGTTTTCTCAAGATCTTGAATACTTTGCATCAATGTTAAATATTAGTGCATTTGACCTATGGAAAGTCAACTTTTCCTCCTCTCTGAACTAATGGAGTATTGTTGTGGGAAGACAATGCATCTGTGAAAGTTTAGAAAATATATATAGAAAAGCCGAAAAACATGCAACCACTTATCCAACATTAATATATTGAGCTCCAAAACACCATTTTGAACTTTGCTATGCGTTATTTGTATTGGTTGGAAAAACCCCTCTCATGTGAAGACATAGGCGAGGGTTTGATCCTTACTCCCTGCAAAAAGGCATGAGGTTCTCTAGAATACTTTTTAGTAGAGGTAAGGCTGTCTACATCTAGCCTCCTCCATACCACGTAGAAGACGGGATTGGGTACTGTTGGTTTGTTATTTGTATTAGTTGCAAGTTTGTGTGCATCATTTTGACACAATGCTTTGCAGGTCTTCATGTATATTCATGTTTATGTTGTATATGTCTATGTCTATGTACGTGCGTATGTATAGAGAAATAAAATGTTACGTGGATACATTGCTTGTATAACAGGGACGAATCATGTAAAATGACTAAAATACCCTTACTACATATCTTTTGTTTTTAAAATAAGAGTTTGAGAGATTGTAATCACTAAAAAGCACAAGCACAAACCAAAGATCGTGACGCAAACTCCCATAAAAAACCAATAGAAAAACACTTCAAACCGTCACAACAGACATGGTGGAGCTTCCACAATCACATCTGCTTTCCACCTTAAGTCCCTATCCAACATACCATCTCTTAAAGTTTCCTATATATACAAAGACAACACAACAAGCTCACGGTAAACACTCATTCACCATTTGTTTCCATGCGATGGTGACGTTTGATGTGGAAACCTTGCGTAGAGGGCCTTGGCTCGAGGAAGAAGATGAGAGATTGACCAAGTATGTTGGAGCTTTAGGTGAAAAACATTGGGATGCTTTGGCTATAGAATCAGGTAAGTTTAGTCGTTAATGTTTTGTTTGGACTATATTCAGTTTAAACGAGTTTGGATATATGGGTTAAGGTCTAAAGAGGAGTGGAAAGAGTTGTCGGCTTAGATGGAAGAACTATCTTCGACCTAATCTAAAGCTTGGAGAGATCACACATGAAGAAGAACACACCATCATTGATCTTCAAAAACAATGGGGTAACAAGTGAGTGTATGTATGGCATGGATTTATATGTGAAAATTAAATGATTGACGATTATGACAAGATCGTTCTTTTGCTAAAAAAATAATATAATTCATATGATTTGGGATTGATAGGTGGTCAAGAATTGCTAAAAGATTGCCAGGACGAACAGATAACGAGATAAAAAACTACTGGAGAAGTCATCTAAAAAAGAAATCTGAAGCTCAACAAGGTCAATACTTCATTTTCACTTTAGATTGTATGTCACCAAAATTTCTTGTTCACTTACAAGATTTTGAACCAGGATGTTTTGAATGTTTTGAATCGGCCAAAAGCGACACAAAACAAGTTATCTTGACAAGATGTGACACAAGCCCTGATTACATTGCTGGTGAAAGTAGCATGAATAAAAAGGATGATATTTTTGGAACTTCATCGTCAGAAACTCCAGAACCATACCAGATGAATGCATTTGGGAATTGTTCACCATATGAAAGCAGAATATCGGATTGGATATCGTCTTGCTACTGGCCGGGCAATGATCATGAACTAAAACATAATGAAGGTTGCCTGGGCACATACTCATGTTTTTGTCAACTTGAATCGAGTTCAGATGAAAGCAAGACACACAGTGTGTGGGATCTTTGGAACCCCATTTGGGACATGGCTTAAAACTTTTAGTGCTGTTTATATTTTGTAGTATGAAAGTAAATAAATAATAATGAATTCGAAGATCTTCTAATCTTCTATGTTTCTAACTTTTTTACATCACCCTTTGTAGCTTCATGATAATCCAGAAGTTTTATGTTTGAATCTGTTCAACTTTTTTACATCACCCTTTGTAGCTTCATGATAATCCAGAAGTTTTATGTTTGAATCTGTTGGGTTTTAACATTCATAAAAATTATATAAAACACATATACATCATCAAAGCATACATCAGATGTAATAGAATAATACTTGTAATGAATTAACCGAATTAAAAGTATATGCCTACATTTTGCGAATCAAGCAATACAACAAATCAAGAACCAAGGAAACCCTAAACCCTAAAAATTAGAGTTTACATAATTCGACTAAATCCTAGTCGAACCATCAAGAAATTCCAAACTGATAAGGATTTAAAAGGTATACTTTTGAGGGGTCATTTAAGCCTTTAATCGACCACTTTTATATCCGTTCATCGCTTAATTTCGTTCCTTTTCACTTTTAGGTCTCTTGAAGGCAAAATCTTGGAATGATGATTATTTGGACGAAAAGGCGTGAATATGTGAAGAAAATGGCTAAAGTCAAGATCAAGACACTCAAGTCGCTTGAAATGCACCCGGCGTCACGGATAAAGGCGGCGTCGTCCTCTAACGCGACGGCTCAGAGTGGAATTGTTATTTTGTACCGACGCGTCCAGCTTTAAATAGTAGGCGTCACAACCCGACGGCCTAGATCCGGTCGACGGCGTCGGTTGACTTGGTCAAGACGAAACCATAACGGCGGCGATCCGACGGCGCCACATTAAAGAGTGACGCCGTCAGCTTGTAACTCTATATATAGAATTCAATTTTCGGACTTTTAGAGAGGTAGAATTGTGGAGTAAAAACCCTAAAACGATTTTGGTTGTCTTGGTCAGTATCTTAGGGTTCTCATACCCTATTGTACATCAAGATAAGTAATTTACTTCATTGATTTCATTATGTCTTCAATTGTATGTGTGCATGCTTGCATGTTTACCGTGTCCGGCTAATTTACTTGTGTGTTTGCTTAGATATATGAAATCTAGTTATTGAATATTGATTGGTTGTCTCTTATCTTAATTGTAATTGGCTTAGGATTGCAATAGGCTATCGTTGTGTTTTTAATGCTTGAGTAATCTTTGTGAACATTAGTTTATCGCCTAGAGTTATTGTAGGCTAAAAATCCAAAGATAACCTTAGAGTTAGTTTATGAATCCTAGAGATTTTGTAGGCAATAACCTTAAGGTATCCTCAAAGAGTTAGGGAAAAAAGTATACCTTACGACCTTAGAAGACACAACGCGTTAAGAATAAGGACGTGACAATTCAACCCTCAATAAAAGATAACTAGGGAGTAATAGTATCTAGGTAGACACATTTTTAATCATCATACGAGCACACATCAATTAGACATAGACTACCTCTTAGCTTAGTTAATTAGACTAGATAATAGTAGAGTAATCGGTAGAAATACCACCCCCTAAATCCAATACCCCGAGATTCGTACCTTTGAATTTTCTAAAAAAATATAAAAAAGATAAAAAATAATCTTCCTCAACCCCAACCTTAGCGTAGTAATTTCTCACTAACATTCCTATTCCCCTAGAGAACGATATCAATCCCGAGGTTTACCCTAATACTACACTACAACTATTAGGTTCACTGCCTAGGTGGTTGAAAAACTTGCTCAAAGAAAAGGAAGTCTCCTTTGACCCAGAACGCGCGTTGTACGCGTATCACAAACACAAGTGTTTGACCTTCGTTCTCGTACACACATATTAGTAGCGAATCAATGCGAAAAGCTAGGTTCTTGATCACAAACAAACCAAACACTTATGTTTTCAGCTTGGAAAATCGAACCCTAAGGGATTAGGGTGGAACCGATCGGCCAAGGACAAAAGAGAGGAGAGAAGGAGAGAAATTAAGTTTGCAAGTCACCAAGATTAGTTTAGAATGAATACAAGGGGTTTGTATTTATACTTCAACAATCTTGGAGTCCAATTTAGGGTAGTAATACCCCATTCCTTTGGGTCGACCGATTTTAGGATCCACATGGGGTTCTAGAACCTTTTCAATCACTAATTTCATATTTGGTCCTATAACTTGTTATTTAACGATCGTTAACCAAACCTCGTTAAGTGTTTTATTCATGATTAAATAATTAAATAAAACATTTTATATATTAATTATTATAACATTGATTCTCATACGTAATGTGTGCAATCCCGAAGTCTCGTATTTGAATCCGGTCATACTTATATTAAAAGTATCCATAAACCTTCCAGCTCCCACTTGAATATTTCTTAATATAGTAATGACATTGGTTTAGTATAGCTTAACACGCCAATGCCCCTAGATCGAACCGAGTATGGTCTCCTGGAAAAACCATTTAATGATTCATCATTATACTTATCCTTTTGCTACTAATACTACATTAACTATGGATATGGATCAAGTCATTCCATAAGTTAATATTTTGTTTCTCGTTATATATGATTCAACAAGATTACCAAATCATCTGAACGTATCCCAGATAGATCTTGGGTATGGCCATACAAACATCTTGTCAACCTTACGAGGGGCCCAAGTATTATACTTTGAAACAAATTCAAATGAACAAATTCTCTTGACTACAAGCAAAACTCATGAACTTTACAACACTTCTGAAAACAGCCCTTATTACTACCAGTTAAGGATAGCATTAGACTATTTCACACAAGTGTGCTACATTTATAACAGTTATCTAGTATCTCAAGTCTAAGGATAAATATCCATGATTTACTTAATGACAAGGATCCATAAAGTACAATCATTAAAGTTAGGATCTGTCTTATATTCAATTCATTGAATATCATGTGAATTTGGCATGTCCCACGCATCAATATACTTAAGTATATTCTACCCAAACTCGGATTTGTTTTAATCTAATGACATTCTCACATCATTGATCGACAACAGACTATTTAGAATAACATAAGTTATTCACGGATTAAACATGAAAATATAGGATATAATATTAAGAAAATGAAAAAATAAACATAACCAATATTTTATTTTATTAAAGTAATATTTGTTCATAACATCCCTTATCCAAGTACTAATCACAAATTTGCATGAAACTGCTAGCTAAACGAAGTCCTATCCCATCATCATGGTAAGTAAGCTTTTCCTTTGATAAAGGTTTCATGAAGGGATCAACTAGATTGTCGGGATCAACTAGATTGTCATATGTATGAACTTTGAGTAGATTGATTTCTCCTATGTCGATTTATTCTTGAACATAGTGATATCGTCGAGGAAAATGTCTGGTGCCCATCATGACTCCAGGTTCATTGGCAAATGTTATTGAAGCAGAATTGTCACAATACACATTTATAGGTAATTCGATTGAGGGCATAACTCCAAGTACGAAATTAATTTCCTAATCCAAACACTTCCATCATGACTTTTAAGCGACTATGTACTCGACACGTAATAGACATTGCAACAGATTTAGCTTCTTGCTCTTCCATCATCGCTCCTCCATTAACAACAAAGACATATCTCGTCGATACTTCTTATCATCTTTATCGGTTTGGAAAGACGCGTCGAAAACCCCAGTAACATCAAGTTCTGCATTTGTATTCCTACCATACACTAGAAGCATATCTTTAGTAGCCCTTAGATACTTAAGAATGTTCTTAACATCATGCCAGTGCTTTTCACCTAGATTCTGTTGATATCGACTGGTGATATTTTGTGCAAACGCCACATCAGGCCTTGTATATCTTACCACATACATGATAGATCCTACAGCCAAAGCATAAGGAACCTTTCTCATGTATGCCACCTCTCAAAGTGTTGAAGCGCATAATTCACTACTTAAGTCATGTTCTACTTGCATCGGCAAATATCCCTTCTTGGAATTTTGCATACTGAATCTCTTCAATATTTTATCGATGTAAGTGCGTTGACTTAGTCCAATCAACCACCTTGATCTATCTCTATAGATCTTGATTCCTAGATTATATGCTGCTTCCCCTAAATCCTTTATAGAAAATCACTTTCCAAGATAAGACTTAACATCTTGTAAGCTTGAAATGTCTTTTCTCATGATCAATATGTCATCAACATATAGGATAAGGAAAGTAAAATTACTCCCACTAGCTTTGTGATATACACATGGCTCATCAAGATTCTAAGTGAGATCAAATTTCTTGATCTCTTCATCAAATCTATTATTCCATTGCCTTGATGCTTGCTTCAATCCATAAATGGATCTTTGAAGTTCGCATACATAGTTTGACAATTTTGGATTCACAAACCCCTCAGGTTGCGCCATATAGATGTCTTCATCTAGGCGACCGTTTAAGAAGGCGGTTTTGACATCCATCTACCAAATCTCATAGTCATAGTACGCCGTTATAGCTATAAGAATCCTAATAGCTCTAATGTCTGCTACATGAGAAAAATTCTCCTCGTAGTCAACCCCAAAGGTTTGAGTAAAACCTTTAGCTACCAGACGAGCTTTATAGGTGTGTACATAGCCATCCATGTCAGTTTTTTTTGAAGAGCCACTTACTTCCAACGAATTTAGCATTGGGAGGAAGGTATACTTCAATCTAGAATTCATTATCTCTCATGTATTGCATTTCCCCATTCATTGCGACTTGCCATTTGTCCTTTTCAGGATTAGCCATGGCAGCCTTATAGTTAGCAGGTTCACCAATATCCCCTAACATATTTTCCTCAACTTCTATGTTAAGACATAGACGTTCAGGTGCACGTGTAGTCCTTACAGATCTACGAATGGGAACCACTTCAACTTCAAGGTGGAACACTCAGACTTTCAGGTGCTACTTGAGGTTGGCTAGTGTTTTCAGAAGGTGACGTATCTTCATGATCATCTTCCAAATCATAAACTCACCCACTGAATTCATGAGATATGAAATCCATTTCAATGAAGTCTCCATACCTAGCAACAATTACTTTGTTTTCAGGTGGAAAGTAAAACTAGTAACCCATTGTTTCCTTTGGGTATCCTACGAAGATACACTTTACAGATCTTTGTTGGAGTTTATCAGCTGAGTCACATTTAACAAACGTGTGGAAAACTAGAAAGGGGGTTGAATAGTTTTACCGATTAAAACTTTATTTTAAATTATTTAGATCGACTTATGTCAATCTATTTAAACGTGTGTGTAGGATGTTGATAGATACGCATATAAATAAATAAAGCAAAGATAAAGAGTAAGAAGCACAAAACCACAACGCGAGTATTTATAGTGGTTCGGCTACAAGGACACCTTCCTTGCCCTACTTCACTCCCCGAGTCACCTACTCGAGAGTTCGTAATCACTACACAACACAAACTTCTTGTGGCGGAGAAGCCTTCACAACGTCGCCTACTCTTTATCCGGTGCAAGGCTAGACACGGGTTCTTCCACGGTAGAACCAAACCTATCACAATGTCGCCTACACTTTATCCCAGACAAGGCTAGATACCTATTTCCATTACAAAAGAGGAACTGCTACCCAACACTACACAAAACCTATCCCAAAGGAGATCCACTCCTTATGACAACATCAACAAGGATATCAATGTCCTTTGACCCAATACTAATCTATCTTGTACATCGACACGCCATATCGAATGTACACCCTAGGCATCTTTCACCAATTCCTTTGACTCGACTTCTAGGCACCCTTCACTAATGCCTTCAACACGGACTTTTGGCACTCTTTACTAATGCCTTTGACACAGATCTTTGGCACCTTTCACTAATGCCTTCGATACGACTCTTCGACACCTTTCACTAATGCCTTCGTCTTGACCCTTTAGACATCTTTCACCTATGTCTTTGACACAAAACTTCTAATGAGAAAGAAAAGAACTATCAAAAAAATACCATCAGTAGTCTTGATGATGATGACGCTTGGCAACCCATTGACTTGATTTTGCTCGACTTCAAGAGGTGGTGATCTCGCCTTTAAGAGGAACCTAGAGAATCACACAAACACAAAACTACATAGAAAGATCCCTTGGATCTGAGGTTAGAGAGTTTACAACACTAAGAGAAAATGTGTGTGAAAGATGTGAGTTGCTGATATGCTTACGCAGCGCGTTCGGGGTCAAAGGAACTTCCTTTTCGTCGAGCAAGTTTTTCAACACAATAGGCAGTGAACCTAATCGTTGTAGTGTAGTATTAGGGTAAGCCACGGGAATTGATATCGTTCTCAAGGGGAATAGGAATGCTAGTGAGAGGTTACTACGCTAAGGTTGGGGTTGAGGAAGATTATTTTTTTATCTTTTTTATCAAGGTTGCAAAAATCGCGAATCGGTAGTGAGGCGGTCGACCCTCCTGTAGCTTGTAATCGGTCTAGGCGGGATTAATCGGTGATTAATCGGATTGCATTTTTGGCAAATTTTGGGTATTTCTGGGTAGTTTTGGGTATTCCCGAAAAGATTTTCCTTAAAAACATCTTATAATAGATATAAACAGCGACTATAAGTGATTTCATTTGTTCAGGGTTGCAAAAATAACGAATCGGTGATTAATTATATTGGCATTTTTGGCAAGTTTTAGGTATTTACGGCAAGTGTTGGTACTTTTGACAAGATTTTCCTTGAAAAACATCTTGTAATAGATATAAACAGTGATTATAACTAATTTACGGCGAGTTTAGGGTATTTCCGGTAAGATTTCCATATTTTCGGCAAGTTTGACCATCGTTAACCGCTTTGGACCATGGTTGACCGATTTGTTTGAACGATTTATACAAATCGGAAAGGTCGGTGGCCCAGTAGCACCTAATTGGTGATTAATCGGCATTGTAGACCTTTTTTTGCAACACTGTTTTTTATGTTTTTTTAAAAAATGGAAAGGTACGAATCTCGGGGTTTGGATTTGGGGGGTTGGTATTTCTACCGATTACTTCTATTATCTAATGATCTAATTAACTAAGGTGAGGGTAGTCTATGTCTAATTATTGTGTGCTCGTATGATGGTTTAAAGATGTGTTTACTTAGGTTTTATTACTCCTTAATTATCTCCTATTGATGGTTGAATTGTCACATCCTTATTCTTAATCGCGTTGTGTGTCTAAGGTCGTAGGGTATGCGTTTATCCCTAACTCTTTGAAACTACCAACTACCAAAGGTTATCGCCTACAAAGTCTCTAGGATTTATAAACTTTAACTCTAAGGTACTCTTCGGATGGTTTAGCCTACAACGACTCTAGGTGTTATAAACTAAGATTCACAAAGATTAATCAAGCATTAACTACACAACGGATGACCTATCGCATTACTAGATCATTAACAATTAAGATAAGAGACAACCAATCAATATTCAATAATTAAGTTTCATATGCCTTAAGCAAACACACAAGTAAATTAGCCGGACATGGAGAACATGCAAGCATACACACAAATAATTGAAGACATAATTGAATTAATGAAGTAAAACACTTATCTTGATGTAAGATAGGGTTTAGAACCCTAAAATCTTGTACAAGACATCCTTGGTTGGTTTAGGTTTTACTCAAAATACTACACATCGAAAACTAAAAATTCGGATTCTATATATAAGATTACATTCGCGATGGCGTCACCCTTTGATTTGTGACGCCATCATTAGGTTTCGTCTTGGTCACGTTAGTCTTCCGACGGCGTCACCTTATGCTTGTGACGCGTCCCCTTCGATCTCGACGCTGTCTGGATCAAATCTAGGCCGTGCGAGTTGCGACGACCTACTCTTTTAAAGCGACACCGTCACTTGTAAATAGGCAATTTAGCTCTTGAGTCACAAAAGTGATGCGACGGCGTCATGATTAACACCGACGCCGTCTCCTTCGGCCCAGCCCAGTCGAGTGTCTCGATTCTTGACTTTGGCCATTTTCTTCGTGTATTCGCGCCTTTTCGTCCAAATAAGTGTCATTCCAGCATTTTGCCTTCAAGATACCTAAAAGTGAAAAGAAACGATATTAAGTAATAACGGATACAAAGTGATCAAATAAGGGCTTAACGACCCCTAAAAATGTACATTTTAAAACCTTATCAAATATCCCTACACTTGGTATTTGCTTGTCCTCAAGCAAATGTGCTTTTAGCCAATTAATTTATAAGTTAGGGGTCATGAAGCATTGGTTTAGAACAATCCACAACACATATAAGCCCTGCAAAAGTCATAACAAGCACGGAAATTACATACTAGCACCTCACATGGGGTGTTTGTATACTCACATCTCTCGGGTGTATATGAAATATAACAGGCTGGAAATGGAAGATAAACACTCATTAACCGGTCCTAGTACATAGATTACCATAGGCTTGAGACTAGATCAAACCTCCATCGCTTTGGCGTAAGCACCTAGGAAAGACTTTCAAAGAGGTCTTTTAAAGGGTTGTAATGTTAGGCTTACGGTAGGGAAACAAAGGGTTTTGTGGGATAGGCTATTTAGTGGTGGCAAGTCAAAAATCTTTATGTTACAAGCATACGAAGAATGGCGTTGCTAAGCCAAGACTCGACACTCTAAACTCTAGATAACTGAAACAAACAAACATAAAATTAAAAGATAGATGTAGGATGGTAGCCTGTATGTTTTTTTTCTTCAACAATCTATTATTTTATTTTATTTTTCTCTCTTTTTCTATTTTTTTCGATTTTTTTTTCATACACTTTTACTCTACCATCCTCTACGATAACATCAAAATGATATGGATTTGTAGGCACATTCCTACACTTGAGTTTTTATTACACTAACACTAATTTGACCCGAATTGAAAAGATCAAAAACACTTGGAGTACATTATTACGCAAAGAAAGAGAATTTGAATTTAACGTTCCCTTCCCGTCATCTCATAAAATTTAACTTTTACCATGAGTCCCAATCGTCCCAAAACTGTATACAAAGGATATAACTCGACTTAGCAACTCATGCAAGCAACTAGATAATTGAACTAAGGGTTTTAGGGTGATAACAATAATGCACTAAAGTGAGTGCATACAAGGTAGGCTAAGGCGATTTGGGTGTACATTTGGGGTGGGGTGTAACCAATGCTCTTCATTGATATTCGAAAACCGAAACATCACGAGAACCGCGAAAAGGATAGGCTCGAGGGGTTAACTAGGGTATCGTGTACTAAAGATGAGTACAACGCAAAGGTGTGGGAGAATTACTCAACCGATGTGGAAGAAGTAATTATATTACTGTATCAAACAAGGGTTATCCTAATGCCTCTTATCATTTAGTTATTCCTAACTACACAAGTGTAGTCTTACTAGCGATCTCGGGATGCATCACAAAACAAGTTCTAGAATCTATTATACTACCGGTTCACACACTAAGCATTAAAGATGAATGCTTTAATTCCTACTAATCTAAGGGTGATCCTCACATTTTTGGTGGAATTTAGGTGGTAAAGGGTTTTTGTGCTAGTCATGTAACTTCCTATCCGTGAGACGCTTTTGTTAAGACTAATGGCCCACTCCTATATGTCATGAAAAATTTTAAATTTATTGCCAAAATTACCCTAAACGACATCTTCTCATGGTTTATTACACAAATGCAATTGGACAAAGCAAATAATCAAGGATAAGCAGCTTCAAAGTTCCCGCTTTATTTTCCTCCCTACATTTAAACCGAACATTGTCCCCAATGTTCCCGAAAGTATCAAAGTTATGATAATGGAAGGTAATAAAATATGAAAGAAACTAGTACTCCCACGATTAGCTCGGTAGGATCCGTGTAAAGTGGTGGTTATATTTTCTTCAAGAAGAACGTTTGCGTGAAAAGCTCCTTCTCATCTTATGTATCTCCTTCTTGATAAATAAAACCCGCACACTTGAAGAAAACAAACGAAACCTTCGCGTAAAATCGGTGGTAATAATATATATAAAACTCTACTAAACTAGGATATAATGCTTGTGGAATGGATGTCTCTGAATTTCAAAATTAAGACCGAAAAATTCCAAAAATTATAAGTAGCTCTAAAACGAGAAAAAGTAATCATTGTTTTGCTCCTTCCCGACGGCAGTTGTCGAGTTGCGATCTGACGCCGTCAGTTATCCCGACAAAAAGCGGTCCGCGATTTTCGGAAAAATTCGGAAAATTTACATCTTTAGAATCTGGAAAAATTTCCGAAAACATCCATTATAACTCGATACAAGTATTTGACTCGAACAACACACATGTATATCTTTTAATTAATTGAAATTCTCATGTTTACGTCTCTTTTAAAACGTGTGTAATCCTCCCTACACTTATCCTTTATGTGAAATACCTTTATATGTAATTAAGACGAGGTTAAAACAAAATAAAGCATTTTTACAAATTTAAACATGAGAATAAATAATCAATAAAAGATATATGACACAAACAAGCAAACAATTAAGCATGGGTTGCCTCCTAAGCGCTTTTCTTTATTTATGAGTCTTGTAGCTAGACTCGTAGTCGTTACTTACGTGGTCCTAATCTTAGAGGCCCATTCGATCTCCTTAACCCTTTTCTCATCACGAATGTATTGGGGCCTAACTCAAGACAAGCGTGTAGTAAACCTTGTTCTTCCAGTCTACTTCAAATGCCGGAATGTTGTCCACATCTAAATTATCAATACCCTCAAATTTCTTGTTTTGTGGGGCATTATATATTTAACACTCTCGGCTCCATTTGAGAACTCGATTATTCCTTCCTCTCAATCATAAACCATCTTAGACTCCTATATAAATGGTCTCCCAAGTATCACATCCCCTAAAAATCCATCAATGATGCCCTTAACATTTTCCAAGATCATGAACTCACACCTATATGTGAAGTTACCTACGAAGACATACAATGTTTTAACCCTCCCAACATAGTTACTTGCTTTCTTAGGGCGAAAGGGTCCCTCATAGGTTCTAGCTTTTTGCTCATGATCCAATTGTAATAGAGCCTAGACATTATATTCATGGGAGCCTTATAGTCAATGTAGGTGTGATCCCGATACAAGTATCCAATCATACACGGTATCTTGATGTTTTTAGGGTTACCCTTTCTTATGCGAGGATCGAAGGGTGGTCTCGGGAAGTTAACTACGTTATAGTGATAGGCGGTTTCCTTCCCCTTAGGGTATGAGTCGAAATATTCCATAAGTTCCTCCTCCTCCTTATTATCCTCCATAATTTCTAACACATTATAATCTCCATCTTCTAGGTCATCATCCGAATCACTTGAGGTTGAGTCACTATCTACAGGGTTAGTAGATTCCTTAAGGGCTTCCTCAAGCGTATTTTCAATTATCCTATTTAGTTTCCTAAGCTCTCCAATTTCACTAACAATACGAGCTCGAAGTTGGTTGGCAAAGGCTGGATCAATCGATGGGTATTTGTTTGGTGGTAAAGTGTTGTTTGGTGGTTTATCACCTTCCATGATGAAGAGTGATGGGTTACGAACAAAGGTCACGAAGAAGAGGGATAGACTACGAGGAAGCTAAAAATGAAAACATTTACTTGATAGGAATCAAGCAAAGAAACCTAAATGAGGTGGACTCCTAACTAGCTATTCTATTCCCCAGCCGCGCCAAAAACTTGATACGCTTACGCAGCCGCTGCTCGGGGTCAAAGGAACTTCATTTTCGTCGAGCAAGTTTTTCAACACCCCAGGCGTTGAACCTAATCGTTGTAGTGTAGTATTAAGGTAAGCCACGGAATTGATATCGTTCTCTAGGGAATAGGAATGCTAGTGAGAGGTTACTACGCTAAGGTTGGGGTTGAGGAAGATTATTTTTTTATCTTTTTATGTTTTTAAAGAAATGGAAAGGTACGAATCTCGGGATTGGATTTGGGGGGTTGGTATTTCTACCGATTACTTCTATTATCTAATGATCTAATTAACTAAGGTGAGGGTAGTCTATGTCTAATTATTGTGTGCTTGTATGATGGTTTAAAGGTGTGTTTACTTAGGTTTTGTTACTCCTTAATTATCTCCTATTGATGGTTGAATTGTCACGTCCTTATTCTTAATCGCGTTGTGTGTCTAAGGTCGTAGGGTATGCGTTTATCCCTAACTCTTTGAAACTACCAAAGGTTATCGCCTACAAAGTCTCTAGGATTTATAAACTTTAATTCTAAGGTACTCTTCGGATGGTTTAGCCTACAACGACTCTAGGTGTTATAAACTAAGGTTCACAAAGATTAATCAAGCATTAACTACACAACGGATGACCTATCGCATTACTAGATCATTAACAATTAAGATAAGAGACAACCAATCAATATTCAATAATTAAGTTTTATGCGCCTAAGCAAAACACACAAGTAAATTATGGGACATGGAGAACATGCAAGCATACACACAAATAATTGAAGACATAATTGAATTAATGAAGTAAAACACTTATCTTGATGTAAGATAGGGTTTAGAACCCTAAAATACTTGTACAAGACAGCCTTGGTTCGGTTTAGGTTTTACTCCAAAAGACTACACACCGAAAACTAAAAATTCGGATTCTATATATAAGATTACATTCGCGACGGCGTCACCCTTTGATTTGTGGCGCGTCGGTCGCCGTCATTAGGGTTTCGTCTGGCCACGTTAGTCTTCCGACGACGTCACCTTATGCTTGTGACGCGCCCCCGATCTCTCGCCGTCGGATCAAATCTAGGCCGTCTCGAGTTGCGACGACCTACTCTTTTAAAGCCCCGACACCATCACTTGTAAATAGGCAATTTGGCTCCGAGCCGTCACAAAAGTGATGCGACGGCGTCAAGATTAACACCGACGCCGTCTCCTTCGATTCAGCACTGCGTGTCTCGATTCTTGACTTTGGCCATTTTCTTGCGTGTATTCGCGCCTTTTCGTCCAAATAAGTGTCATTCCAGGATTTTGCCTTCAAGATACCTAAAAAGTGAAAAGGAACGATATTAAGTAATAACGGATACAAAAGTGATCAAATAAGGGCTTAAACGACCCCTCAAAAAGGTACATTTTAAATCCTTATCAGTTGCAATGAAGAAATGGCTCACTATTTATAGACAAAAAAAATGCTACTGTTCCACGGATCCCTTAGTTGAGGGATTCGTCTAGTGTAATACTAGGGATCCGTAGGACGCTCCCCCTAAAGTGGGTTTTGGGTCATGGATAATGGATCATGGGTTGTAGGCTTTGATCCATGGGTATCCAAATAGATACAATGTATCTAGAAGATGCAATGCATCTAGTCAATGGGTCATGGGTTAGCTCCATGGGTCATGGATAATACCAATTATGACTTATGCATGATGTCATGCAATGGGTCATGGGTTATGGATCATGCTCCATGGGTTTGGGTCATGGACTTTGGGTTTTACCCAACTACATTCAATGTATTTAGTCAATGGGTCAAATACTTATAGTTCTACCCATTATAATATATACTAAGTATGTATATATCTACCCATGATGTAAACACTAGTTGTTGTACATATGTATTACTATACCATGAAAACACTATTGCTTTGTTTAGTGTTTTATATGAAAACGTAAGTGTGTTAGTAAACTATTGGCTCAAACCATTTACGTATTTTATTTGTTTCGTTAAAATGATTTTACGTTTGTTATTGACAAAACATTAGAAGATCGTAAAATATAAATAAACGTTTTTACGGCTTATTTGTATTAACAAAACGCCTCACAACCCTAGACCTTTAAGTAATACAACTTAGGAGCTTTTCCATACCATAATTCGTATGGAGTCTTATCAGCCTTCTTAGTTGGAACCATATTTAGAATGCGGACAACAGTTTCTAAAGCATAATCCCAAAAGGATAAGGGAAGAGTTGTAAGATTAAACATTGATCATACCATATCCAACAATGTACGATCTCTTCTCTCAGATACACCATTTTGTTGTAGAGTAGATGGGGATGTGAGCAGGTGGACAATCCCATACTCAGCAAGATAATCTTTAAACCCTTGGCTTAAGTATTCACCACCTCTATCGGATCGAAGAGCTTTATTCTTCTTTCCTATTTGGAATTCTACTTCATTCTTGAAAACCTTAAATGTTTCAAAAACTTCATGTTTATGTTTAAGCAAATAAGTATAACCATAACGACTGAAATCATCCGTAAAGGTTAAGAAGTAGCTAGCACCCTTCTTTGACACATGTCTTAGTGGTTCACATACATCAGTATGTATCACACGAAGTATATCAGAAGCCTTTTCTAAACGATTTGCAAAAGGTTTCTTGGTCATCTTCCCAGATATGCAAGACTCGCATTTATCAAATGATTCATCATTGATATTTTGCAAATCCCATCATGTTGCAGCTTTTGAATGCATTTCTTGCCTATGTGAGCAAGTCTACAATGCCAAAGATATGAAGAATCCAAATCGGTTTTTGATTCTCTTACTATTGATGCTAAAAATAGAATTATTTTTATCAATCACATTATCATGCATATCAATCTCAAATACACCATTTACTGGAATAACATTAAAGTAAATACACCATTTAAAGAAACCGAAATTCCATAATCAGTAAATATATGAATAAAACCAATATCTTTCAACAAGGAAATAGAAACAACACCTCTAATTATAGAAGGTTCGTAATGACAATCGTTCAAAGACAATACTAAGCCCGAAGGCAAAACTAAATCAAACATGCCTATAGCTTCAACGACTGCATGTGCTCCATTACCCACGTGCAAGTATTGCTGTCCATAGGCGAGTTTCCTTGTACCTCTAGGTCCCTGCAGTGTATTGCAAATGTGAATACCACAGCCAATATCATATACCCAGGAATTTATTTTATGAGGAAATGCAAATAGTTTTATCATAAAGAGGTTACCTGAAGTACTGGCAACATTACCAGCATTCTTATACCTCTTTGTTCGTAACTCATCGAGGTAGAGTGGACAGTTCCTCTTCCAATGTCATACCTCCGTGCAGTGATGACAAGCCTGGTCCTTCTTAGGATTCTCTTTCTTCTTAGGAGGGTATTTCTTAGGTTCAGGTTGATAGGCCATAACTTACTTACCCTTATCAGCCTTTCCTTTTCCTTTACCCTTCTTTTTGCTTGCGGTTTTGGCTTAGTGATCCTATCCTTTTGAATAGCAAGTACCTGAGGTGTATGAGCCTTTTTCGACAAACCCTTTTCATATTCAGTGAGCATTGCATGCAACTCACTAACTGTCTTACCGTGCAATGCATATTGAAATTGCGCATAAAACCATAAAATTCCTTATTCATAGATCTGTTGATTAGGCCAATTTGGATATCTTGCGGGTAGTGATAGTTGAGCCTCCCAAGTTGGTCCATGTAACTCATCATATCCAAACAATAGGCACTCACATGTTTACCATCCCCCTGTTTGCAACCATGTAGAGCATCGATCAAATCATACAATTCAACGACTGCAGGCTTTTCAAAATTCAAACAACCGAATAAGTTCGGTGAGCATGTCCCTTGGGAAGTAATCTTCAAACTGTTTTTGCAAGTTTGGAGTCATACTTCCAAGCATAAGGCATGCAACCTCATTATGCTTGTCATACTCAGTTTGCCATGCTACTCTTATTTCAGGAGTAGCAGTAGCTTCTGGTTCAGGAGGACAAGGCATATTTAAATATTCTATTCTTTTGGCAACACGCAAGACCAATATCAGTCTCATATACCAGTCATTGAAATTAGCACTGCTAGTCAATTCTTCTCGCTCAAACATAGATTTGAACGACGAACCTAGTGTGTTGGTTTCAGGTTGAGCCATTTCTACAGAAAAAAGTTTAAAGTTTAGTACTTTCGATAATTCAACCTTTCAAAAAAATAATACCCTTGGTAAATATTCATATTAACCATAGAATTTTCCTTGAAACTAGGACCCAAATTGTCATAGTTCCACCACATCAATTGATCTGCTAGTGATGAAAGTATTCAACAAGGTAATTGTTGAAGAACAATAATTGACAAACATTTTTTAATTCCTAGAAATTATGGGATTTACAACTTGCCAAACCTTTATGCAAATGTTAGCATGTTTCACCCCATCTTATGCTTTAAGTCATAGATCTCACTAACTAACTTAATTAAGTTGTCTAATTTAGAAATTGCAAATTTATTCCTGTTGAGATCTCACACAACATGGAGATTTACCTTGTCATTGCAATCTAGCTAAGATCTCACATAACATAAATTGCAACTTCAAGTTTTTCTTATCATTAGATGGCATAAACTTAAATTTAAGGGTACAAATTTTTTACGTGTGATCAAAACTTATGTATGAAGAAGCATGCACACATCTTCATAACATAAAATTTAACAAAACTTTACTCATTAGTCTTAAATTACTAAGATTAAATTCTCCAAAATTTTAATCGAGGCGTTGAGAAACTTACAACTTTGCCTTAAGATGCTTCGTACATATAATAGTTGTACTTGGTAGCTCCAAGTATGACGCACAAAGGAGCGGAGAAGCGGGTCAGCGCGAAGCGTATTAAAAACCTTCTTCTTTCGAGTCACAATTTAATGCGTACCATCCTTATACCCCCTCACACAGTTTGTCATAATGGGTGATCCTTTCTAACCATTTAGTACAGTCGCATCAGTCGACTAAAAGTTCAAGATTTAATACTTAGAAAACAAATCCAATTTCCCCATTATTTAGTCCGGTTTATTTTCTATTCTCAATATAACCCTTTTTGCTTACAAACATGTCATAACAATATAAACAAAAAGCAATTAATAAAAATAACCAACTCAAATAATATACATACAACTTAAAAATTAACATATGTAAAACAAATAGCCACAAGCATAATTTGTTCAATAAAACCCATATAGCTATATAAAACACATATACATCATCAAATCATGCAGCGGAAGTAATAGAATAATACTTGTAAAGAATTAACTGAATTAAAGGTATATGGTACCTTTTGCGAGTCAAGCAATACAACTAATAAAGAACCAAGGAAACCCTAAACCCTAAAAATTAGGGTTTATATAATTCGACTAAACCCTAGTCGATCCACCAAGAAATTCCAAACACAAGTGTGTTTGATCTTCATTCTCGTACAAGGTTTTTGATCACAAGCAAACCAAACACTTATGTTTTGAGCTTGGAAAATAGAACCCTAAGGGATTAGGGTGGAACCGATCGGCCAAGGACAAAAGAGAGGAGAGGATGAGAGAAATTAGGTTTGCAAGTCACCAAGATTAGTTTAGAATGAATACATGATAAGGATTTAAAACATATGTTTTTAGAGGGTCATTTAAGCCCTAAATCGACACATTTTATATCCATTACTACTTAAAATCGTTCCTTTTCACATTTTAGGTATTTTGGAAGTAAAATGTTGGAATGAAGCATATTTGGACGAAAAGGAGCGAAAACATGAAGAAAATGGCAAGGTCAAGATCCAAGGTTGTTTATTGCACCTGACGGCATCCCAACCAAAGGGCGACGCCGTCCCTCATAAAGAAATTTGATCAAAATACAAGTGACGGCTCGGGTGAAATTTTGGTTCTAAAGCATGACGTCGCGCCTAAACTCGGAAGCGTCTCCTTATCTTCTACACGGACTCCCAAGAACCAATCTCGGACGGCGTCCTTCATGAAGGCGGCGGCCACACTTATCAACCGACGCCGTCCCAACGATGACTTGGCCCAAACGAAACCCTAATGACGGCGACTGTGGCGTCGCTAGCAAAAAGGCAACACCGTTGCATTTGTAAATCTTTATATAGAATTTGATTTTTTTGCATTTAGAGAGGTAGAACTTTGGAGAGCAAACCCTAATTCAGTTGTAGTCTGACTTGGATAGTATTTTAGGGTTCCATACCCTTCTTTACATTATAAGACAAGTTTTTTAATCCATATTATCATTATGTCTACCCCATGTTTAATTGTATGTGTGTATGCTTGATTGTTTACTATGAGTAGCTAAATTATCCTTGTGTTTGCTTAGATCTATGAAACCTAGTTATTAATTATTGTTAGGTTGTCTCTTGTCTTAATTGATAGACGCTAGAGTAAGGAAAACTGACTTCTTCTTTAATTGTTGCAAGCTTGAACGTCCTAAATAGCAAAAAAGCTTAGGAGTGCACCTAGGCCATTCGTTGTGTTTATTGCGTGAGTTGTAGCTTGTTGATAGTAGAGTATCGGGAGAGATACTTAGGTACTTGGCGATCCCGGACAGTCTAGAGGAGAGTTACAATTCATAGAACTATGGAATTAGGCACCCCCTATGATCAAACGGAATACAACGCACCAATTAAGATGAGGATGTGATAATTCAACCGACCAATAAGGGAAAACGAGGGAGTAAGAACATCTAAGTAAACACATTTTTAATCATCATAATAGCACACCTACATTCGCATAATCTATCCTTAGTTTAATTAAAAGTAGTTAAAATCGGTAGAAGTACCACCCCTACTCTTATACCCCGAGATATTTACCTTCCTTTCTAAAAACATAAAATATCAAAAAGAATCTCCCTCAACCTTACCTTCTCATCATACATCTCTTCCTAGCATCTCTATTCCCCTAGAGAACGAATAAACCCCCTGGGCTTACCCAATACTACACTACAATGATTAGGTACACTACCTAGAGGGTTGTAAAACTTGCTCGTAGAAATGGAAGTCTTTTCGACCCCGAACCCACGCTATCAATACAAGGGGTTTGTATTTATACTTAAACAATTTTGGAGTCCAAGTTAGAGTAGGAATACCCAATTTCTTTGGGCCGACTGGTTTTAGGATCCACATGGGGTTCTAGAACCTTCTCGATCACTAATTTCATATTTGGATCTTTAACTTGTTATTTAACGACCGTTAACCAAACCTCGTTAAATGCTAACTCTCGTTAAGTGTTTTATTCGTGATTAAATAATTAAATACAACATTTTATATAAAGACAACAAGAGTTATTTCTTATATTACCTATGTTTCTTACATGTCTGTTTGGCCTGATTCCTTGTGTGCATGTATGCTAGAATGTTTTATTATACTTCCATGCTATTGCGCTTATATATTAGCTACAATTTTTTATAGCTAATTGACTACAATATTGTGCTTCAAACTGTGGGGCCCTTGATTAATTTCTTGTGTATTTTTTATGAAGGATTGTAGATAGTTGGCTACAAAAATTGTAACCAAGATACCCCCTTAATATTTATATATGTTTTTTCTTTATTTTTCTTATATGGATCTGAACTTCATATGTAGATACATCCAAATTTATTAATATGCTTTTATGCCTCTATGTTTCCATGCCTTTAGGCGTTTATGTGTAGGAATGCCTTTTATGTTCATACTCTTATATGCTACACGACCCACACAGCCGCATATAAACTTATTTATGCACAAAAGCACACAATATTCCTGGAGGTCTTTCTAGAAGCAATTCATTTGCCCTTAGATATGGGTGTGGGTGTTTACATCCTACCTCCTTAGATCTTGCTTCAACGTAACTGGGTATGTTATATTGTTTTGGTATATGTCTACACCTATATTGTTTGGGACAAAAGAAATGTTCTCAATTATTATTGAAGATTTGAATATATTTGATCAAAATGAGCTAGTCTTTACACTACGTAATCAATTTCGCTATGTAAATATCTAAATCTGATTGACCTATTCTTTTGTTAACTTAAAATAGCTCATTAATGTTTTATATGTCTCTGGATCACGAAATTTTTATTGGGATAATTTAAGAGAATCACTTAGTTTCTAGGCAAAAGAGAATAAAAAAAAACGAAGAGGAATCGTTGAATTTCCGTATGTGAGAATGAGATCAATGGTTGTGTTAAAAACAGAAATTGTCGGCAGTTACAAAGAAGTTAAAAGCGGTTAAATACCAATAGATGCAACTCTTCACCAACAGATATGTTGGTTGTGTTTTGGCGGGAAAAACTGTTAATTAAGCCATGGTTCGGGGTGCTACCCCTGAACCTGCAAGCGGGTGCAGCCCCCTTGAGCTCCGCTTCTTTTGTGATAGTCAGAAACACATTGGCTCAAACGAGTGTGCACTTTAAACTTCCCTAACTTGTATCCGAGCATAATGTGAAATCTCATTGGTATTTAACAAATCGCATTTGCCTAAAATAATTAATGATACTAAAATCACCAATACATCGCAAACTGGTGACTGATCATGCAAACACTGATACGAGACCAAGAAAATCAAAACCCTAGTACCAACGAATCAACAAAACAAACAAATTTCTCTACGTAATCAAAATGTATTGTTATATTAAGGGATAATTTCATATTTACTCAACCTAAATATCAAAATTCCATATTAACATATTAGTGTTAAAAACCGTACTCTGGTCTTAAAGATAAGTAAAGAGCCAACAAGTTAAAAATAAGTAGCAAACACAATGCGGTCGAAGTCAAGATCGATGAAAATGTTTGTAACGCGTAAATCGTAATGGAACAAGTAGATACAAAGTGCATGATCAAACGTCCTGAAAAAAAAATGCATGTGATATTTACAGTATGTTTTTGCTATTAAAACCAAAGTCATTATCTGTGACACATGTTTTTCACTTGAAACAAAAAGTTTAGATGATAAGATGTTCATTTTGATTGAAATAAGACTGAACCTAGCTCAGTAAGAGCAATAGCATGGAGCTAAAAACTAACCTGTCCAAACAGGTTTGATATCAACTTATAATCAATACATAACAAATTAAACTCAATGGTGAATCTAGCACAAGCTTAGTGTTTTTCGAATATAGAGTATAGATATGAACGAGTATATTTATCGATAAAGTTACATTAGATCCGGCTCAGCTGGGTTGTTGATATAGTAAACAAATCTTTCATTAGATTCGGCTCAGCTGGGTTATACATTAGTCTAGTGGTATGTGAGTTGCCCATCAACCTGAAGGTTGTGAGTTCAAGCTTCGCTGAAAACATTTGTAAGATATATATGAGCATGAAATAGGTGGTATAAGATGTGAAAAAAATTGCCATTCTAAAAACAAATCTGCCATTTATGATCGATTTTGTTCTAACTTCTAAAACCAATGGAACAATCATATTTGTCATAGAACCAATGGAACAATCATAGCCATCCATTTTTTATTTAAATCATATTCCACTTTTTTTTAAAACAACATATCTTACAAACCAGTAAATTTTCAAGGTACAAAAATACATTATCATAACGAGAATTAAATTATCTTTCATGATATGCGTTGTTATATACTTTCGACAAACATTTTTTTCAAAATTCGTCAGAAAAAATCGTATATGATTTTTACGAATCATATATGATTTTAAAATCATGTATGATTCGATTTTCTGAATCATATATGATTTTACAATCATATATGATTCTCAAAAATCATATGTGATTCAGAAATCGAATCATATATGATTTTCACAAATCATATATGATTTTCGATTGACCGAAATTTTGAAAAAAATTGTTAAAATATATAAGAGTGCATATCTATGAAAGATAATTTAATTCTCGTCACGACAGATAATTTTATCACAGAACGATTAACGGTTTCGCGTAGATATTTAATTTTTAAAAGGGTGAAAGTTTATCATAATAAAAAATGAATTATTATTATTGGTTGATTGGATCTACAGAATTTTGTTCTATATTGAGCTTTTATCATGATCGATTTTGTTCTAACTTCTAAAACGAGACATGTAAGAATATTTTATGAGTCAAAACATATTTGGACACACCATACCAAGGTAACAAAGTCCTATATTAAAATTCAAAGTAACGTTCTAAAGATATGGCCAGCTGGTTCGTTGGGTGCATGTGTTGAAATTCTTTATGTACATGATGCATGTGCACTTTTATTCCGTAAATTAAATACGTAATATATTAGTGACTTAAATCCTTTATTTGGATAGATAAAATATGCATTTAAAATAGTTTTTTCATCTAATACCTATGTGTGCAATTTCAAACTTAGAGCATCTAAGTTATGGTATAATTAACTTGGTAGAAGAAGTCATATCTCACTCCTTCTCGATATCTCTTTCTCTTATCATATCTCTCACTTGATAAGAAGAGTTCCAAGTGTCAAGTGCTTTGAATCTTTATGCTTATAGTATGTCAATGAGTTTGGTCAAGTAAAGTTGATAAAATAAAAGAATGATAAAATTATATTTTAAGTTGCTACTTTCGTTTAAAGGTGGGGAATACAAAATCTGCATAAAATCATTACTCGAACATGTGTCTCTCTAACTCCTGTCACAACTTATCATGAAGCCATATTATATGCTTTCAGTAAATATAAATGGAACCACACTTTAAAACAACAACACTTCCTATCCAACAGGAAATCATTCCCTATCCTCTTGATGGTTACATGGATATAAAGTTGATTAATTAATTAAACCTTCCTTTTGTCGTAAATAAGTTTTTAAAACATTGTGAAGTGACAAACACTATAAAGATAATCATTTTTTATTTTATTTTTTATAACATGCTTTGGTCTGTTGTGGAAGACGTCCTTAAAAATAAGACCATTGAAGTTTGCTACCTTATGCATGGAAGATTCTTTCAATAAAAACCATGCATCGTGTCACAACTTTATCCTACTTTTTTTCTTTTTTTTGTATGTATATGTTTCTTAATCATGGCTAGGTATAATAGTTTGATAACAACGGGTAGGATTAACTAAGTATCAAGTATGGTTACCAAAGCTTGTGTGGTAATGATCACCTCATGTTATGTGAGAAGCTGCTCAATTTAACAAAATGATTGTACGTTCAAGTCGATTCTGCTTAAAATATATGAGATAGTTTTGTGATGTATATATAATGAAATAGTCTTTTAGTTGTTATCATTTCGGCTAGGTCAGTGTTACTATCAGTTGATTGAAACGGTATAAGCTCAGACAAGCAGAAAGTTTCACTCTATTAAAACAAGTTGATGTTCCATGTTTCATTCTCTCAATTTTGAATGATCTATACAGCCAAAACGTGTATGTATTTGTAGTAAGTTTAGCGTAAAAGTTCCATGTCTTATTGTTTGAGTTTTGTGTACATTGGTCGAGTATAAGATCTAGTTTCCTTTTACGGGTGAAAAGCAATGTGAAAAGGCTTTGTACTTGTCTTGCCAATCAAGGATTTACTATGCCTAATTAATATAGTTATGGCTTTGCATCGTCTTCCACTAAACATTATCACTTTTACTTCAAAACAAAGAAATATATTTCAATTTTAAGGTTAAAGTTGAGAGTGATAGAAAATCTCATTTAAGTATTCATAGAAAATCTCATTTAAGTATTCATTGTCGATCACAGCATAAAATTCTGCTTGAGAGTCTCACTCACAATTGTTTACATAAACTTTGGCTATTTGAATAAATTCGGATGATGCCCGGGGGCGGGGTGGCTAGAGGCGGCGACTCAAGTTGGTAGGTCGAGCCTCAACCCGCTTTTGCATCTGTGATAGATTATAAAAATACGCATAGGTATTACGTTTATGGATCAACGATAATAAAACGATACATAGCAAACCTACAAACCTTAATGGACCTTATGCTCCCAAAAACGGGCCTAACGAACATAAAATACCATTACCATCTAACAATAACTGCTAACAAAAATATTTAAGTTCATCTTATATGATGAAGCATTTGAACAAAAAACCATGCGAAGCAGTTAATTAAAAATATGTTAGATAACACATTTTTAAATACTTTTGAGTAGTTAATGGTGCTTTAGAACTTCCTAAAAGTTATGCTTTAAAGCATACATAATGCTCAAAATCTTTAAAGACTTTTTACGACATAAATACATTTTTAAATACAAAAATTAAATTTTCAATCTTTTAGTGTATTAGCTTTATCGTATAATAAGTAGGTGTGAGTTAAAACAAGAGGTTATTGGTCTAACTGACTTGAGGATCCTCAAGTCATTGTTCCGGGAAAGCTATCGGTTCAGAGGGGAAAATTCACTCAATTACATTTTTAAGCTTTCTCCTAGATGAGCTTGTGGGCCAAAATGTAAGACTCTAGATGAGCAACAAGTCTGGGTTAGTCCAGGCCCAATGAACTTTGCCTACTTTAAGACTGTTGATATCAAACCTAATGAAATCTATATTCTATTTAATGAAGTTATTATTGACAAACATAAAAAAAGAGGGAGAATAAAAAGCTGAATTTGAATTACTTGTCAATTCAAAATCAATTTGGAGAACTTTTTCCCAAATGTTTTGATGTCACAATAACAAGATTGAATCACTAAAAGAGCACAAGAACATCAACGATAATAATGCAACACAGAAAGATGAAATTAACGTCAAAGAACTTGGCCGAGAAGAACCATCACTATCTTCACCATAATCGTTCTCACTATCATCAGTGCCTTCTTCACCATTACCATCCGTCCATTTCCCTAGCTTGTTGGTCCTGCCGATCATCAAAAAACAAATAGTATTTAATTATTACGCTTCAAACATACAATAATATATGGAGTAATAGCAAAAAAGAATAATGTAATCTTAACTAAGTAGAAAGCTATAGAACTCATATCTGATTACAAAAAGGATACATGAATCAATCAAACCACATGTACTAAAGCATCATTTTAGTTATTCTTTTTCAGTCTTTATGTAACAAGTATAAAAAAATTGCTAGTAAGACAAATGTATATTAGAATTGCCCAATTAGCAATGGCCTACACTCATGATTAATGTTTAGCAATAAGATACCATACTCAAATGATGGGTTAGAGAAAAGAAGAAAAAAAGCCATAAAGGTCATTATATGAATTAATGTGTTTGAATATGCAGAGCACATTGGAGTAAAAGATGAGCCATCAAATTGGCTAGGGTAACAAAACAACCTTGATTGGTGGAGAACTAATGGATTAAATTGCAACTTTATGGTAAATTTTCAAAATATTCATCATAAGTTTATTATTATATTATACTTATGAAGAAAAAGTGAATCAAAATGAAGATAAGAGGTAAAAGCAAAGACAAAATAAGTCAAAAGATGTGTAATAGACATGTTTGCATACAATTATTTTGTTTGCATAGAGATACCACTTTTAGTCAAATTTTAGTCATGCAGATTCTATTTTCATTTGAAACTAACATTGTACAAAAGCATTGGTTAATATACTATGTTAGAAAATGTTAAAAAAAAAAGAGATGGAATGAACCTGCTTCCCAGCACACCAGAGTTCATGGTGAGTTGATCAATCAAGGCAGCCGACTTAGGTTCGACACTGTATGCTTTTTCATACTTAAGCTCTAACCCTTGACCCGACGCCACAAAGAAAGCTCCATTTGCTAGAATGTCCCCTTCACTTCTCCAATTCCAACCCCTCCAATGCTCTTGCGCTGTTTCCACCCTCTTTGTCACCTTCACAATCAATTTCCCGACATTAATATCATAAAAAGTTATTCAAGTTCATCAGAATTTTCAAATAAGAAAAGATTGACACCTCCTTAGCATTAGGGTTTGCAGGTGCAGTATACCGGTTTCCTTGACTATTGATCGTTGGACTTCCACTCCCTCCAATTGCATACATCTCCCAATGCGAATACACATTGTTAACTACATGTATATACCCTCTTCGGCATCGGGGCATCCTTTGCACCAACTTTTCTCCAAAATGGTTAAACGCAATTGTCACCTGTAACAATGAACATATCTTAGCATGTCACATTGTAAATAAAAACTCAGTATAAACTCAAATTTATCGTTTATTCATAAATAGAAAGACCCTTTATATAAAATAGACACTATTTTGATGAAGCCTTCAATTTTTTATTAAGTGACTATATATTTATATTGCGAAATGTCTAAAAAATTGTCAAATGTTTTGGTGTCATACCTGCATACCAGAATCCGGCAAATAAGCGTCACTATGCCCCAACAACATCACTTCATCATGATGCGAGAAAAAGTTATTGGATATAGTTATTCCCGTAGACCCCATAACAGCATCAATCAACCCATCTTTGCAATGTGACAATGAACAATGATCAATCCAAAGATCACGTGACCCAAATATGGATATCCCGTCCCCATCAGACTTAGTTCGGTACCCATAATGACTAGGACTAGACCGTATATTAGTATTACCCGACGGATAACAGTGATGTATATGAATGTTATGAATAATCACATTAGTTATATATTGCAGCGTAATACACCCCCCACCCGTAATGTGCACATTAGCACCACGCCCATCTAACGTTTTAAAACTGTTGAAAATTAGTTCTTGTGATAGTACAATGTGCATGTTAGTTGGGAATACTATCCACAAGGGTTCAGTTTGGATAACGCCCAGTAGAGATGTCTTGGGGCCGTGGGTTGACTACGTCGTGATCGAGTGAGTCTGTCACAACGTAGTAACGGCCACCTTTCCCACCAAGCGTATTGGCCAAAGCCAATGCCACAGTCAGCAAGACGTTGGCGGTTGAGATGCCAGTTTGGGTCACACCGCCAGCAGTCATCAATTGGGTTCCCAGTCAAGCAGTTTGTTGATGAGTCATCGTTCTCGTATGTTAGCATTTGTCTTCTTGTGATGGACATGTTCACCTTCCTGCATTTAGTAAGAAAAAACACGTTATGTACATTATTGTTATGGTCCCATTTTGATGCTAAAGTTTCTAATATTGTCTTCATGGTAACATTTAATGTGTTACATAATGCAATGAATTGTTTCATGTAACATATAGAGTAAGGAAATAACCAAAAACTCTTAGATTCCTTTTACTCATGTTCAAAACCACAACTAATTGACAATGTGTTGTTCATCCATTACTTTCCTATCATTCTCCAACCATTTTTACTAACGTCAAGATGATATTCAAGCTAGGTGCAAATAACCTTGAAATAATTACGTCAATTTTTTGAAAAAAATAAAAAGCTTTATCTGGTTTGGTTTGAGTTTGTGTGACGATGAGTACAAACTCCAAGGATTAGTCGGTCAAAAGATAAAAAACCATAGTTGCAGTATAGAATACCAAACATTCGGTCAGGAGGATAAACAACTATAATGAGTGAAACTACAAATATCAAAATGTTGTTGTAATGATATATTCATGGTGATTCTAAACTTCTAAAATAATTCTCTTAAATTAAATACGAATATTAAAGTATTTTTGTTTATTTAAGTAAAATAAATAGGACAATGAAATAATAAAAATTGAAAAAAGGAAGCAAAAGTGCACAAATATCCAAAATGTAGACAAAGGGACCAACCCCATAGAATCTTGAACGAAGAAAAAGTCAAAAGTAGACCAATTAATAATAATTAAATTGTTAATATTATTATATTAGCACTGGGCTCAAGTATGCTTGAAGGAAAAACATCCACTAATCCACTTTGATTTTACCCATTTTTTGTCTACAAGCATGTGTAATTTTTCTTTGCAATAATATTATGTATACCTATACTTAGAGCTTCTAAGATTATGTTGTTTTGGATAAACGAACTATAACAAATTATACTTTCATTCCGGGTCTCATGCACCACTCTCACCCCCATACACAACCAAGGTGGGTTGAGGGACGTTTATGGATTTTTGTGACGTAGTGTTAGTTTTGATGAAAAACGACTTTTTTTTAAGTGCACCTTGTCTGTTTGTAGTTTTATTTAGTTTATTCTAATTCAATTTGTGTCTTTGTCCTTGCTCACCCCCTTCCCCCTTAAACTTGACGGTTAAATTTTCCAAACTTTGGTTAAAAGGATAGCTAAAAATAAAGGTGAAAACCCTTAAAATTTAATTAAAAAAAAGACTTTTGTAGCAAATAATTTTGTTGCGCTCCTCAAAAGTCTTTGTACTATAAATGCCGTCGCCATCAAGGGGCTAGTACATGTTGCCATTTTTTTTGGGTTGAGTTATTAGGACGGTAATTAGTTTTTATTAGAACCTCCTTGGTTTTTTTTTTTTTTTTTTTTTTTTTTTTTTTTTATTTTATAATTTTGTTTATATCAAATTATAAGCGCGAAAACGCGGAATCAGTAAATATAAAGTTTAATAAGCCAAACGCTTAAACTGCTGAAATACTGAATGTAAATGCAGAAAAATGCGTTGTCTTGAAAAATGGAGGAATGAGGAATATTCCCATGGATGTGACCCGTAGGGAGGGTTAAATAGTGATCCATTTTTTTTTCTTATCGAAACTTTTTCTTAATTTTGTAATTTTTACACCCTCATTAAAAGTCTAGAACCACAAGAATGAAAAAAGTAAACATCAATGTACTTTCTTTGATAAACTTATGGAAAATTACCAATGTAAAACCGTTTAATGCAACATATCTACTACGGAGTATTTACTCACCATTCAGTTAATATTTACAGTGCATTAAATATTGGAAGACAATATGTAGATTTGAATAGTCTGACTCTTTTTCTTGCTATGTGCCCTAAAGTATAAGGAATTACACAAATTTGCCTTCAATAAAGATTCCTAATAAAAATACATCATTACGGCCAGTTGGTCATGAAGTTGTTGTAGATATACACTTTTATTAGGATATGAGGTAGCTAACCACTAGGCCAATTGGCTGTGGTTTACACATTTAAGTCATTCAAACAAAATTTGCTCTAACACTAACACATACATTCTGGATTTCAGTAAAAATAAAGAAATATATGTACTGAACAAGGCTAGATAACAATGTGGGTCTTTGTTATGTAATGTAGTATTAAAAATTAACTAGCAAAACATAGTAAAGTAGGTACATTGTAGAGAAAATGGTATACCTTTGAACATCATGAGCCACCAAGTCAGGGGAAGGGTGTTGGCCTGGTAAGGTCACATTCTTGAAGTCCATTGTAGCACAAGCTATTTTTAGTACTAACAAAGTGTACAATAATACAATGTAGGTTCTTCCTTGCTCCATTTTAGTGTGTGTTTCTAGTGTGTGTTATGGTGAGAAAAAGGGTGGAATGGTAAATTGGAGGGAGTGTGGAGAAAGGCTGAGCCGTCTGCTCTCAGTCAGCCTCCATTGGTAGTGACTAGTGAGTGATGATTTATAACCAAAAGTAAAAGCAAAATTTGGGATGGATTTAATTGAGGTGGGGCCCACAAGTTTTTTAAAGGTAAAAAAGGATATACTGTTGTGATAATGTGACAAGAATGTCATTGTCAACTAACTGCTTATCATTTTTTAGATGTGATTCATATATTAATGGTAAACGATTTGTACACTCTCACAATTAATTGGTACATTTAAATTATGAGTGTCTTAACATTTATACCTTTATATCATTTTTACTTATTTTCACTCTGTAAGGGTATAAATGTTAAAAAGCTTATAATTTGAGTGTATAAATCAATTGAGAGAGTGTACAAATCACTTCCCTATATTTATAAGGGATAATTCTCTAATTGCCCCAGTTGCCCAAGTATATTACCCCAAATGCCTCATTTTTTTTTCACTTCTCATAATGCTCCATGGGCAACTCTCCCAACTCCAAATTTGGGCAACCATCCCAAATACTCCCTCCGTCTCAATTTAATTGTCATGAGAGAGAAAACACAAAGTTTAATAAAAGTGGGGCAACTTTAATTTTCAATCACACAAATAGAATATTCCTCTTTTAGATTCTCTAGTTTTTACTAAAAAAGGAAAGTGGACAATCTTTTTGAGACATCCAAAAATGGAAATATGGACAATTAAATTGAGACGGAGGGAGTAACTGACATGTGTCCTATGTTGTGGGGCCACCTTGTACTTTCTTAGTACATGTGTACTAATTATTTAGTTGGGCAAGAACTTTGACTTTCAATATTTAGCAATTCTAATTTTTGTCTTTTAGTAAAAAATATGGTCTTATTTTAATAATAAAAAGTACATAAATTTTAGGCAACTGGGTCCCACACGTATGTACTTTTGGGTAACTTATGATGTATATAGTATGACAATGTATTATTGTATAAAAAAATTAAAAAGGGTATAAATAATTTTATAACCTTTATACATTTATACACTAATACAATTTTCCTCAACACACTGCTACTAACACACACATCACACACATATTTTTCATTAACCCCACTTCACTCGGCACTATTCTAGCACTATCATTACAAACCCTTTCATCTCTCTTCTTATCATCTCTCTCTCTCTCTCTCTCTCTCTCTCTCTCTACACACACATACAAAGTCTCACACCAAAAATTACACACTAAAAACACATACACAGTTATGAACTTTCAGAGCAAGCTAAACCCTTTTGCATCACCTTTCTACCCTTAGAGATTCAACCCTCATCATCAGGTAACCATAACAAACCGTAACAAGAAATTGTCTTTGAATATCTCAATGATCACGATAGTGTGATACTGAAATGCTTTTCTAGAATCCACGAATTGTAGAAAAGACGTTGGTACTTTGAGCTTCCCCTCGAAAACCCATTCCTATGTCACGTCCATAGCAATGGGTTTTGACATGGTAATGGGATTTGGTGGAGGTCAAAGTACTAACGTTATCCACTTGTTTATAACATATTGACAAGCAACTTTGTTAACCAACTCCTTTACATAGGTATTTGTGATATGCAAGAGGCTGTGATGAGTCTGATATACTTGTTATACACTTTTTATAGGTTGTTAAAAAAAATTAAGGATCAATATGATATACTTGTGGATTAAAAGGGAAGTAGAACGTTTCTAGGTGGCCACGTTACTTTGTACATGAGTAGGGAATTTCAGCATAGTTTCACAATCTTAATTCCCATACAGTTCCTTTTGTTTTTTCAACGATCTAGCAATCCGCCTGGTGCAGGCCTTTGCCCAAAGGGAGTTGAAACGACAAAAGGGTTTGTAGGGGGATTCAGAAGGGTTCACTAAGTTGAAATTCCATACACAGCTACAAAATAACGCGGCCACATTGGTATGTTCAACTTTCGTTTGAATCCGCAACTATATCATATTGTTCCTTAACTTTTTTCAAGAATCTAGCGAAACTATAATTATGTTTGTTCAACAATAGCCTGGGAGTTGGTAAGACAATACACAGGAGCATGTATACATTAGAGGTGTGTGTGTATGAGGTTGTGACGACATGTATCTTATTAAATCATGCAAGTGATGCGATATTCCGTATCTTGGCGTGGCAATTCTATAGTTTATACTATTGCAGCCATGGCGGTTATATCCTGATGTTTTGTAAACTATTGGTTTATACAGATCTGAGCCTCATTCAAATGTTTAAAATGTTGTTTAAAATTGGGCCATTGTTTATTTGGTGTGAGTGTGATACAAATACTTCATTTGTCAAATATGATTGCAGTATTAGGAAGTCAGTATACGTTTTTTTATTGATTGTAGTTGTCGTAAGATACTTGTTAATTGTTGTTAACTTGTTTTTTTTTTCTTCTAAGGAATACGAAGCCAATGTCATCGTTAGGAGCAAATTGAAATACTTTTCAATAATTAAAGAAAAGTGAATCATACTCAAGGAAATTGTTTAGACAACCTGTTTTGGAGGGTGGCCGGATATGTTCTTTTTTTACCATGAACCACATATGTTAGATTATGTTTTACAAAAGCAGGGTTTTGTGGATAATCGTCACTATGACATGCCCTTATATATACTCTTGATGGTCGTAGTCTACATTTTGGTCGACCCGAGTTTGCTCTTATAACAAAGCTTTCGTTTTGGGACACCAAGTTTTGATTTACATAGTTCGTGGGATTTAACATTTAAGTTGAGGTATTTCCAAAAAATTAGGGTAAAACTTTCCAACTCGGATCTTCTTGGTGTTATTGAGGATGAAGAGTTGTTCGTAAATTAACCGATGAAGACGCAGTCCGTGTGTGTCTATTGTTATCGTTAGAGGTTATTTTTATGGGTCGCTTATTGGTTGAAGATTTGGATGATTCACTCCTTCGCTTGGTCGAAGACCTTGATGCATGGAATTCCTTTCCATGGGGAGCACATTTGGAGGCACTTATGCGACCGGATACTAGACGTTGTATCAAACCACAGTGGGAACACCTAAAGGTCCGGAAAGAGATCGGAAGTATGTTCCAAGATACACGGTTCTTGGATTTGTTTGGGCATTCAAGGTTATTCCTAGTTATATTATCTTTTCTTATTTATTATTATTGAACCTAAGGTATGAGAGTAATGCATCTTTATTATTATAGATATGGATTCTTGAGTCGTTTGAAAAAGCGGTCATTGGTGGAATAAAGTCCCGGATGTCATACCAAGGGCGATGAGGTGGTCAAGGAAATTAATGTTTACAAGATCGGATTATGGATTGCTATTTGGCAAGGTAAAACACATTCAAATGTTTCAATGCACCATGGAATGGTATCGATCAAAAATAAGTTATAGAACCAACTGGCGGTGGTAACACTAAGCAATCACAAATTTTGGGAACCTATCCGCAAGATGTTGGTCCTAGTAGCCGTAAAACTAATGTTCGGAAGCAACTAAATACGAATGAGACCCAAACAGGCAAGTCAACCATATTGCGCAAGTGTAATGATGATCCAAAGAAAAAAGGAAAAAGAAGCTAAATGATATTTCCTAGTTTGTAAAAGTGATGTAGTTGTTAACAAATGATAAGATAAATAAATGTACCTTGACAACATCCTGCCCATCCTCATAATCAAGGCATATCACTTCAACAGGTTGTGTATCAGCCCCTTCCATAGCCGTTTTGTCAACCTCCATATCCAATGTGTCTACTTGTGCAGCCACTTGCGCAACCGGATCATAAACGTTGTCTACCTGTAAAGCCCCCTGCTCCATAGGCGGTTCTAACAATTTAAGAGTAAACTACACAAACCATACCCACCAAAGAGGTGGCCGCCACACAACAATTTCTTTACCAATCGCCCTGTCATTTTCTTTTTCCGCACAATTCACATCCATCGATTCCTAGATAAAGATTAAATAAAGGGTATGTGTGTTTAATATTGAAATAGAAAAAAGTAAAAGAAGGGAAAAAATACAATATATATATCGTACTTCAACAGGAGTTGGATCAAAACCATCATAAGCAATGTCTGAGAACTCATCATTCAAATTCGGTAAGGCGGCACAATCAAATTTGTTATCCACCTGCATTATATTGTTGGATTGATGAGCATCTTCAGACCTCCCGATAAAGCAGCTTTCATAACTTGGGTCATAGGTCCGGTAAACTCCTCGGAATCCGTATACAACAGCTTCTGCTTGTCAACGGATCCTACATTGGTCCTGATGGGGGTGTGTGCATCGGAAGTAGCCAAAGGTTTGTTGGCATCAACACTTCCACCGTAAAAGTGAACTTACTTAGCCACTCAAATGAGACCATTTTGTTGGAATGAAGTAAAAATTCAATTAACAACTTGTTACCTTATTATCACCAACATCATCTTGTGACTTTATTCCTAAAACTTGCTCAATTACCCAAATTATCTTTTAACGCCTCTATCTCACTCTTTATACGTGTTACAAAACGTCTCCTACACGTTCTCGATACTACCAACCCGGACTTAATGGACACAAGCTCGGCGCGAATGACATCTTTATCCGTTATGTGACGCTTCGCTTTGTCACAATTGTTCCATCTGGAACCTCAACATTACCGACTACAACATCTTCAACCTTCTCGTGCTCATTCACATTAAACATTTCACCAAACCCAAGAACAATCTCTTCTTTTTCGACTTTGTCATTGACACTAGACGTTTGACCTTCAGAACAACTTCATCAAGGCCACAGTAAAGGAACATTTAAATCGGCTTGAATTCCACCGCATACATCCACATCGACCATAGCTTCCTCTTCTTCCACCATCAGTTGCTCAGCCAACTCTTCTCTTCTTTCAACAAGTTGGGAATCAAGTCCACGGATGTACTCCATACTGCGAATGTACCACGGACAACTCAGCTCGGCATTTGTTGGTACAATCTTCTGTAATGGTCTGACAACCTACATAACAAAGGAGATAACCTGATATGCTAAATGCAATAAAAACATACAACAGTTAACTAATTTTGGGTTTTTACTTACCGGATCAAATAAAATAGTGTAATGCTTTTTTTCAAAGTTTTTTACTTTTGACCAAGCTAGACAACGTGGGATCTTCTCTGGGTCTTTCGTCCAAAACTGGGAGTTGTTTGGGAATGTCTCCATAATCCAAATCAAAAACAAATACAACGAATTAAGAGTTACAAATAGTGGTTGTGATTATGGTTGCGGTGGTTAGGATAGCGATGGGTGTATCAGTAGTAACAGGGATACAATTACATAACGTGTTGTTGCAAAGAGTGGGTTCTTCCGAACTAGCGGTGGATGAAGCGACATTGTCGATGGTTTCTATGTATTTATCTAGTGCGAAACCATCAACCATAACATCCTTAAATCTACACCAAGACTTACAATGCCTAAGGAACAATGACTGAGAACAATGCATAGGAACAAAGCCAATGCCTAAGGAACAATGACAATGCCTATGGAACAATGCCAACGCTGAATGACTATTTCGCTTATCTATGTTTCTCAAATATAACAATGACACATTATTTAGATTAACCATCGAATATATACAAGCACAAATAATGTATGTTACAAGTAAAATCTAACCTTCAACACCCATGTAAATCCATACAGTGTATGTTTGTTCTTTTTGGATCTTTTGAATGGGCTTCTTTGATTCTGCCTCAAGATGACTAGGAACAACATTCACCGTTCTTTAATACAGATGAGCCCACATGTATTCACCCCATGGATACTCATTCCATAAACAAAATCCTCAACATTCTTTAGCAAATGGTCGAACATTAAACCTTCCTTCCCGACCAATAAATACAAATGTTGCAATCACCAACAAAGCAACCCTCACAAGATCTTCATTGGATAACGAATCCCACCTTCCGCCGACTTTACCAACGCCAAAAGGTCATCACCCTTAACTTTTGTTCTTAATTCTTTTTATCGAGAAACAACCGATAAAAAGGACTATCTCGTTAAACCTTAACAACATGCCCGTGGTCACTTTCTTTATCTACGGGTCCTAAACGAAACCCGTTAAGACTAAATTGTTCACGACCAAAATCAAAACATTATCACCTAGTACAAAAGTTAAAGGTGGACAACAATCACTAACTTTTGACACCTCAACTGCATTTTGATATAAATAATTGTATAAGTGGTGGTCGGGAATACTTAGGAAAATCTAACCAAGGCCCAAACACGCTTTCTAAACAATTTGATTCTATTCACATTCAATGCACCTTTAATTGTAGCAATATGTTCTAATCTAGATCTCACCGTTAGCTTTGCATCAAACATTTTTCGTTGGATTCTTGAGATGTGGAAGAAAAGTGATTGATTGTACGAATATGTGGGATTGATTTAATTGTACTGAAGAAGAGCGGTTGGATTAGGGCTTCCGTTTTGCAATCGTAGGGAGGAAGAACTATTGATTTTATGTGGAACCGAATGACGGAGTAGGATTAGGGCATTGATTCTTGATTTTGAGAGGAAGAGATCCGTTTCAAGTTGCGTATGAATTTTGGCTTTTGAGAGGAAAGGTGTGAGTGGGAGTAGCAGAGTAGTCTGTGTGTGGGATGATTTTGGGTATATTGTGTTTTGTATTTAATGAAATAGGTGTATTAGGATAATAAAAATATTTTGGGAGGTATAATTTGGTTTATTAAAGGTGTATTTGTATGGTATAGAGTGGTATTTATAGAGAGTTGCCCAAAAGTACATATGTGTGGGGCAAGTTGCCCAACTTATATGTATTTAAAAATTAAAAATAAATATTTTGCTTTTTCACTAAAAGACAAAAATGTCATTGCTTAATATAGTAGGTCAAGGTTGTTCAACTCGAAAAGTCTTACATTTGTACTTTGTTAGTACATAGTGGGCCCAAATATAGGATAGAGTTGCCCATGGGAGAGTTGCCATGGGGCAAGAGAAGTGAAAAAAGTTGGGCATTTGGGGTAATATTGTTGGGCAACCTGGGGCATTTAGAGAATTTTCCCTATTTATAAATTTGATTGGGGTGATGATACATTTATAAATTTGATTGAAAAATTCGATGTATAAACAGTTAGGGGTGGCAGACTGGCAGTCATGCCACCATACCTAATCACCCACTAATAATATTCTTTCATATCATCTCATACCTATCTCATACCTAACCATAGATTTTTAGTGGCAACCATGCATAACCATAGATTTATAGCCGTTCAACGGCTAGCAGAAGCAAGCCCTGCTCCCACACCAATTCGGTGTCTTATGCCGATTTCATTCATCACCAATCCATACCAAGGGGTGGCATTGGTGTTACCGATCGGTATGAGGCATACCGAACCCCACACCGATACCATTGGCAGTCCCCTTAAAGCAGTTTATATTTGTAGTACAAATATTTAATGCATATTTAGAGTGTGCTAGTGAAATATGAAAGTGTGTAAATCATTTCCTATCATTTTGTCAATATCACACATTACCGCATTCGATATCTCAAATGAGGCAAACTATAGTGAAACCTCCCCCTCATAGGGGGGTTGCTATAGTGACACCCATCAAGAGGTTGTACTGTGTGCATTGTGAAGTTGTATTGTGTGCTTCGCGGTTTGTACGGTTGACTTATAGAGGGTCTCTATAATATATCCCATCTCAAATTTATTTTTGAGAAAAGTACTAAAATAGTACAAAATCTTGCATCAAGTCCCAATCAAGTCATTTTCCAACCTAATTCCTTAAATAGTCATGCGCAACCACGCATCTCCGCAACTCCACTAAAATTGCGCCACTTGTCCATTTAAAAAGGCCCACATTAACTTCCACAATTGTGCAACCGACCAGCTACTCAACCGACGGCTGAGTTGACTGATACTTTATTCGAAAGGTAACAAAAATCTTACTTTTTAGATATTCTTTGATTTCCAATAAAGTATCAGTCAAATCAACCGTCGGTTGCGCAGCCGCCGGTTGAGTAACCGTCGGTTGCGCAATTGTGGAAGTTAATGTGGGCCTTTGTAAATGGATAAGTGGCGCAATTTTAGTTTAGCTGCAGAGATGCGTGGTTGCGCATGACCATTTAAAGAATTAGGTTGGAAAATGACTATGATGGGGACTTGATGTAAGATTTTGTACTATTTTAGTATTTTTCTTTTATTTTTCTACAAACAAATTCATCACTAACTTAAGGTAATAAGACAACTAAGAGCACAAGGTATCACAATGACGAATAACACGTTATTGGTATCTCATCTCAGCGCCACATCATTCATCTCCTAATAACACACCAATAACTAAAACACCCTCCCTCATAACACACCACTAACATGTTATTGGGTCCCACTAAAAATACCCACTCACTCACAATCAAAAAAATAAAACACTAATTAAACGAATGGCTTGAGCCATTTCACTGGCTCAGATGTGTTTGGCTCACCAATAGCACAAAGTGACGGTACCAGTTGGCTCACCAATGGGACGAATGGCATGTTAAATGTCATGCATAACGTGTGCTCTAACTTCTATACTCCCTCCTTCCCAAATTATATGTCTACTTTCATATTTCACAAAGTTTAAAAAAAGTGGGGCACTTATAATATTAACCAATAAAATTTCATTCTCATCCATTTAGAGCAAAATGTATCATGAAGAGCTATACCTCTTCATTTGGGCCCTACCGGTGCTAACCCACTTTAACACTACCACTTCAAAATGTCCCCTTTATTATAACACAAAACGAACTCTTCATTTGAGCCTCACCCACCATTAGTTTTATTTTATTTTTTACATTTTTCAAAAACACACTAAATTCATTTCATTGAAATAAAATTACAATACGATACGAAAAAAAATACATCAAATTATAAAGAAACTAATTATTTGGTTGGTGTTCTAGATGTTGTTGCCAAACATGCTTAATAATATTTCGTTTAAGCCTTGCGTGTGTTTGTTTATCACGAAGTTCTTTGAATTTCCTCCGTTGCACTTCGCATCGGTCGATCCATGCCCGTTGAAAATTTACTCGCGGACAAATATAAATCTCGCTCATTTCGGATATCGCAAATTTTTTATCTTTCAAAATCATGTTATACAATATGATGCACGTGTACATGACTTTGCATACCTTGTTGACAAGTCCAAGCACGCGTTGGTTGACTTATAATATGCCAACGTCCTTGGAGGACACCAAAAGCTCTTTCAACATCTTTTCGAGCACTTTTTTGTCGCCGTTTAGATACGATATTTTTCTCGGAATTTGCAATAAAAAATGATTTGATAAAAGATGACAATTGTGGGTAAATCTCGTCAGCTAGATAATACCCTTGTTTAAATGTAACTCCGTTGACTTCAAACGAAGCCACGGGGGCGATGTCATCAAAAAGGTCGACAAATAACGAGGAATTATACAAAACGGTAAGACCGTTATTCGCACCTGCTACCCCAAAATATGCATGCCAAATCCACAAATCATATGACGCACCGGCTTCAAGCATCATAGTTGGGTATTTTTTATCACCTCTTGCAAATTGCCCGTGCCATTCTTTCGGACAATTAATCAATTCTCAATGTATACAATCAACGCTTCTAATCATTTTCGGTAACCCATGAACCGTGTTATGTGTGTTGTATAAATTGTGAATGTCATTCAAGTCGGGTTTTCTTAAAACTCTGCATATACAATTGGATAATCCACATAATAAAACTATCTAGACAATCGCGCGCTAATGTTCCCCATTTTAAATACTCATCTAATGCATCGTGTTACGTTGTATGCCAATTGGCGTATGGCGATGTGCATTTCATAGTAACACTAAAACTCATTTGACCCGTAGCATCGGGTCGAACAACAAAGAATTTAAAATGATCGGGAAGCGAATGAACATTTTGAATATATGTTTCAATACCTTTGACTATTTCTAAAATTAGTTTATGGCTCATACGATAGCGACGCCTAAAATAAGTCTCCGGATAATTATCCATAAGTATAATTCTAGCTTGGTCATTAGGCAAGATTAGTCCTCGAAGTTCCTTTCTTTTTATTATGACCATATAAGTTTCTACACTCTTACACTTGTACTTTATAACCTATAACTTAACCACTTGTATATAAAAACAATATAACAAAATATTATATCATTACTTATAACAATGATAACTTACAATATAATACTTATATAATATAATAATACCTTTTCGGGTTTCGGGTGTGATAAGGATTTAAAACATGCATTTTTAAGGGGTCATTAAACCTTTAAACTCGTGCATTTGTGATCAATTATTGCCCTAAATCGTTCCTTTTCATATTTTAGGTACTTGGGACGTAAAAGCTGGAAACCGACATGTTTTGGGCTATTTTGGACAAGAAAGCGAAGAAAACGACCAAGTTACGGAAGAATTCAAGAAAGGAGGCCTGGAGGAGTCACAAGCTATAACGTGATGCCGTCACTTGCAAATCATAAAGATTCAGAATAAACTTTACACGTGACGGTTCAGACTTTTGTGACGGTCCAAGGCTGACGGTGTCACTACCTACAAAGTGACGGCGTCAGAGGTACAAAGCGACGGTGTCACAATGACGACTTGCACAAGATGAAATCCTAATTGACGGCGAGCTGACAACTTCACAACTATAAAGTGGGCGTCACATTTGTATATCTATATATAGTTTTGTAGATTTTTCATTTAGTGTAATACGATTTGGGAACACTTTGAAGGACTAATATCTACAGCTTTATTAGGTTTTCTGACCCTCAACTCCATGTTTAATTGAAGTTAAGTTATTCATCTTTAATCATTCAATATGTTTATGTGTTGTTTGATTATATGTGTTTCTTTTCTTCCAATTAACATGTCCGGCTAGATTAATTAGCGCTTTCTTGGATTGAATGAAACCTAGTTATTGATTATTAATTGTCGTCTCTTGTTTAATTGGTTGTCTTGCGTTAAGAGTAGGAAAACTAGCTTCTTCACCCATTAATAAGCCTCAGCCAAACCATCAAGGCCCGAACTTCGCCACTACAACTCGATCTGGAACAACTACTAAAGACCCACCGTACCAAGTCCAATCTCCTACGAAAAATGAATCTGAGGCTCCTTTTGAGAAGGAATCAGATAAAGAAAAGGAGACACCGAACCTACATCACCACTGATAGTTTCTACACCACCACCCCACCTATTCGACCGCTATGCTCACAAAGATACCTTACCCTCCCGCTTGAAGAACCAAAAGGCTAAGGAAGATAACAAAAGATTGTTGTCGTATTTTAAGGAATCCATAGTCACTATTCTATTACTCGACGCATTCTATCATATGCCCAAGCATAGCACATACTTTAAGAACCTTCTTTCTAATAGAAAAAAGCTTGAAATTCTGGTAGCTCTTGGGGAAGAGTGTTCTGCAATTATCCAGAAAAGCTTACCCTAAACGAAGATGACCCAGGAAACTTCACCCTTCCTTTCTCTATAGGGACGCTAACAGTAAAAAACGCCTTGGAAAATCTAGGAGCAAGCATTAATTTAATGCCCCACTAACTATTCTTAAAACTTAGATATTCGTAATGAAACCCACGAGAATGAGCATCCGACTTGCTAACATATCCGTGAAGTATCACATAGGGGTATGCGAAAATGTATTGGTTAGGATAGGAAAGTTTAAATTTCATGTTGACTTCATGATTCTAGAGATGGAAGAGGATGATGTCATTCGATAATATTGGGAATGCCATTTTTAGCCACTGCTCGTGCCATTATTGATGTTCATGATGGCAAACTAACTCTACGAGTAGGATCCAAAAGCTTAACCTTTGACATTAAAGGCACGGTGAATTTTCCTCTTTCACAAGACAGCCCATTGGATTTTGTCGACGAAATTGATGAGTTTGTTGACAAGATTCATGAATGTGTCGATGAACAAATTGCAAAAAGGTTCTTGAATGAAGACAATACTATCTTGGACGAGGAGGAGGTGGAGGAAACAAAAGTAGTTGCAGCTGTTTCTTTTTACCCAGGCACCACACCTGTCGAATCCCTTGAACTACGGAAACCTGAAAATAAGCTTAAACCTTCAATCATAGAACCTCCCGTGTTAGAATTAAAAGAACTCCCGAGTCACCTGGAATATGCCTTCCTTTAAGGGAAGGATCAGCTTCCACTAATCATAAATTCCTCTATAAAACCTAAACAAAAAGGGATGCTCTTAGAGGTTTTAAAAGAATATAAAGGAGCAATTTTGTGAAGCGTTGCAAATATCAAGGGGATCGATTCAACATTATGTACTCACAAAATCCTCATGGAGGAAGATTATAAACCAACTGTTCAACCTCAAAGACGTGTGAATCCTAATATTAAGGAAGTGGTGAAGAAGGAAGTCATCAAGCTTCTCGATCTTGGCCTAATTTACCCAATTTTTGATAGCCCTTGGGTTAGTCCATCAAATTTGTTCGAAAAGGGGGATGATGGTGCAAAAATGATAAAATGAGCCGATTCCCCAAAGAACGACATGGTTGGCGAGTTTGTATCGATTATAGGAAATTAAACGATATGACCCGAAAAGACCACTTTTCGTTGCCTTCATTGTTCAAATATCGGAAAGGTTGGTCGGCACAAATACTATTGTTTCCTTGATGGATTCTCAGGGTACTTCCAGATCTCTATAGCCCAAAATATCAGGAAAAAACAACTTTCACGTGCCCCTATGGAACGTTTGCTTAAAAACAAATGTCATTTGGGTTATGTAATGGCCCCGCCACTTTTCAAAGATGCATGATGGAAATATTCCATGAGCTAACTGAGGATAACATGGAAGTTTTCATGGATGATTTCTCGGTATTTGGTAGCTCATTCGATCATTTTCTCGCCAATATTAAAAAAATGCTAAAGCGGTGCGAGGAGACTAATTTAGTCCTAAATTGGGAGAAGTATCATTTCATGGTGAAAGAGGATTTTCTAGGACACAAGGTCTCGGAAATGGGATCAAGTAGATAGAGTAAAAATCGAGGCTATATATAAGTTACCTTATCCCTCGAACGTTAAGGCTATTCCACTACAAAAAAACGACCATTTAGTGACACACAAAAAGTGTCAATAAAGACCTGACGGGGAATCGGTGGCAGAAAAAAAAGTGTCACAAATGTCGCTTCCACTAAATGGTTTTAGTGGCACTTTATAGTTGTGTTGTTGCAGACCTTATGGGTTTTAGTAGCACTTCTACGTTTTGTTGCTATTGACCATTCTAGCTTTAGTGGCACATAATTATCTATCACATGAAGCTTTAAGAATTTTGTGACATTTATTTTGTGTCGTTATACTCTTACTATGATCACAAAATAAGATGACTTTAGTGACATAACATTTTCCACTAAGATTTGTTACAATATTGGTTTTTGCCACCGATGTTTTTCAAAATGTGGCACAATGTAATATTCATTATTATTTACTAGATTTCACTAAAAAAGAAACTAACAATTTCATATTCAACAAAAATGCAATTAACCTTAAACAAGGTTTTTATATTATCAAAATAGAAATATCAAATAAATACAAAACAAACAATATTCTTGAACATCTAACAACTACCAACTTTATTGTAACTTCATCAAAGGTTGCAAGCTTTGTGATAACTCTTGACCTTTGCATCAGTAGCAAGCATTGTGATAACTTTTGATCCTTAACACCCCATGAATCTGTAAGCCAACATAAATTCAAGATGAAGGCAACAAAGAATATCCGTGAACATACAAGATTTCCGTTGTTCTTTAATATAACCAGAATGTGACAAACTTTCTAATACGGATCAAGAAAAGAGTAAAAAAGTAAAGAAATTTCAATAGATGAAGAGGAAGTGTGTTAATACAAATAAGCCGTAAACATTTATTTATATTTTACGATCTTCTAAGGTTTTGTCGATAACAGAGGTAAAATCATTTTAACGAAACAAATAAAATACGTAAATAGTTTGAGCCAATAGTTTACTAACACAATTACATTTTCATATAAAACACTAAACAAATAATATTGTTTACAACTTATAGAAATGCATATGTATAACAACTAGTGTTTACATAATATGAATATGTACTGATATATATACTTAGTATATTTTGTAACGGGTAATGTAATGGGTAAAAATCTAAGTACTTGACCCATTGACTAGATACATTGAATGTAGTTGGGTAAAACCCAAATTCCATGACCCATACCCATGGAGCTTGATCCATAACCCATGACACATCGCATGACATCATGCATGAAGTCATGTTGGGTAGTATCCATGACCCATTGATCTAAACCATACCCATAATTCAATGTCTAGATACATTGTATCTATTTGGGTACCCATGACCCAAAGTCCATAACCCATGACCCATGATCCATGACCCATAACCCAAATATGGATGAGCGTCCACGGATCCCTCAAATTACATTGGACGGATCCCTCAAGTAAGGGATCTGTGGGATCCGGGGAACAGTAGATGTTTTTGCCTATAAATAGTGAGCCATTTCTTCATTGTAACACACCCCTTTTACACATACTTTCTCTTAGTATTGTAAACTCTCTAACCTCATATCCAAATGATCTTTCTATGTAGTTTTGTGTTTGTGTGATTCTCTAGGTTCCTCTTAAAGCCGAGATCACCACCTCTTGAAGTCAAGCAAGCTCAAGTCCATGAGTTGCCAAGCTTCGTCATCATCAAGACTACTGAAGTTATCTTGTTGATAGTTCTTTCTTCCTCCTTAGAAGTGTTGTGTTGAAGGCATAGGTGAAAGATGCCAAAAGGGTAAAGTCGAAGGCATTAGTGAAAGGTGCCAATGGTCCGTGTCGAAGGCATTAGTGAAAGGTGCCAAAGGTTCGAGTCAAAGGCATTAGTGAAAGGTGCCAAAGGGTCGTGTCAAAGGCATTAGTGAAAGGTGCCAAAGGGTCGTGTCGAAGGCATTAGTGAAAGGTGCCAAGGGTGTACAATTGACAAGGCGCATCGATGTATTAGATAGTTAGTTTGGGTTAAAGGATATTGATATCCTTGATGATGTTGTAATAAGGAGTGAGTCTCTTTTGGAATAGGTGTTGTGTAGTGTTAGGTAGTAGTTCCTCCTTTGTAATGGAACTTGGTATCTAGCCTTGTACCAGATAAAGTGTAGGCGACGTTGTGATAGGTTTGGTTCTGCCTTGTGAAAGAACCCGGTGTCTAGCCTTGTACCGGATAAAGAATAGGCGACGTTGTGAAGGCTTCTCCGCCACAAGGAGTTTGTGTTGTGTAGTGCTTACAAACTCTCGAGTAGGTGACTCGGGGAGTGGAGTAGGGCAAGGAAGGTGTCCTTGTAGCCGAACCACTATAAACACTCGTGTCGTGGTTTTGTGTTTCTTTCTCTCTACCTTTGCATTACTTATTTATATACTTATCTATCAACATCCAACATACACATCAACTAGATTGACATAAGTTGATCTAAATAATTTAAAACGAAGTTTTAATCGGTAAAAGTATTCAACCCCCCATTCTAGTTTTCCACAATTGGTATCAGAGCTTTGTTACCAAATTTCTTAGAGTATGTTGTACTTTAAAAACTTGATACGATCCGTGTATGATTGAAAACTACAAAGAAGGAAATCCTTTAAAACGAAAATTTTATTTTATGTTGGATAGTGATAGATTATTCTAACAATTCTTCTTTAAGAAATCTTCTTAATATGACTCTTCCAAAGTCTTCATTTCTATCTAAAGAAAAATGAAGTCAAAAACTCAAGGAAGAACCCAAAAGTAATCACAACCTACTTCTACTAAGTACAATGGATTACTTTAAAAGCTCATGAAGTATTTCGGGTATATGGTCTCTAAAAAACATATCAAGAGGTTAGAGGTATGTTCACTTACCCACAAACTAACTAATCTTTATCTATAGTACGCTTATATGAATATGGTGATGATATGTGTCTTTTTCCTATGATAAAAATCATACTTTTAAATAATGTCTTATAAAACTATATGAACACATGAATTAGGACGTTAACTTCAATAGTCGCAAGTCTCTAAAAAGTCTCTCTTCACCACTTTCCTTACTTACTCATCATCGGGAATAGTATTCCTCTTTGATATTCTCAATTATACTAAAGATCATCAAATCTACATCGTCCTCGCAAAATTGATCTTTGTTGGTTAACTTATCAAAAATCAATTAACCATCAAAACACCTTGGCCAAACAACTATTCAAATAGGAACCTCATTCTACAAGTTCTTTTTCAAAATAAGTTATTGTATAACTTATCACAAGTAAAAAGAGTAAATCCAAATATTTTTTCTCTCTACAGTAGCCGGATCTCACAAGTTTTACTAGCCGGATCCCAAAAACAAGGGATCCGGGGGAACCGTGTCACAGAAATCAGATATACTCTTTTCAAAACCAAAATAATCCATTTTCCCTCTCCCCACAAACACAAAAAAGACTTAACTTCTGCTTCCATCTCCATAAGGCTTCATATTCTCAAGCATCTCATTCTTGAACATCATTGTAAGTAGTTACACTCATATGTTCTGTTAATACAAATAAGCCATAAAAACGTTTATTTATATTTTACGATCTTCTAATGTTTTGTCGATAACAAACGTAAAATCATTTTAATGAAACAAATAGAATACGTAAATAGTTTGAGTTAATAGTTTCCTAACACACTTACGCTTTCACATAAAACACTAAAACAAGTATAAGTGATTTTATGATTTAAATACATATGTACAACAACTAGTGTTTACATATTGGGTTAGCATATACTTAAACTAAGTATACTAAAATGGGTAAAAACAAGTATATACTAAATGGGTAAAAACTAGCAAATGGTATTGACCCATAACCCATGGTTTTATATATACCACTTAACCAAGTTCATTGTATCTAGAAAGAAAACCATGGATCAACCCATAACCCATGACCCATGACCAATGACCCATAACCAATTACTAGCTTGGTACCGTAGAGAGAATTGGAAGAGATGCAGGCGCGTGGTCTCCCGAGTAGTAGCATTGAGGTCGATGGAATCGACAATTTTAAGGAAATCCCTAAGATGCTGATTTGGATCTTCGGAACGAAGTCCATGGAATGCACATCCGTTTTGCACCAACCGGATGGTGTCGGATCGCAGGGCCGTAGTTTGTCGGGAAGCTCAATGGCGTTCCTATAGCCTAGGTAGCTTGGTCTTGAGTATTCACCAAGAGTACGGGCTCTTGGCGGGTCATTTGGTGGTGGGTTGATGAGTGGTGGTTGGTTATCACCTTCCATGATGAAAAGTGATGGGATTACAGAACAAAAGTCACGAAGAAGGGGATAGACTATGAGGAAGCTAAAATGAGAAAAAGTTTACTTGATAGAATCACAAAGAAACCTAAACGAGGTGGACTACTAACTAGCTATTCTATTCCCGGCGCGCCAAAACTTGATAACGCCACACGCCGCTCGGGGTCAAAGGAACTTCCTTTCGTCGAGCAAGTTTTTCAACACCCCAGGCAAAGTGAACCTAATCGTTGTAGTGTAGTATTAGGGTAAGCCACGGTATTGATATCGTTCTCTAGGGAATAGGAATGCTAGTGAGAAGTTACTACGCTAAGGTTGAGGTTGAGGAAGATTATTTTTATCTTTTATGTTTTAGGAAATTGAAAGGTACGAATCTCGGTATTGGATTTGGGGGTTGGTATTGCTACCGATTACTATACTTATCTAATTATCTAATCTAAGGTGTATGTAGTCTATGTCGTGTGCTCGTATGATAGTTTAAAGATGTGTTTATTTAGGTTTTACTACTCCTTAATTATCTCCTATTGATGGTTGAATTGTCACGTCCTTATTCTTAGTTGCGTTGTGTGTCTAAGGTTGTAGGGTACGCGTTTCTCCCTAACTCTTTGAACTTACCAAAGGGTCTCGTCTACAAAACCCACTAGGGATAATAAACTCTTACCTAAGGCACTCTTTGGATGGTTTAGCCTACAACTACTCGGTAATTATATTCTAAGGTTCACAAAGATGAATCAAGCATTAAGTACACAACGAATGACCTATCGCATTACTAGATCATTAATCAACTAAGATAAGAAACAACCAATCAATATTCAATAATTAAGTATCATATTCCTAAGCAAACACACAAGTAAATTAGCCGGACATGGAGAACATGCAAGCATACACACAAATAATCAAAGACATAATTGAATTGATGAAGTAAACACTTATCTTGATGTAAAATAGGTTTGGAACCCTAAAATATTGTACAAGACAGCCTTGGTTCGGTTTTAGGTTTTACTCCAAAAGACTACACACAAGACTACACGTAAATTCGGATTCTATATATAATATTACATATGTGACGGCCACCTTATGTTTTAACGCCGCCGTGTCGCCGTCATTAGGGTTTCGCTTGGCTGTTAATCTTACGACGGCGTCACCTTATGCTTGTGACGCCGTCTTCTTTAGCTTCCGACGCCATCCGGATTGAATCTAGGCCGTCGAGTTACGATGGCCTACTCTTTTAAAGCCCGACGCCGTCCTCCAAAACTAGCAATTTCTCTTACGAAAGTCACAAATTCCTCCGACGGCGTCGCAGACAAGCAGATGACGCCGTCCCTTGTAATTTAGCAACTGAGTGTCTCGATTCTTGACTTTGGCCATTTTCTTCATATATCGCGCCTTTTCGTCCAAATAAGTGCCATTACAGTTTGCCTTCAAGAGACCTAAAAGTGAAAAGGAACGATATTAAGCAATAACGGATACAAAAGTGATCAAATAAGGGCTTAAACGACCCCTCAAAATGGTACCTTTTAAAACCTTATCAAATATCCCTACACTTGTTATTTGCTTGTCCTCAAGCAAATGTGCTTTTAGCCAATTAATTTATAAGTTATGGGTCATGAAGCATTGATTCAAAATGGACCACAACACATATAAGCCCCGCAAAAGTCATAACAAGCACGGAAAATACATACTAGCACCTCACATGGGGTGTTTGGATACTCACATCTCTCTCGGGTGTATATATGGAATATAACAAATAGGAAATGGAAGATAAACACTCATTAACCGGTCCTAGTACATAGATTACCATAGGCTTGAGAATAGATCAAACCTCCATCGCTTTGGCGTAAGCACCTAGGAAAGAATATCAAAGAGGTCTTTAAAGGGTTGTAACGTTAGGCTTACGGTAGGGAAACAAAGTGCTTGGTGGGATAGGCTATTTAGTGGTGGCAAGTCAAAAATCTCTATGTTAAATGCATACGAAGAATGGCGTTGCTAAGCCAAGACTCGACACTCTAAACTCTAGATAACTGAAATAAACAAACATAAATTTAAAGATAGATGTAGGATGGTAGCCCGTATGTCGTTTTTTTTTTGTTTTTTTTTACACTCTATTTTTTTTTCTTTTTTCTTTTTCTCATTTTTTTTTTCGATTTTTTTTTCACATACACTTTTACTCTACCATCCTCTACGGTAACATCAAAATGATAGGGATTTATAGGCACATTCCTACACTTGAGTTTTATTACTCTAACACTAATTTGACCCAATTGAAAAGATCAAAACACTTGGGGTACATTATTACGCAAACAAAGGAATTTGAATAACGTTCCTTCCCGTCATTTCATAAACTTTAACTTTTCCCATGAATCCCAATCGTCCCAAAATCAGTATACAAAGGATATGACTTGACTTAGCAACTTATGCAAGCAACTAGATAATTGAACTAAGGGTTTAAGGTGATAACAAAAATTTGCACTAAAAGTGAGTGCATAAAGGGTAGGCTAAGGCGATTTGGGTGTATATTTGGGGTGGGGTGTAAACAATGCTTTCATTGATATTCGGAAAACCGAAACATCACGAGAACCGCGAAAAGGATAGGCTCGAGGGGTTAACTAGGGGTATCGTGTACTAAAGATGAGTACAACGCAAAGGGTGTGGGGAATTACTCAACCGATGTGGAAGAAGTAATTATATTACGGTATCAAACAAGGGTTATCCTAATGCCTCTTATCATTTAGTTGATCCTAACTACACAAGTGTAGTCTCACTAGCGATCTCGGAATGCATCACAAAACAAGTTCTAGAATCTAATATACTACCGGTTCACACTCTAAGCATTAAAGATGAATGCTTTAATTCCTACTAATCTAAGGGTGATCCTCACATTTTGGGTGGAATTTAAGTGGTAAAGGGTTTGTGTGCTAGTCATGCAACTTCCTATCCGTGAGACGCTTTTGTTAAGACTAATGGCCCACTCCTATATGTCATGAAAATTTTAAATTTGGTGCCAAAATTACTTTAACCGACATTTTATCATGGTTTATTACACAAATACAATTGACAAAGCAAATAATCAAGGATAAGCATAGTTTCAAAGTTCCCGCTTTATTTTCCTCCTACACTTAAACCGAACATTGTCCCCAATGTTCCCGAAAGTATCAAAGTTATGATAATGGAAGGTAATTAAAACGAAAGAAACTAATACTCCCCGATTAGCTCGGTAGATCCGTGTAAAGTGGTGGTTAAATCCTTTTCAAGAAGAATTATTGCGTGAAAAGCTCCTTCCAATCTTGTGTAACTTCTTCTTGACAAACTAAACTGCGATACTTGAAGAAAACAAACAAAACCTTCGCGTAAAATCGGCGGTAATAATATATATAAGACTCGATTTAAACTAGGATATAATGCTTGTGGAATGGATGTTTACGAAATTTTAGAAAATTAAGATCCGGAAAATTCCAAAATTTATAAGTAGCTCGAAAATGAGAAAAAGTAATCGATGTTTTACTCCTTCCCGACGCCGTCAGTTGCAATCTGACGACGTCAGTTATCCTCGACAAAATTGGTCTCGATTTTATGGAAAAATTCGAAAATTTACATCTTTAGAATCGGAAAAATTTCGCAAAAACATCCATTATGACTCGATACAAGCATTTGACTCGAACAAACAAACATATATATCTTTTAGTTAATTGTTATTCTCATGTTTTCGTTTCTTTTGAAAACGTGTGTAATCCTCCCTACACTTATCCCTTATGTAAAATACCTTTATATGCAATTAAGACGAGGTTAAAAACAAGATAAAGCATTTTTACAAATTTAAACATGAGGATAAATAATCAATAAAAGATATATGACACTAACAAGCAAACAATTAAGCATGGGTTGCCTCCCACGAAGCGCTTTTCTTTATTTATGAGTCTTGTAGCTAGACTCGTAGTCGTGCTCCTACGTTTCTTCATTACCGCCCTCTTGACGGTCTCTACCGGGGGATTCCATGTTGTAGAAGTGTCCTATGATGCACCTTTCTAAGAGTTCGTCCTCTCCCCACTCGGTCCTATATTTCGGTCCTAAGTTCAAACAATCCTTATAGAACCCGAAAATCTTAGCCATGACATAATCTACTCCCTTTTCACTATCCTTATCATTCCTATAATAGACCGACAGCTTAAGTTCCTTTTCATCATTAGAGAGTGATGAAAACTTCTCAATCTTAAACGGCATTTGGTAAGCTATGTCATCGGTCTCATCCTTGAATTGCACTACTCCTAACGAGGGGTCATAGGTCATCCCGGCGCTTTCTATGAAAGGTTTTCCTAAAATAACGTGGGACAAGCTAGGGTCAATGGCCATGCTAATATCATCCACAATTAGGAAGTTCGTAGGGATCGTGAAACTACCTACAAAAACGGGCAATCCCTTAATTCTACCAAGAAAATTGCAACTAACCTTAGGGTTTTCTGGATCTTGCCTAGTTGGGATAGGCTTCTTCATTACCCAGTTGTAGTAGGTGCTAGTCATTATGTTGATTGGGGATTTGCGATCAATGTAGGCCTTTGCCACAAAAATATGTCCTATGCAACATGGTATGTTAAGATTCCAAGGGTTCCCAAACTTGATTCTAGGGCTTTTCCTAACATACATGTGACGGAGGTCACGCACTAAGTGAGGGTGGCGAGATAGTTCTTCTTCAGTAGGAAATTTGTTGAAATAGTCAATGTCTACTTCATCTACTTCCTCGGGTGTTTAATTATTCACAAGCGTATGTTCCTCTTCGTCATCTGTTCTATCAGGTTTCACTAAGGCGATGGTATTGACGAATTGAACGTGCTTAGTTAGCTTGCTTGGATCCTTAATCTCAATACCTGAAGGCTTGGGAGTTGAGATAGCACTAACCTTCCTATCACTATTGGTTATGGCTTTCAAAAGGTTGTCTATCTTCCTATCCATCTCGGCTTGTTGATGGTTAAAGCGGTCAGAGAGCTTAGCCATTTGGGTTTCTTGGGATGCAACTAGGTTTTGCAACATCCCTTCGATGTTTTGTTGGTTAGGACCGTTAGGTGGGGGCCATGAAAAATCATTGGAGGTGAATTCTTTGGTTTGTCCCCGTGAGAAGTCGAGCTTGCTTTTCCATGCCTCACGAGTTTCATTGAAATTCCTAGGTCCGGTATTGTAGGGAATCTTCCTCCCGCTTCATTAATGCGAGGATGCGAGTCAACGGAAGCATGTTCGGGGATCGGGTGCTAGTGCGCGTGTTATGAGGATCACAAACGGCTCACGAGGAAGAAACTTTGTTCACGTGGTGTGAAGACTTAGGATTTTCGTAAGAACTCATGAGGAATTTAACTTGATCTTCAAGTTCGATCATCCCACGGTCGGAAGGTTGTGAGTCGATGGAAGGCAAGGAGATTGCCTTGGCGGTTTTGGGCACTCACGGGGTCATCCCAACTTTCGTTGTCGAGAGGGCAAGGTCCTCTATTATACCCCATGATTCTTCAGCGGTGAGATCACTAAGTTTTCCACCGCCGCTTGGTCAATGGATCGCTTAGTGGGAAGTTGACATGATCATAAAAGATTTGGACTAGGAGCCAAAGATCAATGCCGTGATGAGGACTTTATGAAGTAAGTCCTTGAATCGGGTCCATGCTTCAGAGAGATTCACCTTGACGTTGTTGGAACATCAAGATGTCATTCCTAAGCTTAGTGGTTCTCCCGTGGAAAAATCGAGCAAGGAAGCGAGAGGTAAGATCATCCCAACTTGAGATGGAGCCGGGAAGTCGCTCAAGCCAATTACTAGCTTGGTCCGTAGAGAGAATTGGAAGAGACGCAGCGCGTGGTCTCCCGAGTAGTAGCATCGAGGTTGATGGAATCGACAATTTAAGGAAATCCCTAAGATGTCGATTTGGATCTTTGAACGAAGTCCATGGAATGCACATCCGCTTTGCACCAACCGGATGGTGTCGGATCGCAGGTCGTAGTTTGGGCTTGGTCGGAAGCTCAATGGTGTTCCTATAGCCTAGGTGGCTTGGTCTTGAGTATTCACCAAGAGTACGGGCTCTTGGCGGGTCATTTGGTGGTGGGTTGATGAGTGGTGGTTGGTTATCACCTTCCATGATGAAAAGTGATGGGATTACGAACAAAAGTCACGAAGAGGGGATAGACTATGAGGAAGCTAAAATGAGAAAAAGTTTACTTGATAGGAATCAAGCAAAGAAACCTAAACGAGGTGGACTACTAACTAGCAATTCTATTCCCGCCGGGCGCCTAAAACTTGATAACGCCACACGCGTCTTCGGGGTCAAAGGAACTTCCTTTTCGTCGAGCAAGTTTTTCAACACCCCCAGCGAGAGAACCTAATCGTTGTAGTGTAGTATTAGGGTAAGCCACGGGTATTGATATCCTTCTCTAGGGGAATAGGAATGCTAGTGAGAAGTTACTACGCTAAGGTTGGGGTTGAGGAAGATTATTTTTTTATCTTTTTTATGTTTTTAGGAAATTGAAAGGTACGAATCTCGGGTATTGGATTTGGGGGGGTTGGTATTGCTACCGATTACTATACTTATCTAATTATCTAATCTAAGGTGTATGTAGTCTATGTCGTGTGCTCGTATGATAGTTTAAAGATGTGTTTATTTAGGTTTTACTACTCCTTAATTATCTCCTATTGATGGTTGAATTGTCACGTCCTTATTCTTAGTTGCGTTGTGTGTCTAAGGTTGTAGGGTATGCGTTTCTCCCTAACTCTTTGAACTTACCAAAGGGTCTCGTCTACAAAACCCACTAGGGATAATAAACTCTTACTCTAAGGCACTCTTTGGATGGTTTAGCCTACAACTACTCGTGTAATTATATTCTAAGGTTCACAAAGATGAATCAAGCATTAGTACACAACGAATGACCTATCGCATTACTAGATCATTAATCAACTAAGATAAGAAACAACCAATCAATATTCAATAATTAAGTTTATATTCCTAAGCAAACACACAAGTAAATTTGCTTGACATGGAGAACATGAAAGCATACACACAAATAATCAAAGACATAATTGAATTGATGAAGTAAACACTTATCTTGATGTAAAATAGGGTTTGGAACCCTAAAATACTGTACAAGACAGCCTTGGTTCGGTTTTAGGTTTTACTCCAAAAGACTACACACAAGACTACACAAAAATTCGGATTCTATATATAATATTACATATGTGACGGCGTCACCTTATGTTTTGTGACGCCGTCGTGTCGCCGTCATTAGGGTTTCGTCTTGGCCAAGTTAATCTTGCGACGGCGTCACCTTATGCTTGTGACGCCGCCTTCTTTAGCTTCTCGCGCGTCTCGATTGAATCTAGGCCGTCCGAGTTACGATGGCCTACTCTTTAAAGCCCGACGCCGTCCTCCAAAAACTAGCAATTTCTCTTACGAGCCGTCACAAATTCCTCCGACGGCGTCATAGACACAGATGACGCCGCCCCTTGTAATTTAGCAACTTGAGTGTCTCGATTCTTGACTTTGGCCATTTTCTTCATATATCCGCCTTTTCGTCCAAATAAGTGCCATTACGCATTTTGCCTTCAAGAGACCTAAAAGTGAAAAGGAACGATATTAAGCAATAACGGATACAAAAGTGATCAAATAAGGGCTTAAATGACCCTCAAATGGTACCTTTTAAAACCTTATCAAGAAACTTGATACGATCCATGTATGTTTGAAAACTACAAAGAAGGATTATTTTTGTCATATTTTAAAAATCTCTATATTGTTTATTGTTGGACAATGATAGAATGCTCTAACATTTTTTTTCTTAAGCATTATCCATACTTGGATTTGGAGTTACCAAGAAGATCATAAAGAATTTATCTAAATATTTCTTTTCGCAAAAAGAATGTTTAGTATTCTTACAACATAAATCTGGAGATTACAAGAAGATCACAAAACATCTAAATACTTCTTTTCTTAAAAAGAATATTTAGCAAAAGTATGATCTTTAATTACTTACCTTATTGTTATTATTAAAATCTTAGTTGCATAATTTATTAGTAATCATTCTAGTAGTTATTCATATTATAGTCATCATCTAAATAATATTCTTCAACTTATTTGTATAGACTACATTACCAACTCGTAATAATAATATCTTGGTTATTCGATAACCTCAATCATTATTCATCAAAAAGGATTTGTTAACACTTCATCTATGTCAATAAATATCCATGTGAAACTTCTTATATTATGATAAAATGGAATTTTATTATAATGTTTGAAAAGCTTCTCTCAAGAATTAAAACTGATTCTTAAAAAGGGAACCCCGTCCAATAGGAATAGTATTAAATCGTCAAAACCTCAAACCACAAAGTTTTAGAACCTTAACATCAAAACACTAGGTGCTTTTAGAACTCCCAAACCAAAGTTATCAAGGAATGTTTGAGCTGGCTTTTGCTGTCATGCCGGATCCCTAAGTTTATACTAGTCGGATCCCATATGAGAGGGATCCGCGGGATCCGTGCAATGTAAGACGAGATATGCTCAAGAATGATCACCGTGGATGTTCCACAATAATACTCACCTCAAAGACTCACGAACAAAACCTGTGTATCTGCTCATAGGAGCAATTTGATCATTCCTATCAAGTTTAACAATCACTTGTGTAAGTACAATCTTCACTACATTGTTAAGTTAATTCCTTGATTTCTAAGATTACAATTTCTTCATCTTTAAGAGTTGGGTTTAAATGGGTTTATCATAATTTGTCACTACATTATTTTATAAGATAATCTAAATCAAAGAATTAACATTGTTAATACAAATTAAACACATTTCTTGAACTCAACAAAGATGATGAGAGCAAAATTGTGATCAAATCCTCTAGGTTACTATTCACCATTAACACCACATTGTGGTTGTATTGTTTAGGAACATCATGCTGCAACAAGCAACAAGATTACCAAGACACCACCACTACATACCCATGTACCATAGGAAAATGGATTAAGTCCGGACGATAGGAAAGCCTTTAAGTTGCTTGAAAGGAGACTCTTTCATGAAGGCAGAGTCGTTGATTCATCATTTCTTGCAAATACCGACATGAGGGAAGTATTTGGAAATATTGGGTTTGATTGTTTATTGGATATAAACGAGCAAATTTGCCCGGTCTTTGTACTTGAGTTCTACAAGACTATGGGTATAATTAGAAATTATGATGGGTCAATCTCAATTGAATTCACCATAAATGGACATGAGTACACTCTTTCACTTGAGGAGTTTGGAAGAATTCTAGGGTTTACATATGATGGTGTTTGCATGTATTCTAATGAGTGGTCGTTGAAGGAGATACAATCTATGGGTGATCATCACGACATTTATCACGCAACAATTCCGGAAGCAACCACGGTAAGGGACACCGTGTTTATGCCAAGAGCATCCCCATCAAGGGTTACTAGGAAGTCGAAAGTGATCTATAGGGATCCTTTCCAAATGGAGCTCTCGGAGATGTACGCGTTGTATAGAAAATGGGAAGTTGTGATAAGAGAGAATGTGGTATGTTTAGTAGGAAACAAGGATCACCCCAATGCATGTATAAGCTTCATGATCTATTGTCTTGTGACCGAGACCCGCTTCAACATTTCCTACTACATGATCAAGAGAATAGCAAGTGTGAGAAGCATGGACAAGATGGTGCTTCCATATGCAATGCTACTAACCCGGCTTGCCAAATTCATCTTTGCATTAGACCCCTCTCCACAATCCTTGGATCATAGCTTTTGCAATAAGGTTATGGTACCATTAACCGAGGGTAGAACAACAAGGTTTATGGTGGAAGGCAAGAGGCCACACCCACCCACGGATTCCTCGGACGAAAGGGAAAGGTAAGGAGAAGGTGAAGGTGAAGGGAGTAGTAGCAACCCACTTGAAAATATCGATCTTAACCCCTTGGACTCCATTAACCAATTGCCAAACATCCCCAATGAATCACCCGAATGGCAACAAACCAAGGGAATCTTCAAATGCTTCGCCAATTTCTTGAGGAAGAAGAAGTGAAGATAGTTTGATAAAAAGTGGAGGACGGGTGAAGAAGTGAAGGAGGAAAAGAAAGGTAAGGTCTTAGGACTCTAATGTATGATGAACAATTTCAAACAATGGTTTGTAAACACTTTAAACTATGCTCGTAGTATGTAGGTATTGCCATATCTTGGCTCTAAAACAATCCTAACTTAGGTGTTTGGATAATGAGATTTTACGACCCCTTGAGTGGTCGTCGTCACTCTTTCTAGGAATTCTAGCTCTTCCTACTTTGATATACATTATACTAGTTGTGTTATTGCATTTAGTCCTCATAGAAACAACTAGGAAAAGTATTTACTATAAAGTGCAAAGTTGCACATTTCCTGATAGCTCTCTGATCTGCAGTTGGCGGATCCCAGATTTTGAACTAGCCGGATCCCTCCCATAAGGGAACCGCGGGATCCGTGATATCTGATACACAATACAGATTTAGGTACATCAAAATAGTCTACTATATCACCTCAAACACGTCAAACATAAGATACTAGAGCCAACTAAGTCTTTCTCAAATAGTTGCAAACCTCACACTCATCCATGACTTATCTAGGATATATTTTCGAAATATTTTTTGATTTATCAACTAGCCAAAACTCACCATAATTCCGCTCCAACACTCACACATTATCTCTCACGTTTGATAGCACTTACCTAGGTCTACCTTTCAATTTTAGCAAAATAAACTCAATCATCTTTGACTCATAATTAGGCTCAAAAATTAGTTTTTGATTTCTTTGTATTTTTTAAGATTTTAGTAAATTACTCTTAGGACATCATCTAACTTCTAGGACTTGTTATCACCATTTCTCCACATCAAATTAAATGGAATCCTTGTCAAAACATAGTTAGACTACCCAAGGTCAATGTTCTTGGCCAAAACCATCATTAAGCACCATTACTTGTTATGGTTGAGGATTTGAGATATCCAACAGCTAATGAATTCAAAATTAAGTCAAAACCTCAAAATCCATTGATAATAAACCTTAAAAAGCATAATCATTTCACCTAAAACTCGTCGATAGCCGGATCCTCGGTCTTTAACCAGTGGATCCTCACGAGAGGATCCGCAGATCCGTAGGCAGTAAAACCTCAATCGCTTCCATATTCGATTCAAGTAACCTTTTGGTTCTCTAACCACTTTTAGCATTCATTTATTATCCTCCTAGAGCTGATCAAAACCTTCAGAGCATGCCTAGTCTTCTAAGTGGCCAAGAATTTAATTTCCTAATTCAAATTATTCTTTATAAACCAAACAACCTTAGGATTAATCACCACTCTCACTCACATATCAAAAATCAGCAACTAAGAAGTTCTTGCTAGCATTATCATCACTATGACTAAGGCTCTTAGCAACAACTCTTCAACCATAGGATCATCCAAAAGAAAAGGTCAAATGATCCATGAAATCTCATCAACCGAAACATCTCCCATTCGAGGTAATGATGCTAGAATTCCACCTCATCAAACTCATCCAAAAGCTAAGAGAACCGCAAGGATTAGCATCAAACCTTTCGGACTAGAAAAAGGATCATCTAGTTCAAAACCAAACATGACTAGTTCTAGCAAGCCATCAAAACCATCATTCATTGAGCATGGTCTACATTCCTCGAATGAGCCTCTCCCTCACCCAAACATCTATTCATTATTTCACTCACCACAATGAAACTCCCATTTACCAACATTTTCGTTAAATAGGGAACCACCTACAACACCAACTAGCCCATCATGGGAGACAAGGAACAACCTTGATCATATGGAAGAAGTTCCATTACCACCCTCATTTTTAAACCACTTCCTACCTCTCAAAATGAAGACCCGCAAACACACATTGAGCCTCCTCAAAATATCCATTTCCCTCCGGGTTCAAACCAAGACAATAATTGTCCAAATTGTCTAAACACTCAAGGACTAGTTCAAGAAGTACAAAATGAGATACATTTCATGTTTAATCATCTTCTTGCAAAGTTGGATCAAATCAACAAGTCCACTCATCCCTAGACTCATGCACATTTTAGCATTTTAAGACTAGTAACTAGTTAGTATTTAGTGGTACTTGTATGTCCTAGTTCATTCTCTTAGTTTTAGAGATTTGTTTGGTTATCTCTTGTTTTATTGAATGAACATTTATATGCTTTGATTATTTTGTGCGTTGTGCTCTTTATTGCACATATATTGTCTCCACACTAGCATTGTTTGACACATCTTCATCTGTGAAGAACTGTCACCGATAGCGGATCCTCCAATGCCTAGACGGATCCCTTCAATAAGGGAACCGTGGGATCCGTGGTATGTAAGCACAAATTTCTACAAACTTGAGTTTTATTTGCAGGAAATTATGCACTATACTCTTGTTTTCTAACCTTTACTTTGTAGATTTTCAAAATAACACATGAAGATTTTGACACCATAAAGCTAGGGGAGCTTTGTGTCAAACGTAATTGCAAAAAATTTGCAACTTAATCCGATCTTGGACTATACTTCATGACACCCCATTGCAACTTTGCAATCTTCAGGGGAGCACGTTTTTCATTACTTAGACGAACCATTTGCAAACATAATTGCAAACACAATTAGTTTATTTTACGCCATGTCCTTGACACCCTTTTCAAAGGGATGGACTCGTCAAGGGGGAGTTAAGACGAGTACCATTCCCGTCACTTGCTCTCTTTACATTTTTTACATACCTTTTCTTATAAAAATTGTGTTAGTTTCTTTTAACACTTTTTTGTTTCGACAAAAAGGGGGAGAAGAAAGTAAAAACTACAAATTCAAACTTTTACGAATTATAGCTTTTCCTTAAAATAATTTTATGTTTTGTCATCAACAAAAAGGGGGAGATTGTTAATACAAATAAGCCGTAAAAACGTTTATTTATATTTTACGATATTCTAATGTTTTGTCGATAACAAAGGTAAAATCATTTTAACGAAACAAATAGAATACGTAAATAGTTTGAGTTAATAGTTTCCTAACACACTTACGTTTTCACATAAAACACTAAAACAAGTATAAGTGATTTTATGATTTAAATACATATGTACAACAACTTGTGTTTACATATTGGGTTATATACTTAAACTAAGTATACTAAAATGGGTAAAACAAGTATATACTAAATGGGTAAAAACTAGCAAATGGTATTGACCCATAACCCATGGTTTTATATATACCACTTAACCAAGTTCATTGTATCTAGAAAGAAACCATGGATCAACCCATGACCCATAACCAAAATACCCATGGGCAAGAGGAGTGTTCCACGGATCCTCGGCTTTGTGCTAGCCGGATCCCAGTGGAAGGATCCATGGGATCCGGGAACATTAGAGAATTTCTCTATAAATAGAGAGCCATTTCTTCCTTTCTATTCATCACTTCACATACATACTTCCCCAAGTATTATAACCCTCTAACCTCATATCCAAGTGATCTATGTAGTTTGTCTTTTGTTTTTGTGTGATCTTCTAGGTTCCTCTTAAAGGCAAGATCACCACTTCTTGAAGACGTGCAAGCTCAAGTCCATGAGTTGCCATGCTTCGTCATCATCAAGACAACTAAGGTTCTCTTGTTAATAGTTCTTACTTTCTCCATAGTGTGGGTTGAAGGCATTAGTGAAGAATGCCCAAAGTGTCAAGATGAAAGCATTAGTGAAAGGTGCACATCATCCGTGTTAAAGCATTAGTGAAGAATGCTAAAGGTGTCAAGACGAAGGCATTAGTGAAGGGTACCAAGCGTTGTGTCTAAGGCATTAGTGAAGGATGCCGAAGAATTAAATCAAGTCGCATTTGGGAAGAATGCCTAGGTCGTATAATCGATGAGGTGCATCGTTATACATATAAGTAATTGTTTATTTCAAGGATGGTGATATCCTTGATGGTATTGTAACAAGGAGTGGATCTCCTCGATATTAGTGTCTTGTGTCGTGAAGGGTAGTAGTTCCTCCATAGTAATGGAACTAGGTACTTAGCCTAGTACCTAATAAAGGGTAGGCGACGTTGTGATAGGATTAGTTCTCCTTGGTGTGAAAGAACTCGGTGGTTAGCCTAGCACCATATAAAGGGTAGGCGACGTTGTGTTAGGTGTGGTTCGCCTTGGTGTGAAGGAACTCAGATTTAGCTTTGTACCGGAAAAAGGTTAAGCGACGTTGTGAAGGCTTCTCCGCCATAAGGAGTTGGTGTAGTGTTTACTGAACTCTCGAGTAGGTGACTCGAGGGAGTGGAGTAGGGCAAGGAAGGTGTCCTTGTAGCCGAACCACTATAAATAACTTGTGTCGTGGTGATGTGCTTCTTACTCTTTATCTTTCATTACACGTTTATATATCTATCTATCAACGTCCAACATAAACAACCAAATAGATTGACATAAGTCAATCTAAATATTTAAAAAGAAGTTTTAAATTGGTAAAACTATTCAACCCCCTTCTAGTTTTCCACATGTTCTATTCATCATCATCTTCATCCTAGGGTTTATGGTTTTAGTCTTTTCAATTAAGATTCAATTGATCACCAATTGAAGAAATTAGGTATTGCAAAAATTAATTACAAAAAGGTTCTATAAAATTAAAGGTTTTTCAAAATAAAATTGTTAATACAAATCAAAACCATAAACCCATCTTGACAAATTTTACCTAATTGGAGTATTTGTGTTGGAATCACTCCTAAACCTTAATTCAAGTGTTAGTGATTCATATGTAATAGTTAGCTTAATATGGCCTTTATGTTTGTTATTAAGCTAAGGCTTATGTAGAAGGCCCATAAGCCTTGGCCCAAGCCCATAAGAAGGAAGGAGTCTAGATGTGTTGCCTAGCTCCTCGCCCTATAAATACCTCTTGTAAACCTTCTATCAAGGTCAGTTGTTCACTTTACATTTATCCTAAGCATAACCCTTTCTTTACATCTTACGAATAAGTGTATATCGTGTTCATCCGATCCATTCTTTTCTATTTCTTATATTGATGCCTGTTACTAATATGGGAACCTAACGGTGGTATCATTCGCCAAATAGTTGGTGAACATCTTTTGTTTTGAAGTTAGTTTTTGGTCTTACGCAGAAAAGCTTTATTACTTTGTCACGCTTTAAAACTTATTTTTACACTTTTAATCCAAGATTCTTGTACTTTCAACGCTTTTAGGTGTTAAAATATCTGCTTTTCGCAAAAGTTTTAAACTTTACGTGGATCATTGTTTTTAAGCTGGGTTTATTTCACGATAAGGTGTTTAGAAGTTTTGGATCATCAAGTTTCACACTTTTGTGTTATTTTGTGATATTGAAGTCGTCTCATCACAAAAATCTGGTTTAGAAACATCATTGGCAGAATCAATTTTGGTCAAGTTTTACGCGTAGCAAAACCCTATTTTTACGCCGTAACTTTTCCTTGGATCGATCTTTAGTTTTCGTGGTTTACTCGGTGTTTTTGCTTGATAAGCCTCGAAACACTTCAAATTTGGATATCCTTTGCACCGTGATAGTGTAAAAGATCTTTGGGCAAAACCCAATCTTACATTAAAAGCTCAAACTTATGCGTAGAACTCATTACGCATAAGATTTTTCTTACGCCTAAGCTCATCTTACGATAAGCTAATCCCACGCCTAAGTTTTCACGCTTAACTTTCGCCACGCATAACTTTATTGTTTCTCAATTCTTACGCTAAGCTAATCCCACGCGTAACTATCACGTTTACGCGTAAGTTTGGTGTTTTTACGCTTAAGTCTTACTTTGTCTACACTTGGTTTCTACGCCTAACGATACTTCATCAACAACGTTTCATTCGACTACAAAGATCCATTTAACAACACAAGTTTTCAACATGTCACAACCACCATACTCTAGCTACTTTCCTTACACTTATAATCAACATCAACAACTAAGTCCACAACATCAACAATTTAATCAACAACAAAAAATTTATCAACAACAATTTAATCAACAACATACTCCACAACTAGGAGCAATTCCACCACAAATGGTTCAACCACCACCTAGTCTTCAAGTACAACCTTACACAAACTTCTATAATCAACATCCATCCAAGAGTACTATGAAGGAACCGACATGGTTTGGCAAGATGTGTGAAGCCTTAAGTAGCCAACAATCAATTCATGAAGCTGGCTCACTTGATAGACCTCCAATGCTTACTCTCGGAAATTATGATCAATGGGTGATAAGGTTCTTTAGGTTTTGTGATCTAAAGAAGCCACATGGAAAGTTCTTAAAGAAGGTCATTATGGAAGGTCCATTTCAGATGCCTACTGTTGTCACACCCGCAGATTCAGCTGCCAATCCACCAAGAGATACTGTCACTAACATTGCAACTATCTCAGACCTCACTGCTGATGAACTTCTACATTTTGAAGCCGATGAACTAGCAATGCAATACATCCTTTTAGGATTACCCAATCCAATCCTCCAAAGTTTTGATGCTCAAAAGACTGCAAAAGCAATGTGGGAACATATTCATCTTCTTATGGAAGGCACAACACTCAATCAGGAAGAGATGGAATCCAAAATCTACTTGGCTTATGAACACTTCATGATTGAACCAGGAGAGACATTAGAGTCATATCATCATTGCTTTTGAGACATCATTAATGATTTGGACAAACACAACATCATCATGCCACAATTGTCACAACACTAAGTTCTTAAGTAGTCTTGGTCCGGAATGGGAGAAGTATGTCATTTTTCTCCGTCAAGCTAAGAATCTTCATCATGCTACATACGGATTGTTGTAACGACTATCCGAAGCCTCACAAAAAGAAGTTGACAAAGAAAGGGCTATCCATGGACTCCGGCTTCACGGTCACTACGGACAATCAACAACTTGCTTTGTGGGCTCAAACTAGTTTTCCTCCTCAAAACTCCTCAACCCGCTCCTCAACCAACTGCAACCATCACATCATATGATCCGTCACAACAACAACCTCAACAAACTCAATTGGTTCCATACAACAACAACAATGCTCAAGTACTTTACAGTGAAGCTGATGAGGACTCCGATGCTTTCGATGAATTGCAACAAGGATTTGTCATGATTGCTAAAGCCTTCGGTCGGTATACAAACAAATCCAACAATCGCATTCGTTCCTTATCAAACACAAGGAATCAGGCTGTTGTGAACCATGGACGCGTTGAAGTTCAAAATCGTGGTTATGGTCGTCAGATGGGAGGTGGTCAAGGGTTTAATGCTATGGGAAGGAATAACATGGGTGCTCCGCAACAACAAAGGGCTTAAGTGGTTGAATAGGGGAATGCTCAGAATGGGTTTAATGGTCTTCGTTGTTATAATCAGTAATGAGAAGGGTCATCTGGCTAATGCATGCCCTAAGCCGAGGACAAGAGGCGGTGCTTATCACAAAGAGGCGTTGCTCTTGGCTCAAGGATGAAGCGGTGGAACTCTTACCAACAAGGAATGAACTTTATGGCATATGCAGATTCGATGATGATATGGAGGACTTGCGAGCAAATGCAAAGAAGTGATGTTGATGGCACAAATGCAAGCTCTACACATGAGTGATACAGCCCGGTGTATGACACCGATGGCTTGTCTCGTACAGGAACAAAATATACTCATCATCGATTCGATATCTCCGCCAATTTCTCCATCCGACAAGGATCAAAGTGTTCAACATGAGCCATCCACATCTCATTCCGATGATTATCAATAGATCCCGTAGTTATATTTGACGATCAATATAACCTTATGGTTAATATTGATAATCAAGTTGACTCCGTGGTTATATTTGAGGATCTAAATAATGATCATGTCGAGACTCACGTTGAACAAGATGAGCTTTTGTCTAATAGAGAAATTGAGCCCGACCTTAATTAAAGACCAAGAATCTCGTTTGGAAATTTGCAAGCAATTAAAAGATAAAATGCACCGTTAATTAGGGATAATGAATGCTTAATTAGACAAATCAACGTTTTAAAACTCAAGAAAACGTGAACAAGGTTTTGAAGTCGCTTTGCTAAATCTCATCAAACGAAAAATCATTAGAACGACAGACACGTGATCTAGCCGCATCCAAGAATGCTTTGTTGTGTCAAATAGAACAATGAAACATGCACATAAACAACAAATTAACGCCTTACTTTGAAACTCAAAAGCCAAGGTGAGTTGTTAACTTGTCAAAAACAGTTCTCGAGTACAAAAAGCATTCCACAAACGAATAGATAAATATCTTGAAGAAATTGTCGACTTACAACACAAAATCAAAGAGTTTCGAAATGTTGTTTATAAACATGGTGAGTCAATCACAACTGAAAGAAACGGTTTATGTCTGACAGCCAGAAGGATTCGTTGATCCCGAGTTCCCGAGCTATGTCTACAAACTGAACAAAGCTCTGTACGGACTCAAACAAGCTCCTCGGGCGTGGTACGATAAGTTGTCATCTTTCCTCATTGCCAATAATTTCACCAAAGGTTCGGTCGACCCAACTCTTTTCATACAATATCCCGGGCACATATCTTAATTGTTCAAATTTACGTGGACGACATCATTTTTGGGTCCACACATAAAAAGTACTCAATCGCTTTTGCAAAACTAATGAAGAAACATTTTGAAATGTCAATGATGGGTGAACTTACGTTCTTTCTAGGACCTGGAAGTTCATCAATCACCCCGTGGTATTTTCTTGAGTCACCAAATATGCCCTTGAACTGTTAAACAAATTTGGAATGCAAATCGGACACCTATGCCACACCAATGGCTCATACCAAGAAGCTAGATCTTCGATTTACATGGAAATTGGTGGACCCTACCAAATACCGTAGTATTATTGGGTCTCTCATGTATCTAATGACTAGCAGGCACGATATTGTGTTTGCCAGATATCTTTGCTCCCGTTATCGATCGAGACCAATCAAACTCACCTCCCGAGGCTAAAAGAATCCTCCAATACATCAAGGGAACCATTAATTTGGGATCCGTATCCGAAGGATTCTCGGTTTTGAACTAATAGCTTTTTCGAAGTTGACCACGCAGGATGCTTAGATTCACGGAAAAGTACTTGTGAGCATTACAATTTCTTGGTGATAAACGGTGTCATGGCAATCGAAGAAGCGAGGATTGTACATCGCTCTCCTCAACGTAAGCGTAATATGTAGCCATGTCGGCGCATGTTGTGCTCAAGTCATTTGGATGAGAACACAACTCAAAGACTATGGTTACGTGTTTGACAAAATCCCGATGTCATCGCGACAATCGGAGTGCTATTGCGATCTCGCAACTCAAGACAACATTCAAATCAAAGCACATCGATCTTCGATATCATTTCATCAAGGACCACGTGGAATGTGGTACAGTTGAATTATACTTTATGGGTACAGAATACCAATTGGCGATCTTCTCACCAAAGCCTTAGCACCGCTAGGTTTAATGAGTTGGTCCACCGGATTGGTATGCGGTGTTTGACTCAAGAGGAACCTGGATGAACTCTTAAAACATTCTTAAAAACCGACCAACACCAAAACCTCTTTTGTAAATATTTTTCAAAAACAAAATATAAAATCTGATAAAACAACAAAAATATTCTTCTATCTCTACTTCTTTTAACATTGCAAGTACAAATCTTCCGTCAACACTTTAATCTTTCAAAATTCAATATTTTTTCGATCAAGTGTTGAGGGGGAGAAAGCAAATATTTTTTAGTTTCATAAAACCTTGTACTTGCATGTTACCTTATCCCGGTTGTTTCTTTAAATGGTGGTCACATTTCTGGTTTACTGACACTCCTTGGACTAAAATTAACAAAATTTCATTAATTCTTAAGTCGAGGGGGAGTGTCGTCAAAATTATTTTCCAAATATCTTTCGATTAGTAACCAAAATAGAAGTTATGGGCGTTGTATGTAAATGGTTTAGGTGGAGGGACTGAAAGTGTCAAAGGCTCAAAGTATTTTTTAATAAAACACCCAACTAAACCACATTAACTCTTCACATTTAATTCTCACAACTACCATATCCTCACAGAAAATCAACCCTCTAATCCGTGTTTTGATCATCAAACTGTAAGTGTTTTTACGTTCCTAACATGATCATAAACAAAGGTTTTGGATATCATAAACATCCAATGGTTAAATCTCATGTTTTAGTAAGATATGTGTTCTACGCGTAACATATGAACACAAATTCTTCATTTGAGTGTTAGTGGTTAGAATGGTTGTGTAAAAACGTTTATATAATCACATTGAAACCATACCTATCTTTAAAACTCACCCAGAAACACAAATTGAATGTTCTTGATAATTAGGGTTTATGCGTGAATTGGGTATTTTCAATATTGAGTGTTTTTGGTTAAAAAGATAGTTATATGATGTTGTTTTCATGTTTAATTGATCATATCTAGGCTCGTAAATTACCCGTAAACATCAATTGCCTTAAAATTGAAAACTAGGGTTTATGTTCATAAGTATTTGGGTATTTTGATTCGCTTTGATTCTCGATGTTAAAACCCGGATAGAACAACTCAATATGCTTCTTATACATCCCGTAAAAACTTTGGTGCAATTCCCATGGTTTAATTGCTTACCGTAATTTTAAGCTTTAGGGTTTAGGTTTACGCAGAACTTGTGTTCTTCGACAACTGCTTGATTGAGTATTCATGTTTGAAGTCGATAAAGATTGAATGTATCTGTTAAGATTGGTGTTATGATGAACTTATTTCGTGTATTCTACACGTGAATATTCGTAATCAAGGTTACTTGCCATCTACGCATAAGGATCACCTTACGCCGTAGCATGTTACGCGAAGAGAAATCTTACGCGTAACATTTACGCGTAAGGTTCTACATTGGGGACTACGCGTATCCTATGAAGGATATGCGTAAACAAGAACTCCCACGCATAAGGTTGACTCTCACGAGTAAGCCTTACGCATAAGGTTCCATACACGCCACGCCGTAAGCTCCACGATAAGGTTCTCTTTTCCCACGCGTAATATTTCTTATGCGTAAGTCAAGAACCCACGCATAAGCTTATGCTTACGTGTATACCACCCTGCCACGCATAAGCTTGCCATTTCACGCCTAAGCCTTGTTTTAACCTTAATTATGAATTGTTACGCGTGCAAACTTGTAAATAAATAAATCATAACGCCACGAAACCAATAATGTCACTAATAAGCTTAATCGTTTAATAAGTTGTGAAAAATAAGTGAAAACATGAACTTTAAAACTTAAAGTTAATCAACTCACGAAACTTATCACGACGCCTTTGGACTATTGGGCAAACAAGTGACATTGGACTCAGAATAATCATCGACATATCACATTCAATAATTAGACAATAAAACCATCCATTGACGAACGTAATGTCTTTCGATATGTTGGTTCTTTTGGCTAAATATCTTTCAGATCACGACATGGACGTTCAAATGCAGAATGTGGATGCACCAAATGTTCTCACTATTGCTGATATCTTCCCAAATGGTTATCCAATGAAGACCGGAAAGAATAACCTCAGAGTTGACTTTGAGAACTTCTTCTGTTCAAAATCTTCATGTGAGATTGCAGTGGATATTCTGAGGACTCACCCTTATCAGAACATGCTCACCAATTCTGCTTATGTACCGGAGGTCTACATACACCAATTCTGGCATACAATGCGAAAGATCAAAGGTCAAAACGATGTGATGGTGACACTCAATGACAAACAAGTTACCATCACACCAGCAGATTTGAGGGCTATTCTTCTCATTCCGGTCATCGAACCTACCGAATACAATGCCACTTCAACTGAAGAGGTAGTTCTCCAGTTCATGATCGACATTGGCTATGACGAAGCTTCGGGAGTAATTACAAAGCATTCATATGTCGATCTCAAGAACATTCCCCAACCATGGAGAACCCTCTACATTATGATCACCAAATCCGTTTCTGGACGTGATAGTGGTTATGAGCATCCCAAGCTCATGGAGCTACAAATATTTTGGGCTTTGATCAACATGAAACACATTGAAATTGAAGCTCGATATGGGACGACATGATGTCATTCCTTAAAAGCTTGGCACCAAAATCTTGTATATCGATATACCAAATCGTTGATCCAACGAGCTCAGGGTATAATCCCGATATTCCTCGAGACTCGATGACCCCAAACAACACTCCACGTTGTATGAGCCCACATTCTCGCCGACGAAGGACTCTACAACAAAGTAACAAGGTGCAAAGATCTTGCTAGATCACCTTATAATCGATGATATCAAACAACTGATTGCATAAACGATATCCGTAGCGGTTGAAGAAGGCAAAGTAGGTTTTCTCGATGAAAAGTCCATTGGTACACCTACAAGGAAAACCGTAAGAGGCAAAGGCAGAAGTGTTACAAGCATCGAGAGTCAAAGAAAGTTCCCAAGAGGAAACCTCCACTCAAAAGGACAGTTCCTCTAAGGAAGCTGTTCCTATTCCCATTCCCAAGTCTCGAACCGCAAAGAAAGCTAGTGGATGAAAGCTCAGGAAACCGAATCGACGAAGAGGTCACCCACTCAAACCGCAATCGATGACACTCAAACAAGAGCTAAACCTCCCACCCAAAAATCGACCAAGGCAAAGGAAAACTCCAAGATTGAGCATGAAGAAGAAAGCTCGGATGAAGAGCCACCGGATATTGGCTACGTGAAGAATTTCAAAATCATAAGACTCCAACACAGCGCAAAAGAGTTTGAAAAAGAACAAATGCGTGGCCCCGGAGGGTCAAGTGGTGGTGTCAATCTACACCAATTCCTCGATGCGGTTAATCAACCCGATAAGGAACGGTGCCACCACTCTTGAGCAACAACAAAAGCGCCGGAGGATTCTATTGATTATGACTTTGAGGAACCCGAAAAGGAAAAGTCCGAGAAAGAAAAACGATGAAGAGGTCGCACTCAAGCTAAAGTATGAAGAGGCCCGGACTCAGTCAAGTAAAGGCTAAATCTAAACAAGATGACGAAGTGAATTATGATGATTATCTTCTTAACATCCTACTCGCTCTAAGGAGGAAACTTCAACCTCCTAAGGACCCCGAATCACCTCACGACTCCTCATTATCGATTTGTCTTCTCACTCTTCACCCCACCATCCAAAGGAACAACCGATCCACATCCAAATCGTGAAGAAACCAACCGACTCTTGGATATCTCGGCAAAGACAAGGATTGTTAAAGTCAAGGTGTCGGGAAGAAAGATGTGACCAATAAAAGTTAGATATACTCACGACAACATCAAACATCTTCATGACGAGATAGACAAGATGTAAAATGAAAGGAGTATATTCGAAGTTCATGCAACGTGATGTCCAAGGGAACCGAACGAAATGATTAGGGGCTATACTCAAAAGTTCCTACTCGACACCGCTCTCTGGCGTGACAAGAGAGATGTTCAACAGACAACTCTATCCAAATCGATGCATTTGGGCAAGCAAACTATAAGATCAACCCTATGACCGTAATAATCAACCCTATCGATCCTATAGTGTTCTCCGATGTCAATTGGTTTCTAGGTCATAACTCAAATGTCTAAACGATCGCAACATTTACTTCTTACGAAGGTAAATTGTTTGAAGCATTCTTTCGAATACCAACTCAAATCAAGCATGCGAGAAGAAGATCAAAGGCCTAAACGCCCAAGAGACGATGAAGATAAGGATAAGGATAAAGATAACGAACCTAAACATTCAAAGAAGTCCGAGAATCATCCTCCATGCCACCTCCACTCCAAGGACTCCATCTCAATAACGATCTCCTCCACGCTCTTCATCGACAAACCTCGTGACTCGAGTTACTACCCCAGACAGAGAAAACCGGTGATCACTTTGAATACCTTGGTGGTGACGATGAGGAAGTTCCCGAGCCCCAACAACAACCCACCTCTCCCCGCTCAACAAAGAAACCATCATCCTCATCAAGGCCAAATAAAAGAAGAAAACGCTTAAGGTCGATGTCGCCTCATGGCTAGACGAAGACGACACCGAGTATGATTGGTTCTCCACACTTGTTGATGCTACTCCCGCCTAACCGATGATATGATATGGTAGAAGGTCGACGTTGGAGCATGCTAAGTTAATACAAGAAAAGTTCCGAGTAAAGAAGATGGCGAAATCGAGTTGAAATGAATCAAGAATGAAGCCTTTCAACTACTCAAAGATGACCGGAAAGTGCTATTGAAGTTGAATATCACCTTGAAAACATAGCACGAGCCATGTCTAACAACATTGATTGGCTCAACCTCAAGCAAACATCGACTTCACCGTAAGAGACAAGGCTCCATACTACACCGATTGGTCTAAACCTCTACCAACGACACAACCGATCAACCTAAGATTCCATTCGCTACTTCTTCAACAATGATTTGGAATTTATTTTACACGGTAGCGATGGTTCAAAGAAATATGCTACATCACTTACACTTCCGCTCCCTACCGCAATATACTCCAACCGCATAGCCATCGAAGAAAAGGCTACCCACATGTTTTCCAACAAGTGGAACGGTATGACATTGATGCAATGTACGGATTCACCATTGGCGAACATCACCTAATCTACTACAAAACCGCCAGTTCGAAAGTCTCAATATGAAGTGTACAAATGATAAAGGGATCGTTGTTGTTAAGCATGTCACTTTTCGTCTAAATGGGATTACACCTTCCTCAAGACTATCGTGGTCAAAAGACAAGACGAAAGAGACTATGAATTATGTGAAGCGGACTTTCGTAACTTGTCTCTCAACGACATTGAAGATCCAGTATCTTGCCAAGGTACAGGAAGAATGAGACAATTCTCGACTAAAATTCAACGTGAATACATCAAGTCCTTGCTTATCTTCATCAAGCATAGTGATCCAGAACGTGTAGAAGATTTACAACTTCATCGTTGAATCATATCGACTCGTGTCAACTTCACCGGACCTCGGCTAGAACTTCCCGACATCAACCAACTTCCACAATATACTCGTCAAGAAACCATTCGAGTAGTTTACCATAGTGAACTACAACGCAACCGCTTGATGGCGTGTAGAGATCTTCATAAGTTTGGGGATCACACACCAAGAAGGTCGGGGCCGGCTTCAGCTTATAGGTTGAAGGCGATACATGAAGGCATTGGGTCTCAAAGCGATGGAATTCTCGTGAAATACGGGATGTTAAGAGGATCATCACTCGGATCGATGAAAGGTTGTCTGAAGGGACCAGCCTGTAACTCTTGAGAGCTTCGTAGGTGGTCGTCCCAGATTACTCTCACAAGCTATCAACTCCTGCTCGCATTCCCGGAAATATTTGGACTACCGGTACCCCTTAAACTGTTTCATTTTCTATTTGGATGTGTGATTATTTAATGACTATGGCTTGTGCACACATAACAGTGTACAACCCGTTCTTGTAATGAAAGGACCCTGTGGTACGCTTCAGTGCCACAATCCTTATAAAAGGAGCAAAAGCTTCTTACTTTTGAGTAAAACTTATCAAACCTTTCATTTTTCAAAGGTTTTGCTCAAAAGAACAAGTACTTCCCCTTATGTTTTTTCAAAACCTCAACCGTTAATATCACTTGTTGAGGGGGAGCATTTGATTAAAAACTTTGTTCACAAATTATTCTTCGTGTAATCTTCCCTCAAAACTCAAAATGGTCATATTTATTCTCAACATTTCATCAGAAATAACATATTTATATGCCATTTTTTAGGGGGAGAAAATTAATGTGATAAGAAATATGTTGTGAAACTGCAAATGAATCATTGTACTACAGACTTAACCAATGAATTGACGAGATCTTAAATGTTAGTAACTCGAAAAGACTTGTCCGGGATGGGTAATAATTTCAAGCTAGTTCGCTAGTGATGTAAACGTGTCTCGCAAAGGACTTGTCCGAGTAGAATGTACCATTCGAGAAACTCTTGGTAGACATGAACTTTGATGGGTTTGACAACCTTTCGAGGTTTGTCCACACCTTCAAGGTAGTTGTTAGAGCTAGTTGTCACCCAAAAGCTGACAATGTATCTCTTTAACCATGCAACGTAACCGTGTCTAGCGGGGGACTGTCTATCTTGAGTCGATCAATTCAAAAGTGCGCGCTCTACTCTCACCGTGCAGATTTCCATATAAACACTCAAGCACGTGTGGAGGGGGAGTATTTCTGCATAAATATAAAACTCTCACAGTGGTACAAAATGTTTTTCATTCACAAACACTTTGAGAGATTTTCAAGAAAATGGTTTTATGGCAACATAGGTTAGTTATGGAGTTATAAGGTGACTAAGGTTAGGAATAACCGTCCTATGATCCGCCAGAGCCGGAGGGATCTACCCAAGGACATCACAAATAGTTAGTACTTAGAAGTCCTTAGGTACGATTATAAAAAGGAGAAAATGAGAATCGGAGAAAGAAGGAGTTGAAGAATTAAAAATAAAAGCAAAGAAAGGGTGAAAAGAAATAGCCTCCATATTATTCAACTTAGGTGCACACCGGGTTCAATTCATATGCTACTTGGTCGTCACTAGATGACACCGTATTGAAGATTAAAAGTCGTCATGGACCCGGTGGACGCATGCACTAAACCTTCTTAGCCACTCAAGCTTCTCCCAAAAGAAGCTTGTTTCATTCTCACGGGGAACCCCACGTAAACTATCGGCTTTCTCTTAGAGATTGTTGGTATTGAAGAAGGAGACCTCTCCTAGTCTCCGCTCAGAAAACCAAAGTGCACTATTGAGTCTAGAGCCACGAGATTCATCAAAAGATCTCTTAGGTATACTTGACAATTCATCGCTTGTCGCTCAACAATAAGAATGCAAGTGATATATTATCGTGTCCTTCACGAGATCTTAGCAACTGTCGAGAACATTTATGAGAGGTTCACATATGTGATCCTCGGTGATTGAATGGAAACTCGCCGTGGTCAACATCTAACGTACCACGACAAAGCAGTCACTCGGTAACTCCCGTGGATTACTCTTAGTGTGTCTCAAACGGTCTACGATCGTGAGGTGATGCTTCGTGTACTCAATGACTCATCCGAATCAGAGGTGTACTTTGTGACATCGTGTTATCTCACTTATGGGACTCCAGTTCGTGAATGGCCTTTGTGAGAATTAGAGATGTGTTTTCACACTATGTCATAACACTCTCGAAATTCAAACTTGTAAGTCGCGAGGAATCCGCTTATTACTAACCGTGTGTATGTTTTCTTCTTATGGAAGCTCAGAGCGGATCGATCGTGCAGATTCTTCACATGCTCATACCAACATCATCACTAATGCAAGTTCTCTCAAAAGGCAACACAAAGTCGAATGATTCTTCACAAATCAAAGAATCTACAAAGTTTAAAGACTAAGAGAACTTCATCAAGATCGTAATCCAACGTTAAAGAGCGTGTGAGCATGTTGGAGAAAGACGTGGAGACACCGGAGCAACGAATCGCACGATGCGCAGACAACAACAACATACTATCACTATCATCACAAAGAACAAAGATCAAAGAACAAAGAAAATGATGACGTCAAAAGAACTGCTCAAAGGAAACAATTTATCTACTATGGGAGATTGTTCGAATCAAGACACTTCTCACAAGAAAGAAGAATGTCGAAGACGCCAAAGCTACTATTACATCCGCACCTACAACGCTTATTACTCTTTCATTCATCACCAACACTTAGGGAGATTGTTGGAATCACTCCTAAACCTTAATTCGTGTGTTAGTGATTCATATGTAATAGTTAGCTTAATATGGCCTTTATGTTTGTTATTAAGCTAAGGCTTATGTAGAAGGCCCATAAGCCTTGGCTCAAGCCCATAAGAAGGGAAGGAGTCTAGATGTGTTTCCCTAGCTCCTTGCCCTATAAATACCTCTTGTAAACCTTCTATTGAAGGTTGGGGTTGTTCACTTTTACATTTATCCTAAGCATAAACCTTTCTTTACATCTTACGCATAAGTGTATATCGTGTTCATCCGATCCATTCTTTCTCTATTTCTTATATTGATGCTTGTGTTACTAATATGGGAACCTAACAATTTGTTTTCTAGGATCAATCATGCCCAAAGCTACCCAACAAGATCACCATGACACCGTCCACTACCTCTCTAGATACTATCGAAAAGAAGATCTTTCTAAAGCCAATCGCAAAATCTTCAAAAAGCTTGAAAAACGACTTGCTCACGAAGGTCGTGTAGTTAAGGAATGTTTCTTTAAAAACACCAACATTCGTCAAGTCTTCTCGGCAACTAACTTTGATTGTCTCTTTGATATTGATGAACAAATTTGTCCGGTTTTTATCTTTGAATTTTACCAAAGTGTTAGGTTCATTCGAAACAATGATGAAAGCATCTCAATCGCTTTTATTGTTAACAACCAAATTATTACCCTACCCCTCAACACATTTGCACAAATTCTTCGCATCCCATATAAAGGAATTTTTATGTATTACCAATATTGGCCAATAGTCGCTCAATCCTTTGCACTAGACCCCAAACCAATCTATCACACTCTTCTCGATGACCTCGTAGTTGTTCGAGATACCATCTTCAAGATAAGAGCCGACCAATCTCGTCTCAACCACAACAAAGAACTGATTCATCATGATCCCTTTCAAATGGAACTCTCCGAGATAATTCCCATTTACAAAAAGTGGGAAGAAATCCTTAGAGAAAATGTCATTTGATTGGTCGGGAACAAAGACCATCCCAATGCGTGTCTTGTCCAAATGATCTATTGACTCATCCACCAAAGACCATTCAACCTTGCCTATTACATGGTGAAAAAAATGGTAGGTGTATTCAAAGTCAACAACATGGTACTTCCCTATGGTATGCTCCTAACACGACTCCGTGAGTATGTTAGTGCAATTCAACCTTCTCCTATCAACGATGACCATTTTCTTGCCAACCATGTTATGGTACCACTTACCAAACAACCTTCTAAACGGCTCATGATCAATGGAAAAAGGCCTCGTGCTCTCTCGAACTCTTCGGACGAAGATGAAGAAGAAGTCGACCCCGTTGCTAACTTCCGAATCGACCCCATGACCTACTATGAACAACTTCCCTCTCTTCCAAATGAGTTTGAAGAATTCAAGCAAACAAAGGGGATGATCAAATGCCTAACTCACTACCTCATGAATTCGGGAAAGAAGAGGGGAAGAGATTGACGAAAGAGACATTATGCTTGTCTTTATGGTTATCTTAGATATTTTATGATCATTAAATAATGGATGCTTATGATTGTGCAAGATTTACCTTGTTACTTCTATGTTTGAATGTTATCACTATTACTCATCTTTATGTTATGATTGTGTGTGATATTTACTTATTTTGATGTTTGCTTACAGTAGAAACTTGTAGTATTAGTATGCATCATCTAGTGCAAAATCTGCACACTTTCTGTAAAGCTATTGATCTGCAGTGGCCGGATCCCTGGGCTATAACTAGCCAGATCCCTCATATGATGGATCTGTAGGATCCGGGCAGACAAAAGTGGATTTGCAGACCTCCAAACTTCAATCCATTCCTCTAGACCATATCATACTAGCTAAACATGATACCTTAGGATCACTTAAGTCTTCCTCAAGGTCAGTAGGTCTTACACTCACTCATAGATAAACATTCAAGATACTTTTGATTTATCAATTCACCTAAACTCACCATATTTCCGCTTCAATACTCACACATTGTTGCTCACATCTCAAAACACATAATTGAATATTTCTCTCAATTTTAGCAAATTGATTTTAGTCATCCTTACCTCAAAATAGGCCAAAAACTAGTTTTTCATTTATCATGATTTATAAGGAATTTTCCAAATTTCTATTAAACTACCATCTGATCTCTAGGATCATTTGACTCAACTTGACACTCTCAAATTTCTTAGTGTCATCTTTGATTACCCATTGGTGCTCATAAAGCCCCATTTCTTTCCATAAAAAGCAATCATTAGCTACCATCAATCATTTCTCTTGATCATTTAAGTGCATCTTTATTTAAGACACCTAAGAAGACTGAAACATTCAAGATGTATAGGTACTAGACCTTACACAACATCATTTTCCATTTTCTTGGCTGCTGAGAGCCGGATCCCTAGGTTTAGCCTAGACGGATCCCTCATTTGAGGGAACCGTGGGAACCGGCTGCACAGATTCAGCTAATCCTAGCTAAAACAATCATTTCAAGATTTTCTTGCTAACTTGAACACTCCATCTTGTCTTAATTGACTTCCTTGAGTGCAACTCTGAAGTTGACTCTTGTGCATGCAAATCATTGCATTTTGAAGGATTTTAGTGGTTTAAGCTTTGAATTCACTTACCAATTCATTTCATTTATAAACTCCTTTGTTAGTACCCCTAAGTCACCATCCATAACATCATTCTCAGCAACTAAAAGCCTCTATTTCACCATCCATTTATCATTTCAATCATGAGGAAAGCTCCTAGTGCTAACTCATCCACCAAAGGACCACCCAAGAAACTTGCTCAGATTGTTCACGAAATTTCTTCAATCGAATCATCACCCGTTAAAACCACTAATGCTAGGATTCCATCTCAACCAACTCAACCAATCAAACCAATCCCCAAAAGGATTGTTCCCACAAAACTACCCTTACCAAACGCTACTATACCTCCTAAACCAAACACCCCTATTTTCACTAAACCATCACCCTTAGTGCCTAAAGCTATATCATTCACCACTCCACTTTCATCTCCACACCTCTACAATTTAGAGGACTTGCATTCTAGGCCATCTCATCCTCCACCATTGCCAACATTCTCCTCAATAGAAAGAATAACGCAACAACAAAACCATGGTGTTGAAACAACACTAGCACCGGTATCCTTTTATCCATCACCCTCAAATAGTCCATTTTGGATTATGAGGAATCAACAACCGGATCACATGGAAGTAGACACCTCTCTACCACTACAAGCATCCTTGGTTGAACCACCTCCAAATGTGCCTCCACAAATCCCTCCTTTTTTTATGGATCCTCAACCTTCCTCATTCAATCTTCCACCTCAAACCACTCCATTTCTACCACCACCACTTCCAAGCCATGACAAAGATTGTTATCATTGTCAACATTGTGGAAAACTAGAAGGAGGGTTGAATAGTTTACTGATTAAAACTTCGTTTTAAAATATTTAGATCGACTTATGTCAATCTATTGAGTGTGTGTGTTGGATGTTGATAGATAAGCATATAAATAAACAATGCGAAGATAAAGAGTTAGAAGTGCACAACCACGACACGAGTATTTATAGCGTAAAATGATATTATTAATTAATATAGCAAATATACAATAATAATTTATTTGTAAGTAATTTATTAAAGAGCATACCTTAGCTATATATATTATTTTTAAGAAAATAATTATTGAAGCGAAATTCTTTATGATCTTCTTAGGATGCCCAAATCCTAGTATGGATAATTCTCAACAAGGAAAATATTAGAAATATCTATCATTATCCAACATTATAAAATATGATGATTTTAAAACGTGACCTTTTGTTTTTAAGAAATTTCCTTCTTTGTAGTTTTCACTCATACACGGATCGTATCAAGTTTTAAAAGTAAAATATACTCTTAAGAAACTTAGTAACGAAGCTCTGGTACCAATTATGGAAAACTAGAAGGGGGGTTGAATAGTTTTACTGATTAAAACTTCGTTTTAAAATATTTAGATCGACTTATGTCAATCTATTGAGTGTGTGTTGGATGTTGATAGATAAGCATATAAATAAACAATGCGAAGATAAAGAGTTAGAAGTGCACAACCACGACACGAGTATTTATAGTTGTTCGGCTACAAGGACACCTTCCTTGCCCTACTCCACTCCCCGAGTCACCTACTCGAGAGTTCGTAATCACTATACAACACAAGCTCCTTGTGGCAGAGAAGCCTTTACAACGTCGCCTACTCTTTATCCGGTACAAGGCTAGACACCAGGTTCTTCCACGAGGTAGAACCAAACCTATCACAACATCGCCTACACTTTATCCGGTACAAGGCTAGATACCGAGTTCCATTACCAAGGAGGAACTACTAACCAACACTACACAACACCTATCCTAAAGGAGACACGCTCCTTATTACAACATCATCAAGGATATCAATATCCTTGGACACAACCTATCTATGTTTGTACATCGATGCACCATATCGATTGTACACCCTTGGCATCTTTCACTAATGCCCTTGACACGATCTTTTGACACCTTTCACTAATGCCTTCATTATGGACCTTTGGCACTCTTCAATAATGCCTTGGACACCGACTTTCGGCACCTTTTACTAATGCCTTCGACTTGACCCTTTTGGCATCCTTCACTAATGCCTTCAACACAACACTTCTAGAAAGGAGGAAAGAACTGTCAATAAGAGAATTTCAGTAGTCTTGATGATGACGAAGCTTGGCAACTCATGGACTTGAGCTTGCTCGACTTAAAGAGGTGATGATCTTGCCTTTAAGAGGAACCTAGAAGATCACACAAACACAAAATTACATAGAAAGATCCTTTGGATCTGAGGTTAGAGAGTTTACAATACTGAGAGAAAATATATGTGAAAGTGGCAACTTACAATGAAGAAATGGCTCACTATTTATAGACAAAATTCACTACTGTCCCCCGGATCCCACAGATCCTTTGCTTGAGGGATCCGTCCAGTGTATTCCTGGTGATCCGTAGGACGCTCCTCCTAAATGGGTTATGGGTCATGGATTATAGGTCATGGGTCATAGACTTTGGACATGGGTATCCAAATAGATACAATGTATCTAGAAGATGCAATGCATTTAGTCAATGGGTCATGGGTTAGCTCCATGGGTTATGGATATTATCCAACATGACATCATGCAATGGGTCATGGGTTATGGATCATGTTCCATGGGTATGGGTCATGGACTTTGGGTTTTACCTAACTACATTCAATGTATCTAGTTAATGGGTCAAGTACTTAGATTCTTACCCATTATATTACCCATTACAATATATACTAAGTATGTATATATATACCCATTATGTAAACACTAGTTGTTATACATATGCATTTCTATAAAATGTAAACACTATTACTTGTTTTAGTGTTTTGTATGAAAACGTAAGTGTGTTAGTAAACTATTGGCTCAAACCATTTACATATTTTATTGGTTTCGTTAAAATTATTTTACGTTTGTTATCGACAAAACATTAGAAGATCGTAAAATATAAATAAACGTTTTTACGGCTTATTAGTATTAACAAACATGTTGAAGGCTTAGTACACGAACTACGTGACGTGCTACGTTTCATGTGTTATCACCTTCTCGAACGTTTCGATGAGGTCAACAAACCTAAACATTCTTAAGCTTAAGGATTCAAGTGGTGTTCTAGTCTTAAGCTTAACGTAGATTGATTAGGAATCATACTTCATGCTTAGATCATTTTCTTAGTTTTAGAGTTATGTATATCATTTCTCTCGTTTTATTGAATGATATTACTTGTTGTATGCTAATTGGTTATGAAAACATGTTTCGTATCTCTATATATAACTCTTGTTGATATTGACACCACTTTTTACATATACATTGATGTCATGAGTATACAGGCAGACGGATCCCTCACTTTGGTCTAAAGGATCCCTCCCAGAGAGGAACCGTGGGATCCGTGCAACAGAAAACCTTCTTATTACTAATTTGAGTCTCATTTGCAGGAAATTATGCATCATATACTTGTTTTCTAACTTTGTCTTGTAGTTTTTCAATATATACATGAAGACTTTGACACGCTAAACTAGGGGCAGCTTCTTGTCAAAGCAACACATTGCAAAAACGCTTGCAATACTTTCACATAGGATTACATTAATACTTGACGTCCTCCTCTCAAAGGAGCACTTGTCAAGGGGGAGCATGTTCGTCAAAAAGACGAAACCATTTGCAAACTAAATTGCAAAACACTCGCTTAGTCTTCCTATTTACTTGACGCCCTAACAAAGGGAAGCACCTGTCAAGGGGGAGCTAAGATGAGAATTCTTCTCTTCTCTTACTCCCTATTTTTTTTTTCATATTATTACTTTTCGCACGTTTTTTTCTTAAACAAAATGTGTTATTTTCTTTTCGACGCTCTTTTTGTTTCGACAAAAAGGGGGAGAAGAGAGTAAAAACTCCAATTCAAACTTTTACGAATTTTAGTTTTTGCTTAAAATAATCTTATGTTTTGTCATCAACAAAAATGGGGAGATTGTTAATACAAATAAGCAGTAAAAACATTTATTTATATTTTACGATCTTCTAAGGTTTTGTCGATAACAAACGTAAAATCATTTTAACGAAACAAATAAAATACGTAAATAGTTTGAGCCAATAGTTTACTAACACAATTAAATTTTCATAGAACACACTAAACAAATAATATTGTTTACAACTTATAGAAATGCATATGTATAACAACTAGTGTTTACATAATATGGATATGTACTTATATATATACTTAGTATATATTGTAATGGGTAATGTAATGGGTAAAAATCTAAGTACTTGACCTATTGACTAGATACATTGAATGTAGTTGGGTAAAACTCAAAGTCCATGACCCATACCCATGGAGCTTGATCCATAACCCATGACCCATTGCATGACATCATGCATGAAGTCATGTTGGGTAGTATCCATGACCCATGGATCCAAAACATACCCATGATTCAATGTCTAGATACATTGTATCTATTTGGGTACCTATGACCCAAATTCCATAACCCATGACCCATGATCCATGACCCATAACCCAAATATGGAGGAGCGTCCACGGATCCCTCAGATTACACTGGACGGATCCCTCAAGTAAGGGATCCGTGGGATCCGGGGAACAGTAGATGTTTTTGCCTATAAATAGTGAGTCATTTCTTCATTGTAACACACCCCTTTTACACATACTTTCTCTTAGTATTGTAAACTCTCTAACCTTAAATCCAATGAATCTTTCTATGTAGTTTTGTGTTTGTGTGATTCTCTAGGTTCCTCTTAAAGGCGAGATCGCCACCTCTTGAAGTCAAGCAAGCTCAAGTCCATGAGTTGCCAAGCTTCGTCATCATCAAGACTATTGAAGTTCTCTTGTTGATAGTTCTTTCTTCTTCCTTATAAGTGTTGTGTTGAAGGCATAGGTGAAAGATGCCAAAAGGGTCAAGTCGAAGGCATTAGTGAAAGGTGCCAATGGTCCGTGTCGAAGGCATTAGTGAAAGGTGCCGAAGGTTCGAGTCAAAGGCATTAGTGAAAGGTGCCGAAGGGTAGTGTCAAAGGCATTAGTGAAAGGTGCCAAAGGGTCGTGTCGAAGGCATTAATGAAAGGTGCCAAGGGTGTACAATCGACAAGGCGCATCGATGTACTAGATAGTTAGTTTGGGTTAAAGGATATTGATATCCTTGATGATGTTGTAATAAGGAGTGTGTCTCCTTTTGGATAGGTGTTGTGTAGTGTTAGGTAGTAGTTCCTCCTATGTAATGGAACTCGGTATCTAGCCTTGTACCGGATAAAGTGTAGGCGGCGTTGTGATATATTTGGTTCTACCTCGTGAAAGAACCCGATGTCTAGCCTTGTACCGGATAAAGAGTAGGCGACGTTGTGAAGGCTTCTCCGCCACAAGGAGTTTGTGTTGTGTAGTGTTTACAAACTCTCGAGTAGGTGACTCGGGGAGTGTAGTAGGGCAAGGAAGGTGTCCTTGTAGCCGAACCACTATAAATACTCGTGTCGTGGTTTTGTTTTTCTTTCTCTCTACCTTTGCATTACTTATTTATATACTTATCTATCAACATCTAACATACACATCAACTAGATTGACATAAGTTGATCTAAATAATTAAAAACGAAGTTTTAATCGGTAAAACTATTCAACCACCCCTTCTAGTTTTCCACAAAGTGTACATGTGAAAAGTATATTCAAGAAAGATTCGTTGGAGTACCTGAGAAAAAAAGAAACAAAATATTAGCAGTAAACTAACGTTACTTAGCGATACTTAAACAAAAAAAATTAGCCTTTTACCAATGTTTTGATCCGCAACAAAAGATCCTTGATTTCCATTAGTAGAGTTGTGTTGACCCGGAGAAAAGTTATCAGGAACCTATAGAGAATGGGAAATTAAAATTACTATAGAAAGTACAATAAGAATAAAAAAATATGAATACAAATATATACCTCTATATTCATATTACTAAGGACTTTAGACAAGTTAGAATGTGTTGTCAGGTCCTTCAAAAGGTTTACAAGGGTGTATAAAACATCTTCTGTGTGAGCCAATCGTTGTTCCACAATTTGTGAGCGTGTAGATGATGAGGCACCATTATTCCTAAGATAAAGCATCTTTCCTACGCATCGAACATATCCTCTTTCCTCCGGCCCCTTAACTTTGGATAAGTCATCATTTGCCCAATCATCTTTTGGAATACCTTGTGCATTAGTGGATTCATTTGCACCAACTTGTATTGATGTCTGCATAGCAATAACATGTTCCACCGTTAGAAAATGTGAATAATAACATGTGGTATTTAAAATATTGAGAAATCTCATTACCACAACTTGAGCAGATTTGTCATTGACAATACTACCATCTTTACGGGTGAGGCTTATTTGGTATAGTTTCCCTCGTGTTGGTTGCACCCCTTTATTTGATGGGCGTCGTTGCCAAATTTTGGCATAGATAAAAAATTGGCATGGAAATGGACCAATGACACGATGCCATGTCACTTGTCAATTTCCATGCCAATTCGACCATAACTAATGGGGGTCGTTGCCAATGCCAAACAGCGGTATCGAGAAAAAAACGGTCACAAGAAAGGGGTCAAAGATGAGAAAAAAACGGTCACAAAAAAGCCCAACGGTTACATCCATCGGCATACATATGCCGATATATAAAGTCGATGCCGATGCCGAAAAACGGTAAGGGTGATGGGGGTGGCGTTTGCCGATGCCAAACAGCGGTACCGATGTCCCATGCCAATGACCCCTCTCACCCTAACAAGAATCATTTCACTGACATGAACTATGTTATATTAATCTAACACTAGTGCAAAGGATTTTGTCCCAGTGATGTGAGGCTCTTCCATTTTAGAGCGGCTAATTCTCTTTTGTTCACAAACAGCCTATGCAACTAATAATAATAAATAAGCTAATAAGCAATATAAAAAATAATAACTAAAAGTACTAAACATTTGGTACCTGATATTCTAGTTTCATCCAACGATTCACAAGATGTTGAAACTGTTATGGGTTCACCCTACTGTCTGTTTGTTTTGCCATAATTTCTTCAACACTAAGGGGGTGCTTGGTAGGATGTTTTTGAGGGTGGGTAATGGTAAAGGTAATGAAAAATAATGCTTGGTGCTATATAATGGAATGACCCATTACCCAATAGTGGGTAATGGACCATTACCCAATAAATTAGGGGAATGCTTTTTTCTCCCTTACCCTTTCCCCACTATTATCATTATCTTTCCCTTTCTCTTTCCCGTGTTTGAACCAAGCACACCCTAAGACTCAGATCGTAGTTTCAGTGATTTTACTAAGTTTCTCCAAGTGTTTAAGTTTTTCCCCATGCTAGAAAGAATTCATTTCTTGATAGCACTTGTTTCAGCCAGATGGAAAACAAAATTTTCCTATAATGAAAGTTGTAATAATTAGCAAATATGCAAAACCTGTCTATGTTGACAAAACATTCATCTTTACTTTGTAATACCAATACCTTAACAATTGAATACATGTCTTCTTTCTTTCCTTGTCAATCTTTCTCGGTCTTCACAATGTGGCCGACATTTCCAACTATCCTTACAACCGATCCTAGAAATTGTGTTAGCTCATTCCCTTCAATTCCATAGGTTGTCCATACTTGTTGAATTTGACAACAATCTTATTTTTGTGCATATTCCATAACTCGTTCTTTTGAGTAGGACCTCGAACCTTCTTCGGAGGACCTTTAATATAAAATCAAAGATTCGGACAAAATTGCCCTCATGTGTTGTGCGCTTGAGGACTGAGATAACTAGCAAAACTAACGATCGCTAGAAAATTAGACCAACGGCGTAATATTTTCGCGATCATGGACTAAAAAAGCAACAATTCCCCGTTTCTGGTTGCCATATGAAATCTGGCATAACTTTAGGGACCAACAGTGAATTTACTCTAGATTTTATGATAGTTTTTTGGTCTATAACTATGTATGTTTGTATGCCATCTTTTTGTCATTTGTCTTTATTAATTTACTTATCCTTGTCTTTGCACACATTCACATATGCACTTATCTGAGCACACCTGCACACATTACTCTTGTTGGAGATCTTTCTAGAAGCAGTTTCTTTATTTCCGGATTTACCTTGAGGTAGAGGTAGGATCTGTCTAAATTTCACCTTTTATATACCCGCTCTAACAGAATTAAGTGTGATGTTGTTGTCGTCATCTAGTGTCTGTTATGCAATTCTTATTATTATAAGAGCAGGCATATAGTGAAAAAAATGAAATGCAAAAAGCGGCATACATTATTGTAGTTTTGTGTATACATGATGTGTTTGCGCGCTCGTACATTAACGTTCATATCGAGCGCCTACTACAACAACGAAAACAAAATTAAGCATGGTTTACCAAGAATCTTGTCACACAATACTCTATATCGGATCTTAGGATGATACGTAAACAACAATCTTCATAATTACATTTGCATTATCTAACACCCCTAATCATGCATCCTTTAACATTTAACAAATAGATATATCCATCCTAAAAGTGTCATTGGTGGAGGTCCAAAAGGATCTAGGAGGTCTATTTCTTTTTTTGCAAACACTGGCCCCAATATAAAGAAGTTAAAGGAGGAAAAAAAGGAACATATGGTAAATATTAAAGATTTAAAGGGGTTTCTTCCTTTCATGGGACATGAGAGACTAATGACTTCTTTTAAGCTTTCCCACTTTCTCTCTTGGAGGCAGTGTATTCACAAAACATGCTCATGCTTTCTTATTTTAGATATTTTCAAATCAGTTATTATACTATACGTTATGCCCTTTTCATGAAAATGAGATTATAGAAGAATATAAATAAACTTTTATGAACATTAAATCTATATTTGAGAAAATGATGGAAGATATGCACTTATGTTTTTTAGGAAACAAAATCTATTTACAGACTCTCTTGGCTCTAAATGGAAGCAATGTGAAAGTCTTTGTGGCATGATCATGCTCCAAGCGTCAAGTCGCCAACCACGACCACAACACCGTCTCCCACGGGCCAACTCGAAAAGCTAATCTCCTTCATCTTTTGTGTTAAGAAATTTGGATCACAGTAATCTGAGAGTCGTGTAAACACTTTCAGATTGAAGTATTTCGGTGATTCTACCGAAATCTTAAATCGGATAAAACTCAGATTTTGAAACGTGAATATGTTTTGTATGTTATAAAACTGAACCAGAAAACGCATCTATGACCAATAAACTGACGGTTGGTTGTAACTGCCATAGCAATTATAATAACCATCAAAGCAGTTAAATTTAAAGGGCAAAATACCGAAAATTTTATTTTTAGTGCGTTTTAACATGTGACTTTATACCAAATAAAATTTTCCAAGTCGACACGGTTTTATTTTCTAGCGCTAAGTCGTCAATCCCGGTCATGTTGCCCTGGACCACTGCTGACAGGCGCCGCCGGACCCTGTTATTCGAGGTCACCAATGATAATCATAATAACGTCATACAAGTGTGCACTCCGATAACCCCGACTCAAACACGTTAATCATAATAACGCTCATTCAACGTATGACTCAAACACGTTGAATGATATGTGTTAAGTAACGCGTAAAAATTGTAAGGTTAACACAACTCACTTAATTATTTAGCCAAGTTCAGGTTAGATTTTCCTTACATGTCAACCCAAACACGACCCTAATTGGTGGTGGCTTTGGGGAGTGTAGAGAGGCGATCGCATTGCATCACCGCCGATTGATGAGGCCACCAAATTTCACGACACATATTATATATAGATAATGGCTTGAAAATACATCCAATTAACACTTTTGTTGTTATGTAGTAATTTTTTTCTTATTAAAAGCACACGCTTTTGAATTTAGATACATATGTGTGTATTTTGTGATCGCTTTTTCATGTAAAATAGCTATTTTACCCTCAAAATTTGAAAACAAAAGGTAAAATGGTCACAAAACACACACAATGAGCGAAATTAAGAAGGTGTGTTTAATAAGAAAAAAAATTGCCTACATGAACAACAAAAGTGTCAACTTTGATGTATTTTCAAGTCATACGAGATTGAGAATTGATTCGTGCATTCTTTATCATATATATATTATGTGTGTGTTTGAGGCCTCTTTGTGATAATGTGGGGCCACTAAAATTCACGAGACCGCGCTAATTATCACAAAGAGGCTCTCAAACACACACATAATATATATGTATAAGTAATGCGTGAATTAATTAAAGGTGAGCAGACGTTTAAAAAGTCTTACTAGCCATCTTACTCCTCTTACTCTTACCAAGAAGAGGTGGGCGACGATTTTCAACTTTGTTTGTTTTTCTTTTGAGTAAGCACAGGTTAGACATATAACATCTTACTTCGATGAAGGTGGGGGACTTGTCTTACTACCTCTTACTCGCTTTGTAAACTTTATATAATATATTTGATTGTTTATTAACTATGTTATATTTATGATAAAAGTCTTTTCATATTTATATAAGTTACTTATTATCGCATTCGTTGATTTAATAAACAAATTGTAAACGAAAGCACTTAAAATCGTTGGACAATTATCAAAACAAACAACATCATTTCGCTTCGATTTAGATTTCTCACCACCTCTTACTAAGTAAGACGCTGAGAATGATTCGGATCCAAAACATCTTAATGAAACAAACACACCCTTAGTCTTACTTTTGAACTTTTATAACATGAGAATGGATCAAAGTGTTAATAGCTTTTGGTGGAAAAAGATCGAACATAAAAATGCTAAAAGACAAGGGTTAAAAAAATACTCAATACTTTATTGAAAAGGAAAATAATAAATAGACCTAATTAAATAAGCCTAAAAGAAGAAGACCTAATGTATAAATGAATTGTACAATACTATTGAAAAATATACTACTGGATAGTAGTGTAATAGTGTGTATGAAAAGGGGCAAGTCTTTAAATTGGTGGTTTGCTTTGACCAATAGTAGCATAGGGTCTAACGCCTGTCAGAAGCCGAATTTGCCCTACCGTTGGAATAGTTGCTCCAACTAACGCATGCCCCCTTCTTCTTTTCCTTCTTATTTTTTGCCAATAGATTCTTATTCCATCATGTGAATACATCGAAAATAATATGAGTACACTTCTGAACTTTTTGTTACTCATTTTTGGACATGTTACAGTAAAAATGACCTAATATTGTCATTGCGTCTCATATAGATTATATAAGCGTCAAATCATCATTCAACATATCATTAAACTTATCACCAAACACTAAGGCGGAGTCAATAAATTTTGCTCGAAGGGTCACATTTTAATAATTTTTAAAAGAGAAATGATACATGAACCTAAACTTAGACCTAAAACCAAGTGTCAGCATCCCGATAGCTGCAGACAGAAACCCACTATAAATTGGTTTTTGGGAGGCAAATTACAAAAAAATCTAGATATTCTAAAAAATTTACATTACATTTTTTTTCGTTAAAGGGGACACGTGACCCTTGCGACCTCCCTTTGTCTCCGCCCATGACCAAACAAGTGTAATAGTCACCAACAAAGCCATTTTTTTTAACAAAATTTATTAACAATTCCTTACCCCTTTTCATACTAACATGGATTTTTCATCATTCGGGTGTTGGGGGTGTGTCGGGTAGTATTTCATTGTTGACGTTTTGTGTTTCGAGGACTTTTTTGTTGAGACATTTTGTAAATAATATGGTTTTAAGATAGTAGAGAGTATATAATGTGAAATTCTGTTTAAAAATGTTCTAAGTTCATAAGTAATACAATAATAGTGGTTAAAAAAAATATATATATGTCTTTTTTTTTGGGAGGGGGGGTAAACCAATTTGGTGAGAGCCTTACCATTTTCGTCCTTGTTTTTCGCTTGGCTCACGCGTGAGATAGGGATGTCCCAATAGGGTGGCACGTGAAGCAAGCCCCTCGCGGGCTCTCACTCGTTACCATTGGGACCAGCCTTAGAGTTGGAAGGTGAGAGAGAGTGAGAGGAGAAAGAAAACTGAGGTAATGCTGATGTGAAAAGTGAGCATGTGTGACTATTACTTTTAGCGTATTTTATAACCTAAAACAATAAGACAAAGAAGAACAATAATGTAAAATTGTAAACAACTTTTATGACACAGAGATATGTATCTGTTTTATATATCGTGTCTCTAAGAGCACAAGGTATCATGGATACCAATAACATGTTATTGGTATGTCATTTTAGCGTCACATCATACACTTCCCAATAACTCATCAATAACTAAAACACTCTGCCTCATAATACACCATTAACATGTTATTGGGTCCCACAAAATACTCATTAAAATACCAACTCACTCACAATACACAAAAAAAATAATAATAAAAAAAAAAAAAAAAACGTCATTAAATGGCGTTAGCCAGTGGAATGGCTCAAATACCTTCGGTTCACAAATAGCACCAAATATTATGAATTCAAGAAAAGCCCGATGTTTTGGGGATTCAAGAAACTAAGATGTCTGAGATTAATTCTCAATTGGTTACATCTTTATGGGGAAATCCTATTGTCGATTTTTTGGTTGGAAGTGTCGTGGGTGCTTCGGGTGGTATGTTATAGGTTTGGGACTCGCTTATTTTTTCCAAAGTTGATGAATTAGCCGGTTCTCATTTTATTGGTGTTATTGGTAAATGGCGGAGTTAATGAAACTATTGCATTCGTTAATATTTATGGCCCTCAAGGTAGTAGGCAAAAGAAGAGTTATGGAGTGACCTTCAAAACATTATGAATTCTATGAAGTCGTTTGGATATTGTTGGAGATTTTAACGCAATCCACCGATGCGTGTTTTACTTGTGGTGTTTTAATATTTATAATGTCTCAAGATATCTATGGTTCACCCTAATGCACTAACGGGCAAAGTAATCGGTCGTGTGTAGTGTAGTATTCCGTAAAACCGAGGTCGTCCCAAGAGCTATGTGTGCGGATTTTAACTAAGTCTATGTTTCACAGATTGAAATGCTTAATTAATAACTAAAGACAAGAAAAGCAAATAAAGGCGAGGGTTGTGATCAATAGAGGAGAAGTGTGCTAACCTAGTTAGTCATTCTATCATGTTAAGTTCACGTTTAATTACTTCCAATTGCTTCAAGTGGGGGTTTAAATCGCTAGGACAACATTTGGTCAGTTCGTCCTAACCTATCAGCAAAGGTTTCCACCGGAGATCAATAGGTGACCCCTTGAAATTCCAGTTGTTTTTAGCCCCCTAAGCCACGTCATTAAGTTCCGCTACATGCAAGATTCATAACAATGAGTGCCCGGGCGCTAGCATCTTAAACACTCATCCCTGTAACATATTGGATTTCACAAACACACAAACAATCACAACTATGGTGTATGAATATATGGTTTAGAGAGAAAATGGGATATTCTTAGTGAGAGAAACACATGGAAGGTTAGATTCCAAATGAACATCCAACCTCTCCCTTGTGGGGAGAGGGCTATTTAAACAAAGAAGCACGCCCCTTCGGTCGTGGATCGTGCATACAATGGGTAAAGACCAGGTCCTTCCTCCACGGTGTTGCACTAGACTAAACTATGCTAATAACTAACTAACAAATAACATAATAAACGATATGTCTACGAGCTAACTTAAGCTAGAATATATTTAGGGTGACCGATGCTTCACTATAGAATTTCCAATTCCTAACAATCTCCCCCTAAGGGAGGTCACCCCATGATTTACATTATAGCACCCTAGCATCTAATTAATCTTCAGTCTTGAGCTCGTAGACTTCTCATCATCAAAATATTCAAACTTTGTGCTTTCATGGTGATTTTATCATAATCCAACTATAATGTACATTAAGTGGAGGTTATGGAGTCGATCCACATTATGATGACCTTTGAGTATTATTTGAGATCATCAGCCACAATTAATCTCAAAGATCACCCATTGTTGTGTTGCCCGACATGATGTTGTGACATTTGACCGACATGCTCACATTATGGATCATGATTTTTCTCATCGTAGTAGCGGAAGCTTTAGTTGATTCATGATATTTGCAGAGCGTAGCGAAGCATGGAGTGAAAATATCGAGTTGTTGATGCACTTATCATGATTTCTTTAGAAATGAATGTGTTGAGTGAGCATGCGGCTATGGATTGACCTCTATTCCGATCAACAACAAACGCGGGCGTACTGTATACAACGATTTATAATAAGCGCACGAAAAGTGTCTTTGATCACTTCGCTGAATTGAGGTACACGCCCACTTGTTCCCGCTGATCGTAACAAGTACCGCCTGTGATTAGGTATAATTCAAGAATCTCCTTGACAGTGGTTTCGCAATGCTCGTCGTTCTCAAACCGAACGCCTCAAAGAAGACAACACGAGCGAGTGAACCAAATAATTTGAGATTCACTTATTGATGAAAAGAGATTTGAAAACAATCGAGTATTGCTTAATATATTGTTTTGCAATACAAAGAAGGTTTTAATGAAAATCAATTTTCAATCATAAACACCTTTTATTTTTGAAATATTAATACGCTTGATGTGCTAGAGAAAGAATTTTAAGCACACCGATCGGTTTTCAAAGGTATCCGTCAATCCATAACTCGAACGTGATTGATTCATAAATTTGAATCGCCCCATTATTTCGCTCATTGTCACATGGTTGATCTATTGATAGATCTCACATGCCACCTACCAAGAGCTTGTTTGATGTTGGCTCTAGAAGGTTTTCCATCGTCATTGTGAATATGTTTACATATCACTCGGATATTCCGCAATACCACAAGGATAATGCGAGGACTCTTAAAATATAATCTCTTCCACATTGTGTGAAACAAAGAGTCTTCATTGATAGTGTCCTAAAGAGATTTAATGATGATCTCGTGGCTCTAGACTCAATTGTGCACATTTGGTTCCTATGTCGAGAATAGGAGAGGTCTCTTCTTCAATATCAACAATCTTTAAGAGAAAGTTGATAGATAATGTCGGTTCCCGTGAGAATGAAACAAGTCCTTTAAGAGGAACTTGAGTGGCTTGGGAAGATAAGTGCATTGCACCAATGGGTCCATGATGTCTTGTCTTCAATACCCGTGTTACCTTAGTAACCAACAAGAGTATATGAATTGAACCCTGTTTCGCCCTAAGGTTGAATTAATGGAGGGCTATTTCTTTTACCCTTTTCACATTTAGTTCTTTTTCATTCTTCAACCCTTCAAGCTTACCGAGACTTCATAACTAGAACCTTGTTGGGTTTATTCCGTTCTAGCTCTATCTCACCACACTATTCCCATTTCTCACTTTTCTACTTTTTCATCATACCTAAGGACTTCTACACTATCTAGTGGATTGTCCTCGGTAGATCCCTCCCGGCTCAAGGGATCGTGGAACGAATACCTAACCTAACCATCCTTATAACTCCATGCATAAAGTAGATTGGTCGGTCTTTTGGTATTGTTCAATCTTCCTTGAAACCAATTAAAAAATCATTTAAAAAATCAATCAAGGTACTTGTGATATAAAATCAAAGCATTTTGTACCTTAATAGTTTTGATCATTTAGAAATGCTCCCCCTCAACATGTGCAAATGATCTTTAAATTGTTTAGCACATGGAGGCAAGAGTTCTTTGAAATATATTCTTGATCACCATTTCCATGGAAAAATCCATTTAATTTTTTTTGGTAAATTCTCCCCCTCAATATGTGCATAGGATATTTGAAATCATTTTATCACATAGAGGTAAGAGTTTTTTTGAAGTACATCCACGATTGCAAAACATTTAGAAACCATTTAACACTCAATCAAGGTACATTATGTTAAAACATAGAAATCTTTGTACCTTGAAGGTTTATATTTGTTATGAAATGCTCCCCCTTAATATATGCTTCGAGATTCGAAAAGAGTTTAGCACATATTAGAGAGCGTGATGCACTTTGAGACAAATTGGTCACCTTTATCGATTGCATATTTATATCACATTTTCTCCCCGATCAAAATTTCAAATCTTTTGAGATTTTGGATCTCAAGTGATTTAAATATGTAAGAAAATTTGTTGGAGAAAATGTGTTCGGTTTTATTTAATCGAAATGGAACACCCTAAGTTCCTCTTAGGATAAAAGGGAACTCGACCCATAACCTATCACTACTATATACATCATAGTTATAGTTGTTCATAATACAATCACCACATTACACATATATCTTAATTCATAACAAAAACTACTCCAGGAATATGTCTTCATTCAGTTCTTTGAAGCAGTTTGTAATGACCTTCCCGAAGTCTACCACCCACAAAACTCTCAAGGTTGCGATAAATCATTCTAGTCTTTAGTCTTCGTCTGATCGCAACAATGAACTCTTCGCACCTCTTCAAATCCTGTTCTGACCATAATCTTGTCTTGTTCCACGGCTTCAGGTCAAGTTTGATTTCTTTCACTCTCGAGTTCAATTCTTCTTCGACCATTTTGAGTGTACCATCACTGAACTTGAAAAACACACACAAATAACAATCAATTATCCAAACACCCCCAAATTGATTAAAAAAAATGTCAGGAAGAGGAAAGGGAGGAAAGGGATTAGGCAAAGGAGGAGCAAAGCGTCATCGTAAGGTTGTGCATCATATAGCTTCTTATGAACTGCATCCTGGTGCTCATTAGCCTCATTCATCTTATCAAACAAAACAACTCTCATATCAGCAATGGGCAAATCCTTGAATCGTTGAAGCAATGGAGCTTGCATTGCCCATTCTACAACATCTTTTACCTCTCCCTCAATTGCATCTGCGACTCCTTGATCGAAGTTGAGGTTCTCCAGCTTGTAGACACGACGCTCGAGGACGTTGACAGATTTAGGCAGTTACCTCTCAAGAGCTTCAATTCGTTTTACTGCTTTGTCGAGCAATTGATCAGATGTTAGAATTTGAGGTGGTGAAGCCGGTGGAGCGTCTGTGTCAATGATTGTAACCACTGGTTCGAGTGATAGATCTTTAGCCGGTTCAGGTGGTGGAAGTGCGGTTGTTAGAACAGGTTTGGGTGGTGGAAGTGCGGTTGCATGTGTAGGTGCTGAAATCGTAGGAATGGTTGATGTGTCTTGCTGGATTTCGACTGTATACATGGACTCAACTTCCTCTTTCTCATCATTAAGCTTATAAGACTCAGTATCTGAGGGTTTGTCATTTAAGAAATGATCACCAAATGAGAGGTCAGCATCAAGATTCTTCAATGAGGATAGAGAACCTGTAGACATGTTTGTTTCTTCCATGTGCCTGTGTTCATCAGATCTTGACTCAAGGTTCTCCTGTGAGTCTTTTAGCAATTTGTTTTCATCATTTTTATCTGATTGGGTATCACTTGATGCAAGTGTCTCTTCCTGAGTTTCAGATACCTCCTTTTCCATTCCAGTTTGTTCTTGAGTTGAAGATGATTCAATGCTTCTTTTCTTCAGCTCAAATTGGGTGGTAGTTCTTGACGGTGAAGAAGAGATGTTCAGAAGCATGTGAGCGACTTGTTCAGCTTCTACACCAACAATCCCTTTCCCTTTGTCTTGTGTGATTGAAGTTGTTTGACGTGGCATTGGCTCAGGTTCTCTTATCACAACACCTCCAACTGGTGGTCTCATATTCGGGCTTTCCAGTGCTTTGTTTAATCCCTTGTTGCAAAGCAAGATCGCCTTCATCAATCAATCGCATGTCACCCTTTGGAGCCTCGGTTCCTACAACATTCCCTTTCGACATCATTCTTTCTTTTTCTCGCTCGTGATGAAGTGTCGGTAGATTGAGATCTATCACGTCTCTTCTTGGGAAGGGCGGCATATGAGGTTTTAGAGGACGATTTAGTGCTGGAAGTAGACTTTGTAGACTTGGGCTGTGAGGGATCGGGAGCGTCATCAACATTGGATCTGGATACCCTTTTCTTGTATAATCTGAAGTAGTCAGTCTTCTTATATCATCTGTGAGAAGTGCATAAGGAATTGGCATTCCAAATATCTCTTTATTAACACCTCTGGCAACATATTTGAGGTTACCGAGTACAAATTCATCCCTAGCATTATGGAGAACTGATTCACTCCTAGGATTAAAGTGATGAGTGCATTGTAAGAACCGAATGACAAGCTTGAGAATCTTATGCTAGGAATCACAAGTTTGTGTACTTTCTTCCTTCCTTGGGCTTGATTCGAACATTTGTTCTGTCGGTGATGAAAGTGTGCATCGACAACCAGAATTCTTCCCAACACGCTCGAGACATCAATGTTCACCCTTTGATGAGACCCCATAAGATCTGCAGAATAGGTATCCTCGCATTATCGAACCCTGAGGTTTTGCCAGATAAGCATAAGTTGAGAATAGTAGTAATGGCTCTCCAAGGTTGATACATGTGTCCGGTGATGATATCTCAAGTCCTTGTAACGTTGACTTGATAACCCAAATCATTAAGAAAGTCCATTAGTTCTTCCGCTAGGTGGAGGGACGATTGTTTAGTAGGTCACATGGTATGATTCCTAAGGCCTTACTGAGAATGTCGGATGTGATTACAAATTCCTTATCGTCAAGCTTGCAAGAATAATTGGCTGTGATTTTTTCCCATGTAATGGTGTTCCAAAATTGTTGTAGGTAAATGGAAGGGATTGTGCATTGCTTGGTCAAGTCACTAAAGAAATTAGTGTTTTTAAGAATATCAATTGCCACTTTGAAGATTGGATTTTGTTGCAATCTTTCCATGTCCACATAGCAGTTGCTTTTTCCTATCTCTACCCATTTATCTTCTAGAAAAATTTCGTTGTCTGTAAGAACTGTGGGTGGAGCAGAAGTAGCAAGGTTCTCGGATGAGGTTGTGTTAGCCATTGAGATTCTGTAGAAACACACATACAACAGTGTTCGAGAGCATGTTAGATTAGACATGGTTAGATGCACAACTTTAATGCAACCTCATGACAAAAACACAACGAGTAGCATACATGACAGATTACCAAAAATCAGATTGAAATGCTTAGAAAATAGGTTAAGATGCTTAAGAAATTTTCAGAGTAACAAATCATTTTGACAAAGTTTTCTAGATACAAGTTGTTTTGAGCCAAAATTGTTAAAACAAAAATGCTATAATAGGATTTCATGAGACAAGTTGCTATAATGGAAGTGTTATAACAAGTTGCTAAGACAAGTTGTCAAATCAAGTCGCTACAAGAGAAACCAGATACAAGTCGCTTAAACCAAAAATGTTATAGCAAGTCGCTATGAGAAATTTGTCAAGACAAATCGCTACAAGTAAAGCCTGAACCAAGTCGCTATCATGAAAATATTATAGCAAGTCGCTTTAAACAACTTGTCAAAACAAGTCGGTACAAGAAAAAATAGTGACAAGTCGCCATTGTGAAAATGATTTAGCAAGTCGCTAACTTGTCAAAACAAGTCGCTATAAGAAAACCACTTAACAAGTCGCCTTTATGAAAAAGTTTAAGCAAGTCGCTAACTTATCAAGACAAGTCGCTATCAAAAATTACAAGGCTAAGCCGCTACTATACGTATCACCCAATTACATAGCAAGTCGCTATCAAGAATGTTTAAAGTATTGACAACTCGCTATGATGAATATATGAGCCAACTCGCTACCAAGAACGACTTGCAAACTGATAAGTCGCCAACAAGAACACTTATTGCCATATCTAACCAACACTTATCACACAAGCAAATGAACCAACAGTCATGTCCAATACACTACAACGATTGAATAACCCCACAACACAAGCACATACATAAACGCGAAATCAACATCCTAAAACACATATAACATTTTTTCAGAAGTACGCACAAGGGAGACCAAAGGCACACACATATGCATCATTAATTCCAACAAAAGATACCCTAAGAACAACCAATTCATTAACAAGTACTCCCATTACATATAGCCATAACCAACCTAGATACGGAATCAATTGTCGACGAAAAAAACGCACGGTGGAATATGTTAATAAAGGTGTGTTAGAGGAGGAAATAGATATAAGAGAATCGAATCAAATAAAACATTAAAACTCCACCTACCACACTCAAATCGCTAGTAAACTGGTCACTTGAGAGAGAGATAATGTTTGAGATAGAAAATAAAGGTTTTGAACTTCTGTCAAGTGACAAGTCGTTAGGGAAATTAAGTATGGTTTACAAGTTTCACAAATTTACACCTTCAGTCCCTGTATTTGGACTAATTGAGACAACTCGCTAGCTAGAGTTAATGATATAAGAGACAAGTCGCTACCCCCTTAATAGAACCAAAACGCTACCCATGATTAAAGCAAGTCGCTATAGTTAAGGAACCATTCTAAATTTTCAACAAATGACATATTTGGTCCTTGTACTAATCAGATTGCATGCAGATACGGTGGGTAAGTAGCATTCATGTAGAATAATATGACAAGTACCATATATGACATAACATGGATAACATGCAGCAACAAACAAGCAAGCACATCACATATATCAGACAATGATGCAGAGATAATGATGCAGAGATATATTGAAAGATTCTCCCCCTCAATCAATGTAACCAATTAAGAGTGAACATTGATTGAATTTCAACCTCCTGTAAAAAATAGAATATATCTTTTGTTCGAACTTCATCTATGGACCCGTATCATTATTGAATGACATTTCTAGGACCGTAGATGTTATCGATAACAAGAGATACATCTTTTGTCAGATTGTGGGTAAAGATTTAATTAATAAAAAATTGATTTAAATAAAATAATTTTTTTTAAATACAAGTGAAAGTAAATTTGTACACGGATTCATGAGAACGAGTCCTGATTCAAGTCGAACAGGAGTCAAAGTACGAGGTACGTCAATTCTGATAAGCTACAATTCCTGAGTGAGCAATCTTCATTTCTGATGGAAACCAGGTCATGATGTTCATGATTGAATTGAGCATTGTACCTTAAAAAGACTGAGGACACTTTGCACTAATAGCACATGTAGTATTGCAAATAGATGAGTTAATGGCATGATTATCCTCACTATTGGATGTTGCACAGTTTGATCTAGGAGTGTCATTAATAGAAATCCCTTTAGGTTCAATATTCTTGAAGATTTTTCCTGTGGGCATCCATTTAAGGCAAGATCTAGGTGTGTAAGTCCGTTTGGACCCTGAAAACTTAAATAACCTACCAGTAGGAATCCATTTGAAACAACTGCTAGTAGATTTGGATGTAGCCACTTCCCTGTTTTGAACATTGGTCCTTTTGTAATTAGTTTGTTTCTTAGGGGATTGATCAGCCATTTGATGCTTGTTATAAGAACTAGATGAACTCCTAATATTCCTGATCTTAGGGCTTCGAACATTGTTATTCATCATATCGGAATGAATTAGTGAAGTGACTGGTTATGTCAAAACTATATTCTCATCAACTTGGGAGGCAAGCTTAGATTTCGATGGTTTAAATCTTTCTGTTCTAAAGAATTGGGTTTGCCTAACTCTGATGACGTTACGAGTCATTCAATACAATTGGATTTCCCAAGGTTGATGGTTTTGCAAACTTAGTGTTCACCCTATTTCCAATAGATTTCCTAAGCTCATTTTTTAAGGCAACAATGGTGAAGCTCTTATCACGAATTTGGGCTTTGGGGCATCAATGTCTGCCAACAAGGAGTTAGTTTGATCTATCAACTTGGAATTGTTCTCTAATAAGTTCTTTCTTAAGGACTCATTTTCCTTAATGGGTTGGACACACATAGAGCTAATTCATCATTCCTAGATTTAAGCGTACCACTCACCTCACGATTAGGATTGTTCATCCCTATATTACATTTCTTATGCGGATCCGAGTTGTAATTTCGCATTGCATATGGTTGAATCTTTGTCACGAATCTGGGTTTTAAGTGGTTAATTTCAAAATTCTAGAAATTCGGGAATTCGGATTTATGCAAGGTTTTGTAGCAAGAAAACTTTCTTCTCTTTGTTGTATCGCAATTTCTAAGGAAATACAATGTTTTTCAAGAATTGAGTATTTGTTTGAAAGTTCATCATAAACCCCTTTTTCAACCATGTCATTTGTTTTAAAGATTTTAGATTCAGGCTCAACCAAGAAACATTTATCAATATCAATGTCACACCCCCAAATTACCTGTTTTGCAGTGGAATGGAATACCTTGGGGAGGACTGTCATAGCATCAAAGTTACAGTTATGTTGAACGACCTAAAGTGTCGTTTGGAAAACACATCGTTTGATTTATTAAAACAATTAGAGTTTACAAAGTATAGGTCCCAAATGAAAGTCACTATGTACGGAAATAAATTTGATACAAGTCAAACAATGTTTTTAAAGTTCATAAAACCCAAGTGAGACGCGTCGTCACCACGACTCTATGATATGTCCATATGCATGCCATGAAGTGAATGCCTTAGATACCTGAGATAAAACATGCTAAAAGTGTCAACACAAAGGTTGAGTGAGTTCATAGAGTTTGTGTTGAAATGTAAAGCCTTTACAAAATGTTCATGCAACAAAGGCAAAGTTTTTGGTCATATAGAATAGTTCACAAAGCAAAGGCATCGTAAATCCACTCAGTTCCAAGTTCCGCCCATACAAAACTTGCAACCTGTGTGTTTACAACCCACTGCTAAAAATAGAATGACAATCATGAATATGCGCATTAAGGTAGTTAAAAGTATAAATATCACCACAAGGGTCTTCCAACAACTCGTGTTGGGATGTATCCATATAAATGGCCTTCCAACATATAAATATTGGGATGTTCCTCCAACGACTCACGTTGGGCTGTATCCAAATAAATGGCCTTCCAACATATAAATATTGGGATGTTCCTCCAACGACTCACGTTATCGTATCCAAATAAATGGCCTTCCAACATATAAATATTGGGATGTTTGTTTAAGTCTAGTCACTACACGCATCGAGTCTAAAGTATAAGTAATGTTGTTTGGCAAAGAGTTTAAATGTTTTGATAAATAAGCATGTATCTCGCCCAAAGAGTTTATAAGAATTTAAACGAGTAAGCGGGGTATGAACTCACAAGGAAAGTAATAGCATTGGTTCTACTTCATCTCGAAACCCAATGCGTGTGTTATCCAAGGAGACTTTCAAGTTTAGTATAACACAATCAAGTATAATGCAATCAGGTATAAAAAGTATAGCGTAGCATAAAAGTGTAAATGTTTTGAGTATTTGTATTTGTAAAAGCAAGTAGTTGAGCATGTATCTCCCCCAGAAGTTTGTAAACAATTAATAGAAAGTGGGGCTATGAAAACTCACGGTAATATGTAGAAGATAAAATAAAGCAAGTAGTTGAGCATGTATCTCCCCCAAAAGTAGTATAAAAACAATTGAAAGTGGGGCTATGGAACTCACATGTTGCAATAGTTATGGTGACAAAGTGGATGCACAGAAATGAGACGCAACTCTCTAACCGCGACCTATTATGAATGATATTTTCTAATGTAAATCATGAAACAATGTCGTGTATGCAAATCCACATGTAATCTATACCACTTGTACATTTGAAAATAATATTTGTCATAGAAATATATGTTTATGACATCTCGTCATGTTATAAAATACTTTACAAGTATTTACGTTGAAATGATATCCTACGATAGTCATTTTGTGATATATTATGAAATTATAACTTTTCGTCGTAAAATAATGTCATTTGACAATTTCATGAAAGTGAATAAACGGACTCGAAAAGCTAGTCGTAAAATGGTGCACGTCAAGTGTTAGGAGACAAACTCAACGGTTTTGGGAAGCTTGTATCATTATCTCAAAGTTTTAGCATTTAAGTTTTCATCTTAGAGGTCTCGATCATGGAGAAAAATATAGGTAAAGTATGGTACTTGTGTCCTAAATATCGTTTTAGGGTGGTTTCGAAGCAAAGTTTAAGTAACCGTATTCTACTCGTTACAACTCCGTTTGACAAGCGGTTGGACGTTTGGAAAATATGCTGGCGAACTTGCTTTTACTAGAAGACATCACGTTATAAAAGTACTACATCAATGTTAAAAGCGACCCTCAACATGGTCACTTGTTGCCGTAAGGTTTGTCTAATAGAAATATATTAGTTTAGCTTATTTAATATAGTTCGGCAATTTTATGTAAACGCGTGCAATTTAATCGTTACAAATCCGTTTTCTACGCTTTATATGTCCTTAGCTTCGTATCAAAGTATACTAATATATTTTTGATAAGTCGACACCTTTTATAGCGCCTAAGACTCATTTTTGACTCGTAAAATGTTAAAATAGTATGCTGAATTTTCTGAAACAATTAGTTTTTGTCGTCAACTTGAAAAATTCATAACTTCTTCGTTATAGCTTCGTTTTAACCCGTTCAAGCGGCCACGTTTTCGTTTTAAAGTATATTTTCTAAATATCTAGCCCAAAAAGTTTTACTTACTGTCGAGATTTCCAGATTTTCAAAATACGGACAGACCCTTAATAATAGTTGTCGAAATGAGTTTTTCTCGCGCAAAACCTATTCTAACCAATTCAAAACAACTCCGAAGCTATTTTAATCCTACCATACCCCTTCTTAGGGTGTCATGGGTTCCTAGATATCACCAAAAGTGATATGTTTCAAGGGATTCCTTATAGGATAATTATATTAAATAATAAGTAATAAAAACAACAAAAGTGGTATAAATTCATATGTAACATGCATGTTTCTTGCAAAAATGATGAAACAACAATAAGATGAATATGAAAAAGGTATTAAGATCATGAAATGCTTACTTGAATGATTATGTGAAAGAAAGTGATGAAAACCTTATTAATCTATAGGTTTTTATTTCAAAACCTTTACATAGATCACTAATAGGACTTGTTAAATACTTGAGCTAGAAAAATTTCATGGTTTCTTCATGCTTCTTGATATGGCCGGTCATGGAGTGAAAGAGAAGAGAAGATATTTTGTTTTTCACCTTAATAATATGTATTGTATGTGTTTGTTTTTATGAAATAAAGTATGCTAGCTTAATATCTAAGTCAAGGGTAGTATGGTCATTTTAGGTGGAAAAATCAAAGTTGGATACTCTTGTGACAAAGGGGGGGGGGGGCGTGGACAATGGATGAGGACACAAAGATTTAGTGTAGTTTTGTTAATTAAATGCATTTTTAGTTAAGTATAATGTGTAGTTTGTAAGTATAATTAGGTATTTAGTGTAGCGTTAACTAAAAAAAATAGATTTTAACGGAACAAAATAAAATGTATTGAAGTCATAAAAATTTATAAAAATGCATTTCTTACATGAGTTGAGTGAAATAAATATTTATCGAGTTGAATTTACAAAAACATTCGTAAAATTTTATACATAACAATTTATATATACAAAATAAATTGAAAACATCGGGTAAACCAATAATATAATTTTTATAGTCTTAAGATGAGTATAAAAATATATTAGGAATATTTTTGGAAGTGTTGGAACAATTATTCAAAATAAATGTTTACGCGATAGCGTTTATTTAATAGGAAAATAAACGTTTAATGTAAAATGCAAAACCATGCACGAACCGATATGAAATGATGAATATTGAGTTTGAGAAATGACCGGAAATTGAGAATTGTGACAATCAAGTTCAGAGTTAGGATCATATTGATCAGGTACATTAGCAAATGCATTATGTTGATCAGTTAAGGGTACCTCATCACATGACACCTGTTCATTTACTGGTATGACATTTGTATTCACTTCATGCATAACATGAGTTACTGAAATGCAAGATGTTTCTAGCTTTTCTGACTCTGAGCTTTGTATTCGGTACAACCGGTTTCATCATTCTTTGTTGTATCTGATATTCTGCATTCAACATCATCCGTTCTTTCAGCTGATCCATTACCCGACATATCACAACTTTGACTTAATTTTTCTTGACACCCATTCAACAGATTCAAATTATCATTCTCTTGAGCAGCTTCCTTAATGTACATTTCCACATTATCCATAAGTTGGATAAATGTGTTGATGAACTCATGAATTTCCATTCCAGTATGTTTCTTGAATGAAATTCCAGTCACGTGTTGATCAAAGTCTGCGGAATATTCCTCATTGATAAATGGTGAAATTGGTTGTAGATTACTTGAAGTGCGACATTAGAATCATCCATTAATACCTTCTTTTTGGTAATTTGAAGCTTCAATTGTTCTAAGTTCAAAGAACACGGTTCTTGTCAATGTGGATAAGTCTGACGGAAGAAAGCCTGCATGTTCAATCCCGATTATGGATAACATTGTGTGAGTCTTGATGAAGTAGTTGAAAGGGCTCAATGTTGCATTCCATTTGCCTTGCATCATGTGTCATTAACAAGTGTGATTCATTGATATTTGACTCAGAATGTGAAGTGTTTTGATCATAATTTGTTGAATCAATCATGGTTAAACATTTTGAATAACAAACAGTTTCTTTGTTCTGTGAGGTATCATAGAGTTCAAGCACTTTGGAAATTAAAGGGTCAGTAATGTAAGACATTGTGTTGATGGATATTAGGCACAAGTTGCTTGCATCAATTCACCAAATCGCTAAATACCTTGAATACAAGCCGCTACTTACCCAAGTCGCTAGGTACTCAAGTTTCTATAAACCTTAAGAACGAGTCGCTAAGACACCAAGTCGCTAAGTAGTAACTTTCTAAAACCTCAAGTAGCTGTGAACCAAATCGCTAGACACAAGTCGCTAAAGCAACAACTCGCTAAGAGGGCAAGTCGCTAATGAACAACTCGCTAAGAATCCAAGTCGCTAAGGAGCAACTCGCTAGTCACAACAAAGACAAGTCGCTACGTCGAACAAGTCGCTAGCTGAAGTGGTGTTTCCACTACTTTGTACTATTTGTCACCTTGTCTCAATAGACAAGTCGCTAGGGCTCAAGTCGCTACCTACTTCAACTCCAAGTCGCTGCAAACTAACGAAGCAAGTCGCTACGAAGAAAAGTAATCCGAGAACCAAGTCACTAGCAAGAAAAACTTAAACACAATCCTTTTCAATCCAAAACAAGCCCAACCACAGTGATTCAAGCTTTCCAAATCAACACCCAAGCACTTACAAGGATTCTAAACACAAAAGTACAATCAAAATTCAAACTTTAACACAAGAAATGATCCAAATGATGCAAAAACCACTAAACTTTTTCAAACCCAAAAACCATATAAAACCACTAGAAATCCAATGATATGTAAGAGAGATGATCAAACCATGGCTCTTGATACCATTTGTAACATATTGGATTTCACAAACACACAAACAATCACAACTATGGTGTATGAATATATGGTTTAGAGAGAGAAAGTGGGATATTCTAGTGAGAGAAACACATGGAAGGTTAGATTCCAAATGAACATCCAACCTCTCCCTTGTGAGGAGAGGGCTATTTCTACAAAGAATCATGCCTCCTTCGGCTGTGGATCGTGCATACAATGGGTAAAGACCCGTCCTTCCTCCACGGTGTTGCACTAGACTAAACTATGCTAATAACTAACTAACAAATAACATAATTGTTGTTCCCCGTTCATTATCGTTTAAAAGCAGTTAAGTTTATAAAACAAGTTAAAAGTGAACTATTTGAAATTAACATAAAGAAAACACACTAAGTAATTTTCAACATCATATAATTATTAGAAATAAATCAACAAAGAATCGTTACCCAAGTACTATGAATAGTACTTGGGATTGAAATAAACAAAGTTGGGTGATTCTCTCTAGCTCGGGCTATGTGTCGAGCACAACTCTTAAACTCAACGAGCTATCTCGGGAACTAAGTTGTATTTGGAGGAGTGAAAAGATGGCTTGCGTGTATGTGTTTTACAATTCACAAGCTTAACCTTTTCACTCCATCTCTTATGCTATTTATACATGTAAGATATTTGACTCTTTCTAAGTGACAACCGACATCATCTGAGAAGACAAAATATCGATGTATTTTGTCTCACATAAAGACTATTCTAGGTAAGAGACAAGACTACTTTCCTAAATTCGGTGATGACACCGAGCACGATGTTTTGCCATTCGTGGAAAGTTGACTTTGGTTGATAAGGACTTCGTCTTATCTCGATTCAATCTTTCCCACTTGTCCCGCTCTTTCTTGATCTTTACATTCTTCGTCTTCTACTTGGTTTGTCTTGATGTAAAAGTTGGATAGGAATCTTAGGGATTCGGTGAGTTATTGTCATCACCCTTGAATCCATCATCTTCTTCTTGACTCGTCTTCACCCTTTAAGTTCCGCCTTCTTGGTGGAGAGACTTCTTTATTGCCTCTTCTCGAGTATCCGAAGACGACTCACCGAGAGACTATGCTCAAAGGACTGTTGTGTTAACGGATTAAATACTTGGGCTATTTTCTATTCAAATCCTAGATTAAGGGTTTGGGTATTTATTGAACCCAGCGGTCTCCCCTATTTGGATATACAATAGCCTAAGTGGTTGATCGATGTAAGTGAGCAAGAGGCTTCTTCAATCTTGAATGTACTAATGAATACAATAAGGAACACCGAGTAAACGAATAAAACATACATCGTTTATTGATCGATTACATAGTTCCTATCACTAGTACAAGAGATAAAACAAAATGATGTCAATCGGATGGATACCCGAGCTTCAAGCTTCACTTTCTTGGTGATGAGTGTTTCCTGTCGGGATGGTCTCGATCTTAGCGTTCGGTCTTGACGAACACGACGTTCTTGCCGGGATTGGATCACGAGGCCACAGAATATAGTCGATCATTGCGGTACTCGGCTGATCAATGTCACTCCATCTTTGAAATGCAGGTTCCGTAGACATCAATGTGGAATAGCCCTCTTCGAGCTCTTCAATCACTAGACAGTTCACAAAATTAACACCTCGAGCGGTTCTGTTGCATTCAAGGCGAGCACTTTGATCTCGGGTTGAAATCAACTCTTTCCTTTTGCCGGTGGAAGCTTTGTGGTTGAGATCCTTGAGGTGCGGTCAAGGCGACCGAATTCTCGGTTGGGTGGTGCTTCCTCGACCTTTCATATCTTTTGCTAAGCATCTTCATCGACTCCTTGACCACCTTATTTTGCTTCTTTCCAATGATCGGACCAAGTTCATCAAGTTCGGTGATCCCAAAGTCCTTTGATTTTAATGGATCATGAACCTCAAAGTATCTATTATCGGTCCTCCGTAAACATTCATAGCCAATGGTTTGGTGTTGGGAATGATTTTGACATCGATGATTTTTCAGAAGCCTTGGTGGTCATTGTCGATTGTATTCTTTAATTACGCTTTGCACGAGAGCTTGATTTTCTTCTCTTTTCTTCATACCGAGCTCTCATTGCGACCATTTGAGCGACTGAGCTTCCATGAACCATGTCTGCTGACCCTTTTGAGCTTGCTTGCATCTATTCCCACATTTTCGACTTCTTGGCAATCACTTTGGTCAATGCCTCCTTAGTCTTCTTTTCATCCTCGACTTGTTTCAATTTCCTTTCTTCTTTAGCAAGGTGTTTGGTTAGGCATTGAGGAGTGAAGAGGTATTTAGTGTCACCGATTTTGTAGGGAATCCTCTCGGGCTCGATGAGTTGTTAGTATGCCTTTGCCCTTGTCCGTCTCGAGGAGGATGATGCAATTATGGGAGGTGGTGTTGTCATGATTGGTGTTAAGACTATCGGTGTTGTTGTTGTTGTTGCTTGAGGTGGAAGTGATGAGATTGGTACCGCAGACTGGTGCCGATGATGATGATGTTTGAGCCGCTTTGAGGCGGTGGTGTTTGCTCCCCTCGGTGTGAAGAGGAGTTTCTTGATGGTATTCTCCCCTCAACTGCTGCCAGTAGCGTCGGTGAGGGCAAGAGTTGGAGTAGGTCTTTGAGGGGGCCGACCGACTTGACCTTTGAAGGCTGATAGATTTCGGTCATCATGGCCTTTATTTTCAAATATCTGCTTGAAGACCGGTGACCTTTGCATCCAAGTTTGCATGAGATAACTCCAAGGCGGTCATTCGTGGACCAAGATTCCAAGCCATAGAAGGCGAGGCCCCGAGTCAAGGTAGCTACACAGTGTTCGGTGAGTCCATGGTGGTCGAAGAGTCCGAATCAAGTTTGAAGACCACGAACATTCGCAGACTTGAGCATCTCTATAAGGTCGGTGAGCTGGATGAATTCTTTGCATATGCCTCGATGGCCTCCGGCACTTTGGCATTGGCTGGGTCTTCTTTGGCGTCCCTGATTTCATCAATCGTACCCCAACTGTCTCGAAGATGCTTGAGTAACTTAACCATGTGTTCATCGGGTTGACAAGATGATGGTACATAAGATCTCGTGTTCATGAACATTTTCATTTGAAGGTGAGCACATCGGATCTAAGGTCGGTAGAATCGCGGCGGCTTGATGTGTTGATCCCAAAACTATTCAATAACCCCGTAAGACGGCCTCCTTGAAGCCCTCTTGATCCACTTAACGGTTGTCTTTCGGTGGTGGATGAACATAGTCAAATCTTTTGAATTCGTCGAGTCGGAAGATGAGGTGAGTCATTGTCTTCGATTAGAAAAGGTGACTCGATGCGTGCACGTGGATCGGGCTAAGGCTCTTGTTCGGTTTGAACCTCGGCGTCCACTTCTTCCCTGGCGATAAGATTTCTTCATCACTTTCGGAAAGTCATCATCGATTCTAGCATTCGGTAACCTCAAGAATGATTAACAAAGGAGTGGGAATGGGTTCCATATCACGGTGGTATTGATCCTCCGAGTCTTTGTCCCCGTGGACCCCTCGGACATCGGTGGGAGTTTCAGCGTCTTCTCGGGAGTCGGGATTGGTTTTGGGTTCCGTATCGTGGGTTGTTTCTTTCCTCCGAGTCTTTGTCCCCAGTGACCCCCAGACTTTGGTGGGTATTTCCAGTGCCTTTAGCGAGTCGGTGAATGTTGTATCCCTATCGGTGGATTGTTTGTTTTCCCCCAGTCTTTGGGATCGATCGGTGTGCCCTCGGACAAAGGCTTGGATTTGCTAATGTCATCCTTGGGCAAAGTGGAAGGCGCTCCCCTACCGGTTTTTTGTTTCCTACGGATCTTGGGGAGTAGTAGGTGTGACCAAGCGGCACCGACCGTGATGTATCGGTGTCCTTCGTTGTCACGGGGTGGTTGTTGCACAGTCGGTGGGTGTCTTTTTGGTCTCGGGCCTTTTGTGCCTCTTGGCGGTGCTCACGAAGCCTCGGGGCCTGAGACTTTGGTTTAGTCTTAGTCCCGATCGAGACTTCCCTTTTTCTTTTAAGAGCGGGGTTTGGAGACATCGATCCTCACAGTTGTTACAACAACCATATGGGCCGTCAATTCAATAGGTATGACAAGGGATGGGTCCTTTTGAAAGTTTGAAGGACTCGGGATGCGGGTAAATTTCAAATTTTCATCACGAGTATAATTGGCACCCGAGAACGATTGTAAAGCACAAGAGACAAACCTAGGATACGAAATATACTTGGCCCTAGTTTTGCTCTGTAGCTTCGTTACAAGATCCTTTAAATGATCTCCCTATGTCGACGTTAAAGTGACCCCATTCATCGAGCGGTATGCCATCATCAATGAATAGAGTTTACATTCGGTGGATGAGTGGTTCCGCCGAGGACACGAATCACAAAAGTGAAAAGGATCCTCCAAGCCACGGGAATGAACTTTTAGTATTTGGGGTCTTGTCTAAAATGTGGGATCCAAAGCGATTTGTTTTAACCCATCCTTCACCGTGGAAGGTTCGGGATGGGCGACATAAACACCTTTGTTGTAATCTAACCTCGTTGAAGTGCACAAAGTTTTGTAATCCAGGTATATTGTTGCCCCCATTAAGATCGAACGATGAGATACCCGAGTGGTCTAAGGTTATTCTCATCGATCAAGGTGTCGGGTCAAAGCTTTAGCAGATTGCCCAAAACTCCACGAGGTAGTTTGGGTACACCAGCGAGGACACTTTACAAAGGCCGTTTTAGTGGGCGGTTGAATAAAAATTTTACAATGTCTTTATAGGTTGGGACATTTTCGGGGTATTCAAAATTACCTATGACATTGTTTGTTTTGAATTCAACGTTTGATAGATCCCCACCAATCGAGAAGCAAGCGGAGAGATTGTGTTCTAGCCATATCTTTTAAAGAAGTTTTTAGGGTTTAAAAAGCGTTTGGCGAGAATGCTTTAAAATGTTTAGATCTCTCTAGTTTGTGATGAAAAACTTTGTAAATGTTTACAAGAAAGGTTTTCCAAAAGAGGTTTTGAAGGTTTGAGAACACACAAATATTTGGATTTGAGAAAAGATTTTGTGAGTTTAATTGCGAAATTGATTTGTGTGTTGTTTGTGTAGAAGAAGAGGGTATTTATAGAGTAATAAGAGGGTGTTTTGTGCACAAATGGAAATATTAAGAGTCGGTTTTGAAAGACTCTTGAATTTCCACATTTAATGCTACCATTCCATTACCCTTGATAAAAATCCCGTTTTCAAGGGAGCGATTGAGGCACACAGTAAAGTGCACTTTGCGAGAGAAAAATATCAATTTGATATTTCTTGTGAGAGGCATTAAATGCCAAGTGGGATGTGATAAGACAAAGAGACATATATTCCTTTATTAAATTGGCATAGTTACCAACCTAGGACATTAAAGTAAGCGATGCTTGGACCATTTAGTTACTCATTCAATGCTCTTTGTCAAGTGTCGGGACCCGAATGAGTCTTACTCATTCGGTGAGAGGTTTATTTTGATTTTCGGGGAGGATGAACCATGTCGAGAACTTCTCGAGATTGGTTTTCAAATACTTGACTTTCAATGTCAAGCATTCCCAATTCGAATTTTAGTCTCTCAAGGTAGGTTCATCGAGGGTTTAGTGAAGATATCGGCCATTGATATTCGGTAGGGATGAAATGAAGTTCTATGTCTCCTTTCATTATGTGATCCCCGATGAAGTGATATCGATATCAATGTGTTTGGTTCTTTGGTGGAGGATGGGGTTGTTGGAGATTGCAATTGCACTAGTGTTATCACGGAAGATGGGCACCATTTTGTAATGGATGTCATAGTTCTTGAGTTGACTTTTCATCCATAATACATTGGCACGACATCCTGCTGTGACTACATATTCGACTTCGGTGAGGACATAACCACCGATTGTTGCTTCTTTGCACTCCAACACAGTTTTCCTCCAAGAAATTGCGGGACCACGAGGTACTTTTTACATCCATGTTGCGACCAACATAATCGAATCGTAGTAACCTCGAGATCAAACCCCGAGCATATTGGATAATATAGTCAAGGTTTGGGGTTCCTTTCGTGCACCGAGTATTCTTTTGGGCTGCGGTGAGGTGGGATTCTTTGGGATTGGACCGATATCTTGCTATTTAAGCAGATCGAGAATTGTATGTACGGTCTAGTAGCGGTTAGATACATCGATGAGCCAAAATCCCTACGAAATGAGTTTGATTGGTGATTTGCCGGTGAGATCGGGTCCAAGGTTGTTAGGTGGAACCATTGGTGTCTTCACCGAGGCATAGTCAAATATCTCATATTTCTTCAAGAGATTTCGGTGTATTTCTCTTGGTGATGGATATACCTTTATCGGTTTGCACGATTTGAAGTCCAAGAAAGTAAGTGAGTTCCCCATCATGCTCATTTCAAACTTCTTTGTCATCGGTTTTCAAGCTGTTTGCAAAGTTTGTAGTTTGTTGAGCCAAGATGATATCATCAACATACACTTGGACTAGTATCACATCTGTTGGGTTCTATAGACAAGCGATTGTGTTGTCTATCTTTCCTCGACAAACTTGTTTTGTATCGGGAAGGTGAGAGAGTTTCATACCATGCCACGGGAGCTTGTTTAAGTCCATAAAGGATTTTTCAAGCTTGCGAGACATAGTCGAGAATTCACTACTCTCAAAGCACGGAGGTTCTTGAACATACACATCTTCCTTGAGATCACCATTTAAGAATGCACTTTTAACATCCATTTGGTAGACCACAAGTTCATGTATGTTGCATATGCAAGGAAGATCTGATGGCTTCCATTCTTGCAACAGAGCAAATGTCTCATCATAGTCAATGCCTTCTTGTTGACCGTATCCTTTGGCTACAAGTCCGGCTTTGTTTTTAATGCAGTGCTGTTTTCATCGGTCTTGTTTCGAAACCCACTTCATTCCTATGACTACTACATCCCGAGGACATTTGATCAAGGTCATGACCTTGTTTTATCAAACTGTTGCAATTCATCTTGTATAGCTTGAACCCGGCTTGGGTGTTTTAGAGCTTCAATGACACTTTTGGGTTCAATGTCGATAGGTAATCAAGATATAGACATTCATTGGTCAAGGCTGAGTTAGACTAGCGACCATGCTTCTAGTGAGCATGCCTCGGTGGGTTCACCAATGATGTTTACAAGCTCAATGTCCCGAGATCTAGTCCACTTACTTTGTGGTGCGGGATCCGAGCTTGAAGATGTCACCGGGAGTTCGGATGTGAATCGGTGCAAGAGCCATAGAATCATTTAGAACAAGCTGTTGAGATGTCATGATCGGGTTGAGGATCATGAGTTCTGTGTTCCCGATCATTTGGATCATTGTTACATATCCCAGTATGGACGATCGATTATCAATGAATTCATTGATGGTTGGTTGGGGTAGGTTGTGGGGTAAGACATAATATGAGATGTCGACATCGACTTGATATGAGGAATTGAGTTCGGTGTTGTACTCATCGGGAGGATATCTTGATGAGTTATCAATTCCTATTTCCTCCATCGAGGTGTTGGTGAACCGATGCTTCGGTACTTTCATCAAAGGTGACATGAAAGGTTTCCTCGACTTGTTGTCTCCTTGTGTTAAAAACCACAAGGCTTTGGAGATCGGTGAGTAGCCTAAAAGTATCCATCATCGCTTTTGCATCAAACTTGCCTAGATGATCCTTGTGGTTGTGAATGAACACGGGACATCCAAACACATGAAAATAGCGATGTCCGAAGTCACCTTTGAAGATCTCATATGGGGTTTTATTATGTCTTTTGACAATGATTGACTGTTTTGAGTGTAGCGGCGGTTTGACCGCTTGATCGTAAATGTTTTGAGAGGGTCGAGCCATTTAACATAGTTCTAGCGACCTCAATGAGAGTTCTGCTTTTCCTTTCAAGAACCCCATTTTGTTCGGGGGTATAAGGAGATGAGAAATTTTGAGAAATTCCTTTTCATCACGAAACTCTCAAGTTCTTGATTTGAACTCAGTGCCATTGTCGATTCGGATTTGTTTGAGTAATGTCATTACGGTTTTCAATCTTCACGATGAATGACATTATTGCATCACCGCTCGACTCTTTTTGAAAGAAATTATACCCAAGTGTATCTTGAGAATTCATCAACAATGACAAGTGTATACTTCTCATCTTTGGATTGATGCGGGATGTGGGTCCAAGCAGATCCATGTGCGAGGAGGTGAAGGCGACTTTGATGGAGAAATTTTGTTTGGTTTTGAATGATGCTCGTGGTGTTTACCCTTTTCACGAGCGAGCATGGTTTGTCTTTGCAAAGACCGGTGATGGTAAGCCAAGGACCTTGTTTTGTTTTGCCAAGTTGTTGAGGTTTTTGAAGTTCGGTGTGAGAGTCTCTTATGCCACGCCCAATTGATAGTTTCAGGTGGCTTTAGCAAAGAGACACGTTCCATCTTGGGAGAGAGTTGACATGTCAAGCACATAAACATCATCTCTCTAGGAGCTATCAACACAACTTCCTTGTTGGCATTAAAATGGTACCTTGTTTATCATTGAATTGTACAATGAATTTTGCATCACATAGTTGGTGACATTGATGAGATTGTATTTGAGACCGTTGACATAGGCTATTCTAGAGAAAACTATTCCATTGCGGCCATTGAACCATAACCTTGATGGGACATGATGAGTTATCACCAAATACTACCTGGGCCCTGGTTCCTTTACATACTTGTGCGATATTCCTTCACACCAGATCATGCTTCTTGAGCATCCACCGTCTAGATGCCAAATAGGCTCCCCGGCATGTCTGCACAAGTAGTAAACCAATTAGTTTTTCTTCGTGACCCACTTACTAGTGGGCTTGGATCTCAAGGTCTCTTTGAAATTTGCAATCGACTCATGGTCGGTGGTTGTGTGCAAGGTGCTACCATGAGTTTTGCACTTAGAGGTCGAGGATGACTCGGTGACTACGGGTTGTTTGGAATTTCTCCTTGCATGAATGATAATCTTGTCATGTTGGGATGTCTCATGAGTGGATTACGCATATATCACAACATGTATTCATGAGACAATCATCGATGATGATCATTGAACCCACGATGAGGACAGAGAGGAAAAGGTTTTGCTCTATTCTTTGGGGCGATTTTGGAGGATGAAGCATCTTGATGACCAACTTTGGTATAGTTTGCTTGACCGACATCTTGTAGATGATCGCGAGCCTGTGATCATCCTTTTGCGATCATGCAAAAAGGATTCTATAGCGATTGTCGATGGTATGGGTGGTGTAATGACACACCACACTTTTGTTTGTTTTGGAGGTTGACTTAGACTTTGAGGAACCGGAGGAAGTCGACTTTGTCTCCTTGATTGGTTGGGGACCTTTTCAATGGATTCCATTTTTCAAGAAGCTTCCTCACAAGTTCGATCCGATTGTTGGATTTGGTCACTTAGGTGGGGACAGAGGATGATGAAGTCTCGGCGGGAGTAGACTCTTGTTGGATTAATTTTGCTTGTTTACGTAGGATGGTTCTACCACGTCGGACCTTTCTTTTGGTGAATAAGGATTGAATTGTAGTGGAGTAAGCTCGAGCTTGGGCGGCACCACGAAGAGGTTTCGGTGGAAGCGGTGCTTGAGATTACGCCAGACTCGAGAGATGTGTTCAAGACAACTGGGCACATCGTGGAGTCCAAGCATGCTCTTTAGAGCTTGACTTTCGAGCTCTAGAATCCTTCCAATCGAAGTTTGGAAGCTTACTCTCGGGATTAACTCGCTCAATCCATTCTTTGGAATTTGAATCACCAACATACTTGTAATCATGCCACCAAACACAAATGGCTTAGAGACGGGTCTTTGTTGAGAGAGTCGGGAGATGATCTTCACCTATGACTCTCTTCTTGCTCTCGGGGGGCTCCAAGCATCAAAGACCACAGGATTCTTAGCAATTCAACTATTGAGAATATCATTTGCCTTTTAAGTTCATCTTGAAGATTCGATTTCTTTTAACTAGTTCGGTGTTTTGAATTTGCAAAGTGTGACCTCAAGCTTAGCTTGTTTTAAAATAAGCAATTCATCCCTACACTTATTCAATTCAAAACTTAACTTGTTGTACTTAGAAAAAGATTAGGTCTTTGCTCTTCTACAAACTTAAGGTCAACATTTAGATAATTCATATAAGGCCCAATCGAGTCATCATCCATAGAAAGTAAAGTGTTTACCTTCTTCGTTGTGATGTTGACCCATTCCCTGCTCCTAGCATGATTCTTCCCAACGACTAGCTTGTCTTCTTCCGAGAGAGCCATTAGAGCATCGACATGTACCATTTCATCATCCGATGAGATTGGCTCTTCATCCGATCAAAGGTTTCAAACAACAAGGCCTTTGTTCTTACCTGCATGATTGAACATTTTTGTTGTTTCGAGGATGGCCTCAAGCAATGCAAGCTTAGCTTTTGCTTTCTTATACTTAGCTTCATAATCAATGGTTTTGTTAAGATCATATTTGTTTTGAACATTTTGATGAGGTGATAGATTTTGGTTGAAATTTGCTAAAGCCTCAAGACCGATTAGATCTTGATGGTTTGTAAGAGGGTTCGAAGTTGTTTTGAAAAGCAGTCTTTTGCAAAATGGCCTCTTTTATGACACTTGTAGCATTCAAGTGTCTTCGCTGTTTTAGTAGTTGAGAAACCTTTGTTTCTTTTAATAAACCTTCGAGAGTTAGCGAGAGTGCCCTTCTCGAAATTCAAGATTCGGTCACTTAGGTACTCCTCACTTGATCTCTCATCGTGCTCATCATCCGAGTTTTCTTGGAAATCTTGAACTACATTGTTAGAAAAGAAATCGGTTGATATTGGTGATGAGGTAGTGGTCGGGACTTCTTGACTTCCCGAGACTTCTTTAAGTCGGGTATCGTCTGCTGATGAGGTTTTCCTCATAGACAAATTTCCATAAATTCGTGAAGCTCAAGATTTTGGATGTGATTGGCATTCACGAGTCCGAGAGAAATTCAACCACTTCTCGGGAGATCATTTACAAAACCAACATTGATTTCATGCTTAGACAACTTAACACCATCATTTGAAAGTTCATTTAAAAGAGTTTTGTATCGGTGTAAGTTCGAGAGAGAGTTTCGAGTCCTTAGCCACGAAGGTGTTATACTCAAGTTTGTGTCCATTATCTGTTTTCCTTGGTATCGATGGTCCTTCATGACTATGAACTAGGTCATCCTGTGTTTGCTTAGCAAGATACTACGACTAATAACGAGACTCCATAATATCGTCGGGAAGACAAGATATTATGATACTTTTGAGTCTTTGGTCTGGTTGACCACTCTCCTTTCATCCTGGTCCACCGAGCCTCGGGTTTGGGCAACCCTCGCAGATCTTTGGGACAATTGGACCTTCATTTATGCACTTGACATAATAAGATTCCATCCGATCAAATAGCAAAGCATTCGCTTTTCCATTTGTTGAATTTGCCAACTTCAAGTCTAGGGCAATTTGAATAAGCTCCACCCTTTTATCGACTAGTTGGGGTACATCAATTTCGACCATTTAGGATCCTAATTTAAAAACTTTTAGGCGGCCTAAAATGAGTTTTATAATTAGCCTTGCTCGATACCACTTGTTGTTCCCCGTTCACTATCGTTTAAAAGCAGTTAAGTTTATAAAACAAGTTAAAAGTGAACTATGTTGAAATTAACATAAATAAAACACACTAAGTAATTTTCAACATCACATTCTTATTAGAAATAAATCAACAAAGAATCGTTACCCAAGTACTTGGAATAGTACTTGGGATTGAAATAACAAAGTTGGGTGATTCCTCTAAGCTCGGGGCTATGTCTAAGCACAACTCTTAGAGCTCACCGAGCTATCTCAGAACTAAGTTGTATTTGGAGGAGTGAAAAGATGGCTTGCGTGTATGTGTTTTACAATTCACAAGCTTAACCTTTTCACTCCATCTCTTATGCTATTTATACATGTAAGATATTTGACTCTTTCTAAGTGACAACCGACATCATACGAGAAGACAAAATATCGATGTATTTTGTCTCACATAAAGACTATTCTAGGTAAGAGACAAGACTACTTTCCTAAATTCGGTGATGACACTGAGCACGATGTTTGCCATTCAGGGAAAGTTGACTTTGGTTGATAAGGACTTCGTCTTATCTCGATTCAACCTTTCCCGCCTTGTCCGCTCTTTCTTGATCTTTACATTCTTGATCTTCTACTTGGTTTGTCTTGATGTAAGAAGTTGGATAGGAATCTTAGGGATTCGGTGAGTTATTGTCATCACCTCCTGAATCCATCATCTTCTTGACTCCGCCTTCACCCTTTAAGTTCCGCCTGCGGTGGAGAGACTTCTTTATTGCCTCTTCCGAGTATCACGAAGGCGACTCACTAAGAGACTATGCTCTCGATGACTGTTTGTGTTAACGGATTAAATACTTGGGCTATTTTCTATTCAAATCCTAGATTAAGGGTTTGGGTATTCTTGAACCCAACAATAATAAACGATATGTCTACGAGCTAACTTAAGCTAGAATATATTTAGGGTGTCCGATGCTTCACTATAGAATTTCCAATTCCTAACAATCCCTAATTTCTTAAGTTCATCCAAACGGTAGGTGATCGGTTGGTCAAATCGCATGGCGAAGAAGGGTCATCAGTTGGTCAATTCTTACCCTTCCCGCTCGGTCTACCTACTTAGGGTCGGTTGGTCATATCTTATAAGTAACTAGCCACTCACCGCCATTCAAAACTACCCAAACAAGGGTAGCTACCAACAAACTATGCATGCATACACTAGAAAGAATTATACGGAAGCAATGTAAACATAAATAAAATAATTAAGGAATCATAACTATGCTAGCACCAGAGGTGTTTAGCCGCTCATATTAACTAAAACAATCGATTCAATGTTTAACATATCGAAATACATGAATTGAAAGTAAAGAAATGATAAATTGCTAATGCTTATCGTAGGGGAGTGATTTCTCCTTGGAGATGACTCGTATGCTCCTCAAGATCTGCCTTCAACCTTCTACCACGTTCTTTGATTTGGTGTGTGAAGTGAATGAATAGAAATGCGGAATTTGGGGGTATTTATAGGCGGATCAGTTCTGGCGTAACTTAAGTTGAGATTCTACGCCGTAACATCAATTTTTCGTATTTTTCTACGAAAAAGTCAAGTTCTTTGCGTAACATCGGGAATGAGTTACGTTGTATCTTTAATAAATCATGGTTCGCCGTAATTGTGGAATGAGTTACGGGCGTAGCTTCAGTGGCGTGAACATCATTTGACCTAGTTAGTTCGACGTAATCCTAGGAGGAGTTCTGAAGTAATCTTGATTTAGTTGGTTTTGTGAGCCATGTTTACATTGCGGCGTAGTGTGAGAGGAGAGTTACGCCGTAACATCTTCAAAATGAGCATACTACCATATATCTTCAATAAACTCTCCAAATCCGCGTCTCATTAGCTCTAATGCTCGTAATTTACCTGAAAGTTTAATATAGAGGAAAACAAGCGTAAATCCATAAAAATGATATAAAATACGAGCATTATTGGGGGAAATTGACACTTAATATTCAGGACTATTTGACGTTATCATCCGCTCTCAAGATGAAAGACTTGGTACTTTATTTGTTGAAAGAGATGCTAAGGCCTTCAACGAGTTCATCGCTAGAAGGGGTCTTCATGATCTCCCCTTGGGGGGGCGTCGTTTCACTCGCTTTAATAGAGAAGGTACTAAGTTGAGTAAATTAGACCGTTTCCTTGTTTCTAATCAGTTTTTCAACATATGGAGAGATGCTAAGGCTAAAGCATTGGTACGTGCGGTATCTGATCACTGCCCTATTGTGTTGTTCGATGTCTCGGTTGACTTCGGCCCTAAAAGTTTTAAGCTTTTTAATCATTGGATGGAGAATGGAACTTTTAGCAAAGCTGTTGAGAACTCTTGGAAGTGTGTTGATTTTACAAGTTCGGATGATATTGTTCTAAAGAATAAAATTAAGAAGCTCAAAGCAGATATTAAAACTTGGTGGCATGGCATTTCTTCTAAAAAGGAAAGTAAGAAAAAAGAGATTTTATCCAGGCTTGCTGATTAGGATGTAAAAGCAGAATTGGGTTCCCGCACCTCTCTCGATCGTTTAAAACGTGATGAAGACCTCATGAACTTGCAATTTATAGAACAAAAAGATAGAGATTCGATTAAACAAAAAAGTAGAATAAAGTGGGCGATTGAGGGTGATGAAAGCAGTAAATACTTCCACTCTCTAGTCATAAAGAAAACCAAAGCGACAAAATATTAACGGGCTAAATATTAACGGTTGTTGGGTGAAGGACCCCACCTCTATCTTCTCTGCAGCCTATGATCACTTTGCAACCAGGTTTCGTGAAAACAAACCTTCTAGACCAAACTTTCACAGTCTTCTTTTCAAACGGTTAGACCAAGAAGATGTTGCATTACTAGAATCTCCGTTTTCTATGATGAGGTCAAAGATGCAGTATGGGACTGCTCTGGCGCAAAGTCCCCTGGTCCAGACGGTCTAAATTTTAAAGTCGTAAAAATATCGATTTTATCAAGTTTGAGTTTTTTAACTTTGTTAAACACTTTGAATCTCACGGCAGGCTTGCAAGGGGATGTAATGCTTCCTTTATTGTTCTTATTCCAAATGTATCGGATCCTCTTGATTTAAGTGACTTTCACCTATCGAGTTAATTGGTTGCATGTACAAAGTGCTTTCAAAGTTGCTTGCCTCTCGTTTAAGTCACGTTATTCACAAGCTCATTAGTCCGAATCAATCGGCATTTTTGAAAGGAGGCAAATCTTAGATGGAAGCACAGTTGCTAACGAAATTGTCAACTTCGCTAAAAGGAAGGAATTAATCTTCTTCTTTTCAAAGTCGATTTTGAAAAAGCATTTGATAGTGTAAAGCTGGAACTTCCTTATGGATATTATGGCCCGGATGAATTTTGGACCAAAATGGTGTAGTTGGATATTCTCTTGACTCTCTTGACACGTATCGTTGCTAATTAATGGCTCCCCTCGAAAGAGTTTAAAATGGGCGTGGCTTGAGACAAGGAGACCCTATTTCTCCTTTTCTTTTTCTTAAAGTAGCGAAGCATTACGAGTTATGACAATGGGCGTGTACCAAAGGCATCTTCAAAGGGCTTTTCTTGATGATGTTGATGGGCGAACATCTCCTCCTACAATCTGTTGACGATGTACAATATTGCAAAGAGCAATTAACGCTCTTATGGCTCCCTTCCATTCATTTATCTCGGGTTACTGTTGGTAAAATTATGAACATAATTGATGCATGGGATGGTGTAGTGGGTAAGTCGTCTAATAGGCTCATGACATGGAAAATCAACACCCTATCTATTGGTGGGAGGTTAACTCTTGTCAAATCAGTGTTAGGGAGTCTTGCCCTCTACTATCTTTCAATATTTAGAGCCCCTGTTTAAGTTATTTCGCATATTGAAGCTTTAAGAAGAAGCTTCTTTTGGGGTTTCAAAGGGAATGAGAAAAAGATAGTTTGGGTTCGTTGGCAAAAGATATTGGCAGACAAGAAAGATGGCGACTTAGGTGTAGGGAGTATTAAAGCAAAAAATATGAGTCTTCTTGGTAAATGGAGATAGCGTTATCTTAATGAGACAAGTGCGTTATGGAGGAAGGTAATCAACAAAATATATGGCTCGGCTACTGCTTTTGAGGCAATTAGTGGTTACAGGAAGAAAGGCGGTGTTTGGGGAATATTATTGGTTGTTGCTCGGAATTGAATCAAATGGGAATTTCATAGCAATCTTATGGTTAAGAAAGTTTCAAGTGGTAACCAAACTAGCTTCTAGAGTGATGCTTGGATTAAAGATCTCGGTCCTTTAAAGTTTAGTTTTCATGGCTATTTGCTTTTGAAACGAATTCAAATTGTTTAGTGGGTGAGAGATGGGTTTTATTTAATGGCTTTGGCAAGGAATGTCGGCTTAGAGAAGACGACCTAGTGGTCGCGTTGGATGAACTTTCTTCACTATCATGTCTTATCAACGGTCGGTTCTCGACGTTTCACGTGAAGATAATTGGTCTGGTCCTTAGATGAATCAGCTCCTTCTGCGTGAGATCGCTATGCAAGACTATACAATCAAAATTCTTGCAACCGAGACCGAATCTCCGTCTTTTAAGTGGAACTCATGGGTCCCCGAAGGTTAATATTTGCGCTTGGAGGTTAATATAAATCGTCTCCGACAAATTCCAACTTGATGCAAAGGCGTGCATCTTCCTTCTTCTATATGTGCTTTTTGTTGTTCAGATGAGGAGACTAGGGATCACTGTTTTTTCTTATGTCCTATTATCAAGATCATTTGGTTTCAAATTTGGATTTGGTGGAATTATCCCTCCTCTTTTAACCCTTCTCTCTCGGACATTATTTCTGGAAATATTAGCTTCCTTAAAGACAAATGGGTGAAGAAACTATTTCATGCTGTGTGCCTTTCTTCTATTTGGCATATTTGGAATTGGAGGAACAAAATTTGTCATGCGACCTTAGAAGATGAGAGAATTGCTTTCCGTAATGAAGACATTTTCCCTGTGATCCAAAGGACGTCTCTCTTGTGGGCATCAAATAGAACTTCCTGTAATCGATTCTCATGGAAGCATTGGATTCATAACCCTGGTGATTTGAACACCTAGTAGCTCTTTTGGAGTTTGTTTTTCCTTCTTTCTTCTTTTCCTTTGCTCCTTCTCAGAGCTTTTTAGTTGTTTCATTTTCTTTTTCCAAAAAAAAAAAAAACAAATAGCACCAAGTAGGTGATATGATTTGGCTTACCAATGGCACAAAATGAATCTTTAGCATGTTAAATGCTCCCTATCTGTGTGCTATAAGATAAAACATGTATGCTCATAAGTCGAAAACATAAGCCAAAAATAAGCCGAAAACATAAGCTTGTGAGGCTTGTGGACTTTGAGAATCTTTGTTACTTTCGTGAATGCACCTTGCTTGTGAGGCTTGTGGGACTTTGTCCTTGTGCATGGGAAGGAAATATTGGGGTGCAAGATTAGATTGTTTCTGTGGGATTGTGACTTTGCGGTTGTGACTTAAAAATTTTCGAGGCGATGATGATAAAACCGAATGGACGGTAAAGTGAGATCAAATCTCACTTTGCAACCTTCGGGTTTGAGCCTAAAAATTTTCCGAGGCGATGATGATTTTTGAGCCTAAAAATTTTCCGAGGCGATGATGAAAACCGAATGGACGGCAAAGTGAGATAAAATCTCACTTTTGCAACCTTCTCCGACTACGTTTTTTTTAAGCTTTAAAACCGATTCTTGTTAAACAACCTGGAACTTGTAAAAAAAACTTATATAAGTAAAACCGATTCTTGTAAACAATCTGGAACTTAAAAATTTGTAAAGAAAAAAGTGTATATGTAAAAAGAAAACGGAACTTGTAAAAAAATATATATATATAACTTGCAAAAAATCAAAGGGTGAAAGTGACAAAGCACGAAACCAATGTCCCAATAATTTGGGAGAGAGAGACGCAGAGCACCCCTAATGTTTTTCTAGGGGGTGCAACATTAGTAGGACCCTAATAGTTACTCTAATAACTTTTTTTAAAAACTAAACTCTAATAACTAGAAACCAACATTTACAAAAACCCAGAATACAAGAGTACAAGACCAAGAAGAAGGAAATAGTAAGGCATGACGGAGTGGGAGTCGGCTTCCCAATCGAGTAGAATCGGGTAGTGGGCTACACCATTCCCACTACCTCGGGTACCATAAATCGGGTATGAAATCAAGCTCCGAAGCCGCTTGATTTCTTCTATATTTGTTTTTGTCTTTTGTGAATATTAGTGTTAGGGTAGTATCGGGTACCACTCCGTCCACTTAGGGTAGTGTTAGGGTAGTATTGGGGTATATTTGAGTTGGAAGGTTTTTATTGGATAGAGGTGACGTGACCCTCGCAGACAGCAAGTCAAACTTCCACTCCTCCCTCCCTAATAGAGTCAAACAAAAGGGCCTAATAGTCAAAAGTGAGACCTAAGTTGTCTTGAAATTTGTCAAACTGTCAAATGGATTCTCAAAGATTTTCATCATCCAAAAGACCAATACCACGCGCAAACAATCAATAAAAAAAGGGAACTTATGATATACAGTAGATTCTTTTTCTATGTATAAAGGTTTCTGTTACATGTGCATAAAGTACATTGTTGTTTTCGGGAGAAAAGAAAGAGTTTCGACCCATATCTGTTTTTGAAGTTGGCCCATTTGAAACGAACCTGTCTAAGCCCGTTGCTTAAACCCGTTCAAAATGTGCAATACAATGGTGAAGGCTTTTAGATCATCTATTCATCTGTTTGAGCTTTGAGGTTTCAAAGATTCATATATCCTCTCAAGTTAGAATGAATATGATCGAACATTTTATCTCACATACAAAACTGAGGGTTCTCTGGAACCGGTCCTTTTTTATTTTGAAGAAAGCATGACCGGTCGTGTTCATCTAAATTGGAGAACCTCAATCATTCAAAATGTTCATTGGATACTAGGAAGTCCTTTTGTGAAGTAGGTCGTGAGTTTAATCTCAACTCTCCGATTTGTAAGGTAGAGTGACATCCGGTCCAAAAGCCTCGTGATTTTGAAAAAAAAAAAAAAAAAAAAAACATTTCTTACAAATCTTTTTATTCTAAAGGCATTTTTTATATAAAAAATTGAGTTGCTCAAAACATTTTTATTTTGTCTTTCTTGTATCAAACATATTCCTTAGTCAATTGATGTCATTCACTGATTTGTCAGTTGTCCTTGGATTATGGCTATCTTTGTGATCAACTGATCACTATATATCTTGCTTATTTAACCAATTAGCCCTTTGACCCTTACGATCTCATATCTTGTTGTGTACCTTAATTCTCACATGTTATTGACCAACCTGCATGATCATATCCGAATAATTATACCATATCATGTGGACATATGGTACATTGTTTGTCACAGCATGCTCAATATTTTAATCAGTACTTTAATGAGTTACATTACATGCTTTGAACCAATAGATGTGTACTAAATTTCATTTTTCGTGTGTTGTTTTGATAGTAGGAGATTTTATTATTCGTCACTTATTTCGTGATTGGTCTTCAATCAATAACTCGTATTTGATGGAAATTGGATGTCGTTTTAAGCCAAAAACATAGCTGCAGCGAATTGCATCGATGTGTTGATTTGTCAAATACCTCAACAAAATCTAATAAGTCTAGTGACGAATCATATCATATGTATATCATTTTAACCCCATAAGCTAATGTCTTTGGGTTCAAATCTACCAAATTACAACAACCCAAACCAAATGTATATTCTATACTTGGTTTGTATATAACTAGTAACATTTTGTATACACTATCAACAACTTCATACCTAAAAATATCAATTACTTCCTATGCATGTGTATGCATACAATATAAAATCTGTATACATCACTTTTGAATAACCAAATCAATCATGGATATCATTTGAAGTAGATTGACCACTTTGACCTTGACCACTCTGCCATGATCCTCTTGGAATCGCATGGTGATTATTAGGCTCAATTTCTTGATCATTTTCCATAGTGTTCACCTTTGCATCATCACCATGATCACTATCATCAACTATCACCATCATGCTTCTTTTCTTCATAGCAAATCCCCTATGATCTTGTAATAGAATCAACATTATCAATATCATTACCTGCATCTTCATTCTCATCAACTTCATCACACCACTATATCTTTCTACAACTTCTTATTTGTTAATTTTCATTAGCTTAATTTGCTACTTAAATTTATACATGCATCTAGTGAGACATATATGTAGAAAGATATTAGGAAAAAGTGGAAGGTGATATAAAGTTAGAAAAATCTAGACATTTTTTTGGGCTTTCCACTAAAATGGGGTGTGTTGGCTAATGTAGGCCAAAACCATAAGAACTAAAGTTTCTAGTGGCAAATATATTTTGCAATAATGGTTTATACTTTATGTATTGGATGTTTAGTAGTGTTGTGATTTTGTAAATTTAGCTTTGGACAGAGTGGGACACGTGGTGAGTAATGCTTGGTGTTTAAGATATATGTAACTTGTCTCATTGATGTTCTGCCACGTGTTGACTAAGAATCCATTTTAATATCAAACGTGATCGTTTCTAACATTAATCATTGTTCGAAAACAATGTGCTAAATCTTCAAACTAAAATGCTCTGAATCTTCCTACTAACTTTTTTTATTTATTAAAACAATGGGCTAAAACTAAAATCCCACTAAAAGTGTAGTTATGATCTTGCGTTCGAAGATATTTTTGTAGATACAAAATTGACATGTGATGATGTCTAGACTTAAAAGGTTTAAAGATCGGTATCTCTAACGAGTAAGGAATGTTTAGAGATATTTTAAGTCTCAAAATTTCAAAACCAAAACACCAAATTCCACGTTAACAAATGTTTCAAATTTTCCAACACCGGATCCTAGTTTCGGTTTGACCGGTCACCCAATAATTTTCAACCCGCAAGTTTCGCATACCAATCACAACCACCACAACAACTTTTTTTTCAAAATAATCCGTTCCAACCTCTGTATAACCAACCGACGTACCAACAACAACAACAATCTCAAATGTATCATCCGCAAATGTTACACGATTCACCACCATCGTTTAACCAACCGATGGACCAAACTCAAACTTCCGGTTAACCGTTTTAATCTTGATGAAGATATGGATTCATTTTTTGGTTGTCAAGATTATTCTACGGCTCAAAGTTCGGGTGGTACATCCGTGGCCGTTGAAGACGACTCTCCCGTCGAAAGGTACCGCCAGTAAAAAGAAGTCGTCAAAATCCAAGGCGTCGGCAAAGATGAGTAGAATTCCATGGACCTAACGAAAGAGTTAGCTATGTGTAAAGCTTGGATAAACACGTCGACAAATAACATCAAATGGGAACTGAAAAGACTAGGGGTTTTAGACGCAAGTAGTTGATTACTGCGAAGGAAATGAGGAATAGAGAAGAGGATACGACGCCTCAACACCAAATGGCAAAATAGAGTTTGTCCTAGAATTGGTCAATTTTGCGCGATTCACGATAATATAAAACGAATGAACGAGACTTGTGCAAATGGCCAACCGGTGTTCAATAAAGCGTGTGTCAAATATCAAGCAACGTACAATCACTCCTTCGCACGGATTAAGCCGTGAAAACTTTTAATGGCAACATAAAATTGGCAAGAGATTGAGATGCCAAAATTTTACGACTCTAAAAAATCAAAGACATCGGAAACCATCTCACACGCCACATCGGACTCGGTACATGGTGGTTTTAATCTCAACGACGGAGATGATTACGAGGATGAAGAGGTTTGTAAAGTTCGACCAACAGGCGAAACAAAGCTAAGAAGAAAGCGTCATCCTTACCGTTTCTTGAATCTTCATTGCTCCTCTTGTTTGATAAATGGAAGAACACCGCATCGGTTTCTTTTCCAAAATGAAGAAAGCCGAGAATCTTATTTAGAGATGAAACAACGACATTTGAAATTGGAAGAACTAGCGTGTAAGCAACAAATGAAATTGGAACAACAAAAGATTCCACAAAATAAGAAGAACTTGAGTGCAATCTTAAATGTTTCAATTTCAGCAAGAAAAGAAAAGGGACAAAGATCTCATGTTGTATCAGTCTTCCGATGACCATTTGGCTAGACTACAATTAGAGATGAAGTTCGAGATGAAGTGAAAAATAAAAGATACATGTAACAAGCAGAGTTGAATAGTTGGAAAACCTCCTCTCCTTTGGAGACAAAAGTGATGGTTTGATCATCACTCCTTGCAAAAAGGTCGGAGGTCCTCTAGAAGTAGCTTCTTTATCTTCGGGTAGAGGTAAGGTTGTCTACATCTAACTTTCTCCGTACCTCGTGGAAGATGGGATTGGGTACCGTTGAGTAGTTTTTTATTGTAAGTTTTTTTTACTTATTAATGTAACATTTTTAATTATGAATAAAAATTTAACTTTAGTGCTAGTTGTTTGATAGAAGATACTTTGGGATACTAAGATCTTTTGTGATTTGAAATCACCATATCTTGGTTTGTTGTCACTTTTGGATACTAGTAGTACTGGCCAGATACGTGTTGGTGCATAATCGAACTTGTTAATGTTGTTCATGGTAAATGCTTAGAGGTCTAGACTATCAAACAACTAGCAAATATGTTCATGAAAAATGCTTAGAAATTTCCCATTTATTGAAACATTCACAAGTAATGATCAAGATACATGTGTAAGATCACAATATAGTTTTATTGATTGAATGCATTACATATGAGATATTATGTATTTATAATAAATACATACCTTTGATAATAAGCAACCAAACCCTAAACTTAATGGATCCAAACCACTATTGGGTTTGGGCCAACTAACCTATCTAACACTCCACCGCAATTTGAAGGAGACTTTCAACCGACAAACTGGATCATATGTTGAAAGTCGCTTCTTCTTTTCTTCTATCATCTTCTTTGTTGACGGTTGAGCGAAAGCATAATTATATTTGGCGGTATAGTTGTTTATTGCTTGCGGCTTCCTCCTGCGTGACTTTTTACGTCATGGCTTGCTTTGCCTTTAGGTAGGAGCGACAATTTTGTGACCAACTATGTAAAACGACAATGATCTTCGACTACGAAAACAAGTGGATGAAGAAGAAAACAATATGGTTGGTTGAAGGCAACTCAACATATATATTATGTGTGTTTTGACGGTTAGGGTTTAAAGTTTAGGAAAAAGCTATAAATTCATAAATTACTTTACAAAAAAATTCATTATTTATCTACTTCACTTATTTTCATAATACATAACCGTTTTCATTTTATTCGGTTATTTTATTCGTTTTATCCGTTTTAGAATCGTCCATTTTATCCGTTTTCATTTTAATGTCCGGATAAAAACATATAAAAAGGATAAAACCCGTTTTATTATCCACGTCAAAGCGGTTTTATCCGTTTTATCTGTTCTTATCCGGAGATATTAAAATGAAAGCGGATAAAATGGACGATTACTAAAACGGATAGAAAATAACCGAATAAAATGAAAATCATGTATTATGACAATAAGTGAAGTAGATAAAAGCATAATGGGTTTTTTGAAAAGACGTTATGAATTTATAGCTTTTTTCCTAAGTTTATACATTGAATATGAAAACAAAATCTAATAAAAATAAAAACAAAGCGAAAATAACTAAGATCCTCCGAATCATCAAGTAGTAGCCGATGACCGGAGGATAGCAAATTCATGTAGGTGGATCTTACCTTAAGCTCGAATACTATGTAAGATCACAATATAGTTTGAGTAAAATACACCGTTCGTCCCTAATCTTGTACCTGCGCATCACGTTGAACCAAAAGTTGCCTTTTTCATCGCTGAAGTCCAAAACATGGAGTTTATATGCTAAACTCGTCCCTTGACCATTAACGCCGAGGTCAATGTTCCGTTATAGTCCATAAAATCCCGTTATCCTTTTACTGTTGAGGGTAGAATCGTCTTATTACCTTGATGTACTATAGCAGATGTCTTGTCCAATTTCCCGCCATAATGTATAATATAACTAAGTTGTGTACTCATTGCTCATCCCCAAACTTGTTTCGGAAGCCTACCCAAAAACCCTAATGCAATGTCAATCATCAAATCAAATAATCTAAGTAAGAAAATAACAAACACCAACCTTGGATTTACTCTATGGCGAATTAGAGAACATCCTTTCTTTGATGACCATGAAATTGAGGAAAAGTTGCAATCGGGAGATATGGTAAGTGTTTTTGGTTATAGTCTTTACAATTATATGTTAGTACGATTGTTTAAGTTATTCCCTTTTAGGTAACTTTATCGTAACATTGTTTTGTACATTTTTATACTGACGGATGAACCGGGATCCTTTAGCATGAGGTTCCATTATGAAGGTACATTCAAATACTCTCCGGTAGAATATATCAAGGAGGCAAGGAATGCCTTGTTGATTATGTGGAAATAAAAGAGGTATCCGTTGATGAAATGGATGCTCTCATGACCCAAATCGGTTATGAGAATGGACAAACCAATTATTTCTACTTTCTTAAGCACGGTTGTACATTGGATGACGGATTGTTTAGTTTGCGTGAAAGCGCTAATGTTGAGTTGTTGAAAGACGTTGTCAAAGACAATAAGTTGATAGATGTGTATGTGGAAATAGGTAAGACAAGATTAGAGTCATCGAAATGTCCCACAATCTATTAAGAATGTCTTTTGGGAGATGGATGAAAATAGCGAGAAAAGTTGCTAGTCTTGCTATTCAATCTTGTTGTGAGCGATTGGTGTTAGATGATCTTGATAATGAGCTTACACTAGATCCTTTTATGCAACTTACACAAGTACCTATGGACCTTAATTATATTGGTGAATCTAGCAATTTGCCAAACATTGAGCTGTATTTTCCACCCTAGACACATCATTTGCTAGCCAACTTGTTCATAACGATGGCGTGCTTTAGTACTTATTGATGAGGACAATGCTATTAAGGGCACGATAATTTTGAGGTTAATATGTTCCGAGTGACTCGGGAAGCACTTAGAGAAAGTAGGAAGAGCACTAGTTGATGTCAATAACATGTTTGAGGAGCGATGTTGATGTAAATCTATTTCAATTGACTCGGGATAAGCATTTAGTAGAAAGCGCATCTGTTTATGCCAATAACATGGAAGAGGATCATGTTGTTGATGTTACTCTGTTATAAGTGAGTGACACTAGTGACTTAGGCTATGCAGTTGATGATTCAATTCAAGCAAATGAAGAGAATACTTGTCAGGAGAATGATGCACAACTTGCTTTGGTCCAAGTAGGTCGAGTAATGAGTTAGGTAAAGCGGGAACAACCGATAATATAAGTGATGACATGCATTTGGAAAATGATTTACTGTGATGGTTGATGATGTCTTTTACGGTGAGTATGTTTCTTACAAACAGACGAGACTTTGCAAATGGAGTCTATACCACATTCTTCTATTGTGGTCGGGACTTTCCTCTGCAATGGATGTCAAAAATAAGGTAAAGAGCATTCAATAGAAACTAGGAGGAGTTGTTTTTGTGAAGAATGACAAAACAAGAATAAGGGTCGGATGTAAGGGTTGTGTTCCACTTTCGGGCCCAAGTGAAGGTCTGGATGGATATAGGCCCATCTAGAAGTCCATTAAGCGGAAGGGTATAAATGCATTGCTTTCGGCAAAAGGACCCTTTGAAATACTCGCCCATGGCTATTGTTTGTCGGCGGGAATGGTGAGACATGTACATGGTCGGTCGGAACATATAATGAGCAACACACTTGTTTGCAATCAAAGGCACTCGAGCTTTTGACCTTAACTATATCTCAAAGCAAATTACGGCACAAATTGAAACCAATCCTTTGGTTCTGTCAAGTCATGCATAATCAACTTACCAACCAATATGAGCTTGAAGTGTCCTGAGAAGGTTTTAAGGGCCAAAACTTAGCATTAATGACCATCGGGGTCAATTCAAGCTACAATTTACCATGTTGAGAGATTATGTTCAAGAGTTGCGAAGAGAAACCCTAATACAAAAGTCTTGATGAATGTGGAGCGACTGCAGATGAGGCTCTTCAACGAGAGAATTCAAGAGAGTGTATGTTTGTTTAGGTGTCTTGAAGGAAGGATTTAAAGCGTGTGGGAGATCGTTGTTGGGGTGGATGCTTTTCAATTCATGGTCCTTTGAATGGTCAATGATGACAAGTTGTGGAATTGATAGCAACAATGGTATATACCCTTTAGCTTATGCTTTTCTTGAATCGAAAACATAGGATCATGGACTTGGTTTCTTCATTGTTTATCCGATGATATAGCACTTGAGCCAATCTCAAGCATCACTTTTATTCTTGACATGCAAAAGGTACTCCTTAATCTGTTCATGAATTTAAGTCTCTCTGTTTTGAAAGCAGACGATAAACATATTTGATTTTGTGCGGGATATAAGTGGAGCTTTAAGAGATGTTTTCGGATGAGAACAGATTTTGTATTAGAAGCATTCATGAGAAAATGAAACTTCAATGGAAAGGTAGGGCCTACAAAGAGCATATGTGGAAATGTGCAACAACCTCAATTGTTATGCAGTTCGAAAGCTATGGTTGATTTCAAGAAATTTAATCAACCAACCCATGATTGGTTAAGTAAGATACCACCGATCCATTGGTCAAGGTCACATTTTCATGTAAGTCATCTATCTGTTTGATTAATTTGTATTTGTTAATGCGGTATAAACAATTATAATTAATACATGTTTATTCTTGTTTATCTTTAGGAGAGCTAATTACGATGTGTTACTTAATAACATGTGTCAAGTGTTTCATGACAAAATAATTGAGGTTTAAACAAACCAATTATTACTGACCTTAGAATACATCAGGAATCTTGTATGAAGAGGATAATGCATGTTCTTATGGTGATTGAGAAGAGTGATGGGCCACTAACACCAAGCTGCACAACACATGCTAGAGGGTATTAAGAAAGAATTTGTTAAGTATAATGTTTTATGGAATGGGGAACTAAGTTTCGAGTTAGTGAACCATGGGGTGACCAATGTGTAGTGAATATTGTAGAAAAGTCTTGTACTTGCAGAAGATGGGAGATAACAGGTTTACCATGTAAACATGCTGTTGCTACCAATTGGAATATGGCTTTAAATGGGCAACAAGTAGGTGCTGTAGAAACATGGGCTCATCCTTGTTACTATCTTCTCACTTGGGAGGCAACCTACAAACACCATGTCCAGCCTATAACTAGCAACGAACATTGGGAAAAATCAACTGTGCCAACAACAATTGTTCCACCGAAATCCGAAACAACTCCGCCTAGGTCAAGAGGTAGAAAAAGAGTTAGGATAGCTCCTGAAAGTGAAGAGATTGTGAAGAATGGTAAGTTGTCAAGGGCTTGGAAGAGTGTTAAGTGTAGTATTTGTGGCATTGCTGGACACAACCGAAAAACATGTCTAGGGAATGGTGGAGTGAAAGTAGTCGAGGCGGCCATAAGGAAATGTCAAACAAGTGCCTACAAAAGCTGCGACAAAAAGACACATCCTAAAGGTAACAAAGTAGCGACAAAAAGACACATCCTAAAGGTACGGTGTTGTTGAAAGTCAAGTTAGTGTAGTTCAAGGAAGTGGTGTTCAATCGAAAATCAAGATCAAGCAATGAAGATCCCATCATACATGATGCATCCCTGTCTCAATCCCGGCAACATCAAGATGAAGCAACAGAAGATCCCGGGATACAAGATGAATCCTCTCAATCCCAGCAACATCAAGATGAAGCAATTGTCGATCCCATCATGCATGAGCAATCCGGTGTCAATCCCGGCAACATGATCAATCATAGTCGATTCTCATTGCGGTCAAGTGATGTGCAAGCGGTTTACGCTTCAACCCGACTGCTACGAAGAATGACTAGCGCATCGGTTTGCTTTGGAAAGAATGATGGCCTCACCATTATGCTAATTAGCTAGACAATGTTTCATCTAGTTTATTTCCTATAGACAATTTATGTACTCTAAAAACATATGTGTGTGTGTCTAACTGTAATTCTCATGCTTCGAAAAGTATGCAATTTTATGCATTTGGAATTATATCCATTTGCATTAACTATGGAACCATGTCATTATTGTGTATTTTTATAGATTGACTAAGCTTGATGTGTGAATAATTTGCATCAAAAGTAACCAAAGCTAAACAAAACCTCATAAGAATGTTGACAATTAAAAGTCAAACCTAAACAAATTGCTAACCATCTGCATACCCATAAGGCATTGAAAGTAAAAAACAAACCAAACTGAATACTTCATAACAATGTTGACAATTAAAAGTCAACTTTAATCTTAACCATGTGCATAAAGCCATAAACATACGGTAAACCGATCATAATAACAAGATTCATAACCTTCTGGGACACAACGTTACTACAATTCAAGATAATGAACATTAACCATCTCGCCTCATTACATAAAAGCTAAAAAGTTATCCCAATGCATAAACAATCAAGAACAATATCCAAGCGAGCACCGGGTAAATCTTCCACTTCACACATCACCTTGAGCGACTTCTAATCTTGCCTCAAGCTCATTTCTCCCCTCAAAAGGCTGGTATGATCATTCTTGAGCGAGCACGATTTCGGGATCATACCATCGTATCCACCGACAAGAAGACCCCTATTCATGATTATGGCAAGTGATTAAACAACAACAATTGTTACAATGTAGTTTGCTACTTGCGAAAAAATGATACGATAAATATTAAAAGACACTTACTTCAACGGGACAACCAAAGAATCGGCATACAGGTTGGCGAGAGGTCCACGAAGTCGCGAATAATAAACTTACCACACCAACAACGTACCATGTTGAAAGCGATTATCGTTTTGTAGAAAATTGTTTTGTAGGATAGTTTAGGGATGGATGATAGCGGCGACCAAGCCGTGTTACACGGACATATAGCGACTACAAACAACTTTGTACAACGGTTTGTATAAAATACGCTTCTGATGAAAAGCGGTTTGCCCTCAACAACATAACATTGACCTCGGCGTTAATGGTCGAGGACGAGTTTAGCATATAAATTCCATGTTTTGGACTCTCGCGATGAAAAAGACAACTTTTGTCCAATCGTGATGCGTGTGTACAAGATTAGGGACGAACGGTGTATTTTCTAGTTTTATTGATTGAATGCATTACATATGAGATAGCATGTATACATTTGATGATAATAACCAAACCCTAAACTTAATGAATCCAAACGACTATGAGTTTGGGTAACTATCCTATCTAGCAACATTGCAATTTGAAAATATGAACTTTATGCTATAACTTATAGTAATGCTTATTAACGATGATACAAAGTACATAACAAACCACCTAATCAAAGAACTGTGTAAAGATACAAGCTAAAACTACCTAGCTACTTATTATGTTCATGTAGGTATAGCCAAAAAAAACATATCATGTTCATAAGTGTTTATCTAGTAACATGATAATAAAGACGAACTTTACGCTATTACTTACTGTAATGCTTATTGACGATGATACGATATACATATCGAACAACCTTAACAAAGAACCATGTAAAGACTAAGGGGGTCTTAGGGCAAGCTTATGTGTATCTAAGAATCCCCAATTCAAGGGATTGCGCTTATTAGCTAATTTCCTTCCCAAAACTGATATACGCCTTTTGAAATAAGCTAAACCAAACACTTTCAAGTGCTTACTGCTTAATAGCGCCTTTCCAAGTACTATAAGCTATTGAGCACTTAAAATAAGCTTATCCAAATACCCCATAAGGCTACATTACCTACTTTATTATGTTCATGTAGGTATATCCATACCGTCTTCATTAACTAGACAACATGCTTTGAAGGTAGAACTCAACATTATCGAGCCCACAAAGTGTCTTCACCACTGGCATGGTAGCAGGAACATCTAACTGGAACGTTGATTCAGAACCGTCTATATTTACCCGCTTCCAAGAACACAGTTGCTTTCTTGCTTCTTTAATGGCGGCTCGAGTTGCACAATGAACAGAAGACGAAAGAAGTAACGGTGGCTCACCTACAGCTGCAGTCACAACAACAATAACATTTAATTATATTATAGATTTTAAAAAGGTATAAATTATGGGGTTTATAAAGACGATTTTTACCTTTTGAAGAAAGAACACGTTTTTTATGTGGCCCGCTGTTTACTATTTGAACATTAAGCTGTTTAGGTATAGTATCGATTGTGGGTATCTTGTATGTCCATGTGCCATCCGCAACCACCAAGCCATCAGAATTAGTAAGATATTCTTCAAGCATGAAAACCCGATTCCTTGCACAAATGCACCTTCAATCTGTAGAATATTAAGCCATACTACTTATCTTCGCATCATCCAAAAATAAATGCACTTTTGACTGTGCACATAATTTATAAAATGTACGAGAGTGTTGCAAACCTGTCCCAAATCCACAGCAGGGTTCAAGCTCTTTCCACAATCATATATAAGGTCTGTTTGCAACATTTTGGTCTCTCCTGTCAATATATTTATTTCAACCTGTTTTTCCAGCATAATTAGCAACAGATAACGATATTCGTCAAGAAACAATTAGAATACAAAATATTTTACAAGGACACTCTACAGTCAGGCCCTAGCTTCTGAAATTATATCCATTAATCCATGAAAATTGCAACCATTAAACGTGTTTTGACTTTTTTAAAGATGTTGAAGTTTTGACTTTGTGTCAATTGTAAGAGTGTTTGAGCTTTTGTCAAAATGTCCAAGTGTTTGGCTTTTTGGCTAAATGTCTAAGTTAAGCTTTTAATAACCGCATAATATGGTAATCTTGTACAATCAAAATACCTCGCTAACTGCAGCCCCATAGTTAATGTATCTCATGGCAGTAAACTCGGGTACAAAATAGGCACTTGCTGATAAATTAACTGACTGAAAATTCGCCTGCATAATAAGAAAGTCCCATTCAACTGAACCCATTTGTTCTTTTAGCTTATCCTTCAAAGGCGCCAATCTTTCAACCAAAATGTTGCAAGAAAGTCTAACCGCTTCACAGCTTGCTTCAGAAGTAGTACTTCCAGCAGTAAATCCACCTTGAACCATACTCAAAGTATCAGCTTGAATAACCCGCACCTTCTCCAAAAGCCTATCAACTCCATCACATTGAACCGCACTTAAACAATAAGCAGCCATTTGTTTAACCTTAGTCCATAGCCCCTGACCCAGCTCAATACCACCAACTTCCACCACAACTGAACCATCCCGTAAAATACTCACTTTGCCAGGTGTTGCCCTTAAGGAAACCTCGTGAAAAATGGGAACTCGAGAAATACCCTTTTCCGCCATCTATTATTTTCATTAAACTTGTTGACCATGTCAACTCTATAGTCAAAGTTTGAAGATTTCATTAACTTATCCCATATAGTTGGTAAAGTATACTCTAAAGGCTCACCGGAAGTATTATCACCATAAAATAGCCGTAGACTATCAAAACTATGAAAATTCGTTTCTCTTACTACACCGACATCTTTAGAAAGAAAAGACGCAACATGTTCCACCACTGCTTCGGCTATAAAAGAAGCTTGCACCTCTCCAGGGCCACGCATTGCAGATTTACTTGAATGGTTCGTTTTACATATTTTGATGTCAAATGAAAAGGCACCAAAATCGTACTTTTTAAGTGCACCAATCATATTCCATGGCATTATAGGGCTTATATCAGTTGACATGCCAGCGTTGACTAAAATATCCAGATGCAGGGCTGTGATCTTCCCGTTTGATTTGAATCCAACTGTGTAATTTATCTTCATAGGGTGTCTTCCTCCCGCCATTATCATATCCGTTTTCCGGTTTACATATGTTCTCACAGGGCGGCGCAATTTGTGTGCTGCAAGTGCACATGCTGTTGCAATCTGCATTAAATATTATTAAGGGTTATCTGCGTTAAAAAACAACCTCTGTTCTATTGGTCCAGTTTTATTTATTTTGAGAAGGTTTTGTATCTCTTTTGGGTCATATTGTAACGCGTAATCTTCACATTTATAATTATAAAATACAAGATATCGATATAACATTTTGTACACAGATATAACAATTTTATATAAAACAATCACATTTTGAAAAACATTTAAGTTTTTTTTTTTTTCCTCCTACAAAATGACCCAAACTGGACACAAACCACCTTTATATGACTCAGATGTACAAAAAAAAATTACAATAGTTAAAAGTTAAACTGAATATAACGAAACAATTGATACTCACAGGCATAGCTTTAATAGCCTTGCCACCAAAGCCACCTCCGACTCTTCTTGTAATGACCCGGACATTATGTTCAGGAATATTAAGACACTGTGCAATTACACTGTGTGCATACTCAGGGACTTGACTGGAACTATAGACGACCATGCAGTTATCTTCATCCGGGATAGCTAAAGCAGTTTGTGTTTCCATATAGAAATAGTACTGTGACGGAAGTCTAATCTGCATAGCAACTAAAAGTTAACAAAAGAAGGACTCAAGAAAGAAAAATACCCACAACACATTTTTATAGTTTTGCTATTAAATACCTCAGAGTGGATTTGGTGATCAGCTTCAGCCATTCCCTTTGCGAAATCACCAACTTGTGATGGATATAACATTGACGGGACCTCAAAAAAGCTTGATCTCTCGACTGCCTGTTCAACAGTTAATATGGGTGGTTCCAAATCTTCAGTGTTATAGTCAATAATGGCTGTTTCAGCTGCCACATCAGCATTCTTTTGTGTATCCGCGACCTAAAAATTTCATTCCAAATTATATATGCACATTATCAAGAATTATACGCCATATATGTTTTATAAGAGTTAAATTACCGCAAATGCTATACGCTGGCCAGCACACTCAGTAAGGTCATTGGCAAATAAAGGTTCTGGACCAAAAACGGTCTTAGCTCCTATGTTATCCCCTCCTTTTGGAATATCTTTGAATGAAACAATACTATTTACATCCTTTTCCGACTTTAATTTAATACCCTTTACCCATGCTAACGGTTTGGTACTGCAAATAAATGCTCCATGAAGGCAATTTAACGGTGAAGGAATGTCATCTACAAATACAGCTTCACCTACATGATTATAATTGACATATAAATAAGTGGCTTAAAAAGAAAAATAAAGTCATTGATCGAGGCAAGTAAGACAAACCGGAAGCTTGGATGGCAGCACCGGTTTTTTGGATTGGTTCACCTACAGGGAAATGTTCCTTGCTCGATTCTATCACCTGCTTTGCTGATGACAACAATGTTTTTCGTTCACACTCGTCAGATATATGAATGCCACCGTTGATATTTGATACACCAGCATCAACTAGTGGCATTAGAAACTCAAAGAAAACTAACAGCCAAACTTGACCGATAAGCAGGATGTGATGTCCCTCTTCAGGTGACACATCAGCCTTTATAAACTTAAGAGCTTCGTATATCGAACCAACACTTAATGTTTTTCCCACAAGATATTTTTCAACTGTACTTGCTCTTATTGCATGTTTAACCCCAAAAGAACCAAAAGCTAATTGAATACTGTTCACTACAACGCCACTGTCACACATAGAGATGTCAGCCGAGAATGCAGCATTTACATAAGCCAATGCATTCCCAAGAGGACGTGGGGAAGCACGATAAGTTTCAAATAGAAGTTTAGCGTTAGAATTTTCTGAGAACCCGTTTTTTAGTACTTTCGAGTATGGTATATGTACACTCAAAAGCACACTTCTTGAATCAATATCACCTTTTGCAAGAAACTCCTCTAGTGTAAGAAATTCCTTTCCTACCGCTGTCAAGATAGTAACTTTCGACTTCACAGCCAGAAGCACCGTGGCGATATCTGAAGGGAAACTTTTCCTTTGTGCCATCACCAAATTTCCACCCACACTCGCTAAATTTCGGACCGACTCAGAGGCAATTTTTCAAAATGCGAAGCAATTTTCTTCAACACCAAATCCTCGTTTTCTTCTTCTCGTAAAGCCAAGATTAACTTAGAAATCGATACAGTTGCTCCAACTTCAATACATGAACCAGTCCTTTTAATCACAGAAAGAACGGGTATAAACCTTAGATCAATGTACTTATCATAACGCTCGGTTTCCTTATAGTAGCCGATTCCAGTATTACCAGCAACCAACTTTACCGTTGCACCATTTTCAGCTTCCATCAAAACCCCAAGTTCCTGTAATGATAGTGGACTATGCCAAGACTTATCTTCGTTATTCAAAACCGTCGTCGATCTAAATTCATTTTTCAAGAAGTCGGGATAAGTACATATCTGTTTTGGATCATAAAATGGTAGTTTATCAAGTTTGGCATCCTTTTTCCAGAACGAATTAAGCCCCAAATCTTCCATATCAATATCGGACGCAAAACTTTTGCATACATCAGCAATGGGCCGATAACCAGTGCATCGACACAGATTTCCAGAAATTGACTTTTCGGCTTCTGATATGGTGAGCTTGGATAGACCAGGAGTGGGATTGGGTCGATGAGTTTTTTCTGCATTGGTAAGTGCTGAAAAGAGGGAAACACACATCCCAGGAGAACAGAAACCACATTGAGATGCATGAAATCCTGCGAAACGTTGGTGTATGGAATGAAACCCGTCTTTGCTGTTTCCTAGGCCTTCGGTTGTTGTGACTGAACAACCATTTAGACTGCAAAGAAGTGTAAGACATGAATTGATATGGTAATCTTCAACTTGTTTGAGGTCGGTGTCGTATTTGGATAGTAGAACATTACAAGCACCACAACCACCTACAATTTGTAAAACTCGTAATATGCAAAAGGTTCAACTTCACATGAAATAATATGTGAAAAAAAACCCCAAACTGCAGACAATGTTATATGACTGTAACTTAAAATGGTTGTTGTTGTCTATTGTCCGCATATTCATTGTTACCACTAGATGTAAGGTGTTAATCGGTTTGGGTTGGTCGGATTTGGGTCAATTCAGGTCAATTCAGGTCAGGTCAATTCGGATTGAGGCTAAAAAAACATACTAAAACCTGACCCTATTAATATCTCAGTTTATTCGGTTCGGGTCCAATCTGGACGGGTCTACTCGTGTTCGGGTTAACCCGAATATGAGTAAAATGATTGAAAAAAGTATCTAGTTCAATAAGTTTACATAGTTAATTAATAAAAAAATATATGTAAAAAAAATAATAAATAAAAAAATAAAATAAAATAAAAAAACTCTTCTTCAGGTCAATCGGATCAACCCGATACCCGACCCTATTTAATATTCGGGTTATTGCATCAAATAGTAAAAAAACAAAGATATGTTATATCAAATGGTAAAAAAAATATAAAAAATAAAATCTGTTGATGCTCAAAAAAACAATTTTGTTACATCAAATGGTAAAACAAAACTATGAGATGATACATCATATATTCATATGCTAAGAAAAATTATTACATAAAATGCTAAAACAAGTAGTAGTATTTGTTATATGAAATGGTATAAAAGAAAAGAAGTACGTTAGACATGTTGCAAAAAGGAAAAAGAGAATGATAGAGAGAACTAAAATTAGGCATAAACTTAGACCTAAAACCAAGTGGCATCATTTTGATGGGTTGTAATATAAGTGGGTCTACAGTTGGTTTTAAGTCTAAGTTTAGGCATAAGTTTAGGTATCTCTGTCATTTCTCGAAGGAAAAAATACCCCTACATCCAATGATAACAAAATATGTACTGGTAATATAAAAGTGTAAAATATTTCATTGCATACAATACAATTAAAAAACATAAAAGCTCAAGGGATATAACTTAAAGGGAGTGTTTGCTGTTTGGAATTGCTTATTGCATGCTTATTTAAACAACATGATTTGCGTGACTAAAATTCATGCGTAAGATATAACTAACTTTAAGATCACGGTACATAACAAGATTAGTGGTAATTATTATGAAAAAGAAAATATACATTCCGGATAAATTGTTTAGGCATGAATTTATTGTTTTGAATTATTTCTCCTTATCATTACTCCTTATTTAAAACATGCCTTTCTTGAAAAGTCCAAACACACCCTAACAAAGCAATCCAAACACTCTTACTAACAGACAAAACAAGAAATCTCATTTCATTTCATTATCAAAATCAAGATAAAAAACAAACCTTCACCACAACCAAGCTTGACACTCTTGAAACTTGTACTATTCCTTAGAAACTGAAGCAAAGTAGTTGAAGGGTCAACTTTTGACAACTCAAACCGTACACCATTAACAGCTAACACAAGCTGTTGGCTTTGTTCCACACATGTTTTTGTCTTTGTCATAACATCTTCTTGTTCATCCATATGTTGTTGTTCTTGTTCTTGTTGTTTGAAATGATACTAAGGCTGTTTTTTTTGGGTTGGTTATAACAGGTGTAAGCAAATCTAGGAACAGAAAGTGACGATGATAGTATATTTATCTATGGTGATATGTGTAAAGTGGTCGGCTTTTCAAGAATCTTGTACTCACAAAAGTTGCTACTACTTTTTTATATGCCTTCACTATTTAATATGCAAAATATTCAACAACTACTACTTTTTTTATTAAATGTAATGACATTAAAGTGAGGAATTATGTACCGGTGCATGTTTACTATAAAAAGTTACATTACTCCCCTTACATGTTCAATCACCCGCAACCCTCTTGTCATGTAACACGACTCATGCGTGAGTCTCGCAAACTAAGAGCAAGTAATGTGACTCGGTCACCTACTTGATTTGTGTGAAAAAAATTTCGACCGTTTAGTTTGTTAAAATAATAATAATAATAAGGGTTATTAGACAAAAAGTTCTTAAAGTTTGCGAAAAAGTTCACCCAAGATTCTTATTGTTTTTATGCGAAAGTATAAGAACACTAGATAAGCAATGAACTTTATTCGGATATAAATTTGCAATAGTCGAACAGATTAATAATATCCAAACGTTCTGAGATTAGATTAATGTCGATGAGATAATAATCGTATGAATGTAAAGACAAGTAGATCGGTGAAATGATCTAGAGAAGAGAGAGAGTGATCAAATTGCGCACACCCAAAGTGTTTGTAACCCTAGATTAAGGGACTTATTAAATAGGAGATAAAGATACACTAAGACCCTCTAACGGCTATAAATGACTCATCGTGAAATGAATAACTCTTGATGCAGATACCGACTTCTTGAACTTTAAACCGTTTATTCTTTGTCCATGAATAACCCCGTAGAATCTGCAATGATCATAACTTGAAAGCCATTAGGAGGCGATAGAATGATATGTTTGCCGCAGATTAATACTCCAAATTCTAACATTCCCCTTAATCGATTAGCAAACATATCAAACAATATCGATTTTCACACAAAATTTATCTTGATAAGCAGGGAGGTTCTTTGTAAGAATGTCGTGAGTTTGGTTTGAAGATCCAATCTTTTAGCATTTATAACACCTTTAGCAATTTTTCCCTAATGAAGTGAACATCAATTTCAAAATGTTTTGATCTTTCATGGAAAGCAGTTAATGACAAGTTGTAAAGCGATTTGTTATCACAAAAAGATTAACGGAAGGTTGATATCAACTTTTAGATCTTTTAGGATTTTACGAATCGAATGATTTCCTGGCGGCGAGACATAGATCTATACTCGCTTACGTGGAAGATTTTGAAAGAGTGTTTTGTTTTTACTTTTCCATGAGATTAAACAATCATTAAAGAAAACACAATAACACTGTAATGATTTCTGGTTTTCTTACATTTGGCCCAATCGACATCACTATATCCTTCAAGATGATTTTCGAGTTCTTGAAATTGTACCTTAGACCTTTCACGGAGCTCCTTTTAGATACCTCGAACATTAAGGCACATTCGGATGAGATTTCAAGGAGAATGCATATATTGTGCAGACAATGAACCGAGTATGAAATGTCGGTCTTGTATGGGTGAGGTAGATAAGTTTCCCAAGAAGCTTCGATAGCGATGATGTTGACAAGTAAGGATCATCATCGGTGGGAATGTATGGGAGCACTGAGTTGGGTTCCATAGGGTGGACACAGTTTACACCCAAGAAGACCAAATTCTTTGAGGAGTTCAAGACAATATTTTCTTTGGGAGAGCAGATGTCATTCCAGTTTTAAAACCTCAATGCCAAGAAAATATTTTAGATTTCCCAAGTCTTTGATATGGAATTTTGATTTTAGAAACTCTTTGAATAGGTTTATCTCATCAACACGGTTTCCGGTAAGAACTATATCATCCACATAAACAAGAAGAGCAATGAACTTGTCATTCTCTGTTTTGGTGAACAAAGAATGATCATTAACAGTTGGACAAAGTTGTTTTCCTTTAAAACACCGACAAGTTTTTCATTCCATTTTCTAGGAGCTTGTTTTAGACCATATAGAGACTTAACAAGTTTACAAACTTTATTTTATTGTTCTCATTACGAACCCTTTGGGAATGGTCATATAGATATCCTCATCAAGGTCTCCATACAAGAAAGCATTGTTAACATCAAGTTGAAAAAGAGGCCATTTGTTTTTGACTAAGGTAATAAGACATCTAACGATGAGACATTTTCTAGCAGGGAGAAGGTTTCATCATAGTCTATTCCTTCCCTTTGGTTATAGCCTTTAACAACTAATCTAGCCTTGTATCTATCAACTTCACCATTAGCTTTATATTTGATTTTAAAATCCATTTGTAACCAATGGGAGTTCTATTAGGAGGTAGATTAGTTATATCCCAAGCATGGTTTTCATTTAAGGCCTCAATTTGAATTCATAGCATCAACCCAATTACTATCATGGATAGCTTCTTCATATGGTAGGTTCAATACTTTTATTAAGACTAGATGCAAAGCGATAATTATCTTTGTTAAGATTGGAGTAATTAACAACCTTTTCAACACCATATTTGACTTTCCTTCTATAATAAAGTCATTAAGATTCTTGGGCAACTTGGAAACTCGGTTGACCTTCTAGCGATAATGGTGGCAAGCCTCTTTCTTGTTCGTGAGAATCGGTGTTGTATCGCCAGGATCGAAGCGCATCGCGAGAATGTGAATCATGTGATATGTTGCCCTCGGGGTGTGTATTATCATCTATAGATGTTGCAACGGTTCGTCAATCCTAGTAGGATGACTTACCACTGTGCCATCATCATTGGATGTCACTCTCCCTTCATCATTGGGACTTATTTGTGAGTCAAAGAAATTTTGTGATTTAAATCTTTTGGTACAAAGGTTTCAACAAAAGGTTTTGACACGAATTTTCATTTTGAAAGGAAAAGCAGTTTCATAAAATTTGACATCTCTAGAGTAAAAGATATTTTTGTTTCAAGGCTCAAGAGTTTGTAGCCTTTCTTCTCATTGAGTAACCAATAAAGACACTTTTTCGGACCTACTACCAAATTTATCGAGATGTTGAGGTGTGGCATAACATAAGCAACCAAAGACTCTAAGGAGAGAGAGTGAAGGGTCATGCCCATACACAAGGAAGAACGGGACTTTCGAGACAGGCGAAGAGGCAACTGTTTATGACATAGGCGCAGTTAGAACACATTCGGACCAAAGATTTAGAGGTAATTCCCACAAACATGAGGGATCTAGCTACATTAAGGAGATGCCTATGTTTCCTTTCTCTAATACCATTTTGTTGTGGTGTATAAACACAAGAGGTTTGATGTAAAATTCCTTTTCATGGAAAAATGTTGAAGTTTATTATTGACAAATTACGTCCCATTATCACTTCTAAAGATCTTGACATTGTGTTCAAATTGATTTGATAGCATGTGAGTAAAGTTAACAATGGAAACATAAACATCATCCTTCCCTTAAGCATATAAACCCACACGCTTACGGAATAGTCATCAACAACGGTTAAAAATATTTGTAACCATCTGCTAGTGACTTTATATGGTCCCCATACATCAAGATGGACAAGTTGACCAATTTTAGTTGATTTATGTTCACTTAGAGGAATGGTTCCCTGGTTTGTTTAGCTTTATTACAAGTGTCACAGAGATGATCGGTTCGGATGTACTATCAAATTTAAGAGTGGGTTTAAGTATGTGTAGGACTTGGTCGGAGGATGACCAAGTCTTTGATGCCAAATATTTTTTGAAACATGACAAAGCAGATATGCGGTTATTAGAAAAATCTTACATGAAGAATCAATATCAAACATATATAACCCATTGTGTTGTTTACCAATCCCCACAATCCTTTTTGATGTAAATCTGTATATAGCAATTAGATTCATTAAACCCGACAAACATCTTGTTGTCTCTAGCAATTTTATGAACAGATAGCAAACTAACATTGTACTCGGGAACAACAAGTACATCAAAAGAGTTAGATCATTATTGATCTTTAAATCACCAATTTTTGTAATTAAGGCACGAGTACCGTTGGGATGTCCAACAGTTAAACCAAGATTTGAAATGTTAACAACATTGATTAAAAATTTTTCGATCCGCGATCATGTGTCGATTTGCACCAGAATCAACAATCCAACCAAGACCGATGTTTCGGATAATGTCTTAGTGTTGTTGTTAAAAACTTGTTGAAGTTTATATTAAACTTGACACCGCCATTAAAGAAGGTTCTGAAAAGTTTTTACACCAAGTTGGCATTAGCGGATGACACATTGTTGTCATTGAGAAGACTCATAAGTCTTGAGAGTTGTTCATTAGACAAGGAGACGGAGAGTTCTTGGTACTATTATCGATGACAAGATTGGTTTCAGTGAAACATTATTCTTCTTTGAAAGGTTTACCATTAAAATTTCTCTTAGCATATCCGGCGGGATAGCCAACAAGGTCATAACATCTATCAATGGTGTGACCGGGTTTTTCAATTAGTACATTTGAGGTTCATGTTTGGTCCTCGCTATTAGAAGCTGTTACCATTATTAAAACCAGAAATTTTGTTGTTAAAACCTCTTTTGTTATCAAAAATTTTCCACCATCGAGGTTTTAAAGAAAGTCGTAGCATTGGGTTTAGCGAGCTATTCCCGGATGAGACATTTGTGAGATTCTTCTCGAGGCAAAAAGCGGTTTGACATTAGGTAAAGGATCTCGGTTAAAATGTTACTTGATGGGAACATAGGAGTCATCAAGACCCATAAGAAATTGCATTAACTTGATTAGGCGATTGTGTTTTCAAAATGTTTGCGACCTCACAAGTGCGGGAGGCAAGCTAATCATACAATCAAATTGTTTCCATAAGGAGTTAAGATTGTTATAGTAATCGCAAGAGATGACCCACTTTGACTAAGAGAATTTATGTTTTGTGCAAATTAAAAATATTTGAACCATCAACTTTATCATAGGTATCTTTAAGATCATTCCACATTTCATAAGCGGTTTTAGAATAAATAGCACCGACAAATAATTCAGGTGAGAGAGTTGAGGATCAGTGACCACAACAGAGTTACAAGTGTCCCATTGATTAGCAAGACTGGGGTTTGAATCATTTCTTATGCAAGTACCATCAATAAATCCCAACTTATTATGGTTCCTTAAGGCAAATGTCATGGCCATATTCCATATTTTATAATTTTCAGTTCCAGTGAGTTTAATAGAAACAATGGGAGTACCATTGGTGTTATTGGGGTGTAAATATAAAGCATCACCAAAGGATAAGCTTTTCTCATTGGAACCACCACCACCAATATTATCATCATCAATAGCCATAATATAAACAATAAGACAGAGATAATAAGACAGACAAAGAATCACAGACAGATATAATAATAAGAGTAAATAGACAAATAAATAAGACTTTGTAATAAGAAACAACAAGCACCAAGCCTGTGGACTAGGATAAACCAGAGCAGGTATTCGTACCACTCAACGGTGGCAGATCAAGATGTTAGTCTACCCGTTTGTACCCACAGAGACTTAAGTACTGTATGTTTAAAGAGAAGATAAGACTTAGACTTACAGAGAAATATGCAGCGGAAGAACAAATCACAATCACCCTAGATTCACTTAGTCTAGGGTAAATTGTAAACAGAAGATAACCAGTGATTACGCCAATAGCAATAACCCCAAACCACACCTTTGTTGCCAAATAGAATCAATGAGCACAAGCTACGATACCATGTCGAAAGTATAGGCAACACTAGATAAACAATGAAACTTTATTCGGATCTAAGTCGCAATAGTCGACTTAGATTAATAGTATCAAATGTTACAAGATTAGATTAATGTCAATGAGACAATAATCATATGAATGTAAAGACAAGACTAGATCGGTGAAATGATCTAAGAGAGAGAAGAGAGTGATACAAAAGGCGCACACCCAAAGTGTTTGTAACCCTAGATTAAGGGACTTATTAAATAGGAGATAAAGATACACTAAGACCCTCTAACGGCTATAAATGACTCATCGTGAAATGAATAACTCTTCTTGAGATACCGACTTCTTGGAACTTTAAACCTTTTATTCTTTGTCCATGAATAACCCCTGTAGAATCTGCAATGATCATAACTTGAAAGCCATTAGGAGCGATAGAATGATATGTTTGCCACATATTAATACTCCAAATTCTAATGCTTTTTTCGTTACAAAGAGGTAACTTAAGTAAGCGGGTTTGTCATTTGGGTTACTCAAAGATTAAAATGTTACATAAATATTCTTTGCGGTGGGCAACCGGTGACACGGTTCCATTTGTCACGTCGACACCATAGTATAAAATGTTACAAGGAAGTTACTATAGTTTACGGGTTTATTAAATAGGTTACCGAATCTTAACAAAAAATTACTATGCGTTTTATTTTATTTTTTTTATTATTATTTTTTTTTTACATTTTTCTCCTTCGCATATCTTTGTATATTTTCGTACATTTCTATCCGTTTTTATACATTTATGAATGTTTTTTCTCTCTTGTCATACTTTCTTTACATTGTTTTACGTTTATGTTCGTTTTTCTCTCTTGTCGTATGTTTTTCTCCAGTTTCGTACGTTTTGTCCATTTTTGTACGTTTTCATCTATTTTTCGTTTATTTTCATACGTTTTCATAGGTTTTCATAATTTTTTTATTACATTTGTGTGCGCATTTATATGCTTGTGTACGTTTCTTACGTCTTTTTACGTTTTCATACTAGTTTTATGTTTTTCTACACCTTTGTATGTTTTATACGTTTGTATGTTTTATACTTGCTATATTTTATATTATGTAAAATGTGTATAAAAGCGTGTATAAAAGTGTATAAAATTGTGTGAAAACGTGTAAAATAAACAAAATCGTATGAAAGCGGAAAAACGTAAGAAAAACAGGAGAAAAATGTCGAAAACGAAAAAGTAAGAAAAGCGATAAAAGCGTAAGAAAACATCTGAAACGTAATAAAGCGGGCGAAAAGGTATAAAACGGACAAAACATATAAAAGCGGAAAAAAGCGGACAAAAGCGTAAGAAAAATGGACAAAACGTATGAAAGCGGAAAAAACGTAAGAAAAGCGGACAAAGCGTAAGAAAAGCGGATGAAAGTGTAAGAAAATAGGCGGCGTATAAAAGCGTATGAAAAGCAGAAAACCGAAAAAAAAAAGGGTCAAAAAGCGTAAGAAAAGCGGACAAAATGTATGAAAACCAAATTTTGAGTTAAGTATAAGCGGTCGTTAGGATAAAGGACTAACAATGCAAATGTTTTTGCAAATGACCGTTAGCTAACGGAAAAACTAACGACGTTAGTCGAGGACCATTTTGAAATTAACGGAAAAAAAACCTATAGTAGAAGGTTAAAACATACAGAGTAACTTATATAACCGGTGACCAAACTTAAGTAACCTCTTTGTAACCAAAAACAATAGTAACTTAGATGAATTTTTTCGCAAACTTTAGTAACATGTTTGTCTAATAATAATAATAATAATAATAAGAGTAAACTACATCATTCGTCCTTGTGGTATACGTTGACTATCAAGTATCGTCCTTTGACCAAAAAAATTACACCGTTGGTCCTTAACTGCGAAACGTTACTCAGCGTTGGTCCTTTGACCAAACTGACGTTAAATTTGACCGTTAAACACCCTCATGTGCGAGTCACATGAGGATAAATTAGTCTTTTTCTTTCTTTGGTGAGTCATATACATCATCATCTTCTTCTTATTTTCTAAATCTCATCATCATTCACCACCATAACCATTATCATTCACCAATTAACACCTTCACCACTACCCTTTTTTCTTTATCATCTTCACCACTACCCATTTTTTATCATCTTTACCACTACCCTTTTTTCATCTTCACCCATTAACACCTATGTCCCACCACCATTATTTTCAGTCACCAACTTTTCCGACCACCTCAATCAAACACTCATATTATATCTTAAATGAACCCAAAAAAAATGAATCTGAAAAGTTGGAAAACCCACCACTACACCTTTTTAAGAATCTAGATTATCAAAAACTCCATGATACAAACTACAAAGATTTTCAATCATCCAAAGAAAGATATCAACTTATAATTCAATTAACATTAAATAATCATTACTTCAATTTCCAAAACAAGTGATGAGATAAACTAGTTATCTATAATCTCAATCCCCAACATCTTCAGCAACATCTCCAAAACAAGGACGAATGGTGTAGTTTACTCTTATCATCATCTTCACCAACAAAACTCAACACAAATCTACCAAGCTCGAATCCACGTTAACCACCAAAAACCCTTTTGATTTTTGGATACAAGTGTGGTGTCATCCTTGTGGATCGGTGGTATTAAAAGAAACCAAAATAGAAGCTTTGACTCTTTCTTTACTTAGATCGATCGTGGTGCCATCCCTATTGAAGAAAGGTTGTTATCTTGCGCCACCACCAAAGTGGTCTCGTGATTCCTCGTGGAAAGAAATGGACTCAGACGAAAGTGATAGATCAATCTTCCTCTCTTTTAATTGTTTGACCTCGTGGCTGGAGTGAAAATGATAGATGAAGGTGTAGAATGATTATCACCAAAGAGGGAAGGCGTTAGTTTTGAGGTGAGAAGGGAGAGAGGAGCGTATACGGGAAATGAGGAAAAAAAAGAGAAAATGACTTTTGTGGGAAGCAGAGAAAGAGGAGGTGGGGGCGTGAGATTTACTGGGAATAAGGTAGATTGGTGGTTGGTGGTGTTGGGTGAAAATGGGAATAAGGTAGAGATGTATAAATAAAGAAGATGAAGTTGAAAACAAAGGGTACAAGGACCAAAATACCCTCACATGGGTATCACGTGTTGTCACTTAACGCCCGTTACTCAGTCCAGTTAGGGTGAGGGACCAACGCTGAGTAACGTTTCGCAGTTAAGGACCAACGGTGCAATTTTTTTGGTCAAAGGACGATACTTGATGGTCAACGTATACCACAAGAACGAATGGTGTAGTTTACTCTAATAATAATAATAATAATAATAATAATAAAACTTCCCACTACCCCATTTTTTCCTATATAAATACTCATCAAATTCATTTTTTAAAACACAAAACTCACTTTAAACTCTCTATATACATATCTCCTCATATCTCATTCCTTTAATTATTCAAATGAATTCCGACACGTTTATGTTCACCGACTCTGAAGAAGAACAAGAAATTGAAAGTCGGAACTTGACTTTTATTGCAAAAGCGTTTTTGTTTATTAAAAATAGCCGAAAACCAAATCGGCCGGCAATAAAACGGATTAATCGTGATCATTATGGTGCTTATGGCCGTTTAGTCGCCGCATATTTTACTGACGACCCTTTCTACGATGAGCGTACATTCCGAAAGAGGTTCTGAATGAATCGATCTCTTTTCAACTGGATAGTTCGGGAGATAACTCTTCATTGTTCGTTTTTAGTGATAATATTGATTGCACCGGAAAAGAAGGCATTTCGGCTTTGATGAAGTGCACCTCCATGATCGTCAATTGGCATCTGGCGTGAACCGAATGCTTTAGATGAATATCTACAGATAAGTGAAAAAACATATCGTCGATCTGTTGATTTCTTTTGTAAGTCTGTTATGGAAATTTTTGGCCCAGAATATTTGAGGAAACCCACTATGACTGATGTCGTAAACCTTTATTGACATCACGGAGAAATACACGGGTTTCCAGGGATGTTAGGAAGCCTTGACTGTACAGATTGGGAGTGGTTTGGTTGTCCGAATGCAAACAAAGGGCAATATGTTAGGCGTAATCATGGTCCGAATCCATTTATTTTGCTGGAAGTTGTGGCGTCTCAAGACTTATGGATATGACATGCTTTCTTTGGTGTTTCTAGGTCGAACAACCACATCAACGTTCTTAATCAATCCCCTTTATTTAACGATCTTAAACAGGGGATAGCACCGGAGATTCAGTTTGTTGCTAACGGGGTAACTTACCCATTTGGTTACTATCTTTTTGACGGGATATATCTGGAATTGGCAACACTCGTTAAGACAATTCCAGAACCAGCAGATGATGACCAGAAGAGAATAAGGTATAAGCAAATGCATGAATCGGCAAGGAAAGATGTAGAAAGGGCGTTTGGTATTTTGAAGAAGAAATGGGCGGTACTTGCCAATCCCACAAAGATAATGACAAAAGAAAGACTCCAGAATATGATGTATACATGTATCATATTACATAATATAACACGAAAAGGAAAAAAAAAGCAATATCTCCCGAATGGTACCCGGTGAAAGTACATCAGCCGAATGACTACATACGATCTGATGTAGAAATGCGAAAAGTTATGAGTTACATCAGATCACATCAAATGCATCAAAACCTTCGTGCCGATTAGTCGAACATTTGTCTCGTAATATTTAATTTCATGTTTTATTGTAATATTTTTAATTTCTGAAATCTGTGTAATGGTTTTAGTTTATGAATAAAAGTTTTTCTATTTCGCCCGATTACGTTTTCGTGTTTATATGTTTACGTTTACGTTTTTAAATTCGTGATTATTAAAAAAAATGTGAGTTAAGGTAATTGAAAGTGAGTCACTTGTTCGCATAAAGGTGAGTGAAAGTGAGTGAAAGAGAGAGGAGAGAGAAAGCTGATGTGGCGCTGATGTGTAAGGTGAGTTGCATGCTTCTTTGCCTTCCAGCCTAAGTTGAAAGTTGAAAGTAGAGAAGTGTAAAATTACAAATTTATCTCACTTCGTATTCCTTTCAATATTTCACTTTTCATCTATTTACTTTCATTACATTACTAATTATAAGTTGAAAGTTTGGCACAATAAAAAAATAGAGTAAATTACACCGTTTGTCCTTGTGGTTTGCGTTGACCGCAGGAGTTCGTCTTTTGACCAAAAAAGTTGCACCGTTTGTCCCTAAGTGGCAAAGCGTTATACGCCGTTGTCCTTCCTCTAACAGGCCCACTAACCGTCGTTAAGTCAAGTCCATGTGAGGTATTTATGTCCTTTAAGGTCACAAATGAGGTTAAAGTAGTCATTGTAGCATTATGACTCACCACTACCAAATAAAATATTTTAATAATAATAACTTAATATAATTAGTAGGCACCACCACCTACTAAACTACATTATTTCTTCTTCATCTTCACCCACCATCTTCCACCACTCCCACCATCATGAGGCACCACTCCCACCACCCAGCAACCTTCTCAAAGCGTAAAACAACACCCAAAGCGCTTAATCAAAACCCACAAACACCAACATCCCATTTTATTAAAAAAAATCAGAAGCCACAAACAATAATCTGTCATCTTCCATCTTTATTAAAATTTAATCAACTACCCTTGAAATCACCTGCACTAGTGAGTACTAGGTAACCTCCCATGTTCTACTTTCATCTAATGATTACTAGTAACACACGCACATAAAGGTCTATTCAATTAATCTCATGTATGATTCTAGATAGATGTATTAACACATCCCCAAACGAAACTAGAAGCACATATCAGTAATAGAGTAATCGAATAACACAATTTAATAATAAAAACCAAAAAAGTTAATAGACCAAATATCGTCAAGAAAGATGAAGAATGTCTACCACCACCATATTGTTTATCCAAGCCAAAGACATTAAATAAAAGTAACTACAACATCGATACTCTTCTTATCTAACAAATAATTACTTTTAAAGCTAAAAACCATCTTCTTCCTTTAAAATCATTCCGATATATATATATACCTTCTCGTTTCATCAAAGCATACATAGGTAATCATCAAACAATAATGTTTCGATCAACTGTAAACATCATCATCATCATCAGAAACGGTCCTTTTGGCTTGCTTAATCTTCTCCAACTAAACTTGAGTATCCATAAACAACTGCATCCACCGTGACCACCTCCAGTCTGGCGACTAATTTTTGCGAATTAATTTTCTTAACAAACTTTGTCTTCTTCATCAAGTCTTCACATGGCCAATCCATGTGTGGCCCGTGCCACAGGCCAGTGCATAGCTCCGCCCCTGTCGATACCTACTTTCTTGATGACACCCTTGTGACTCGATCTATCTTGGCAACAATCAACATCAAAGTTCATCTATCAAAGAGATCCCATGATGGTTTCTTGGAGAAGAGAGAAAGAAGACGGCGCGTGTACCTCCAAAACCTATTTACGATGGTGACATAAGGGTAGGTGTGGTGGTGTTTCGCTGATAAAGGTGGTGGTTGTCGTGTGAGGTGACGGCTACAGTAGTAGAGAGAGAGGTGGGAGATGTTTTATTTTAGGTTTAGGGTAAAATGAGGGTGGTGTAGGGTTTTAATAACCCCAAGGGAAGTTTGTGTCAATTTTGCAAAGAAGAAGGGCGCGGTGTAACTTAACGCAGGGACCATACGTGGGTTTAGGGTAAAATGATGGAAATACCCCTTTAAAAACCTTAGTTAACTGACGTTAGTGGGAATTTGTGGGGCCAATTGGATGGAGGGACGAACGATGCATAACGTTTGCCACTTAAGGATGGACGGTGCAACTTTTTTGGTCAAAGGACGAACTCCTGCGGTCAACGCAAACCACAAGGACGAACTCCTGCGGTCAACGCAAACCACAAGGACGAACGGTGTAATTTACTCAAAAAAATATATGTTATTTTATAAAAAGTTTAGGACATTTAAATAAAAAGGTCTTAAAATTATTAAGACTAAAAATATTTCTTTAATAGAAAATTTCTATTACATTATGAAAAATTAAATGTTTTAAATTATATCAACCAAATATTAATCCAACTCATTTAAAAAAATATAAAAACTCATAAGTGTCTTAAATTCACATACTTATAACAACCAATACTTGTAATAGCCCATTAAAAACTTGTAACATCCCATTAAAATTGAACCTTAACTTTTAAGCAACCTACTGCATATATAAGCCTATTACACCAATGACCAAACATAGAAAAACACGTGCAATATATTTGACATTTCACTTATATATTTCTCTACCCTCAAAAGACACCAATCTCCACCTTAGTCCATCCCCGTCGCTCCTGCCGCCATCATCAACAGTATCAACATCATTTAGTCACAGGGTACCCGCCGCCGCATTGCGCGGGTACCCATAAATACACGATATTTAGTCGAGGGGAGGTCTGATGTACCCGGGTACAAATCCACCAATTATAAATAAAAAAGTAGAAGCCAATTGTTAATGCAAATATTACGATATTTAATCTATATAGTCTCGTTTGTTTTGTTGATGACAAACATGTAACTTGTAATACATAACGTAAAATGTATAAGTTACTTGTAATTATATTTTGTCTCAATATATTTTCAACACCTCTCGACGACTCAAGTCCTTGTATGCTACAACACAGGTTCGTACATGTTTGTTATGTTACGTTATGATCAAACCCCTAACAAACCATTAAACATGTTTAGTTAAACACTTAAGTAATCTTGGTTACTTACATTTTATAAAATACATAAACAAAAGTAAATGTGTTGGGTAAAAACCATGATCCATAACCCATACCCATGACCCAAAGTCCATAACCCATTTTCTAGATACATTGTATCTAGTTGGGTACCCATGACCCATGACCCATGGGTAAAGAGGAGCATCCACGGATCCCTCTAATTGCCCACGGATCCCTTGGATTACAAGGGCCGGATCCCTCTCAGAAGGGATCCTTGGGGTAAAAGCTTGTCTTGGCCTTTTTGCCTATAAATAGCAAACTACTTCTTACCATTTCTACACACCTTCACACATACTTTCTCTCAACCATTTCTAACATACTTAGATCATTAGGAAACATGTAAACCACCCTCATCTCATATGATAATAATGCTTCTAACTTTCATTTGTTGTAAGCATACTCTCGAAGTGATCCTCCAAAACAAGCCTAGAGATCTTGCATCCTTACCTACTGAAGTGATCACCCATCACAAGCATACAAGCACATGAAGATCTTCTACAAAAAGCTTGGGAAACTTGTTATCTTCATTCATAGAATACTAACTACATCATGCTTTGTGTTCTTGATGTTTGGTTTAGGATTTTATATCCATTAAACACATTGTCTTGAATATTGTCTAATATCATATTCTTGTATCTATAACTAGATTAGATGGTTTATGTGTTTGTGCCATAAAACACAAGGTTTGTTATGTTAGGCCACAAAACATAACGGGTGTCATAGATGTGTCGTGTTGGTCGGGTAATGGTTCCTCCTTTGTAATGGAACCCGGTATCTAGTCTTGTACCGGATAAAGTGTAGGCGACGTTGTGATAGGTTTGGTTCTACCTCGTGGAAGGACTCAGTATCTAGCCTTGTACCGGAAAAAGTATATGCAACGTTGTGATAGGTTTGGTTCTACCTCGTGGAAGAACTCGGTGTTTAGCTTAGTACCGGATAAAGTGTAAGCGACGTTGTGATAGGTTTGATTCTACCTCGTGGAAGAACTCGGTGTTTAGCTTAGTACCGGATATAGTGTAATCGACGTTGTGTAAGGTTTTCTCAACCAAGAATGGAGTTTGTTGATCTAGTGAAGTAACTCTCGAGTTGGATACTCGGGGAGTGGATTAGGGCGAAGAGGATATTCGTGACCGAACCATTATAAATCCTCGTGTTGGTTTGTGTATCCTTTTACTTATCGCTTTATTTTTACTTATCGCTTTATATTGTCTATGTGGTTTATGTTTATGTGTGTGATGCATACTTGGTCTTTCATATAGTTATAAACAATATTTAACACTTTACACGCTTGATCAAGAAAAATAAACTGGACTAACAATAGTGAAACTTGATTTATAATGAAGCATTAATCTTGTGGAATCTTATGTGATATTAAGGGGTTGGCCTTACATGCCGTAATGCGTTAAATGCATCCTCGCGTCGAGATTAGCAAATGCAATGATTTATACTATATTTGATATAAAAGTTTTAAGTTTGAAGCGAGGCGTATTCACCCCCACGTTTTCCACAATTGGTATCGAGCGGGTTGGCTCTAGTTTTTAAAACAAATGGTTTTCAAAATGAGTAAGGTCCTTGTATCAAATTTTTGGTGAAGTCAAGCATAATATGAAAAGTGTTTTGTTGTTTTTTTTCTTTGAAGTTTTGTTGTTAGATATCTTGTTAATCAAGCTTGAATAAAGATTAAAATGGGTAATACAACTTCACTAAAAGTCTACAAAGGTTAAACCTTTTCGTCGGGTCAAAACATGCATTTTGTAAATCATGTCGAGATCCGCGGATCCCTTTGTTATCAAAGGCGGATCCCTTTGGAAGGGATCCGTGGATCCGTGGTATAGAGGACAGTTTTTGCTTAAATTTCAAAAATTCATAACTAATTAACCGTAAGTCCGTAGAAGTCGTGCCACCTATCGTTTTAATGGTATTTGAGTCTACTTTCATATAAAAATGATTTCATAAACTGATTCAAAACAAAAACTTATAAAATCATTGATTTATAATAGAAAGTCATTTTTTGGTCATAACTTTTGCACAAACTTTTGATCTAATTGGAGACGGATGTTTTCGTCTTTCAATAACAATGTGTCTTCTTTTCAAATTAAGGTTTTGATCATATTTATAAATATAAAATAAACTAATCAAGCTTGGTATACATGTTTATATTTAACACAAAGAGATGAAAAGAACTTTCGTATGCTATGCTAAATGATTAATTGTCTTACATTGCATTACTTGATTATTTGCTTATCTCAAATAGTTTTTATGCTTGTTTGATTGAATAACATATGTGGTTTCCTCACCTTGCTATTCATTCTCTTGTCTATCGATTTAGTAATATTTTACTAATCAATGTGCTATTTGAAGGAGTGTTTGGGATAACATCTAGTTGTGTCGAAAATATTAGTTTAAATACTTAGATAAGTCATATAAGTTGAAAATATTTAAAAAATGTAAAATAGTAAATGGCTTCTTGATTGAGTTTGTCATGTGTGTAACATAAATATTTTATGTGCTTATATGATTTCTTGATTTCATATTTTCTTGTGTCATTTTCTAAAAACAACAAGAATGTACATCGGATCATAACCTACACTTGTGTTGATAATGTACTCTCCCGTTTTCTTTTTCATGATCGCTTTCCAAGCTTCATAGTAGGATTGACAACTTGATTATTTCATCTGATATACTCAAGTAAATTATTTTGCAACGCAAACATAATTGGTCATATCCGAAAATCCAAACTCGAGCTTTCCAACAACATATGTTGAACTAGCTCATCCAAATATTTTTGTTCACCATATGGAAAACTTTAAATTTTATATTTAAACATGACACCTTCGTCACATTAGTTGTTTCAGGCATAATATTAATAAAAAATGAAGCGAAGTATCATCATTGTTACTCTTCGATAGGACATTGTAGGAACATAAATTCTCCTAACTTGAGAATGAATACTGGAGAACTTATTTGCACTAGAAACTCAATTTGACCTAACGGTTGATTTGTTTCCTTGATAGAAGTTGGGTATGTGGAATCGCCTGTAAAAATGGTCGTGTTTAGCCGTAATTGAGATGTATACTCCTATGTGTTCCTAAAGTAAGTTTACAATGGAAATACTTTGCATTGTCTTAGGATTAGTAATCAAACAAGTTGTAAAATTAAATTTTCTTTTAGTTAATCACAACCACTTGCCTCATCAAGCGATTATCTTGCTTTGATCGAGAAGAGCTACATGACTTCATGGACGAAGCTCATTGTATGCTAATCACCATCCGTAATGACTATACATAGTTCATTGCTTCCGTTGACCAAAACTGTAACACCCCCAAAATTTCACAGCGGAAGCGTTCGGGTCATGGGGTGCTACTAAATCAAATATCATAACACAAGGTGATAAAGAATGGAAATTTTTATTCCATTATCGAAAGATAGATTAATTTAAGATATAGTTTTACAACATTGTTTCAAAGTGCGGAAGTAAAGCCCATAAAAGTATATGTTGTCCCATTAAAAGTTGTATTAAATATGATTGGAAACACATCGGTTGCCAGTCTTCAATGAATGCATTTGCCATTGCCCACGCCAATAAGTAAACCTGAGAAAAACATGCTAAAATGTCAACACAAAGGTTGGTGAGTTCATAGGTTTAAGTAATCAAGTTTTCAAGTTGGACCATAGTTGCACATATAGCATCTCCGTGAATGACACTATATGCAAAAAGGCAATTACGCTAGTACCAAGTTCATGCGGCCGAAACTACGACAGTGTGCATGCATCTAGAAGGATGATAAATAAAAGCTCAGCAAGTGTATTTCCAGTACACTCAATCAATACGATATGATATCGCCCAAGTTTGCCTATCCGGTCAAACTCGAGCGAGAGTGTCATCCCAATAGATCTATGCATAACAATCGCGCCTCCCCAAAGGGAACTAACGGTAGCATAGTTGGGATTGAAGGTTGTTTCACGTAATAATGTTTTTAGTTTCAGGCCCGAAAAGAGTTTTGCATGTTTCTCACCCCATAGTTTTATAAAGCAAGTAATAAAAGTAAAAGTGGGGCTATAAACTCACCTTAGCAGTTCGGTGAATAAAGCACAAAGAGATCGAGTGTGATACAATAAGCGGTTCCTACCCGGAACCTAAGAACGATGTGGCATGACTCAGAATAATGATAAATGATTGGTTTATGACCAAAAGGAGAGAGTATTGAATATACAAGTCAATAGAGTGGTATTAGTGTTGATTTATAAATATGACGATGTTACCGAGATTTTGGTTTATTTACTTCGAGATGTGTCGGTAATTTATATTACTTTTGTTTTAAATATTCTCTTGTCTTTTAGTCGGGTTTTAGTATTAAAACTAAATATATTAATTTGAAGAAATTACGAACGAAACGTGTCAGGAATAAATTGTTTTGTCATTTTTATTATTAGTTATAAGAATGTATAAGTTTGGGGTCCAAAAATAGTTGTTAGCATGTAAAAGTATACAAAAAAAATATCAAGTATTAAACTTGAGGGGTTGAATTTGTAGAGAGTTATATAGATTATAAACTTATATTGGTTTTAAGAAAAGTAACAACTCATTTAAACTTGGAAGGCTGAATTTGCCAAAGAGTGGAACTTGTAAAAATCACAAAAAATATGGCAAAACTGCCACTACCCGGATTCGAACCTAGGGCAGTAGCAATAGAAACTTACACCCTTCCCACTGGACTAGACGTCCTATGTTGATATGTTATACAAGTTAATTGTATTTAAAGCTTTCTTTACTATGTTGTACATTTGGTTAAAACTTTGCTCAGTATAACATTTGCATGTATACGCTTAAGGTTATTGTTTCTCTCTTCCATTTCTGTTTTGCCATCCTTTATTTTTAAAAAGCGTCTCATGTTCTTAATATGCACAAGGGTTTAAGAGATTGTTTTCCTTTTTAACAAAGCACATACAATGTTTATAATTTAGCTTTGCAAACAAAACTATTTAACAACAATGATACGTAACGAGTTGAGTTCGAGCTACTTACGAGGATGAGAGGGGTACGTACGAGGGACGAACAAGAACCAAAGAAACCCGACACACTAGCTATCTTACAACGATTAACCCAAAGAACTTCTCCTTTCCTTTTCGTTGCTTATTCCCACATTGGACGAGTTAAGTTGAAGGAGAGAAAATGGTTTGAAGTGTGAGCAAATGTGAGGTCTTAGGAGTTTGTTATATAGAGGAAGATGGGTATTGTTCACCCATAAGATTCCAAGAAAAAAAGATAGAGTTTGTTTTGAGCTTGGAGCGTGCGTAGGGGAAGGAAAGAGAGAGAGACGAAATTGATGATGAAGTATTGCAGGTGTAGGGTGTGAGTTTGTCTTGCTTTCACATGGGAATCACATGCCATGTGGTACCAAACTATGACAAGCATAATATTAGTAAAGTTTGTTGGGTTTTGGTGTTTTGTCCCATACGTATGATATAGACCAAGGGAGATGTTGAATTTGATTTTTGCTTGCCTTGTTCACAAAAGCCAAGGAACAAAATGGTACAAAATATTTGCTTGGTTTACTCGTGTGTTCATAGAATAAAGAAAACATATGTATAAGTTACATTACATTGATTTATCTTAAAATGGTTAGGTGAGGGTCAAGTTACATGGTTGCATATTGGTTAAAATATGTACGTGACTGCATGCATGAGATCAGGAGGTGCTTGGTTTGATTTGCTTTGGTCGTTTATCAACCACAGAAGACAGAAAAATATATACTAAAGTTGCCTTTGTGTAAAAGTGTTATATATTTTATTAAAAGGTGAGTTTTGGTTTGTTTTGTCTTGTGTTTGTACATGAGAATCACAAAAGAAATATTACATGCCAATAATAAAATAAATGTGCACTTGGATTGAAAAATAAAAGGCTAGGCCCAAGATTAATTAAGGTAAGTTGGGTTGGGTTTGTTTGATAGTTTACACGAGAGTCCAAGAGACAAGGAATGGGAAGTTGAGTCGGGTTGGGCTTAGAGGCATGAGATAAAAACGAATCGGGTTGGGCTAGGCCCAATGAAGCAATGAAAAGATTGTAAGTACACGAGCCCAATAAACAAAAGAGATGGATTGGGTTTGGGTTAAGAGGCCCGGTAGGAAATAAAAATATAAAAGTTTATTTTATATTCTTATTTTATAAAGTTTTTATTATCGAGGTATAGGTGGAAAAATACCCCGTGACTTGTCGTGATTATAGATTGAAGAGAAAGAAAAAAAAAATATAGTCGCGAAAAATCGGTAGGGAAATTTACAAGTGGTTACAATACCTACCCCTTAAAAGAAACCACGTCCTCGTGGTTTATGATGCGGGGATCACCGAGGTCGATACGGTGACGAGATGTGAGTATTTATACTTAAAATGTGATATGGGAAAAGAGGCTAGTCGTTCAAGGAAGATTTAGTAACATGAGGCGATATGTAAACAAAAGATAAAGGATTCATTAAGCGGAATATTCAGAATACAACGCGGTTACATAAAAGAGTACAATAGATAAGAAACTTAAAAGAATGCAATCTAAGAGGGCGAAGAATTTCTTGTTGTCGTCAGTTTAGATAGTGTTGAAGTTGATCTTGACGCTCTTCTTTTCTCCAGGAAATAAGCTCTTCCTCGAAATTTGGTTCAACTGGTGTTTCCATTCGATCCCTTGGATTGGGACACTCATTCTTGTAGTGTCCTCGTTCTCCACACCGAAGCAAGTTATGTTAGCAAGATCCTTTGACTTGCGGTCTTTGGTCATGTGCCCAATCTTACAGCGATTCGACATTTTACATTACACCGACCACCGTGGTGGAGTTCTACGGTTGCACAAAGGTGCTTCCCTCATAACCCTTCTTCTCTGTGTTCAGTGAGCGGACCTTAGCTACCTCTTGCCTCTTGTTTTGATTGTTGTTTTGTCTTTGGAGTTATCACTCCACTTCCGCTTGTTGTTATCTGCCGCTTGGTGACATCCTCGATCACTTGATCCATTAACTTGTTTGACACTTCAATAGTCTCGTGAAGGTCGCACCTTGGAGGTAGTCACATTTCGCTGATAGATGGGTAGCCCTCCGATGTATCGCTCTATCAAGCGAGTTTCGGTTAGTACCATCTCCGGACATAGCAAGGCCAACTCTTGGAAAGCGTTGGTTGTAGAATGCCATATCAGTACCCTTCACCTTGAGATTCCAGAACTCATTCTCCAGCTTCTTGACCTCATTGCGAGGGCAATATTTCTTGAGCACCATATCCTTGAATTCTTCCCAAGGCATGGCATAAGCAGCATCAATGCCTGCAGACTTCAGGTAATTATTCCACCAAGTTAAGGCAACCTCTTGAAAAGTGAACGAAGCAAACTTCACCCTATCTTCATCTTCACAGTTGCAGATCCTAAACACAGTTTCTAGTTTTTCAAGCCATCGGGTCAAGACAACAGCTCCCTCCGTTCCATTATAACCGCCAGTCATACATTTACGGAAGTCCTTGTACATGCAGCCACGTTTATTACCAGTAGGCCTAGAAGTTCCAGCATCAATGGTTGAGTTGTTTGAATTGATCGCAGCTAGCGCTGCTGCCATGCGCTCATTGACCAATTGGTCAATCATGGCTTGATCCATAGCAAGTGAGTTTGCAGCAGTCCCGGCAGGAGCAGGGGAAGGGTGGGAGTAGCGGCGGGTCGGCCACGGGTGATTCTTGTTGACTTTCTCCTAGCCATCTTCTACGATACAAGAAAAGACGATAATTGAGTTTAGAATAGAAGGAGTAGTGGCCTATGGGGTTACGAAAGATAGAACATATGAGCGAAATAAGAGGATGTGACCAGTGACAGAGGTGGTTTTAAATATGTAGGTGAAATAATATAATCAAATAGGTGTATGTTACATAAAGAAATAACATAGACGAGTTGTACGTTACATACAGAAATAACATAGAAGCAGTTATGGAAGCATAGCATAGTGCGATATTGTAATAGTGGGCATGTTACACAGTTTAACATAGAGGGGTAACAAGTATAAGCATTCGTAGTCTACTCTACACTCTCCTTAAGTTAATTATTCTTTAATCTCATTAAGTTTGTTACATCAACATTATTCTCATTTAAACTTCGCGACCCAATCAAACAAGAACAACCTTAAAGTTTAAATGAGAATTAGTTTATACACATTCAAACTTCGCAACCCAATCAAACAAGAACAGTCTTAAAGTTTAAATGTGAGTTAATTAATAAACTTAACGACTTAGAGAAATAATTAATTTAATTCAAATGAGAGCTTATCTGAACCTAAAATACAATGATAACACATAGCAGTACGCATCGTGTAATAGTAGGCAAGGCATGGCGGACATCGGCGGTGTGGCGGCGTTGAAGTGTTTTGGAAAATTTGGTTATAGTTTAGGTTTTGAAAATACATAATTCTCTATAACCTTGGCTCGATACCAATCTGTAACACCCCAAAATTTCACGGTGAGGCGTTGGGTCATGGGGTGCTACTAAATCAAATATCATAACACAAGGTGATAAAGAATGGAAAATTTTATTCCATTATCGAAAGATAGATTAATTTAAGATATAGTTTTACAACATTGTTTCAAAGTGCGGAAGTAAAGCCCATAAAAGTATATGTTGTCCCATTAAAAGTTGTATTAAATATGATTGGAAACACTTCGGTTGCCAGTCTTCAATGAATGCCTTTGCCATTGCCCACGCCAATAAGTAAACCTGAGAAAAACATGCTAAAATGTCAACACAAAGGTTGGTGAGTTCATAGGTTTAAGTAATCAAGTTTTCAAGTTGGACCACAGTTGCACATATAGCATCTCCGTGAATGACACTATATGCAAAAAGGATATTACGCTAGTACCAAGTTCATGCGGCCGAAACTACGACAGTGTGCATGCATCTAGAAGCATGATAAATAAAACCCGAGCAAGTGTATTTCCAGTACACTCAATCAATACGATATGATATACGCCCGACGTTTGCCTATCCGGTCAAACTCGAACGGGGGTGTCATCCCCAATAGATCTATTCATAACAATCGCGCCTCCCCAAAGGGAATTAATGGTAGGATAGTTGGGATTCAAGGTTGTTTCATGTAATAGTGTTTTCAGTTTCAGGTCTGAAAAGAGTTTTGCATATTTCTCACCCCATAGTTTTATAAAGCAAGCAATTAAATTAAAGTAGGGCTATAAACTCACCTTAGCAGTTCGGTGAATAAAGCACAAAGAGATCGAGTGTGATACAATAGCGGCTCCTACCCAGAACCTAAGAACGATGTGGCATGACTCAGAATAATGATAAATGTTTGGTTTACGACCAAAAGGAGAGAGTATTGAATATACAAGTCAATAGAGTGGTATTAGTGTTGATTTATAAATTTGACGATATTACCGAGATTTTGGTTTATTTACTTCGAGATGTGTCGGTAATTTATATTACTTTTGTTTTAAATATTCTCTTGTCTTTTAGTCGGGTTTTAGTATTAAAACTAAATATATTAATTTGACGAAATTACGAACGAAAGTGTCATGAATAAATTGTTTTGACATTTTTATTATTAGTTATAAAAATGTATAAGTTTGGGGTCCAAAAATAGTTGTTAGCATGTAAAACTATACAAAAAAATATCAAGTATTAAACTTGAGAGGTTGAATTTGTAGAGAGTTATATAGATTATAAACTTATATTGGTTTTAAGAAAAGTAACAACTTATTTAAACTTGGAGGGCTGAATTTGCCAAAGAGTGGAACTTGTAAAAATCACAAAAAATATGGCAAAACTGCCACTAGCCATATTCGAACCTGGGACAGTAGCAACAGAAACTTACGCCCTTCCCACTGGACTAGACGTCCTATGTTGATATGTTATACAAGTTAATTGTATTTAAAGCTTTCTTCACTATGTTGTACATTTGGTTAAAACTTTGCTTAGTATAACATTTGCATGTATACGCTTAAGGTTATTGTTTCTCTCTTCCATTTCTGTTTTGCCATCCTTCATTTTTAAAAAGCGTCTCATGTTCTAAATATGTACAAGGGTTTAAGAGATTGTTTTCCTTTTTAACAAAGCACATACAATGTTTATAATTTAGTTTTGCAAACAAAACTATTTAACAACAATGATACGTAACGAGTTGAGTTCGAGCTACTTACGAGGATGAGAGGGGTACGTACGAGGGACGAACAAGAACCAAAGAAACCCGACACACTAGCTATCTTCCAACGATTAACCCAAAGAACTTCTCCTTTCCTTTTCGTTGCTTATTCCCACATTGGACGAGTTAAGTTGGAGGAGAGAAAATGGTTTGAAGTGTGAGCAAATGTGAGGTCTTAGGAGTTTGTTATATAGAGGAAAATGGGTATTGTTCACCCATAAGGTTCCAAGAAAAAAAGATAGAGTTTGTTTTGAGCTTGGAGCGTGCGTAGGGGAGGGAAAGAGAGAGAGACGAAATTGATGATGAAGTATTGCAGGTGTGGGGCATGAGTTTGTCTTGCTTTCACATGGGAATCACATGCCATGCGGTACCAAAATATGCCAAGCATAATATTAGTAAAGTTTGTTGGGTTTTGGTGTTTTGTCCCATACGTATGATATCGACCAAGGGAGATGTTGAATTTGCTTTTTGCTTGCCTTGTTCACAGAAGCCAAGGAACAAAATGGTACAAAATATTTGCTTGGTTTACTCGTGTGTTCATAGAATAAAGAAAACATATGTATAAGTTACTTTACATTGATTTGTCTTAAAATGGTTAGGTGAGGGTCAAGTTACATGGTTGCGTATTGGTTAAAATATGTACGTGAATACATGCATGAGATCAGGAGGTGCTTGGTTTGATTTGCTTTGGTCGTTTATCAACCACAGAAGACAGAAAAATATATACTAAAGTTGCCTTTGTGTAAAAGTGTTACATATTTTATTAAAAGGTGAGTTTTGGTTTGTTTTGTCTTGTGTTTGTACATGAGAATCACAAAAGAAATATTACATGCCAATAATAAAATAAATGTGCACTTGGATTAAAAAATAAAAGGCTAGGCCCAAGATTAATTAAGGTAAGTTGGGTTGGGTTTGTTTGATAGTTTACACGAGAGTCCAAGAGACAAGGAATGGGAAGTTGAGTCGGGTTGGGCTTAGAGGCATGAGATAAAAACGAATCGGGTTGGGCTAGGCCCAATGAAGCAATGAAAAGATTGTAAGTACACAAGCCCAATAAACAAAAGAGATGGATCGGGTTTGGGTTAAGAGGCCCGGTAGGAAATAAAAATATAAAAGTTTATTTTATATACTTATTTTATAAAGTTTTTATTATCGAGGTCGAGGTGAAAAAATACCCCGTGACTTGTCGTGATTATAGATTGAAGAGAAAGAAAAAAAATATAGTCGCGAAAAATCGGTAGGGAAATTTACGAGTGGTTTCAAAAACAACCTTCTAAAACAATCCATTTTCTTAAGGACGCATGTACATGTGTTTCTACGCTTCAATACCAACACATAGGTAAACATCTTTTAGCTAAAACCAACTCACAAAACGGTACTTGATTCAAGCCTTTCTAAATCCAACACTTACTCTTCTAAACACAATTCCTTCATATCCACAAATAACAACTCCACCTTCTGTATCTAAATATAGTCTAGATTGTCCTAAACTAGCACCTCACAACTCTTTTGTCTTGAACACCATCATGTGCTATTTTCTTTCTGGACACATACCTTGTGTAAATGATTTACTAATCTAGACCGTAAATCTGTTTTGAGCTTCTTGAATAGTGCTTGTTAAGTTTGCTAAACCTCTATGTTATTTGTGAGCTCAATCTTATTTGATTGCCTATATGTTATTTCTACATACTCTCCTTGCTATGCTTAACTTGTATATATATATACTTGCTGTAGAAATCATTAGTTTCAAAATTCAAAACATAGAGCAAAATTTTGCAACTATTCATTAAGAAATCATCTCGGACACGGATCCCTTAGATATAATGGACGAGATCCTCAAGTGAAGGATCCGTGGGATCCGGGTGACAGTTCCTTTTAGCCTCCTTGCATCAATCCAACCTTCCAGACCTTATTGGACTAGTTAAACATGCTACATTAGGATCACTTAAACTTCCCTTAGGCTCAGTTGATCTCACATTCACTCATGGATGACTTAGGATCACATTCAAGGTGTTTTTGATTTATCATTACTTCAAAACTCATCATCTTTCCGCTACAATGTTTACACATTGTTCCTCTCAACTCAAAACACATAGTTTGATATTTCTTTCAATTTTAGCAAATTGATTTTAGTCATCTTTACCTTAAAATGTTCCAAAAACTAGTTTTTCATTTCTTATGATTTTTAAGAAATTTTCTAAATTTTCCTTTAACTACCATCTAGTTCCTATAACCATTCACCATCCTCAAAACACTTAGTGTCATCCATGATCACTTATTTGTGTTTCTAAAACTCTATTTTCCCCACAAAAGCCATCATTGACAAACCTCACTCATTAGTTTTGACCACTTAGGTCTCATGCCATGTAAGACACTTAATAAATCGAGTAATTTAGGATATGTAGGTGCTAGACCTTGCTAGAATCCAATCACCTCCTTTTCACGTCATCTGTTAGCCGGATCCCTAGACTAAAGCTACCCGGATCCCTCTAGTGAGGGAACCGGTGGAACCGGGGAACAGAAGGTACATTATCTCTTGAGATAATCATTTCAAATTTCCTTTTTCCTCTCAAACACTTGTTCAACACTTAGGATTATCAGTTTCTTATATGTTTATAAATGAGTTGCATTTATGTGATTATTTACGTGTTCTTTCTTTTCTTTTCATGATATTATGTGAACAATTCCTCCATTTGTATAAATGTTTTCCTTTTGTACTAACTCATTTGGATTCTTGTAGGTTGACAATGGTCGATTTCATCATCAAGTCAAGTTGCGCTCATTCGTACATTTTTTTATATTCCTAATCTTGCATCATCCTAACCATCTTCCTCCACTTTTGTCACTAGTCACAAAGTCATCATGTCTACCACCTCTATTGAGTCATCAACCGAGTCAACAAAAAGACTCACCTTGATACCTTTCATCACCATCCCTTGCTACTCTTGAGTCACTTTATTACCTAGTAAAACTTGACCTCTCATCACCTCTACCACAACTTCCATACCTCTAAGTCATAATGATGATTTCAATCATTATTACCGTGTCCAAGGTCTGGTTCATGAACTACGTGATGAAATATGTTTCATGTTCTATCACATCCCACTTGTGTCAACCACAAGCTACTTGTGTCAACCACATTCTACAAGTGTCTCACTACCACTACAATTCATGGTCACTCAACCATCCTCCACAAACATCTATGTTGTCAAAAGCCAAGTGAATCACGTAATGAAATGCGTCTCATCCCTAAATACATTTATTTTCTTACCTTGAACAACCTTACAACGTCTAAACCAACCACGACGATGAAGTAGTAGGATTATTCTCTTTTTGACACTAATCCTTTCTTTGTAGGTTCATATATATACACTTTGATGTGTACGGGATTCTCGTCTATATATGGATGAAATTTTACACAAATTTTTTCTTTGTAGGTTCACTCATATACATGGGTTTGTATATGGAACACTTGTCTTCGGACGAGGTTTACTTATTTTTTTCAGGTTCTTCTTGACGCCCTCGAGCTAGGGGGAGTTTCTGTCGAGCATCTACAAAGTGCATCATATGACTTACTCGTCCAACGATGAATATATTTTTTCACTAATTTTTTGTTTTGTAGATTTTCAAAATACACTAGGAGCACTTGACGTCCTCAATAAAGGGGAGCTTTTGTCAAAGCAAAAACATTGCAAATTTTGCAATACTTTCGTCTTAGCTTACTAAAATACTTGACGCCCTTAACAAGGGGGAGCAACCGTCAAGGGGGAGCATGCACACGTTCATTCTTCAAAATTCCTTTATGTTTCAACAAAAGGAAGATTTCTTTCTCATCATATATTTTTCTTTTTCATTCCTTAACACTAACCTTGATGTAGGTTAAGCCTCAAAAATTTGATCCATTGAGCCGTTGGTAACAATGGTTATAATTCAAAGGATCTTTCTATGTATTTTTTTCTTTGTGTGATTCTCTAGGTTCCTCTTAAAGGCGAGATCACCACCTTTTGAAGACGCAAGCTCAAGGGCATGAGTTGCTAAGCCGTCATCATCAAGACCATCAAGTGAATCTTGTTGATAATTCTTCTCTTCCTCCATTAGTGTTTCGTGTTGAAGGTCTGGCGTGGTGTGCCAATTGGAGCAATAAGGTGTTTTCAATTTAACTTCACTAGGGATGATGCAAACTCGCTATTCTTGGGAGAAATTAAGTTTAAACTCCAGGACACACCCTTTTTGTTTCGACAAAAGGGGGAGAAGAGTGTAAACGGGGAAGGTAATGTATAGGAAGTACGGACAAAAGTAATCTTTGCCATTTTATCCATATATATATTACGTTTACATATATTTTGTCATCATCAAAAAGGGGGAGATTTTTAGTGCAAATATTACGATATTTAATCTATACAGTCTCGTTTGTTTTGTTGATGACAAACATGTAACTTGTAATACATAACGTAAAATGTATAAGTTACTTGCAATTATATTTTGTCTCAACATACTTTCAACACCTGTCGACGACTCAAGTCCTTGTATGCTACAACACAGGTTCGTACATGTTTGTTATGTTGCGTTATGATCAAACCCCTAACAAACCATTAAACATGTTTAGTTAAACACTTAAGTAATCTTGGTTACTTACATTTTATAAAATACATAAACAAAAGTAAATGTGTTGGGTAAAAACCATGATCCATAACCCATACCCATGACCCAAAGTCCATAACCCATTTTCTAAATACATTGTATCTAGTTGGGTACCCATGACCCAAAGTCCATGACCCATGACCCATGGATAAAGAGGAGCGTCCACGGATCCCTCTAATTGCCCACGGATCCCTTGGATTACAAGGGCCAAATCCCTCTCAGAAGGGATTCTTGGGGCAGAAGCTTGTCTTGGCCTTTTTGCCTTTAAATAGCAAACTACTTTTTACCATTTTTACACACCTTCACACATACTTTTTCTCCACCATTTCTAACATACTTAGATCATTAGGAAACATGTAAACCACCCTCATCTCATATGATCATAATGCTTCTAACTTTCATTTGTTGTAAGCATACTCTCGAAGTGATCCTCCAAAGCAAGCCTAGAGATCTTGCATCCTTACCTACTGAAGTGATCACCCATCACAAGCATACAAGCATATGAAGATCTTCTACAACAAGCTTGGGAAACTTGTCATCTTCATTCATAGAAGACTAACTACATCATGATTTGTGTTCTTGATGTTTGGTTTAGGATTTCATATCCATTAGACACATTGTTTTGGATATTGTCTAGTATCATATTCTTATATCTATAACTAGATTAGATGGTTTATGTGTTTGTGCCATAAAACACAAGGTTTGTTATGTCGGACCACAAAACATAAGGGGTGTCATAGATGTGTCGTTTTGGTCGGGTAATGGTTCATTCTTTGTAATGGAACCCGGTATCTAGCCTTGTACCGGATAAAGTGTAGGCGGCATTGTGATAGGTTTGGTTCTACCTCGTGGAAGGACTCGGTATCTAGCCTTGTACCGGATAAAGTGTAGGGTACGTTGTGTTGATCCCAGTTGAGCAAACGATCTAATATAGAAACTGACTTTAAACAAAGACTTATTAAGTATCACGCGGAATTTAATACTTAATCTTAAGAAGAAGAACAATAAACATTCAACACCTCAATATTATTATTAATACGAATACTCTAATCGAGATTAGGGTTTTACAACCTTGAAGTGTATCGACCTTAGATATAAAACATACGTATATCTAATCTAACCTAGGACCTCCTTTTATAGGCTAAGGAGTCCTTTACATAATACAATACGTAACCTACAAGATAAATATCTTTTCCATATTTATCTAATACAAAATACTAAATCGACTATACAAGACTAGCAGATTGTTGGGATTCTTGATTTGATGAGACAAAGTAAATAGAAGAATGAAACAAAGGGATTTAAAGTGACAAAGAAGAAATCTACAAAAAGATGGAAGGACTTGCTTGCAAAAGAAGATTTACTTATTAGTCCTTCGTAGTATTTTGTAAACCCTAATCCTCTAGTATATAAAGAGGACATGGGGTGTAGGTTTAATGTACAAGTCTTCCATAATGTAGTCTAGTAAAGGTGTGTGTGTGTGTTCTAGGGCGTCGTTCATTGTAAACGCCTAAAACTAGTTATCCCTAAGATCTGAGATGGCTTAGATCCTCATTACGATTAGGTAACACGTTATATTCGATCAATATATAATTGGGAAGATATGGAAAAACCTTGTGTCGATAATAATGATGTTTGTTTTAATTCCGCTGCGTGTACATGTTTATTATCATTGTTATTGTCAAACCCTAGCGCTCTAAACGATCTCAAGGAGTTTATCAAACTCCACAATTGGTATCAGAGCTTGGGGAGCTAGTTACCTAGGGATTCGCAAGGTTTTTCAAAGAAGAAGATGGAAAAATTCGAAGCCGGTACAAAGTTCGTATTTTTCTGCAGCACAGTTTTAAAAACACGATAACTTTTTCGTTAACCGTTGGATCATGACGAAATTTTCGGTGGACGTTCTCTATATATTAATCTAACTTTTCACCAGAGGGATCGTCGATCTGAGCTCTCAGTAAAAAGTTATTCATTGTCGAAGTCTGCTGCTGAAGGGTTTTTCAGAAATTCGATTTTTAGGGTTTTCATGCATATTCAACTTCTTGAATTTGTTTTACTTGTTCTAATTCTTGCTGGATGTTGTTTATACGTTGTGTGGTGTCTTTAATTTATGGAAGAAAGTAGCTTTGATGGTGTTTTTATTCGTAATCACTGCTAGTGTTATCGAAACCACTGCTAGTGTTTTCTCGAAACCACTGCTAGTGTTTTCTCGAAACCACTGCTAGTGTTCACTCATTACCACTGCTACTTTGTTTGAAATCCACTGCTATGCTAGAGTGTTTCTACTGTTTATATTCTCTATTTGTTGATAACAAAAAGGGGAAGATATGAGAAGAGATAGCATGGATTAAGGGGAAGACAAGATTTGTTTCATTCACGGAGATGTTTACATCTCAACTTCTGCTACTTCGTCTAGGGAAGTTCGTACACGACTTTGTTTATTTTGTCATCATCAAATAAGGGAAGATTGTTGGGTTTCATGATTTGATGAGATAAAGTAAATAGAAGAATGAAACAAAGGGACTTAAAGTGACAAAGAAGAAATCTACAAAAAGATGGAAGGACTTGCTTGCAAAAGAAGATTTACTTATTAGTCCTTCGTAGTATTTTGTAAACACTAATCCTCTAGTATATAAAGAGGACATGGGGTGTAGGTTTAATGTACAAGTCTTCCATAATGTAGTCTAGTAAAGGTATGTGTGTGTGTTCTAGGGCGTCGTTCATTGTAAACGCCTAGAACTAGTTATCCCTAAGATCTGAGATGGCTTAGATCCCTGTTACAGTTAGGTAACACGTTATATTCTGATCAATATATAATTGGGGAAGATGTGGAAAAACCTTGTGTCGATAATAATGATGTTTGTTTTAATTCTGCTGCGTGTACACGCGGAATTTAATACTTAATCTTAAGAAGAAGAACAATAAACATTCAACACCTCAATATTATTATTAATACGAATATTCTAATAAGTATTAGGGTTTTACAACCTTGAAGTGTATCGACCTTAGATATAAAACATACGTATATCTAATCTAACCTAGGACCTCCTTTTATAGGCTAAGGAGTCCTTTACATAATACAATACGTAACCTACAAGATAAATATCTTTTCCATATTTATCTAATACAAAATACTAAACCGACTATACAAGACTAGCAGTGGTTACATTACATTATCCGTGGTTACACAATACTACTAGCCGCGGTTTGTCTTTGATGGTTCCATTCTTACGTCCGTGGTTTCATCGGAGATGCTCGTAGTTCCAACACTTAGAATAATTCATGATCCAAGGAACCAAAACCCAACAATCCTCCCCTAAACTTGATACATTCAAATAGAATTCTCAAGTTTCCTTTAAGCTCAAAACATCTCGAATTGGAGGATGTAGTCAAACACTTACTAGATTTAAGAATTTTCTCATACTTGACAACAAATTGTAAGCTTGACCATCATAGGGCATCAACATCTTGATAATACCGAGCTTCACCATCGAGCAATAATTTACGGATACTTATTCAATTTAGGATAATCACCTTCTACAAGCATATGAATAACTTCTCCGGATCTGATTAAAACATGAACTCCACAAGTTTGATATACAAACCATTACGTAACTTGTCCATTGCGAGTCCTTTCCATTCGGGTTCATCATGAGTAGGCTCAAACAAAATCTTCAAGTGATTATAAACCATGCTCTCATGATAATCATCTGGTTGCACATTACCAAACTTATTCCTATAAAGCTCCTAAAGATTCAGCAAATCATCTCTATCAAAATACTGAAGCATCTGTGAAAATTTATTATACTTTGAAACTTCATTATTGAGTCTTTGAATTTTCCAGCATCCTTTACTCCCTTTAAGCTCATACTCATAAAAGATAATTTTATTGCCATCTTCAGTTTCTTTAAATCTTTTGGAATCAGATGCATCCTGAACCTCAGATTTTCTCTTTAGATTACCTTTAATCCACTCTTCTTCCTTTTCAGAATTCATTGGATAGAAACTATCATTATTAATCCTCATACACATCAAATAAAGCTCATGAATTCTTTCAAAAGAACATTTATTAAGATTATCAGGAATATGAATGCCTGAATTCTTAATAATCTTCATCAGTACATTCCTCAACTGTGCAATTGTAGGAGGTTTCTTTCTTATAACTTGTTTCCTTTCTTTACTGATCCTCCTTGCCCATCCACCCAAAAGTCTAGCTCTTTCCTCATCATCCAACAATGCCCATTCTTGTTTAGTATATTCATCATGTATTTGATTTGAAGCTTGAAGATATTTTTGTGATTCATACCATGTAGCTAACAATTTCTGACTAGCCTCCTCTTCTTCTTGCTTTCTTTTCTCTAAAGCTGCTTGTTCTTCAGCTAACATCTTTCTTATATACTCTGCATCATAAGCAATCTGTTCTTCTTTACTTTTAAACTTCAACTCTGGTTCTGCAACTCCTTTAACTTTTCCAACATCTGATTGAGTCACCTTCTTCCTTAAAGGTTCACCAATAACTAAACTTTTGCTTTTGGGTTTGGTTGCAGTAGATTTAATAGATGAAACAGGTGCAATGATAGATGTAGGGTTAGATGAGGTTTTACTCAGATTTATCAATGTACTTGCAGTCTCTTTCTTAACTTCTTTAGGTTTAGGTGGTGATACAGAGATGGTTGTAATAATAGTGGAAGTGGTTATGATAACAGTGGGTACAATAGCAGTGGGTACAATTATCATGTCTGAAACTGCAACAGTGGTTTCAAGAAAACTATCCGTAGTTGCAGACATATTATCAGTGGTTGTATCCTGCACTATCTCATCTTCTACCACAGTCTTCAAATTTTCAAGAACTGCCTCATTCCCATCTTTATCATATACTAAAAATTCTTGATCTCAACTATCAACATCTTCTTCCATAGATACATCAACATCCTCCCCTGAATTCATGGCTTCACTCCTCCCCTGTTTGGATACATTCTCCACATTCAGAGCTGGAGAAGATTCCACCTTCTTTTTCATTCTCCTCATAGTTCTTAAAACAGCAACCCCAGGTCTTCTTACTATTTCCAAAACCAACATCCTATGCTTCAGCCTTGAATTCCTTTACCACGAAACACGACCAACTCTTGAAGACTTGAGATTGTATCATCCATTTTAGCACATTTAGCCGTCAATTCATGAAAAGTTTAAGAATATCCTCCCACTTCGACTGTGTTAAGCGGTTCGAGAGGTGGTTCATTGAAAAGTCATTGTGTACCATATGAGGATCCGTCAATTCGGTTTCATGTTCCAAACTATCCTCATCACTTGAGTTGTGTTAAGCGCTCAGAGGTGAATCCTTGGATAAAGTAAACATAGCACTAGACCTTGCACGATCATCTATGCACCTCGGAGTAGCCAGTTGGCTAGGTATTCCTCCACTGCTTTAAGTTCCAAAGAACTCTCCACATTAGAAGTTGCCAAAGGTTGGGTCTTAATTATTGATAAGGTTTTAAAAGGTACCATTTTGAGGGGTCGTTTAAGCTCTTATTTGATCACTTTTGTATCCGTTATTGCTTAATATCGTTCCTTTTCACTTTTAGGTCTCTTGAAGGCAAAATGCTGGAATGGCACTTATTTGGACGAAAAGCGCGAATATATGAAGAAAATGGCCAAAGTCGAATCGAGACACTCAAAGTCGTTGAAAGTAGGCGACGGCGTCGGTGTTAATGCGGCGCCGTCGGAGGATTTTTGTGACGATACATGAGTCAAATACCCTATTTTCAAGTGACGACGTCGGGCTTTAAAAGAGTAGGCCGTTGCTACTCGACGGCCTAGATGCAACCAGACAATGTCGAAGTCAAGAGGACGGCGTTACGAGACATAAGGTGGCCGTCGCAAGGTTAACGTGGCCAAGACAAAACCCTAATGACGGCGACACGGCGTCCACGAAACATAAGGTGGCGCCGTCGCAAATGTAATCTTATATATAGAATCCGAATTTTCGGTTTTAGAGAGTCTTTTGGGTGAAAACCTAAAACCGAACCTAAGGTGTCTTGTACAGATTTTAGGGTTTTAAACCCTATCTTACATCAAGATAAGTATTTACTTCATTAATTCAATTATGTCTTTGATTATTTGTGTGTATGCTTGCATGTTCTCCATGTCCGCTAATTTATTTGTGTGTTTGCTTAGGAAGTATGAAACTTAATTATTGAATATTGATTGGTTGTTTCTTATCTTAGTTGATCAATGATCTAGTAATGCGATAGGTCATTCGTTGTGTACTTAATGCTTGATTCATCTTTGTGAACCTTAGAATATGATTACACGAGTAGTTGTAGGCTAAATTATCCAAAGAGTGCCTTAGAGTAAGAGTTTATCATCCCTAGTGGGTTTTGTAGGCGAGACCCTTTGGTAAGTTCAAAGAGTTAGGGAGAAACGCATACCCTAAAACTTTAGACACACAACGCAACTAAGAATAAGGACGTGACAACTCAACCATCAATAGGAGATAATTAAGGAGTAGTACAACCTAAGTAAACACATCTTTAAATTATCATACGAGCACACATTAATTAGACATAGACTCCACTACCTTAGTTTAGATAATTAGATAATAGTTGAGTAATCGGTGAAATACCAACCCCCAAATCCAATACCGAGATTCGTACCTTTCCATTTCATAAAATATAAAATACAAAAATAATCTTCCTCAACCTTAACCTTAGCATAGTAACTTCTTACTAGCATTCCTATTCCCTAGAGAGCGATATCAATACCCGTGGCTTACCCTAATTACTACACTACAACGATTAGGTTCACTGCCTAGGGTGTTATAAAACTTGCTCGAAGAAAAGGAAGTTTCCTTGACCCCGAACGACGCGTGTAGCGTTATCAAGTTTTTGGCACAGCTGCCGGGGAATAGAATAGCTAGTTAGTAGTCTATCTCGTTTAGGTCTACTCACAAGATTCCTATCAAGTGAGATTTTTATCTTTTTATTAGCTTCCTTGTAGTCTATCCCCCTTCTTTGTGTTTGTGTTCGTAAAACCCTTTTCATTTGTCGCTATGGCAAGTGAAATTGCATTTGCATCATTAACAAATGAGGAGCAGTTGAATTTCGTGATTGGTTTGGTTTTAATTGTTCTAATGAATTTGTGAGTGAACTTAGAGATATCCAAAGGAGATGGGTGTAAGGTTGGATGGATTTGATACATTACGTACTTGTGTGGCTTCTATTCAACAATCGTTGTCGGGATCAACTCCTTTTAGTGACACCATCCGGAGAATTTTTCGTAAAAGCCTCCTATGCATAAACCATCAATTGAATGATCTTAGGCACCATGATAAAAAGACCTAGTTTTTAAGAACATGGAACCTAAACCCGAACAAGATTGTGAGATGGTTATAGTTGAAGCGCCTAGTTGCATGCGTGGGATATATTTCAAAGCATATGACGCGTGAGGAATCCTTTAGGAAAATAGAACATAGTGATCAAATTTTTGAGAATAATTCTTATGAATTGGACCAAGAATTTGAAATGGCTAAGAAGGATTTGAGATGCTTAGGGTGTATTTGGGTCGATCATACTAAAGCACATGATGAACATTTAGGAGATCTAGATATAATGGAGAATAAGATGGAAATTCCAAGCCCACAAGCCCTACCATCACTGAGGAACACACATCGCCTATAACTTACCGGAAGAAGTAGAAGAGACTATAGGAACCCCGATTGATATAGAACCTTTGGACCAAACGCCACTAGAGAATGTAGGTTTAGATGCTTGTTGTCATGACCTCTCTTAGTCCTAGGGAAGTTCCTAATTTTGATGAACCGAGCCTCAACCAAAAACCTTACCCAATTTTCCGTCTTTAGATGTGAATCTTGGAATTGAATTAGGCCCCAATCCACCCATTAAAATAGATAGTCCGGGTAGTTGCTTGATAAAGGTGGTAGATTATAGGCCATGTAGAGTGGAAGCTAATATAGGAGTAACCCATGACCTTACACACTTATATCACCCATTCATGGTTGATAACAAGAAACATTATGGGTTTAAACCGGGTTTATTAGGTCAAGATGGATCCTTAATTAAGAATATTTTGAAGTTGATAGAAGATGATCCATTTTTAGGAGAGATTTTTGATTCACCCGCTACACCAATTGAATTAGGTAAGGTTATAATGAATGAAGCACACTCCTTTGAGCACATAAATCACCCATCACCCTCTCCTCACGTAGCAAATTTCCACCCTAAGGTGTGTATTGCTACTATCACCGCACTTAAACTTAAGTGTAGTGAAAACTTCCCTTTATCTCGTTAAATAAGGGTAGAGTCGGGGCTCGTGACTCGAATAAAAACAAGCGCTTCTTGGGAGGCAACCCATGTGTATTTGATTTTCATTCTCTATTTGTGTGTCGTATATCTTTTATTGATTGTTTATTCTCATGTTTAAATTTGTAAAAATGCTTTATTTTGTTTTTAACCTCGTCTTAATTGCATATAAAGGTATTTTACATAAGGGATAAGTGTAGGGAGGATTACACACGTTTTCAAAAGAAAGCGTAAACATGAGAATAACAATTAACTAAAAGATATTTATGTTTGTTTGTTCGAGTCAAATGCTTGTATCGAGTCATAATGGATGTTTTTGCGAAATTTTTCCGATTCTAAAGATGTAAATTTTCCGAATTTTTCCGAAAAATCGAGACCGCTTTTTGTCGGGATAACTGACGCGTCGAGATTGCAACTGTGGCGTCGTGAAGGAGTAAAACACCCATTACTTTTTTTCGTTTTCGAGCTACTTATAAATTTTGGAATTTTCCGGTCTTAATTTTCTTAGAAATTCGTAAACATCCATTCCACAAGCATTATATCCTAGTTTAAATCGAGTCTTATATATATTATTACCGCCGATTTTACGCGAAGGTTTCATTTGTTTTCTTCAAGTGTGCGAGTTTAGTTTGTCGAGAAGAAGTTACATAAGATTGGAAGGAGCTTTTCACGCAATAATTCTTCTTGAAAAGGATTTAACCACCACTTTACACGGATCCTACCGAGCTAATCGGGGAGTATTAGTTTCTTTCGTTTTTAATTACCTTCTTTTATCATAACTTTGATACTTTGGGAACATTGGGGACAATGTTCGGTTTAAGTATATAGAGGAAAATAAAGCGGAACTTTGAAACTATGCTTATCCTTGATTATTTGCTTTGTCCAATTGTATTTGCGTAATAAACCATGAGAAAATGTCGGTTAGGGTAATTTTGGCACCAAATTTAAAATTTTCATGACATATAGGAGTGGGCCATTAGTCTTAACAAAAGCGTCTCACGGATAGGAAGTTGCATGACTAGCACAAAAACCCTTTACCACCCAAATTCCACCCAAAATGTGAGGATCGCCTTAGATTAGTAGGAATTAAAAGCATTCATCTTCAATGCTTAGAGTGTGAACCGGTAGTATATTAGATTCTAGAACTTGTTTTGTGATGCATTCGAGATCGCAAGTGAGGCTACACTTGTGTAGTTAGGAATAACTAAATGATAAGAGGCATTAGGATAACCCTTGCTTGATACCCGTAATATAATTACTTCTTCCATATCGGTTGAGTAATTCCCCACACCCTTTGCGTTGTACTCATCTTTAGTACACGATACCCTAGTTAACCCTCGAGCCTATCCTTTTCGCAGTTCTCGTGATGTTTGGTTTTCCGGAATATCAATGAAAAGCATTGTTTACACCCCACCCCAAATATACACCCAAATCGCCTTAGCCTACCCCTTATGCACTCACTTTTAGTGCAAATGTTTGTTATCACCCTAAACCCTTGGTTCAATTATCTAGTTGCTTGCATAAGTTGCTAAGTCGAGTCATATCCTTTGTATGAGTTTTGGGACGATTGGGATTCATGGGAAAAGTTAAAGTTTATGAAATGACGGGAAGGGCGTTAAATTCAAATTCCCTTTGTTTGCGTAATAATGTACCCCAAGTGTTTTGATCTTTTCAATTCGGGTCAAATTATTGTTAGAGTAATAAAAAACTCAAGTGTAGGGATGTGCCTATAAATCCCTATTATTTTGATGTTACCATAGAGGATGGTAGAGTAAATGTGTATGGAAAAAAAATCGAAAAAAAATAGAAAAGAGAAAAGAAGAAAAATAGAGTGTAAAAAAAAAAAAAAAAAAAACATACGGGCTACCATCCTACATCTATTCTTTAAATTTATGTTTGTTTATTTCGTTACCTAGAGTTTTAGAGTGTCGAGTCTTGGCTTAGCAACGCCATTCTTCGTATGCATTTAACATAGAGATTTTTGAATTGCCACCACTAAATAGCCTATCCCACCAAACCCTTGTTTCCTACCGTAAGCCTAACATTACAACCCTTTAAAAGACCTCTTTGATAGTCTTTCCTAGGTGCTTACGCCAAAGCGATGGAGGTTTGATCTATTCTCAAGCCTATGGTAATCGATGTACTAGGACCGGTTAATGAGTGTTAATCTTCCATTTCCTATTTGTTATATTTCATATATACACCGAGAGAGATGTGAGTATCCAAACACCCCATGTGAGGTGCTAGTATGTAATTTCCGTGTTTGTTATGACTTTTGCGGGGCTTATATGTGTTGTGGACCGTTTTGAATTAATGCTTCATGACCCTAACTTATAAATTAATTGGCTAAAAGCACATTTGCTTGAGGACAAGCAAATAACAAGTGTAGGGATATTTGATAAGGTTTTAAAGGTACCATTTTGAGGGTCGTTTAAGCCCTTATTTGATCACTTTGTATCCGTTATTGCTTCATATCGTTCCTTTTCACTTTTAGGTCTCTTGAAGGCAAAATCTTTGGAATGGCACTTATTTGGACGAAAAGCGCGAATATATGAAGAAAATGGCAAAGTAAGAATCGAGACACTCAAAGTGCTGAAAGCAGGCGGCGGCATCGGTGTTAGTGCGGCGCCGTCGGAGGATTTTTGTGACGATCAAAGAGCCAAATACCCTATTTTCAAGTGGCGATGTCGGGCTTTAAAGAGTAGGCCGTTGCTACTCGGGACGGCCTAGATGCAACCAGACGGCGTCGGAAGGTGAAGAGGACGTCCACGGACATAAGGTGGCGCCGTCGCAAGGTTAACGTGGCCAGGCGAAACCCTAATGACGGCGACACACGGCGTCACGAAACATAAGGTGGCGACTGTCGCGTAAATGTAATCTTATATATAGAATCCGAATTTTTCGGTTTTAGAGAGAGTTTTGGGTGAAAACCTAAACCGAACCTAAGGTGTCTTGTACGATATTTTAGGGTTTTAAACCCTATCTTACATCAAGATAAGTATTTAGTTCATTATTTCAATTATGTCTTTGATTATTTGTGTGTATGCTTGCATGTTCTCCATGTCCGGCTAATTTATTTGTGTGTTTGCTTAGGAAGTATGAAACTTAATTATTGAATATTGATTGGTTGTTTCTTATCTTAGTTGATCAATGATCTAGTAATGCGATAGGTCATTCGTTGTGTACTTAATGCTTGATTCATCTTTGTGAACCTTAGAATATGATTACCTGAGTAGTTGTAGGCTAAATTATCCAAAGAGTGCCTTAGAGTAAGAGTTTATCATCCCTAGTGGGTTTTGTATACGAGACCCTTTGATAAGTTCAAAGAGTTAGGGAGAAACGCATACCCTACAACTTTAGACACACAACGCAACTAAGAATAAGGACGTGACAACTCAACCATCAATAGGAGATAATTAAGGAGTAGTACAACCTAAGTAAACACATCTTTAAATTATCATACGAGCACACATTAATTAGACATAGACTCCCACTACCTTAGTTTAGATAATTAGATAATAGTAAAGTAATCGGTAGAAATACCAACCCCCCCTCCAAATCCAATACCGAGATTCGTACCTTTCCATTTCATAAAATATAAAAATACAAAATAATCTTCCTCAACCTTAACCTTAGCGTAGTAACTTCTTACTAGCATTCCTATTCCCCAGAGAGCGATATCAATACCCGTGGCTTACCCTAATTACTACACTAAAGCGATTAGGTTCACCGCCTGGGGTGTTATAAAACTTTCTCGAATAAAGGAAGTTTCCTTGACCCGAGCAGCGCGTGCAGAAGCGTTATCAATTATGTTTCCACTATCACGACCGGCATCTAAGCATGAATCGATGGTGGAAGCCCTTCCAATCATGTCACCTCCACTCGTTGTGATAGCCTCATGAAAAACACTACTAACACTAGCCTAAGGTAGCTTGGTGCCCTTCTGTCTCCTAGTCCATACAATTGGTTGAACAGTGGTTTGGATTTGACTAGAAGTAGGTTGAGTTTCACTAACAGTGGTTGCAAGTGTACTATCAGTGGGTTGAAGTGTACTAGCAGTGGGTTCTTCATCAAACTCAGGAGCAGCAGGCAAAGCAAGCATATGTGGAAATAAAGAAACATCCCTAATTTGTACATTTTGCGGCTGATTCCTCATATGTGCAAAAACCTTAGGAAGCATATAATGAACTTCATACTCCCTAGAATGCTCAACAGGTTCTGCTATTTGACTCTCCACAATCAGTTGAACAAACCTAGGATATAAATAGTATTTACCCTTCTTCCTAATATTTTGTACAAGCCCCTCATAAATCATCCTAGACCAATTAAACTTCCTTCCATCAGACAAACAAATAACATCAGTAGTGATTTTGGAAGGAAAGTCATTAAACCCAGTGGTCTTATTACTCATACACATCAACAAGGTGTGAATCAAAAACTTCCATTGTTTTGAAAACAAACTCTTAAAAAATTGTACCTTATCACCCCGGTGTGTATAACCTAACCTTGCTAAACCAGCAACTGTCTCAACATCTGAAAGATTATCAATACCATCAGCATCATCAAACTTCAAAACCCTTCTAATAATCTCCTCATTAACCAAAATAGCATTTCCATCTACAACAGTGCCAAACACATCTACTCCATCGACCTCCTCAAGCTTAGCATTCCCCCAGAACTGATGAATATAGGCCTTAAGGATGGTTGGTGTGACAGTTAAGGCATAGTGAATAGGACTGTGAATAAGGAAATCAATCATTTGATGAAAACCTTCAGATCGATTGTTTTTGATGAGTTTAGCAACAAGGTTATGTGTGTTGGAGTACTGATTCGCCATGGTGATCGATAATGTGTATGATATGGGATTTGTGAATTATGCAAAGTAAAGTGATTTGGGTGGATGATTAGCGCCAAGTTGATATGATTCAAAGACCAAGGAAATGATCCATCCGTGATTTGGGGAGATAAATAAGCTTTCACCAAAGTTACCAAACAGCCCCTGTAGTATCCAAAAATAAGCAGCATGCTATCAGAGGTTTCAGAACTGCTCTCCGCGGTTTGAAACATACTATCAGTGGATACAATGTTTCTCTTCAGTCAATTGACCAAGAGATACAGCAAGAAAATCTGTGTCTAAATAAGAGAGATCTTACAAAAATATGAAGGATTACACAATTTTTTTTTATTATTTTTTATTTTTTTTTAAACTAAACACATCACAAGCTCCAATGTACACTTATCCTTCATACCTGCAAGACACAAACAAGAACCAAACACAGAGAAGGGAGTTATCAGTGGTTAGTAATAGATAGAAGTGGTTCCATAAACGTATCAGTGTTTAGCCATAGTGCTAATGTCTAAGTCAATATGGTCAACTTCCAGTATTAATATATGTTCAAAACCCAATGATCTCATTAACTCCTCAACCACATTTAACCTGCCCCTCATTAACTTGCATAAGCCATATCACTGCTTATAAAAGAACCCCAAATCCCAAATAACACACACACCAATTAAAACCAAAACCTAAATTTATCCAAAATCCACAATCAACCACAAACACTATGTGGAATCCCAGTTGGAATAAACCAGAAGTCATTGATCTAACATCCTCCTCCTCCTCATCATCATCATCATCAAGTGATGATTCGAACCCATGGTGACTTTACCTTCCTCCACTAGAACCAAGACCTAAAAAATCCCCCTTTCTTCCTTCATCGGAAGATGATAGTGTGGAAGATCCTAGTGAGTCATTAAGAGGATCAGATGATTCCACTGAGTGTTTAGAGCCAATCTTCAATAGATTGGTTCAAGAGGAAGCAGAAAAAACAAAACTTTCACCCTCTCACCCTCAACCAAGGCCACGTGCCAAAATCCACCACTTCCAAAGAACAGAGGTGGTTCTTGGTCTTCTCGCACCAAGTTTTGGTGCTTCATCTCATATCGGTAGGGAAAGGATAAAAGGAAGATGGAGTGATGCTTTATGGTGGAAAGAGTAGATGGAACAACCGAAGACGTCTCATATCACAAATCCATCTACTGTATTCATCTTCATCATCTTCGTTTTCATCAATCCATCCTTCCCATTTTGATCCTTAGCTTCTTCGTCGTACTGGTCATGCAAATCCAGCGTTTGGAATGGATGATAGGAGCTAGGATAGAAGTAGGAAATCATGTATAGAACTAGTCTTTTAATTGCACTTGAAGTTAATTGTAAGCTGTAAGCTGTAAACTGTTTCTTGTATGAATGAACAATTTAACTTCAGTACTTCTTTTGCATCTATAATCAACTTTCTTTTATCTGCAAAATGGTTAGTGGGAACAAAAAGCAACAAACAGTGGTTTGAACACAACTATCAGTGGTTAGAAACAAAAATATCAATACTAAGATCACATAATAATAGTCCAATACTTATACAAACTTTTACAAAAAAAGTTGAGATTTAGAGATTTATCATTCCAATACTAACAACAAGGTACTGAAACCTCCCCACATCAAAAGCTTTAGTGAGAAGATCAGCAACATTAAAATCAGTATGGATTTTTACCATTTGAATCAACCTTTTCTCATTACAATCTCTAATAAAATGATGTCTTATCTCAATATGTTTAGTTCTAGAATGTAAAACAGGATTTTTAATAATGCAAATTGTACTGTTATTATCAATGTAAATCTTAGTATGCATAAAATTATACCCAAAATCCAGCAATTGATTCTGAATCCAAAGAACTTGACCACAACAACTAGCGGCTGACCACATATTCGACTTCGGTTGTAGAATTTGCCACAATAGTTTGCTTTTACACCGCCATGAAATTAGTCTCGCTTCCCAAAAGCGACATCCTCCGTTAGTAGACTTCATATCCAAACTAGCACCAAAGATAGTCACTATCTCGTAGGCCACCAAATCAAAGGGGATCCTTAGAGTACCAAAGGCCCGCTTTAGGATGACCTTTAAGATATCTAAAGATTCGCTTAACAAAGATTCATGTGTGAGGTATTGGGTGTGACTTGAAATCTTGCACACACACATCGAGAACATAATATCTGGCCTTGATGCGATGAGATACATCAAAGATCCAATCATGGACCTATACAACTTCAAATCAACCTTGGGACTTCCATCATCACGGTAGCGATGGTTTCGAGTCTCCATAGGTGTACTAGCACTCTTTACATCTTGAAACCCAAACTTCTTCAAAACATCTGCTACATACTTGTCTTGACTAATGAAGATACCATCAGTCCTTTGTTGAACCTGTAGCCCCAAAAAGAAAGTGAGTTCTCCCATAGAACTTATCTGAAACTTATCATGCATAAGTTTCTCAAAATCCTTGCATAGGTCCTTGTTAGTTGAGCCAAAGATGATGTCATCTACATAGACCTGAACCAATAAAATATCATCTTTGTGTTTCCTAATGAACAAAGTTTTATCAATCAATCCTCTTTTAAACCCATTGTCCATCAAATAAGTAGACAGGCACTCATACCATGCCCTAGGAGCTTGATGCAATCCATACATAGCCTTCCTCACCCTGTAAACCTTGTCAGGATGATCAAGATCTTCAAAACCAAGAGGTTGACAAACATAAACCTCCTCATCAATTGTGCCATACAAAAGTGCACTTTTGACATCCATCTGATACACCACAAAATTCTTGAATGAAGCATATGCTAAAAACAATCTAATAGCTTCTATTCTTGCAACTGGAGCAAACACTTCATCATAATCCAAGCCTTCAGTTTGTGTGTAACCTTGAGCAACCAACCTTGATTTGTTCCTTACCACTATACCTCTTTCATCCCTCTTGTTTCTGAACACCCATTCTGTCCCAATTGCCCTCTGACCATTAGGAAGTTCAACCAATGTCCAAACCTCTTGAAGTTTGAACTGAAGAAGCTCCTTTTGCATTGATTCTACCCATCCTTCTTCGGATAAAGCTTCTTCCACTCTTTGGGCTCCTTTTGAGACAGAAAACAAGCAAACAGCAATTTTGCGAGATCTTTATATTTGTTTCTTTTGTGAAGTGATCTTGCAAAGAAACCTTGTTCAGAAAGGCTTTGTATTCTTAACCCTGCTTCTTGTTTGAACTGGAGTATTCAAATTTCCAAGTATTTGATCCTTGGGATGAATCTAGTGTATCCTTGTAGTGGTGATTGGACTTTCATGAATGACTGTTTCTAAGTTAGACAGATCAGCATTGAAGAAATCATCCATGTCTTCATCATTAGTAGGAGTATCAATTTCTATCAAAGCAGGCATGGTAGGATCATGTGTATACTCCTCTTCACCAAATAATGGCTTTGCATGTGGTCCAAAGAAAGTACTATCATCAGTACTTGCAGCTGGGATTTCACTTGCACTATCAGTGGTAGAAGATGGCTTATCAGTGCTTACCGTTGGCTTAGCAGTGCTTTCAGAATGCCTTTTCTTCTTTTCAATTTATTCTACCAACACTAAGTCATCTTTCAATAACTCATTCTTATCTTGATGATGATCAACTTTGCCTCCAGTATTCAATACATCATCATCAGTGGGACCTTGCTTATCAATGATGCGTGAGACAGAATTAGCTTTCCACTTTTCAACCAAATAGAACTCCTTTGGAGAATTAGCTTCCTTAGAAGGTGTTTCTGCATCAGCATTCTTATGTGTACCTGCATTATCATTAGTGTAAGTTCCTGCAATGATAGGCTCATAATTCATAGATTTGGTTAGCATATCAATGTTAAACGACCCATCATCGGTCCCTTGGTCTCAACACTAGGAGTCTTTTCACTAAATTGAACATGAAGATTCTCTTAAACTATTCTAGTCCTCCTATTGTATACTCTAAAGGCTTTACTATTAGAAGAATAGCCTAAAAGTATCCATCATCGACTTTTCTTGAAACTTGCCTAGGTAGTCTATGGTATTCAAGATAGTAACAGGACACCCAAAAGGTTTTAGGAATGCAATCATTGGCTTCCTATCATGTAATAGCTCATAGGGGTCTTGTTATGAGGCTTCACTACCTTACTTCTATTCTCGCACATAACATGCAAGTGCCTCTCGCTTGACCCCAAAAGGTAGTAGGTAGCTTAGATTCGACAACATTGTCCTAGCGACCTCAATTAGTGTCCTATTTTTCCTTTCACTACACCATTTTGTTGTGGTGTTCTAGCAACACTAAACTGTCTTTCTATACCCTTAACTACAGTAACCGATTCATCACATCATTCTTAAATTCGGTTCCATTATCACATCGATAATCTTGACCTTATGATTTACTAGATTTTCTATCTTAGTAATGAAACTTTTGAGTATCTCACTAGTCTCACTCTTGCGACCAAAAGTATACCCAAGAAAATCTACTATAATCATCAGTGATAACAAGGCAATACGGCTTATGGTTCAAACTTCTAACAAAGGTAGGTCCAAATAAGTCCATATGAAGCATAAACAGTGGTTGTGTGATGGTGTTGACAGTTTTGGTCTTACAAGAAGCTCTATGTTGTTTTCCTTTTTGACAAGCCACACACAGTTCCTTACACTCAAAAACCTTGGAAGGTAACCCTCTCACTAAGTTTCCTTTTACCAGTTTATTGATTGTTTTGTAATTGAGGTGACCTAGTCTTCTATGCCATAACTTAGACTCATCTACTGATGCCTTAGCAAACAAACAAGTTAAGGACCTATTTGGAAGAACATCTTTAAGATCAAAACAGTATATGTTTTCCTTCCTAGGTACCCTAAGCTGTATATACTTCTCATCAGGCATAATAAAATCAGGTGATAACACCACACACTTAGTTTCACCAAAAAGTACCCAGTTTTTCTTATCACACATTTGAGAAACACTGAATAGATTATATTTAAGTCCCTGTACCAGATAGACCTTTTCAAAGTCTAAATTCCTGCTCGATTGTGCCTCGCTAAGTATCTTTCCTCCATTTGGATCATTACCAAATGCCATGATCCTCCATCAAAAGCTTTAAAATCCTCCGTGTTGCTTCCATCCCAAGTCATGTGCCCGAGCAACCACTATCAAAACTCCTTTATCTTTTAGCTCATCATGTAGATTGCACCGCACATGAAATTAAACAAATTAGTTCCTTTGTGGACCCAAGCCAATCTCGACTTGGGTCCGCCTGCATCAACATAATCAAATTTATTTAGGTCCATTGATGCACGATTGACATGATGTAACACATTGGTCTTAGGCTTCCATTGCCAACTTGTAACACCCGGCCGACAAGGGTAAAGATATCACAATGGTTTCATATCGTAACTTTAAATACTATACAATAGCGGAAGCCTTACAAAACTTACAAAAGATAGTATACATAACCTAATATTCAAAATAAATCTAAGATCTCTATAGTCAAAATCTTGCTCTCGTCTATACTTCTCAACCCGGATCGGCTATCCCATAAGCTCATCTTGAATGCTAAATACCGCCGCAGAAAAGAAAAGTGCTAATTTGAGCTTACAAAGCCCGGTGAACGGATATAACGAAACAAAAGCTAAAAGCAGAGTAAATATACAAATACGAAATCAAAATGAAATAATGACGAAGGATCTTTTAGAATTTCATGGAAGCACATATCGTAAATCCAAACAACCACATAATAGTTTTAGACATCACATAGCACATCAATGATACAAATACAAACATATCAGAACAACCAAACACATAGCATACCAAAATAACAGATTACATATAAGCCAAACGGAAAAGTCTAAAAGCTAACGGAAACACTTCCTAGACAATAAACATGGCATTCATACAAGTCAATGAAGCAACATTTAAAGCACTTAATTCAATATTATAGCAGCAGAAATAGCAGACAGGTCATGGCAGACATAATAGCTAAACCAGTTCTCATATCAAATCCTAACCTTAGCAGAGTTTTAATATGGCAGGTCACATATACAGACAGATAATTAACCTTCAAAAGGAATCAATTGTGCACTAGCACATTCATCTCGCAGATCAACGCATTCACGTAATCAATAACAAATCATAATATCAGATATACGAATCATGTTTAAACATATTAATCCTATCCTAGTATGGCAACTAATAATCACTTAAACAAATACGTCATAAACACATTAATTAACATATCATATCAGAAATATCTTTCTTCTTCAAAAGGTAACATCAGAAAATATATGGAGTAGCTAGCTCCCAGATTTTGTGAAGACGCGTATTGCACACGACATCATTCACCAGATAACATATCAGATAACAGATCAGATCTAGGATGCATCCATACGCCCCTTCCTACATATTCAAAAATATGCTTCACCATCCGAGGCGATGGCAAGAACATCACTCTATCGCCTAGAGTCATATCGAGGTGCATCATCGATACGGACATGGAACCCCATGACTAGTTAAATATTTGGTTATTATCAACCAACTTAAGTCAAACAGATTTTCAGATATAGCACAGATCATAGTCACACACAAGGTCACAGAATCATATCAGATAGTTCATATCATAAGGTTCATATCCAGATATTCAGAAATCATAAGTTCTTATCATAGAGACATATCATATATTCATAAACAGAAGTTCATAACCAGAGGTTCATAATCATAAGTTCATAATCCAATATAGCAGGGTTCAACATTTATATATATCAAAGTCTTCCTAACATAAGTTCACATCAGATATTGCATAGTTCACTAGAACATCAGTTCATATAAGCAACAGATCAAATATTCAGAAAAGGGTTCATAGCAATGGCATTGGGAATCCTAATAAGCATGAAAGATATGACGAAGAAGGAAAAACATGAGGGACCTTTACTGAAAAGGTCAGAATATCTGAACGATAACTCAAGTGTCTTAAAGTAAGACAGAATATCCGTACCTTAAAGCAAATGAGAAGAAAGCAAACGAATGAACGAATACGAAGATGCAACGTCGCGTCTCCTCCAACGAATCTACACGGATTATGATTTATTTAATACTTATTAGTATAACGGATTAATCTCATTAATACTTTTAGAGTTGTCAGATTTTTCTCATTTTTAGTGACGGACAGAATTACAATGTTTTAGAGTCTAAATCCTTAATTAGTCAAACTTTATGGGTTGCAAATGACAACAGTAAACTTAAGGGCTTAATATGATAATTATCTTATTTAAGAGCTTATATGATCATCCTTCATAGTATAGGGTTTACAAATGTCAAAGACGGATTTTAAGACTCTCTTTCAAAGTAGTTTACAAAATCTTTTATAACGTACATGACTAACCCAAAACTCACACGTAACATTGTTCGAATGCAACTTAATGCGACTATGCACATTCTAATTTAATTCATTATAACTCACGCATGTTCACGACCCACTTAGTACTAGCTCATTTACTCTAAATCAACGGTTATTAATAACTCCAAAACTTACCCCTTCTCACATGAAATAACGAACTTGCAAACTTAGCTTTTAACCCTAATCACTTCCTATTTATGTTCTAGGGTTTCCATACTTTTTTTTATATTACTAAATACGCATTTAATTTACATGTTACCTCTTTTAATGATTTCCACTTTAGAACGTACATGAAAACAAGCCCAAGTTACCTCAAAACTCATGCATGTCCTTACGTAATTCATTTACACATGTGACCCATAATTACCCAAAATTACATGTTGCACCTTTAACATCTTTAATTATATAATCTAACCTTGTATTATCGAATTTACACCTTTAGCCCAAAGGTTTTGGAATTTACAAACATACCCTTTAAGTTAAATAACCATTCAAATGGCCCTCTAAATATCCAAAATTACACGCTTAACCCCATACTTATTTTTATACGTTTAGTACCTTAATTTTACTGTTCACAAAAATAACCTTTAAGTTTCAATATTTACAAAACCAACCCAAAACTTTTATGCAGAACCGATTAATGCATAATTCAAGTACAAGCCCTAAACCTAGATGTAACCCATCATTAGTTCATCATTATTAATTCATTTATTACCATTAATGATAACAAGAAAACCCTAGTTCATGCAAACCCTAATCGTTCCTTTTTATAATTCTTCCTTTATTTATGTGCGATCGTACAACAAAACTCAAGACAATTCACACAAGCTTCGAATTCACAAATATGTATTTTATTCAGGTCTTATAACATGTAATAGCTTCTGGAAAAATAAATTCATGATCTTAAAAATTATCATAAGCTCATTCGTTATATTTATACACTTTCTAGGGTTTTAGTTCCAATTAATTCTATACGACTTATAAAACATGCATGGCCAATTTTTATGTGTTATATGTGACTTGTAGGACTGAAAGCAACATTAGGAACTTACCCTTGATGAGCTTGGATCGTTAGAACAAAAGAAACCAAAACTAGCACTCTTCGAAACCCTAATCGACCCAAAAACTACCCACGCTCAAACCAGCAGCTTTGGAACTCGAACACTATTTTTCTCACCTTCTTTACCTTAAGTCTCGTCCAAGAAAAATGTCCTTAAGCTTTGTAAACTGGAAGTCGAATTTTTGAGGGTTTTGGAGTCGGTTTATTTTAAATCGGCAATTAGGGATTATTAAGAACCGAATAATGTATTTATATAGGATTCATAATTTTTATTGTGGGCTTTATAATGTATTGGACTTAAGATAAATGGACTCTAAGTTTTGTAAACTTATATTGGGCTTTTATTTAATTTTATTTCTTTTATAAAATTTAATTAAATATATTTAAGCAATTATAAAATACAAAACTAATTTATAAAGTTATAAACTATAAAAGTTACCTTTACAAAGTGTTTATTATTTATTTAGATCATGTGGGATATTTCTTAGAAATTTTCTCGAATGTACATAGCTTATTTGGTATTCTTTAAATTAGTTATTCATACTTTTTGATTATGAGGGTATTTTGGTCTTTCGTGAGTTTTAGAAATTCGGGCATTACAATTCTTCCTCTAAAAGAAAATTTCGTCCTCGAAATTGGACAAGACGAATGTAATGTGAAAACTAATCGGATTTCGAATTTCTAGGAAGATAACGAACGTTAATCTTATCTCGAAACAAATGAATTTCTTATCGTAATATTTGAACTCATACTTATTCGTAAATTAAATCAATAGTCAAATACTTATAATAGATAATTATATACTTATCAAGGAATGGCGGAGAATGATGAGACGCAGAAAATCAAACGACAAATTCTAACTTATTCAGATATCCAAAGATGAGAACAACGTATGCATAGACGGAATAAATCCTATCGGCCTCAATAGTCGCAGAAATATGGGGAGACATATAAGGTTAAGGTGGTCATAGTAATCTATAGGTTCGCACGGATCATAACAACTTCGATTCCAAGCGCATAAAACTTATATGAAACAGAGATATCGACGAAAATCTCACAAATAGGTGCGAATTTCAAACGAATATGAAGCACCCAATAACAGATACTACCAAAGTCTATACACACATCAATCACAAGCATTTCCCAGACGTCAGATACCTTCAATAAGTTCGATTATATGATCTCGGTATTATTACGTTGATCAAAGGCCATAATACTTGCATCACATAATAAGTTCTTATTGTCATTATATTCGGTCACGGGTCATGACAAAACACATAACTATAATTCGTAACAAAACATACCACATACAGATAACATACATATCGCAAGTAACATATAATAACAAACCAGATCCATATGAGTATACCATCATTATGGTCACACTTCATTCAAACGGAAATAACATCATGGAAAAAATAAATAGCGGCAAAACTTATGAGGACTAACGGAAACTTAACGAATCTATCAGAAAGAAACAACAGACAGGAAATATACTTTCAAAATTTTGTTTTATTTCCATTAATCAAACAAAATTTGCAGAATCGTCTTAAGATGATCTTCTAAAACAAAACTTAAAAATCCCAGATTCAAACGTCAAATTAAAACAAAAGGACCTAGCTCAAAATCAAACGTCAGAAAATTCTCATAAAGAGAGTAACTAATCAGAAACGAAACTCCTAATCTCGTGTCGGATTGAACCTACTAGTAGCCGTAGATTCCAAATCCGAATCCACCTCGTGTTCCTCTTCTTCCTCTTCCTCCTCGTCTTCCTCGTCTTCCTCGCTTATCCATCCGTTCTTGTTTCCTTCATCTTTGTGGTAGTAAAGCGACTAGCAAGCCACCTTACGCTTCTCTCTTCCTCCTCCCAGACACGATCCACAAAGGCATATAGATCGCGACTCTCACTCGTCCCTACTCCTTCATCCTCAACGAACTTGGGACACCTATCATGATATTTAGTAGTGAAACCTTGGTTGTCAACAACCTTAGTTTCATATTCCTCCACCACCTCTCCGTCAATGGTCTTCAAGGTCACTTCTCCTCGATGGTGCATGGCCACATATAGGCCGGAACTTTTATCCTCTTATTTGTCCGCTTCACTTTACCATACCTCGTGCAGCCCTTAGCAGTGACGACGGCCCACTTCATCTTCTCCTTATGTTGCCTAGCCGGTCCTCGATCACTCCTATCAGATGAACTAGGGCGGCGAGGGATAACCATCTAAAAGAAATACCAACTATCAGCAAAGTCGAAGTACAATAGTGTACGCAAAGAAGTACGCAGAAGGGAAAATCCTAAATCTACCCACTTCTCACAGGTCATAGCCTAAGCTCTAAGGGTCCTAAAACCTAGAGCTCTGATACCATAAATTGTAACACCCCGACCCGACAAGGGTAAAGATATCACAATACGGTTTCATATCAGAACTTTAAATACTATACAATAGCGGAAGCCTTACAAAAACTTACAAAAGATAGTATAAAAAACCTAATATTCAAAATAAATCTAAGATCTCTATAGTCAAAATCTTGCTCTCGTCTATACTTCTCAACCCAGATCAGCTATCCCATAAGCTCATCTTGAATGCTAAATACCTGCCGCAGGAAAAGAAAAGTGCGGCTGAGCTTACAAAGCCCAGTGAACGGATATAACGAAACAAAAGCTAAAACAGAGTAAATATACAAATACGAAATCAAAATGAAATAATGACGAAGGATCTTTTAGAATTCTGCGGAAGCACACATATACAGAAATCCAAACAACCACATAATAGTTTTAGACATCACATAGCACATCAATGATACAAACACAAACATATCAGAACAACCAAACACATAGCATACCAAAATAACAGATTACATATAAGCCAAACGGAAAAGTCTAAAAGCTAACGAAACACTTCCTAGACAATAAACATGGCATTCATACAAGTCAATGAAGCAACATTTAAAGCACTTAATTCAATATTATAGCAAAGAAATAGCAGACGTGTCATGGCGTACATAATAGCTAAACCAGCCTCATATCAAATCCTAACCTTAGCAGTAGTTTTAATATGGCGGTCACATATACAGATATGATAATTAACCTTCAAAGGAATCAATTGTGCACTAGCACATTCATCTCGCAGATCAACGATTCACGTAATCAATAACAAATCATAATATCGATATACGAATCATGTTTAAACATATTAATCCTATCCTAGTATGGCAACTAATAATCACTTAAACAAATACGTCATAAACACATTAATTAACATATCATATCGTAAATATCTTTCTTCTTCAAAAGGTAACATCGAAAATATATGGAGTAGCTAGCTCCCAGATTTTGTGAAGACGCGATCGCCTGCGACATCATTCACCGATAACATATCGATAATGATCGATCTAGGATGCATCCATACGCCCTTCCTACATATTCAAAAATATGCTTCACCATCCGTAGACGTGGCGTAACATCACTCATCGCCTAGAGTCATATCGAGGTGCATCATCGATACGGACATGGAACCCCATGACTAGTTAAATATTTGGTTATTATCAACCAACTTAAGTCAAACAGATTTTCGGATATAGCATGGATCATAGTCACACACAAGGTCATGTAATCATATCGATAGTTCATATCATAAGGTTCATATCCGTATATTCGTAAATCATAAGTTCTTATCATAGAGACATATCATATATTCATAAACAGAAGTTCATAACCAGAGGTTCATAATCATAAGTTCATAATCCAATATAGCAGGGTTCAACATTTATATATATCAAAGTCTTCCTAACATAAGTTCACATCAGATATTGCATAGTTCACTAGAACATCAGTTCATATAAGCAACTGATCAAATATTCAGAAAAGGGTTCATAGCAATGGCATTGGGAATCCTAATAAGCATGAAAGATATGACGAAGAAGGAAAAACATGAGGACCTTTATGAAAAGGTCGAATATCTCGAACGATAACTCAAGTGTCTTAAAGTAAGATGTAATATCCGTACCTTAAAGCAAATGAGAAGAAAGCAAACGAATGAACGAATACGAAGATGCAACGTCGCGTCTCCTCCAACGAATCTACACGGATTATGATTTATTTAATACTTATTAGTATAACGGATTAATCTCATTAATACTTTTAGAGTTGTCGATTTTTCTCATTTTTAGTGACGGACGTAATTACAATGTTTTAGAGTCTAAATCCTTAATTAGTCAAACTTTATGGGTTGCAAATGACAACAAGAAACTTAAGGGCTTAATATGATAATTATCTTATTTAAGAGCTTATATGATCATCCTTCATAGTATAGGGTTTACAAATGTCAAAGACGGATTTTAAGACTCTCTTTCAAAGTAGTTTACAAAATCTTTTATAACGTACATGACTAACCCAAAACTCACACGTAACATTGTTCGAATGCAACTTAATGCGACTATGCACATTCTAATTTAATTCATTATAACTCACGCATGTTCACGACCCACTTAGTACTAGCTCATTTACTCTAAATCAACGGTTATTAATAACTCCAAAACTTACCCCTTCTCACATGAAATAACGAACTTGCAAACGTAGCTTTTAACCCTAATCACTTCCTATTTATGTTCTAGGGTTTCCATACTTTTTTTTATATTACTAAATACGCATTTAATTTACATGTTACCTCTTTTAATGATTTCCACTTTAGAACGTACATGAAAACAAGCCCAAGTTACCTCAAAACTCATGCATGTCCTTACGTAATTCATTTACACATGTGACCCATAATTACCCAAAATTACATGTTGCACCTTTAACATCTTTAATTATATAATCTAACCTTGTATTATCAGAATTTACACCTTTAGCCCAAAGGTTTTGGAATTTACAAAACATACCCTTTAAGTTAAATAACCATTCAAATGGCCCTCTAAATATCCAAAATTACACGTTTAACCCCCATACTTATTTTTATACGTTTAGTACCTTAATTTTACTGTTCACAAAATAACCTTTAAGTTTCAATATTTACAAAACCAACCCAAAACTTTTATGCAGAACCGATTAATGCATAATTCAAGTACAAGCCCTAAACCTAGATGTAACCCATCATTAGTTCATCATTATTACTTCATTTATTACCATTAATGATAACAATAAAACCCTAGTTCATGCAAACCCTAATCGTTCCTTTTTATAATTCTTCCTTTATTTATGTGCGATCGTACAACAAAACTCAAGACAATTCACACAAGCTTCGAATTCACAAATATGTATTTTATTCAGGTCTTATAACATGTAATAGCTTCTGGAAAAATAAATTCATGATCTTAAAAATTATCATAAGCTCATTCGTTATATTTATACGCTTTCTAGGGTTTTAGTTCCAATTAATTCTATACGACTTATAAAACATGCATGGCCAATTTTATGTGTTATATGTGACTTGTAGGACTGAAAGCAACATTAGGAACTTACCCTTGATGAGCTTGGATCGTTAGAACAAAAGAAACCAAAACTAGCACTCTTGAAACCCTAATCGACCCAAAACTACCCACGCTCAAACCAAAGACTTTGGAACTCGAACACTATTTTTCTCACCTTCTTTACCTTAAGTCTCGTCCAAGAAAAATGGCCTTAAGCTCTGGAAACTGGAAGTCGAATTTTTGAGGGTTTTGGAGTCGGTTTATGTTAAATTGGCAATTAGGGATTATTAAGAACCGAATAATGTATTTATATAGGATTCATAATTTTATTGTGGGCTTTATAATGTATTGGACTTAAGATAAATAGACTCTAAGTTTTGTAAACTTATATTGGGCTTTATTTAATTTTATTTCTTTTATAAAATTTAATTAAATATATTCTAAGAATTATAAAATACAAAACTAATTTATAAAGTTATAAACTATAAAAGTTACCTTTACAAAGTGTTTATTATTTATTTAGATCATGGGATATTTCTTAGAAATTTTCCGAATGTACATAGCTTATTTGGTATTCTTTAAATTAGTTATTCATACGTTTTGATTATGAGGGTATTTTGGTCTTTCTGTGAGTTTTAGAAATTCGTGCATTACACAACTAGCTAAGGCCTTAACAAAGATAAAATGATTTCCAACCAACGTGTCGTTATCACCTTTGGAATTTTAAAACTTCTTTTCTATCAATGGTGATATTATGCTTAGCAATGGTTTGATTTTGCTTAGTCTTGTTTACATTTTGCTTAGCGATGGTTGGAACCCATTTAGGTGCAGCAGATGACTATTGATTTTGTATTCCCATTCCTCATCAATTATGCCCTAGGAATCATGTTTTATTAGGATGAGGGTTTGTATTCTTTGAAAAGTTTTGATGATTTACCTCCTCCAATGATTCCAAACTTGTGGTCTATTTTATAACTGCTTTCTCCGTAAGTGCTCAAAACTACCACATGCAAAACAAGCCTTTTAACACATTGAAACTCATCTCCTAACTGCTTGAAATTAGTCCATTAAAGTTTCTCCGGTTTCCCTAGGTATGTATCTTTCATTTGTTCCCTAGGTACTTCCTTGTACTCTACTACTTTCTTAGCAATTTGAGCTCCAAATCTAGGTACATGGTTGGCCTGTTTAGAATCAACTGCCTTAACATTCTCTATCTCTTCATGCTTAGTTGATTCAGATCTATCTTCCTCAAGATTCGATTCCCAATCTTCAATTGTGGGAGCATCGGATGACTTGTCGAACCTATCTTAGGTGATTCAATCTTGTTAGTCTCACCCACAGTTTATTAAAACTAAATTCAATCGCTAAATGAGAGCTCTTTGCGGTGGTGCATGTTTCATAAGTGATGGTGGTGGCATATCATTGTAACCAAGGCCAAGCACCATCCTTGAACAATTTTGGCCTATTGGTTTATTTACTAGATCGAAGCATACCGTGTTTTAGTGACCCTAACAACATGTTTTTCTTTTTCTTTTAGGGCTTCTTCTTTACACTCTCTGCCTTTTCTAGTTTCTCTTTAAGCATCTTAATCTCTATCCTTAAGGTCAATTTCTCCACCTAGTATATTAATTTTATCAACATACTCAAACTCACATTTAATACAAGAATTAACCTTTTCTTCAACACTTTCTAGACCAACTCTATAACCTAAGTTATCTAGAGACGTCTTTCTACTTCTTTCCTTAAGCTCTCAAGGATAGCTTTTGAGATTCTAAGTTATCTTGAAATGATTTAAAAGAACAAGTAGAAGTTTTAGAATCATTAGATACCTCGAATCGAACCGTAAGATGAAGATAGGCCATAAGAGCAAAGTTATGCTCTTTTGAAGCTTCACTAGCAAGAAAAGTCGCATTGGGACCTTCTTCAACTGACCACCCAAATCATAGTCACCAATCCCATCTTGAGCAACCAAAGAAGAAGAAGTAGGCTCTTGAGGTCTTCTTTATGCTTTTAATTCTCTTAGGAGCTCGACATTCCTAGCAAAGTGACCCTTCTTCTTGCGATTAAAGCACTCCATCTTGCTTTTGTCGAATCCACTCTCCTTTGACCATCATACTTAACCTGCCTTCCGGTCCTCCTCGTAAACTTCCTTGCTTGGAGAGTCAACATTGCCATTTGCCATTGAAGATTAATCTCTTCAAGATCATCGTGATCAATTTGATCTAGATCTTGATTTAAACAAAGAACATCGGTAGTTAAATCACCGTAAAAGCACAAATTGCACCATCATCGACATTATCACTAACAATGGTATTGTTTGCAATAATGATGGTTATACCATAGGCGCATGGATGCATCTTGAGAACTTATATGGTTTGTAGAAACAAAAGCAATGTTTTGTGTAGATGAAGATGAACCAAGAATATTTTTTCGGACTCATAAACTTTCAAATTGTTGTAGAGATTGTCCGAGTCATTTGATCAAAGTCATCTTTGTTTCTCCACACAACAAGATGCATAGCCCGGTCAGTGACAAACTTCTAATAAACTTAAGATTAATATCTTCTTGAGCAACTTTGTACTCCATGTACTTGATTGACCGATAAGTTTTGAAGTCTATTATAAGTGCCATCAAGTTTTCTCCACTAAGAGCAAGTGAAGTTCTCAAGTTGATGCTTTAGCATATTCTTCCTTGATTTCTTTGTAGCTTCATTACCAAGAAACCTTGTTTCAATAGCATCCATTAAATCTTTAGCGATTCATAATGATCAAAGTCCAAGGCAAACTCATTAGGTATTCCCATGGAGAGAATACTAAGTGCTTTAATCTCAGTTTCCTTTTAGCCTTGTCAACCTCACTAACAATGGCTATTTCAAGATTATCCGCACTCTTCTTAGGAAGAGTATCACCCTTTTCAACAACATCCCGGATGGCATAGTCAATCATACGAATGTATTGCCTCAATCGCATTCTCCAAATTTGGTATTCACCCCGCTGAGCATGGGTACCTTTGATGCAAGAACCATGTGAGTTTCGTTAGACATCTTAACTTGCTTGAGCAGAAATTAACCGAACTTCTTCTTGGTTACGGTTTCTAGATCACAAGCTCGATACCACTTGTTGATCCCAGTTGAGCAAACGATCTAATATAGAAACCGAATTTAAACAAAGACTTATTAAGTATCACGAATTTAATACTTAATCTTAGAAGAAGAACAATAAACATTCAACACCTCAATATTATTATTAATCTGAATACTCTAATCAAGATTAGGGTTATACAACCTTGAAGTGTATCGACCTTAGATATAAAACATACGATATCTAATCTAACCTAGGACCTCCTTTTATAGGCTAAGGAGTCCTTTACATAATACAATACGTAACCTACAAGACAAATATCTTTCCATATTTATCTAATACAAAATACTAAACCGACTATACAAGACTAGCGGTGGTTACATTACATTATCCGTGGTTACACAATACTACTAGCCGCGATTTGTCTTTAGCGGTGGTTCCATTCTTCCGTCCGTGGTTTCATCAGATCGTCCGTGGTTCCAACACTTAGAATAATTCATGATCCAAGGAACCAAAACCCAACACGTTGTGATAGGTTTGGTTTTACCCGTGGAAGAACTCGGTGTTTAGCTTAGTACCGGATAGAGTGTAGCGACATTGTGATAGGTTTGGTTCTACCTCGTGGAAGAACTCGGTGTTTAGCTTAGTACCGGATAAAGTGTAAGCCACGTTGTGTAAGGTTTTCTCCGCAAGAATGGAGTTTGTTGTGTTAGGTCACTAGTTTTACAACACAAGCAACATAGAAAGAGATAAAGGCGATTGAACAAGATAAACAAACACACACACAATAATAAAGACGGTTTAGGCGTAGGAGTGAGTGAAAGGAAAATTGAACAACCAACCCTCAAGTGAGGGTTTACATAAGTATTTATAGGAGGAAAGCTAGGCAACACTCCTAGTTTCCATCCTTTCTCCTTAATGGACTTGGGCCTAAGCTCATGGGCCTTCTACATAAGCTTAAGGCTAATAACAAACATAAAGGCCATAATAAGCTACCTATTACATAAGAATAACTAACACTTGAATTATAGTTTAGAGTGATTCCAACAATCTCCCTCAAGTGTTGGTGATGAAAACGGTGAAGGCGTTGATGTAATAGTAGCTCGACGCCTTCGACATTCTTCTTTCTTGTGAGAAGAATGCCTTGATTCGAACAATCTCCCAAAGGTAGAGAAATTGTCTTCTTTGAACGGTTATGCTTTGACGTCATCTTTAACTTTGTTCTTTGATCATTGTTCTTTGTGATGAAAGTGATAGTATGTTGTTGTCTCGCATCAAGTCTCGCTTCAGTTCGCTTCATTGCCACAAATGTTCCACGTCATTCTTCAACATGCTCACACGCCTTTGACGTTGGAATTCAAGATCGATGAAGTTCTTTAAGTCTTTAACTTTGTAGATTCTTTGATTTGACGAAGAATCATTTCGATCGTTGTGTTGCTTTTGGATAGAACTTCCATTAGTGATGATGTTGGCGTGAGCATGAGAAGAATCGCACGATCATCCCGCCCCGAGCTTCCATAAGAAGAAAACATTTCAAACGGTTAGTAATAAGCGGATTCCGCACTTACAAGTTTGAACTTCGAGAGTGTTAACAAGATAGTGTGAAAACACAACTCTAATTTTACAAAGGCCATTCTCGAACCGAGTCCCACAAGTGAGATAACGCGATGTACCGGGCACATCTACAGCTCAGATGAGTCGCCGAGGTACACCAAGCATCACCTCACGATCAGACCGCTTGAGACACACTAAGCGTAATCCACGGGAGTTACCGGTGACCGCCGTCGGGCGTTTGATGTTGACCCGGCAGAGTTTCCATTCAATCACCGAGGATCACAGCCAGAACCTCTCATAAATGTTCTCGATGATTGCTAAGATCCGTGAAGGACTCGATATGAACCATCGATGATCTTATTTGGTGATCAACAAGTGATGAAATGTCAAGTGTTCCTAAGAGATCTTTTGATGAATCTCGTGGCTCTAGACTCAATAGTGCTTTTGGTTTTCCGAGCGGAGACTAGGAGAGGGTCTCCTTCTTCAATACCAACGATCTCTAAGAGAAAGCCAATAGTTTACGTAGGGTTCCCCGTGAGAATGAAACAAGCTTCGATGAGAGAAACTTGAGTGGCTAAGAAGGTTTAGTGCATGCGCCACCGGGTCCATGACGACTTTTAATCTTCAATACCGGTGTCACTAAGTGACAACCAAGAGTATATGAATTGAACCCTGTGTCCGCCTCTAAGTTGAATAATTTGAGGGCTATTTCTTTTCACCCTTTTCTTTGCATTTCTTTTAATTCTTCAACTCCTTCTTTCTCCGATTCTCATTTTCTCCTTTTATAATCATACCTAAGGACTTCTAAGTACTAACTATTTGTGATGTCCTTGGGTAGATCCCTCCGGCTCTGGCGGATCATAGGACGGTTATTCCTAACCTTAGTCACCTTATCACCCATGACTAACCTATGTTGCCATAAAACCATTTACTTGAAAAATCTCTCAAAGTGTTTGTGAATGAAAACATTTTGAACCATCGTTGAGATAAGATTTTGCATAAATACCCCTCCACATGTGCTTAAGAGTTTTAACGGTTATTTGCACAATGAGGAAAGAGCGCACTTTTGAATTGATCCACTCAAGATAGACAATCCCCGCGAGACACGGTTACATTGCATAGTTAAAGAGTTACATTGTCGCCTTTTAGGTGACAACTAGCTCTAATAACTACCTTGAAGGTGTAAACAAACCTCGAAAGGTTGTCAAACCCGCCGAGTTCATGTCTACCAAGAGTTTCTCGAATGGTACATTCTACTCGGACAAGTCCTTTCATAGACACGCTTACATTACTAGCGAACTAGCTTGAAATTATTACCCGTCCAGACAAGTCTTTTCGAGTTACTAACAGCTTAGTACCACAATTCGTAGGTTAAGTCTATTACACAAAGATTCATTTGCATTTACACAACATATTTCTTATCACATAATTTTCTCCCTCAAAATGGCATATCAAATGTTATTTTTGAAAAGTTGAGAATAAATATGACCATTTCGAGTGTCATGGGAAGATGACCACTATGAACAATTTGTGAACAAAGTTTTAATTCAAATACTCCCCTCAACAAGTGATATAAACGGTTGAGGTTTTGAAAAACTTACGGGAAGTACTTGTTCTTTTGAGCAAAACCTTGAAAATGAAAGGTTTGATAGGTTTTACTCAAAAGTAAGAAGCTTTTGCTCCTTTTATAAGGATTGTGGCAATCAAGCGCACTACGTGGTCCTTTCTTGACAATTACGGGTTGTACATCGTTATGTGTGCACAAGCCATCGACATATATAATCACACATCCAAATGTAATAATGAAGGAAACAATTCAAGGGGTACCAGAAGTCCAAAGGATGTTGCAGAGTACGAACCGGCGTTGATAGCCGGTGATGTTAATCATGGTCGACCACCAACAAAGCTTTCCATCGTTCGAATCGATCCTTCTAAACAACCTTTCATCAATCATTTCGATGATCCTCCTCACATCCCTTCGATCCCGAGAATTCCATCGCTTAGAGACCCAATCTTTTGTCGTATATCCTTCAACCTATAAGCCAATCCGTCCCTAACCATCTTCAAAGTGTGATCCCCAAACTTGTGAAGTTCACTACACGCCATTAAGCAATTTCTTTGTAGTTCACTACGGTAAACGACGCCGAATGGTTTGGTCGATGAGTGTATATTGTGAGAGTGGTTGATGTCGGAAGATCTAGCCGAGGTGGAGTGAAGTTGACACGAGTCCGATATGATTCAACCGCCAGTTCAAGATCTTCTACACGCTCTTTGATGACTATGCGTCCGATGAAGATGAGCAATGACTTGATGAATTCACGTTGTACTTCGTTGAAAATTGCCTCATGCGACCTCGCACTTTGGCAAGGTACATGTCTTCAATGTCGTTGATAGACAAATTCTCAAAGTCACTTCAGAGAATGCATAATCCCGCTCATCTTGCCTTTTGACCACAATCTTCTTGAGAAAAGTGTAGTCCCATTTGGTCGAAAGATCAACGTGTTTGATGGCAACGATATCCTTAGTAATCGAACACCGCATGTTGAGACTTCAACTCGGCAGCCAGTAGTAGATTCTTTCGCTGCCCGCCAATGATGAATCTCAGACATTGCATCTCGGTCGTAAGCTTCCACTTTGTTGGAGAACAAGTGATTAGCTCTTTCCTCGATAGCTATGCGCTAGAGTATATAGTCACTGGGAATGGAAGTGTCAAAGATGTAGCGATTTCCTTGATCCATCGCCACCGTAGAAGAAATTCCAAGTCTTTGTTGAAGAAATATCCGAATGGGATCCTAGGTTCATTTGGTTGGCCAATTGTTGGTAGAGGTTTTGACCACGGTGTAGTATGGAGGGTTGTCCCGCTTTGTGAAGTCGATGTTTGCTTCGGGTTGAGCCAATCCATGTTGTTAGACATAGCTCGAGCAATGTTTTCAAGGTGATATTCGACCGATGGCACTTTCTCGAGCTATCTTTCCACAGCTTGAAAAGCTTCATTCTTGATTCGCCTCAACTCGGATTTCGCCATCTTCTTCACATGGAACTTTTCTTGCGTAATTTTAGCATGCTCCAATGTATTTCCGCTCACCGATCTTGACCTTCTTCGTGGTAGGGAGTTGAGTTGACAAGTGTAGAAAACCATTCAAATTCCTCTGTTGTATCTTCATCTAGCCATGATACGACGCCACCGGGCGCGCTTCTTCTTCTTTTCTTAGGCCTAGATGAGGATTCGGTTTCGAACTTGTTTGGGAGAGGCGGGTTGTTGTAGGGGCTCACGGACTTCTTCATCGTCACCACCAGATACTCAAAGTGATCACCGTTTTCTCGAGTCTCGGGCGGTAACTCGTAATCCCGAGGTTTATCAAGAAGAACGGGAGGAGACCTTTGTTGAGTAGGAGTCCGTTGGAGAGGAGGTAACATAGAAGATGATTCACCGACTTCTTCCGACGCTTAGCTTCATCATTCTTATCCCGATCCTTATCTTCATCGCCTCTAGGACGCTTAGGCCTTCGCTCGAATCTACATGCTTCTTTGAGTTGGTAGTCCAAAGAATGCTTGAAACAACTTTCCTTCATCAAGTAAATGTCCCGCATCGCTTAGACATTTGTGTGACAAGCTTGGCCACCAATTCATTATCCGAGAAAACTACAGGATCGATGGATTGATTGTGACGGTTAAAGGTGTTGATCTTATAGTTTGCTTGGCTATCTCGCATAAGATTTGGATATAGTTGTCTGTAAACATCTCCTTTGTGACTTTAGGAACGATATCCCAAGGTACTTGTTAGTGTAACCTTCGATCATTTCGCTCATTTCCTCTTGACGATGACTTTTCATGAACTCTCGAATAAACTTCCTTTCTTCTTGCATCTTGTCATTCTCATCATGTAGATATTGTATTTGTTGATTGAGAAAGTTCAGCTTCCTCAGATAGCATGTCTTTCTTTCTCGACTTGTTTGACAATTTTCACAATTCTTTCATGAGTATGAGAAACCAAGATCGAGGTGGTTTCTTCACCGATTTGGATGTTGATTTGGTTGATTTCTTAGATGGTGGTTGGGAAGAGTGAGATGATGAGTCCGATGAGGAAGAGACATGAGGAGACTCGGGGTCCTTGGGCGGTTCGTAAGTTTCCTCCGTGAACGAGTAGGACTTTCCGAAGCAACTTGTCATAATCAAGATCTTTATCTTTCTCGCACTTCTCGCCTGTGTTTCTCAAACTCATATTCGATAGTATCCTCCACAAGCTTTTGTTGTTGCACAAGAGTGGTGGCACCGATCCCTTATCGGGTTGATTAACCGCATCGATCTCGGTGAAGAGCGGGCAAGACCACTTGATCCTCCGGCCACCCATTTGGTCTTTTGCAAATTCTTCACCTTTTGAAGGTGTCTAACGAATTTAAACTTCTTCCCGTATGAAGTATCCAGTTGCTCTTCATCACTTTCTCGAGCTTGAGCTTTGATCATATGGCACAAGCATCGAGTCTTCCCTTGCCATGTTCACTATAGGACTTGGAGGTTTCGGTACTAATGGAGTGTCATCCTTGCGCTTCGAGTATGTAATCTCTTCTTCCGATTCAAGACCTTCGAGCTTTCGTCCACAAGCTTTCTTTGCGGTTTAGGTGTGGGAATAGGTTCACTTCCTTTACGGAACAATCCTTTACGAGGAGGATTCCTTTGGGAAACTTCCTTTGACTTTCGTAACTCATCGCACTTCAAAGACTTCCTCTTCGGTTCTCCGAGTAGGAGTTCTCAAGGTTTTTCATCAAGATGACCAACTTTGCCTTCTTTTATCGCTACTAGATACCTTTTGTACGCTTCAAGCTTCTTGAGTTCTTTAGATAGAAGGTGATCAGCAAGACGGCACCGCTTCTTAGTTGTCGATTCCTTGATTCTCGATAGAAAGGATAGGTTCGGACAACAAGTCGTGATTGTCGGGTCATTGAGCCTCTTGGGATATCGTGATTAAGCCCAAGTGCTCTCTCGGATCAAAAGCTTTGTGTATCCGACATAGGAATCTTTGAGCCAAGCTTCTTGTGAAATAGCATCATGTCCTCCCATATCGTTGCTTCGATTTCGATGTCCTTCTTATTGATCGAGACCGTAAGATTTGCGTTCCATGAGCTTAGGATGCTCATAACCACCGCCACGACTGAAATGACTTGGTAATGATGATGTAGAGGGTTCTCCACGGTTGAGGAATGTTCTTAAGCTCCACGTGAGAATGCTTAGTAATAACCCCTCAAGCTTCATCATAGCCAATGTCAATAAGAAATTGCGAACTGTCTCTTCAAGAGGTGTAGCAAAGAAGTCGGTTGGAGCGATGTCGAATGATGAGAACAGCCCGTAAGTCCGCAGGAGTGATGGTGACTTGTTTGTGATTAAGTGTCACATTCATCGCACTTTGACCAAAGTGATCCTCGCATAGAATTCCGTAATTGCCGAATGTAGATTTTTGCATCAGAAGAGCAGAGTGTGAGAGCATGTTCGGTAGGGATGATTCCTTAGAATATCCACAAAGAATGAGACAAGAAGATTCTCGAGCATGTGAGGGTTTCAAAGTCAACCCCGAGGTTGTTCTTTCCAATCTTTCTAGGATAGCCATTGTGGAAGATGTCAAGAATTGTGAGAACTTCGTGCATCCACATTCATTTGAGCAACCATGTCGTGATCTCGAAATAACATTAGCCAAAAGAACCAACATATCGAAAGACATAATGTTAGTCAATGTAAGGTTTTATTGTCTAGTTATTGAATGTACAAAGGTCAATGATTGTTACGAGTCCTAAGTCACTTGTTTGTCCAATAGTCCAATGACGCCGTGAAATGTTTCGTGAGTTAGTTAACTTTAAGTTTTAAAGTTTATGTTATCACTTATAGTTCACAACATATCAAACGCTTAAGTTTATTAGTGACATTATTGGATTCGTGACGATATGATTTGTTTATTAACAAGTTTGTACACGTAACAATTCATAATGAAGGTCAATCCGTGCTTAGGCGAGATTTGGCAAAGTTAAGCGTAAATGTAAATGATATACGCCAGAGACGAAAGCTTACGCCAGAGGATCCTAACTTACGCGTAAGAAAAGTTACGCGTGAGGAAAAGGGACCTTAAGCGAGAGCTTACGCCAGAGGCGATATAAACCTTACGCGTAAGGCTTACTCGTAAGAGTAGACCTTATGCGTAGAGGTCATCACACGCATATCCTTCACAGTGATACGCGTAGTCCCATTGTAGAACCTTACGCGTAATAGTTATGCGAGGATTATTCTTACGATAACCGACTCACGCGTAGGGTAATCCTTATGCGTAGAGTAACAAGGACCTTGATTTCGAGTTTTACGAGTAACAAGCCCGAAATAAAACCATCATATCATCAATATTAACACATAAATTCATTTTAACAACAAATCATGGCATGAACACTTGTTAAACAGTTACGCGAGAAAGTCATACGCGTAGGTCAAAACCCTAGAGGTTAAGAATTACGATATGATTTCTAACCATAGGATTTGCACCAAACATTTTCGGGAGGTCTAAGAAGCATATGGAGTCTAATAACCAAGTTTTAACATCAAATAAGCCATGAATCAAAAATACCCAAACACAAGAACATTAAACCCTAATTTCAATTTAAGAATAATTAGTGTTTCGGGTGTTATAGGGTTAAAAATCTTTAATACAACACAATATGAACATTACACAACTAACTTTTTGACCAAAACCATTCACATTTTAAAACACCCAAATTCACGATAAACCCTAATTTTGAAATTCCATCAATTCGTGTTTCGGGTGGATTTTGAGGATAAAAAAATATCATTGATGTTATTAAAACATTTTGACACTATCTTTTAACCACAAACACATAACACATGATCATGTGTTCTTACGCATATGCGAAGAACACAAAATCAACCATATAAGTAAATTTAACCGTTGGATTTATTTGAAAATCAAAACCAATGTTTAAAAACATGTTAGAAACATTAATCCACTTACGCTTGATGATCAAAACACGGATTTGAAGAACGATTTTAGTTCGTAGGATTTGTTAGGTTAGAGTAATAAATGTGAAGTGATAAGTTAGGTGGGAGGTTTTATTAAAATGACTTTAATCTTTTGACGCTTTGGTCCCTCCACCTTTTCCATTTTCATACAAAGCCATTTAACTTCCATTTTGGTTACCAAACAAAGATTTTAAGAAAGAAACTTGACGACACTCCCCTCGACTTAAGAAAATAATGAAAGGTTATAAATTTTAGTCCGAGGAGTGTCATTGAACCGTAAATTTTACCACCATTGATAAAAGAAACAACCGGATATGATAACATGCAAGTACACGATGTTTTGAAACAGCTTATGATTATTTTCTCCCTCAACACTTGATCGGAAAAATATCGAATTTTGAAAGATTATAGTGTTGATGGAAGAAATGTACTTGCCATGTTGAAAGAAAATTAGATTAGAAGAATATTTTTGTTGTTTTATAAGATTTTATATTTTTGTATTTTGTTTTGAAAAATTATTTACAAAAGAGATTTTGGTGTTTGATGTGTTTTAAGACTGCTTTTAGAGGTCATCCAATTCCTCTTGAGTCAAACACCTCATACCAATCCGTGGACCAACTCATTAAACCTAGCGGGAGGCAAGGCTTTGGTGAGAAGATCCGCCAATTGGTATTCGCACTCCACAAGTATAATTCAACTGCACTGCTCCACGTGGTCCTTGATGAAATGATAGCGAAGATCGATGTGCTTTGATTTCGAAATGTCGAATCGAGTTGCACGAGATCGCAATGGCACCGATTGTCGCAAAGACATCGGGATTCTGTCAAACACGTAACCATAGTCTTTGAGTTGTGTTCTCATCCGATGACTTGAGCACAACACGCGGACATGGCTACATATTTCGCTCGTTGATGACAATGATGTACAATCCCGCGCTTTGATTGCCAAGACACCGCTTATCACCAAGAAATTGTAGTGCTCTCAAGTACTTTTCCTCGAGTCTAAGCATCCGCGTGGTCATCTCAAAAGCGATTAGTTCAAAACCGTAATCCTTCGGATACCGATCCCCAAGTTAATGGTTCCTTGATGTATCGGAGGATTCTTTTAGCCTCGAGAGGTGGGTTTCAGTTGGTCGCGATCGATAACGGAGCATAGATAAACGGCAAATACAATATCGTGTCCGCTAGTCGTTAGATACATGAGAGACCCAATAATACTTGGTATTTGGTAGGGTCAACTAATTTCCCATGTAAATCAAAGATCTAGCTTCTTGGTATGAGCCATTGGTGTTGCATAAGTGTCATGTGTTTTCATTCCAAATTTGTTTAACAATTCAAGGGCATATTTGGATCGACTCAAGAAAATACCACGGGTGATTGATGAACTTGCAATCCTAGAAAGAACGTAAGTTCACCCATCATGGACATTTCAAAATTTTTCTTCATTAGTTTTGCAAAAGCGATTGAAAACTTTTATGTGTAGACCCAAAATGATGTCATCCACGAATTTGAACAATTAAGATATGTGCCCCGTGATATTGTATAAAAGAGTAGGGTCAACCGAACCTTTGGTGAAATTATTAGCAATGAGGAAAGATGATAGCTTATCGCACCATGCCCGAGGGGCTTGTTTGAGACCATAAAGAGCTTTGTTCGCTTTGTAGACATGGTTCGGGAACTCAGATCAACGAATCCATCCGTTGGTCGACATAAACCGTTTTTTAAGTTGTCCATTGAGAAACGCAGCTTTGACATCCATCCGATAGACCGTCATATTCATATGAGCCGCGAACGCGAGAAATATCCGAACAACCTCAAGACGAGCAACCGGAGCAAAAGATTCTTCAAAGTCTATACCTCTTCCCGACGATAACCCTTAGCAACTAGACGTGACTTGTTTCGGATTACGCCCTTCAAAGATCCAATTTGTTTTTCCAAATCCATTTGAGACCAATGACGAGACCCCGCTGGTCTTTCAACCGCTCCCATACTTCAAGACGCTTGAATTGGTTGAGTTCTTCTTGCATGGATTCAATCCAGTTGTCTTTTGTCATTGCGCCTTTAATGTTTTTAGGCTCGATTGGCAGACAGTGAGTGCATAAATGCAATGTTCACCATCCGAGTGAAGACGTTGTCTCGAACGATCGGTTGATTCGGGTTGCCAATAATATTTTCCGAGGATGGTCTTTTGTCCATCTATGTGTAGAGGGTTGATGTTGGTATACATTGTGTAGATTTCGAGGATTCAAATGGTTTGTTGATGATTCCGCGACATCGTGCAGCAGCCTCATTAGCAAACGGGTTAAAGAACGATTTGGATCAAAATCGCAGCGGGGTACTTCATTCGTAATATCATCACCGGTTCATCATTGTTGGAAGCGGTTTGTTCAACTGCTGTGTTGGAGTCAATCGTGTGGTGCATCTTCAACAAGAGTTGTTGTAGCAGTGTATCGTATAAGAGTAGTATCGTTGAGCAATGAAACAATGGATACACCGAGCACGCTCATCAATATCGCCACCGAACAGAGGAGCAAATAACCTTTCCATTTGTTGACGAGTGAGTCGGGGCTTTGTTCACCGATGATGGGGTTGAGGAAGTTTAAACGGTTGTGACCGGTTCTAAGTTGTTATACTCGTAAGCCATTTCGTAAGTTCATCAAATGAGCATGAATCGCTTCCATCACCTGCTTTGTACGACGATTCCGATCCGTAACCTTTAGAATTCTCACAATATCCAATAAAGACCCAATGTCGCTTTGGCTTTGAGCTTTCCAAAATCATCACGATCATTATTCGGATAGCAAAGGGATCCAAATACATGAAAGTGTTTGAGATTCGGTTTATGGTTGTGGACAAGCTCGAAAGGTGTTTTGTTGTATGCTTTGTGATCATAGAACGGTTTTGAGTATAGCATGCAGAGATACCGCCCATAAGTAACTGGAAGTTTAGCATTGATTAACATTGTTCTTGCAGCCCACTAACGCTCGGTTTCGCTCTTTCAACAACTCCGCTTTGTTCGGTGTACGTGCAATAGATGTTTGATGTCAATTCCACTTTCTCATAGAATTCACGAAGGGTTTGGTTAACAAATTCGGGCCTTTGTCTGCTCGATTAGCCCGACGGTGTTGCGGAGTCGAACTCAGATTTTCGTGAGAAAGGTGATGATCATTTGTGGAGCTTGGTCTTTGCTTCAAGAAAGTAGACCCAAGTCCATCGTGAGTAGTCATCAACAATTACTAAGATGTAGCGTTTGCCATTGATCGCTTGCACGCCGATCGGGCCACACAAATCCATGTGAAGAAGATGAAGCACATGTCGAGAGTCGTGTTCCACCTTTGAAGGAAAATGAGCACGAGTGCTTTTCCCTTGTTCACAGTCGAGCAAAGGTGATCTTTGAATACCGGAATCGTGGGAGTCCTTCAACTAGTTTGTGTCGAGCAAGGTTGGTGATGGTTTGAAAGTTTAGATGTGAGAGACGACGGTGCCATAGCCGTGATTTTGTTGATGTTGCCTTTGAAAGTAAGCGATGGGAGATGAAGCAACCATGTCTTTCATAGAGATAGTGTAGAGACTAGAATTACGCGAGCCGACATAAGGTCATTTCCTTGTAGATCACGAATGAAACAAGTTTTCTCCCGAAAGCAACCTCCAAATCTCCATCACAAAACCGACCCATCGAAACAGACATGACCGAGGCCTTCCACATAGTAAACCCTCACGATTTCGATGTTCCCATTGACATAGTCTCCGAGCCCATGATAGTCGCAAGTGATCATTCCCGAACCCGACAAAGCCAATGAACTTTGCAATAAAGTTTGATAACAGTTTAAGGTTGCTCGTCATGTGTCGGGAACATCCGCTATCAACAATCAGAGAATGATCTCAGATCACCGTGACACACATGCATTTACACAGATGGAATAGAAGTAGATGTGGAACCCAAATGTTAGAGGGTTCCAAGGTATATTAGACATACACACATTAATAATTTTAGGCATCCATTTAAATCCTAGTGTGTTATATATCCATTTCGCCATCTATAACTACTCTTTGCTTTAGTCTTAGTGAATGCACTAGGTGGTACTACATTCTTAGGAGGTGAAACTCGAGCTGTGGACAAGAATGCTTGCCTTAGAATCTAAAGAAGGCGGTCTACCAAGCATCGACTTAGAAGGATTAGTGGGCTTAGAGGTATTCCGATTCTTAGGATTCCGTAAACGAGAGATTATAGCTTTAGCAACACATTTGTCATGACAATCGAATTCATACTTTTACGACAAATAACACAAGGTGCATCGATCAATATCAAAAGTGCTTAAAGGTTTAGCATTCGTTACATCACTATTTCTATTACATTTGCCGACGCAACATCTATAGTGGAAGCAACGTGAGTCTTATTCATAGTCCTAGGGTGTTCTTCTACTTTAGCATTCCTTATTGATCTTTTCTTAGGTCGCAACTTCCTATTCTTCGATTGAGTGCTCCTAGGTCGTGAAGTGCGGACGCTTGGAAAAGACGCAACTATTCCTGCTTCAAGAGAAGGAAGCACGTTAGCAACTTGTGATTTGGCAAGAGGGATTCTAGGTGCACGATTACTAAGTGTTACCGGTGCTAATCTCTTAATGATGGTTGGCGGAAGTTGTTCATACTTTCCTAACATTTCTCTTAACTTAGAGATAGTGTGAATCAAATCTTGATTTTCGTAATCGAATATTACCAAAGAAAATTCATGACTTCTCTAGTGTGAGCAAGATAGTGATCAAGTTCGTTTGATGCTTCATGACGAGTCTTATTGAGTAAATCAAATATGACACCATATTCTGCTTAACTTTACAAGTTCTTGTTCATATTTTGAGATTTGACTTTTCAAAGACACGCTTTGATCATCCAGCTTGCTCAAGTTTAGGATCAAGATTTTGCAAGCAATCGAGCGATTTTGTTTTGAAAACCAAGTTGTTTATTGTGAATATCTTTTCACACCAATTAAGACGACGCTTTGCATTGTAAAGTTCGTTATAATCGCTCATTTTCAGCTTTTAAAGACTCGATCCAAGCACATTATCAAGATTCTCAACAGCTATCACAGAGTCAACATTATCGCAGAGATATAATCGATGCATGTGGCAAAGAATAGAATAACACAACATTATGGATATCAAGACGATAACATCTTCCAAGAGTCGATCAACATCTTTTCTCAACATTTTCTTTTTACGCTTAGTATTAGAAATAGATGTTTCAGCTTTTCTAAAACGACCTTCATGACTCCAAGTTCCTTATGAAAGTCCTGCTCCCAAGACAATGCACAACTTTTCAAATTTTTAACATTTGGTAAAAGATTTTTCCTAAAAATGTCTCTTTGTTCTCGCGCCAGAGGCGATTGAAAGTGTTGAACTTTGATTTCGTAATGATATTCTATCTCATGTTCTAAAGTTTTGAGGTCACCATGAAAATATCAAAATATCTAAGAATTTTGCGATTTTCGTGTTTTGAGTTTACTTCATCGATGGAAGGTAAAGGACCATAAATTTGTGCATAATCTGGTTGGGGATTAACATTAGAAGACTCTGTGTGTTTTGATGATAACCCTTGGTGTGTTAGAAGAATCCTGGTGTGACAAAAGTGATCGGTTTTGAATAATTAAAAGGTTTGTTGTAAACAATGCTTTTAATTTTGATCGACTCGCCTTCGTCGATCTAATTCCTCTTGACGATGATATTCAACAACACTCATAATGTAATTATCAATTTTATATTTCGCACCGGAAACTTCGTGATTTGGTTTGAATGCTTTTGTTGAAAGCTTAGGTTTGTAATCGCAAGATTTGGTCCATATCCATTTGGATTGGGTTTTAAAGTAAACTTTTCAATAGCAAGCATCGACTCACCATGTTTGTAAACAATGCTTTAAACTCTTTAATTTTATTTTGTGTCGATAATTTCTTCAAGATGATCATCTATTCGCTTCGTTGAATGCTTTTTGTATGCAGAGAACTGCTTTTGACAAGTTAACAACTCACCTTAGCTTTTTGATTTTCCAAGGTAAGAGCGTTAATTTGCTTTTTATGTTCATGTTTCAGCTTGTTCTATCTCGCATAACAAAGCATTCTTCAAGCGGCTAGATCACGATCCGTCTCTAAATATTTTTCGCTTTGATGAGATTTAGTAAAAGCGGCTTCAAAACCTTTTTCACGGTTTTCTTGAGTTTTAAAAAGTTGAGTTGCATTTGTAAGCATTCAAAATCCTTGGTTAACAAAGGCATTTTTACTTTTTAAGTCCTTGTTTAATGCACAACATTCTTCAATTTGGGATTGTTGGTCTTTAAGTAAGAGAGCAAGATCCGATGAGGCAAAAGTTCGCTTGTTCAATGTAAGTCACAACATGATCATTATTTAGATCCTCAAGTATAACCACGAGTCAATTTGATTATCAAAGGAAACCATAAGGTCATCTTGATCGTCAAATGTAACTACTGTGGTCTATTTGAAAATCGTCGAATGAGATGTAAATGACTCATTTTGAACATTCCGAGCCTTGCCGGATTCGATTTTGGCGAAGATATTAGATCGAGATAAATATGGTTTGTTCGGCACGAGACAAACCATCGTTGTCATACATCGGGCCTGTGTCACCATGTGTAACTCATGCATATTAGCCATCAACATAATCGCCTGCATTGGCCTCGCAAGTCCTCCATATCATCATCTCGAGTCTCGCATTTGCCATAAAACTCGTTTTGTCCGTGAGAGATCCACCACTTCATCCTTAAGAGCCAAAAGAAGAGCCTCTTTGAAATAAGCACCGCCCCTAGTCCTCGGCTTTGACATGCATTAGCTGTGTGTCCCTTCTCATTGCGCTTGTAGCATCTTAGACCATTCAACCCATTCTCGAGCATTTCCTGCTCCACCATCGAGCTCGTTGTTATTCCGACCCATAGCATTAAACCCTTGACCACCGCCCATCCGACGACCATAACCACGATTTCGAACTTCAACTCGTCCATTGTTTACAACAAATTGATTTCGTGTGTTAGATGAGGAACGAATACGATTGTTGGATTTGTTGGTATAACGCCAAAAGCATTAGCAATCATAACAAATCCTTGTTGCAATGCTTCGAACGGATCGATGTCCTCATTAGCTTCACCGACAATTGGTTGAGCATTGGTGTTGTTGTATGGAACCAATTGATTTTGTTGAGATTGTTGTTGTGAATGATCGCTTTGTGTGACAGAGGCGCTTGGTTGAGTTGCTTGTTGAGGAGGATAACTTTGTTGAGCATATAAGGCAAGTTGTTGATTTTCCGGATGTGTAGGTGGAGCAATTTGAGCACGGAGAATCCTTTCCCGATCAACTTCCTTTTCATGAGGCTTCAAGTAATCGTACAACAATCCATATGTAGAATGATGCATATTCTTCGCTTGACGGAGAAAAATGACATACTTCTCCCATTCGTGACCAAGACTACTCAGAACTTAGTATTCACCGCAATTCTTGGCATGATGATGTTGTGTTTATCCAAATCATTGATGATGTCTCGAAAATCGATGATGATAGGACTCTAGTGTCTCTCCGTGTTCAATCATGAAGTGTTCATAAGCCAAGTAAATTTTGGATTCCAAATCCTCCCGATTGAGTATGATCCTTCCATAAGAAGACGAATATGATCCCACATTTTCGTGCGCCTTTTGAGCATCAACACTACGAAGAATTGGGTTTGGTAATCCTAAGAGGATATATTCCATTGCAAGCTCATCCGCTTCATAGTGTAGAAGTTCTTGAGGATTCAAGTCGCAACAAGAGCAATGTTCGCTTGTTCATCTCTTGGTGGAATAGCATTTGGATCTCCTGCACAATGACAAGAGGCATCTCAAATGGACCTTCCAAGATAACCTTCTTTAAGAACTTTCCATGTGGCTTCTTCGATCACAAAACCTAAAGAACCTTATCACCCATTGATCGTAGTTTCGGAGTGAGCATTGGAGGTCTATCAAGTGATCCACCTCATGAATTGATTGTTGGTCGCTTAAAGCTTCACACATCTTTGCAAACCAAGTGGGTTCCTTCATAGTGTTCCTTGATGGATGTTGATTGAAGTCATTTGTGTAGGGTTGAACTTGAAGACTTGGCGGTGTTTGAACCATTTGTGGTGGAGGAATTGCTCCAAGTTGTGGAGTATGTTGTTGATTAAATTGTTGTTGATAAATTGCTTGTTGTTGATTCCATTGTTGATGTTGTGGACTTAGTTGTTGTTGTCGTTGAGAATAAGTGTGGGAAATAGTTAGAGTATGGTGGTTGAGACATGTTGAAAACTTGTGTTGGTAAAATGGATCTTTGTAGTCGAATGAACCTTTGTTGAAGAAGTATCCTTAGGCGAGAAATCACAATAACCAAGTAGCACTTATGCGTAAAACACCAAAGTTACGCTGTAATAAGAAGGAGTTACGCGAGATTTAGCTTACGCGTAAGTATGGAAAAGACTCTAAAGTTATGCGAGACAAAAGTTAGGCGAGAAAGTTAGGCGAGGATTATCTTATGCGTAAGACTAGGCTTAGGCGTAAGATGAATCTTATGCGTAGGATTTCACGCCGTAAGCTTATGCTTATGCGTAATTTTAGGGTTTTATCCCAAGTGATCTTTTACACTTCACAAAGGCAAAAGATATCCAAAGTCGACGATTTTCGTGCTTATCCAAGCAAGAAAACACGGAGTAAACCACGAAAACGAAGATCAAGCCAAGGATAACCTTACGCGTAGTTTTAGGGTTTTGCTACGCGTAGGATTACTCGTAAATATGATTATGCTCAAAGTTGTTTCTAAACCGCTTTTGTGTGATGAAATAGCTTCAATAACACCAAAAGACACAAAAGTGTGAAACTTGATGAACCAAAACTCTTAAAACAAGCTTACGCTGTAGGATAGAACCTTCGACAAAAACTAGATGAAAACGATGATCTACACATAAAGTTCAAACTTTTGCCAAAAACAAGAAGTTTAACACCTTATAACGTTGAAAGGACAAGAATCTTGGATTAAAAAGTGTAAAAATACGCTTTTGATCAAGCCAAAGTTATGGAGACGCAAGTTGCGTGAGACCAAAACTCACTTCAAACAATACGCTCACTCAACTATTAGGCGATTGATACCACCGTTAGGTCACTAGTTTTACAACACAAGCTTACATAGAAAGAGATAAAGGCGATTGAACAAGTAAACCAAACACACACACACAGGAGTATGTATAGTAAGACCGGTTATGTAGAGTGTGAGTGAAAGAGAAATAACTTGAACAACCAACCCTCAAGTGAGGGTTTACATAAGAAGTATTTATAGGAGGAAAGCTAGGCAACACCCTAGTTTCCATCCTTTCTCTTAATGGACATGGGCCTAAGCTCATGGGCCTTCTACACAAGCTTAAGGCTAATAACAAACATAAAGGCCATAATAAGCTACCTATTACATAAGAATAACTAACACTTGAATTATAGTTTAGGAGTGATTCCAACAATCATCAACACTTAACCACAAATTTTCAATTATTAATTTTTTGTCGATTTAATTCTTTCGGCAATACACACTTGTAATCACCTAGTTATTTAAGAAAGTCGGGTTTTATGGATTTTAAGTACGTGGTTTAACAAGTATTTTTTTAACTGTTTTCGGACTTTTCTTAAAAAGTCATAAAATTAAAGAAAAGATATTTCCGGTGTGAGATTTAAACCTTAAAAGTCTCTTCTCAAACTTTATAGATATGTTAACAAAAAGCTATTTCATTTAGTTTTGGTTATAGCTTTTTCATTTTCTTTTTGCTTGTTAGTAAATTATTAAATTGACAGAGTGTAATGTAAAGTTCTAAGTATTGATGTTCGTTTTAAGCTAACTTTTGTTGGCTGAGCTTTTTTATTGTGCAAAAGGAATATTGTAACGGAAGATAGTATCGTGACAGATATTTACATGTGACCAAGATGCCATTATTGTTATAAAAGTTAGACAAGCTATAGGTTGTTTTTAGGGTTATTTTAAAGCTTGTCATTTCGTTTTAAAGGGGTGTGTTTAAGAAGCATTTAATAAGAAGTACGAAGGTAAAACGAGTAAATGAATAAAGCTTTTTTTTAATTCATATTCAAAAGAAGTCGAGTCTTTAACTCAAGTATACATTGTTTAACCAGATTTTTGGTGATTGTTTCCCCAACTATTTCTCTAGACGCCCTTAAATATATATCTAGTAGTTTTGAACATAACATTTTATATTAGAGTATCTTACTACTAATAACTAATCCACTTTGATTATGGTTCAATAAAAACTTAGAAAGCTGTTTTTAAATTTACAACTTACTAACTATTTTTTACTCATTTATAAAACATTAACTATAATTCTTTTTATAATATAAACAGATATAAATATCATATAACGACAACCACCTGAATTTGCCATGCATTTTTCTGGACCACAGCCACATGGTTGAGTTGCGGAGTAATTTAGAGCCGTCTAAAATTAACCCAATCATATTTGAGTCGTGACTCAATAAGAAAAGAATACGTAACCGTTAATAAATTCTTTTAATAGGCATGACTTTTAACATATTTACCCCAATTAATCCGGCATACTGTATAGTTTAAGTATATATACAAACAATAAATAGTTGAATCTAAAAAATAGATAATTAAATCAAGCTATTAGCTATGTCTAATGTCTCTTCACTCTTTGGTCGGAAATTTGACGAACCATATCATTGTTTTGGCATTTCAGATATATCATTTTAATTTATTAAAATGTTAACGTTCGGTGAACGTAACTATGAATCAAATTTTGCAACGTAACCTGACCATGCTTGTTGATGTGATAGGAAACGGAAATGTCTAATGCAAACATAGTAACGTACTAAACGTTATTTGCATAAGAGCTGGCTGTTGAGCCTAGTGTCGTCCCACAACGTAACCCCCATGGTGCCACAAGGACACCAGGGTTGGCGTCGTCGATCCTCGCGCCTTGATGACCAGCCCACGCAGTGAAGATTTTTTTTTTTTTTTCTTTTTTCCCCTTCCCTCTTTTTGGAAGGTTAGAAAACGGGCAAATAATAAATATGGAGGTTGGAGTAGTTTTCTAGCCCTTTTTTTTTTGGCATTGAACCTCATTTTTTTCTCAATACTTAGAATATCATTACTTGTTTAGTTCGAGCGTTGTATTCCTTAATATCTATTGAGGGTTGGTTACTCCCTAACTCTATGAACTATGTTCTAACTGAGCGGTGTCTAAGCATGCCCTTTTAACTCTCAATTTTCACAATGCAAACACAATTCAAGCATTAAATACAACGAACATCAGGTTAATTATAATAAATGTTTAGTTGGACATTCAAGCTAGTAATATATTTGACCTAGCCAGTTTTCCTACTCCTAACGCAATTTACAACTAACTAAACAAGAATTGACACAAAATAATCAATAACTAGGTTTCATGCAATCCTAAGCAAATATTGATAAATCTAGCCTAACATAGTAATGAAAAAAAAAGCATATAAAGGAATCAAACAATCACAATTAAACATAATTGAATGATTAATTAAACAACTTATCTTACCAATATATGATGATCCTTGGGGATAAAAGTCCTAAAAACCTGATAAAATGCGGACTAGGTTTTATATGTAAGTTGCCCACAAAGTTCCACCACTTACAATGAAAATCATATGAAAATATATATAGGATTGCAGTTGTGACAACGTCACTTATTAATTGTGATGATGTAAGCTCGCCGTCATTAGGGATTCGGATTCATAAACGACTTATTGTGATGGTGTCACCTTATGGTTTGTGACGCCATCGCTCTTCATATTTTTTTTCATGACGTCGTCAGATCGAGGCCGTCTCCACATCATGAGCCGTCACTTTTAAATTCTGAAACTACGATCTCATCAATAACTTCAAGTGATGGCGTCACTCAGAGATTATGACGCCGGCTCAAGGCCTTGTTCTGAATTTTTTTATGTTGTCGTTTTCTACGTTTATCATCTTAATAGAGCCCGAGACGTGCCATTTTCCATCATTTGCTTCATAAGTACCTAAAACTCAGATAGAAACGATTTAGGATAATAAATGATCAAATGTATACAGATTTAGAGGCTAAATGACCCTTTAAAAACGTATAAAATTACACTTCATCAAATATCCATACACTTAGCATTTGCTTGTCCTCAAACAAATATGCTTTTGTCTTAATCAATTTACAAGTTTGGGGACATTTAGCATTGTTTTAAAGATAATTTACAACATAACTCATTCTATAATAGTCATAACAAGCACAAAAATTATATACTAGCACCTCACATAAAGTGTTTGGATTCTCTCATCTATCGGGTGTATCGGTTATATAACATTATGGAAAAGGACAAATAAACACTCTATACCTGTCATAGTACACAGATTACTATAGACTTGATAAATGATCAAACCTCCACCGGTTTGGCGTAAGCACCTTGGATAAACTATCAAAGAGGACTTTTAAAAGGTTGTAACGTTAGGTGTAATAATAATAATAATAATAATAATAATAATAATAATAATAATAATAATAATAATAATAATAATAATAATAATAATAATAATAATAATAATAATAATAATAATACCCCTTTTAACTCGAATTTTTACAATGCAAACACAATTTAGCATTAAATACAACGAACATCAAGTTAATAATACCTAAGTGTTTAGTCGGATGTTCAAGCTAGTAATATATTTGACCTAGCCAATTTTCCTACTCCTAACGCAATTCACAACTAACTAAACAAGAATCGACACACAATAATCAATAACTAGGTTTCATGCAATTCTAAGCAAATACTAATAAATCTAGCCTAGTGATAGCATAATTTTTCAAAACCTCAAGTTTTACAATCCTCCTAGGTAGTGTATCTAACCATTGTAGTGTAGTATAGGCAAGACACGGGGGATTGATGGTTCTCTAGGAGAATAGTGTTGTGAAGGCCGAAGTGTATGTCGAGATAGGTCTAAAGGTGAGAGATGAGTCTTTTTGTATTTTTTTTAATATTTTTTAGAAAGCAAATTAAAATCTTAGGGTTTGAAGGGTGGTCGTTTTAACTACTAATTAATTAAAACAAAACTAAATAAACTAAAATCAAACTAAGTATGCGGAAAAGTAAATTGGTGGTAACTTTATGATAAGAAAATGTGTTCACTTAGATTTTCTTTACTCCCTAGTTATCTCTTATTGATTAATCGAATTGTCGCGTCCTTGTTTTAATTGGAGCGTTGTATTTCTTGTTATTGGTCGTAGGGAGGTGTCATATGCCCTAACTTTATGAACGTATAAGTCTCCCTAAGAAAGCTTAAAGTCTATTAAGTTTCCAAGGATCTATAAGTCGTAATTCACGCAATAAATACAATAAGAAAAACCACTAGCATACTCTAGGGTTGCATTTAATAAGATCGACAAGCTAGTACATATAAGAATTAAACTAGTTTTCTTATCCTCACGCGAGACAACCAATTAAACAAGAGACGACAATCAATAATGAATAACTATGTTTCATTATATATAAGCAAACACCAATTAATTTAGCCTAGCATGTTAAAGTGAAGAAAAGAAAAGCATAAAATCAAACAACACATAAACATATTGAATACCTAAAAATGAATTATTTATCTTCAATAGAACATGGATAAAGTAGATGTAAAAAGCCTTACAAAACAGCAGAAAATCGTCTAGGGTTTCAACTCTGAAAAGTGCTACATGAATAATGGAAAACATACGAAAATATATATAGTTTTAAAACTTTGACGACGTCACTTTATGGTTGTGACGTCGTCAGCCGGCCGTCAATACGGTTTCTTCAGTTGCATCGCCGCCGTTGTGACGGCGTCGCCTTGTGTCGGCGCCGTCAGGATGTCTGGTATTTAAATACAAGTGACGTTTTTACTTTGGTCTTGGTATTTAAAAAGTCTTAGCCTTCTCGTGTAGTTTTTACTTTGGTCTTGGTATTTAAATACAAGTGACGTCGCCAGATTATAGTCTTGTTCTAATGTTCTGAGCTGTCACATGTAAAATTTCCATCAAATCATCTCGTTCAAATGCAAGTGACGGCGTCACGTTGAGGTTGTGACGCCGTCTGGAGCCCTTTTCCAGATTTTTTCGTGACTTCTTCATTTTTTTTCGTTTTCTTGTCCAAATAGGTCTAAAACATGTCGGTTTTCAGTTTTTGCGTCTCAAGTACCTAAAATGTGAAAAGGAACGATTTAAGGTAATAATTGATCATAAATGTATGAGTTTAGAGCTTAAATGACCCCCTAAAAACGCATATTTTAAATCCTTATCAAATATCCCTACACTTGGGATTTGCTTGTCCTCAAGCAAATGTGCTTTTATCCAATCAATTTACAAGTTAAGGGTCATTTAACATTGGTTTAAAATAATGTAAAACATTCACAAGCTCTACAATAGTAAAAACAAGCACGTAAATTATATACTAGCACATCACATAAAGTGTTTGGATTCTCTCATCTCTCGGGTGTATAAGTTGTATAACATTTATAGAAACGGAAAAATTAAACATTCTCTACGTTATAGCACATAGATTACCATAGGCTTGAGAAAAAATAAACCTCCACCGCTTTGGCGTAAGCACCTAGGATAAGTTATCAAATAAGGCTTTTAAAGGGTTATAACGTTAGGTATAGGGGTATGGAAAACACGGTTTGGTGAATATAGGGAATTTTACTTGTGGCAATTGCAAGTCAATTATTTAGCTAATCACATGTATAACGTGGCGTTACTAAGCCAAGACTCGATTCACTAACTTCTAACTCTTTTTGTATGTTTCTTGACACTTTCTTGACTTAAACAAAATAAAAAGGCGGAATGGTAGTTCGTATATTTTTCTTTCTTTATATTTTTATTTTTTATACACTCTTTCCTACCATCCACAAAATAACACATCAAAGGGATTTATACTTGCATCCCTACAATTGAACTTTTAAATATATAAAACTAACTAATGACCCGAATTGCGAGGATCAAAACACATGGAGTACTTAAACATTTACGTAGATATGGGGAATTATAAATTTGACTTTTTCTCCATTACTCCATAATAAATATTACTAAACCCATGAGTCTCAATCATCTCAAAATCGTATACACAAGATATGACTCGACTTAGCAACCATATAATCAACTAGACAATTAACTATGGGTTTAATAAATAATAATAATGCACTAAAAATGAGTGCATACAAGGAAGTCTAAGGTGATTTGGATGTACATTTGAGGGTGGATTGTAAAATATGTTCTTCATTAATATTTTGGAATCCACCGAAATATCACAAGAACCGCGAAAAGGATAGGCTCAGAGGTGTTAACTAGGGGTCTTGCACTAAAAATGAGTACATAGCAAGGGTGTGGGGTAATTAGTTGACCGGTGTAGCCAATGTAATTATATAAACAGGTTTAAAACATGGGTTATCCTAATACCTGTTATCATTTAGTTAATCTTAACTACATGAACGTAGTCTCACTAGCGATCTCAGAATGCATTATAAAAACAAGTTCTAGAATCTATATACTACCAGTACACTCATAAGCATTATCCTATATATTTAAAGGCGAACCTCACATTTTGGGGGTTGAGTTTGAGTGGTAAGGTTTTTGTGCTAGCTATATAACTCCTATCCATGAGACACTTTATTAAAACTAAAGTTTTACTCGTAAATGTCATAAAAAATTTCAAATTTGTTCCTAAAATTACGCTAACATGTATTTCCTTCGGTTTATTATATAATTACTAGAAAACACGGCAAATATTAAGTAAGTGATTAGTTTCTAAGGTGTCCCTTTTTCTCTTCCTAGACTTACATTAAACATTGTCCCCAATGTTCTTAAAAAGTAAAAAAGTTATGATAATGATAAAAATAAAAGGGATAAGAGAAATTAATACTCCCCTGATTTGCTCGGCATGGACGATATTGATATACGGTTAAATTCTCCTCCAAGAAGATAAGATCAATGATACGCTTCTCTTCCAATATGCACTTGAATCTTCTTGCATAATATAATTTAACCTGTAAATCACTAAGAAAACAAACACGAACCTCGAATAAAATCGGCGATAAACACTATATATAATAAAATATAAAGCGAAAAAGATATAATGCTTGCAAAATAAATGTTTATAGAATCATGGAATTTTAAAACTTCTAAATTTTTTTAAAAATTAAGTTTTAATGAAACACAAAATCAAAACAGGTTTTGCTACGATGCTGACGTTGTCATGTTGTAAATCTGACACCGTCAGGATTGACCTGACAGAATTTAAATTTTGTTTTCTGAAAAATTTCTGGAAAAATTAATATTCTAATACTTGGTATTTTCTGCAAAACATTCATTGTGACTTTATACAAGTATTTGACTCAAACAAACACACAAATATGATATATGTTCATCATAACTTGTAAATTTTCATGTTCAATTTTCGTTTTTTTAAAAATAAATATAAACTTGCTTACACTTATTTTTTTTTAAATACTTTTATATATAATTAAGATGAGGTTAAAATAAATGTGAACTTCTCTACATAGTTTGTGTCAATTGTCATGATATTTAATATGAAATATTTTTCGGATGCTTCGTGCACTTACCATTACCACATTTGTAGTTATAATGAATATCCATAATAAGTCATTATTTATCATTGATGATAATGTTCTTGATAAACTAATGGACCACTCTTAGTTAGTCAAACTCGTCACTACATTATGATATGGACCTTGATCAACGAGAACTACTAAATTTCTTTTGCAAAAGGGATTACTTTAAGAGCATCCATTGTGATTGAAATCATAGCTCGTCATGTCAACATAGCAAGCTTGTTGTGGCTTTTTATGACACCGCCATCTCTTGTTATTGCTTGCTATTTCAACTTTCGTCATCTGTACGACGAGGGTAAAATTTGTACTTTTTGTCAGTTATTTATTTATTTGTTTTTTATTTTATTTTTTATTTTGTAAATATGTAATGTTTTTATAAGTGTTGAATACGAATGAGTAAATTGATGTTAGTTGTGCGTGAGGAGAGAAAAAGGTTATTTGTGAAGGTTTGTTATAATGATGTGTCATTTCAAGTAACCCCGAATGAGTAGCTTTATTTCTTATCACACCCTTTCTTCTAAAGATTTTCATATTCTTTGTATTAAGACTAATATTGTAATTAATTAAAGGCGGGTGAAAAGTATGACTTTATTATATATAGGGGTCGTTATATGCGATCTATTCTTGAATCTGATCTTTCTGATCTGGTTTTAAAGCAATCTGAACAATTGGATTATTTGATCAATGGTTAATAATACTATAATGGCATTTATGTAAATAATTCAAATTATTTTTGGCTGGAAATTTATTAGTAGGGGTATGATGGTAAAAATCATATATGTTTTCTTTTGATTTTTTCTTTAAAAAACGTTTTTATTTTTCATTGAAAAGCGTTTTTAGTTTTCATTGAAAAGTTTTTTTTTTTTTTTTTTTTTTTTTTTGAGTTTGCATATATGCACCTTCATCGTAGAATGTTTTTAGCTTTTTTTTTATGAGTTGTGCATATATGCACATTTTCATTTTCTTAATCTCATTAATATTCTATACAAACAATATTTTCTATTTTGGACAGGGAACACGTTGATTAGATTTAGCATTCAATTCTTTAGAATTCAAACGATAAATTTGATCTCATAAAATACAATTCAAACAAAAATGTCTAAAAGAAAAAACAAATACATTTTATTGATTATAGATGTGTGCACTCTCATGAACATACGTGCACGCTTTAATATCTCATCAAATAATTAAAACATATATGCACGTCGTTCAAAAACACATGTGCAATCTCCAAAGAACATATGTGCACGTTGCGCTTTTTCGTCAAATTCATCAAAACATACATGCCCATCTTCCAAAAACATACGTGCACCCAACAATTTTTTGGACCGCACCTACTCTGCACATCAAAAATAACATACATGATTATTACTGCGTATAACATTTGTGTGCAACTCCATTTATATATTTAATCACATTAAATATCACAGCAATTATTGCATCAAACATGTAATCAAGGTTGAATAATGAAAGTTAAAAGTAAGGAGTAACGTGATAACTATAACCTTATCAATCTCCAAATCGGTTTTACCAGATAACCACTTACTTTTCAGTCTCTATTAGTTTCTTAATGATCATATAAAAGACTGTTGAAGTGTGAATAAAAAGGAAAAAAATTAATGGGTATATTTTCAACATCATTTGTTTACCTTTCTATGATAAAGTCGAGCTTGTCGTTTTCAATGATATAATTGTACTCTTTTTCACTATGCTTTGAAAATTCACTGAACCTGGTCCTCATCACAGAATAACGTGATAACATATGACAAAAACATACATATCCCTTTAGGTAATTTTACATTTGGTATTATGATATATTTGAGATAAAATATAATCCAAACATACCAGTCAAGATCTAAAATAAAAGTAGCATTAAAAAAAAATTGGCTTGAGATGAGGGACAAAAACAAAACACCAACAAACAGCAACACCAACTAACCTTGTTTGATACGTTATAAGATGCGAGATTCGGAATAAAACGAAACACCAACAAACAGCACCATCATAATCATTCTTAGAACACATATTTACAATATAGATAATTGATATCATTTTTTCCGGCGACTTTGTGAAGAGAAGAGAATAGACGGCGGTTAGATCTGAAAAAATGAGAGAGATTAGTTTTGGTAGGGTAAGTGGATAAGTGAAATGTGTCAGCACCTCTTTGGATATATATGATTAATTTATTTATTATTGATATTATTGATATATTGAAATACCATAAATACCCTTAAAAATAAGATGATTTAAATAAATGAAAAGTAATTTATTAAATTACGATTGGTGAAAATGGTCTGTAAAGTCTCGCTGCCAAAAGCCAGGTCTTGTATAGAACATTACACATTATATATATGGGTGCAATATTGTCAATGAGTTTCATTAATAACGTTTAAATAACATAATTGTGAGATTGAATAAAAGGCGTTGTAAATAAATAGTAGAAAAGAAAAAAAATAATAGTTGACCTTGTTCAATGCTCTTTATCTTAAGGCCTTAGTTATAATGTGGTCTTAGTGAGATGATATCGAGAAAATGGTGATATCTTGGCGTTTTTACGTGACGTCGGTTTCTTATTATATCAAGCGTCTTTCTTTGACATAATACCAATTTTCTGATGTCATGATGCACAAATTTTTTCTATTTATTTAAATAAAATATTATATTTAACTCAAATTAAACCGACCAATAATAGCCCAAAATTTTCGGTCAAAAATAATCTTTATAACAAATTGCAACAAACAAAAAAATAGCGAAAAGAATACAAATGAATTTTTTTTTAGCCTGACGCACTTAATTTTGGATGTTATATGTAGGCCCAAACGAAATAACTAAAATCCAAGTCCAACAAACTAAATACCAATAACCAGTCTAATAGTTTTGTATTATAGAGTTAGGATCGAATAAAAGATTCTTAAAATAAGAAGAAATAAGAAGAGCTATAACATAATCAAGGATCTAGAAGCACCAAATTAGATCGTCCCTATAATCTTATATGCGTTATAACGTAACACAGTGTGTTTTTCAAACTTTCAATCGGATACGTATCATTATATTAGATCGTTTCGTGATTTCTCTTTTTTTGTTCATACTGCGTGTCGAAATCGTGAAAATCAATTTCACCATCTATACATCAAATTAACTTTTGAAACTCAAGATGTTGCATCTATATGAATGAAATCATCTAATCTGAATTCTTCTCACCTGGATCCTCTTTCTTATATTATATACACGCCTAAAATTACTCATACACAACCCTAATCTCCTTTTCACTCACTACTCTTTCTCTTAGCAGTCACAACTCCACTTTTCACTCAACCAAATAATAATAATAATAATAATAATAAAATCTTTCTTACTACTTGTAATAACTGAATCTACACACAAATAGAAACCCTTTGTTTTCTTTCCATCGAAATGAACCACAACAGCCTCTGTTTAAAAATAAAATAAAATAAAATACACGATAAGCGTGAGTTGGTGGCACAACGCCAAACTCGACCATTTCGCGATTGGTATGGTTCCTCGACCATAGGCAGCTCGTCACCCAACCCAAGCCAAAACGTCGGTATACCCTAGGCTCTAAAGAAAACACTCGGTCGGTCTTTCCATGAGGACTAGTCTCACTCGGTCCCACTTATTACACATAGGCATGGAGGACGCGTCCCCTAGGGACATAATGGAGAATAGGGTCGACTAGGTGACCGACTTGTGTGTTTGTTTGTGTGTGTAGGTATTTTTTTAAAATGCATTTTTGTGGGGTATTTTTTTGGTGGCGGTATTTTTTATATACTAAATTGGTCACGAAGTAATCTTGACGAGAGAAAACTTAGGTGGCAGGAGAGATCTAGCTCACTTGAGGATCTTTATTACCTTTACGGTATATTCTCGAGTTAAGTTTATAAAAGAAAATAAAAGAAGAGATAAGAGAGAAAGAAAAGAAGAGAATCACTTCTTTCCTTCTTCTTCTTTCAAAAAATAGGAATAAAATTTTATACACCAAAAACACTACATCTTCCTTTCACTTCATTCCACTTTTTTTCCTTTTTTTCTCATAAAAATTCTTGAGAACACAATTTTTTTTTCATTTTCTTTTCCTTTATGTTGCATATCAATCGGTGTGAAGCGAAGGATTTTACATACGGGTGGGTAAATATCGACATAGCAAGTAATGAATAGAATATCGTCATGATAAAATGATATAATTCTAGTTTTCTATTTTAAATGCATGGATACTACACAACATAACTTGCAAATAAAACTTGAATGTTATATGTAACAAGATTTTGATCTAAAAATTGTACTAAAATGTAATGAAATGTGCTTTCAAATTAATTTGAAGCATCCAACAAATGATAATAGTATAATACCTTTAGTTACATGTGAAAAACAAAAGTAAAGATATAAGAAATATGTGAAATATGCACTTTTAAGTTTAAATAAATGAAATGTTGCGATAAATGTGTGCTATAATCAAAATTAAATTATATCTTGCGTTTTAATCCTCATATCTCAATTGGGTAGGCCAATTTATCTATTAACTATTTAATTTTAAATTAATAGTATGTATATGTAGTAACTGATGATGTACCCTCCGAACAGCTCGACGGACCCCCTCCTTCCGAGATGTGTCGAAGCCCTTCTGAACGAAGGCCCAAGTTAGGTCTCCTGAATGTTCGTGGGCGTCAAACCATTCGTGCCACGATGGTTACCTACGGGAATTCGCCATTCGAGTCTTAAGCCGCCCGGGTATGGTGACGAAGGAGCAACGGATAGGAGATCTTCGACTTGGTCGAACCCACGATCTCTCTCTTTTCCGGCTTTCCGCCAAGTTTGAGCGTGGGTCACTAAGCCCTAGCGGTTACCCACAAACATGGGACACCCCGTGTTCTTTGACATTGAGCAGAGGTGCCCTCGACCCTATTTCTTCCACTATAAATAGGTTGGACAGGCGAGGATTATGGTAAGCTCACTTAACACTCATCTCTTTACTTACACACACTTACATAACCATAACTCATACTTACTCTCATGGGAGGTGGTTCGAGGTCCAACCCTGCGTAATCACTTAACGTGGTGTCTTCGTATTTCTTATCCTCGGGTGAAAGACAATCTTGGGTGGAACATACACCCTCATACCTTCGATCACCATTGAAGCTGGTAGTGCAATTTATTGTACAATCGGTGGCGCCATCCGTGGGACACGCTACTAATAGTCCGTAATCACAAGTCTTGATACCTGGCGGTTACACTACTTTTCCCAAGACGGAACCGGGAAGAAGATACACCTCCACGGGTTTTTCTACCACGGTACCTCTCACCACAACTAACACCGATAATCTCGCCCCCATAACTGCCTCCACCTTCACCACACGATCTTTCTTGGAAACCACTCCTATACATCATGTCTCAACTTCCGCTAACCCAGTTCCAGAAATTAGCCCTACCTTCGTTGAGGCAAACTTTGAAGCATTAGAGTCCTTGCTAAGGGTTCACAAGAGGCAAGTTCGCAACACTGAGTTACAAAGGGAGTATGAGTATTCCAGTGAGGAATATGATGAAGAGATCGAGGTAGATGAAAGACCTCGACCAATTAGCAGGGGCTGTTCGGCCCTACGAAATGGTTCTCCTTTCATAAGGAGACCCAATGGAATAACTGTTGGTTTCGAAGAAGGTCTCGGAGGAGATCCGGGAAGAAGGGAAAGAGTGTAGGGAGAAAGAAGGAGTGAGAACTCCAACGGAGGAAGCAACCCCGTGAGAAACGGAGGAGTAAACCTACCACCTCTCATGGCAGCCCACTTAGGAAGAGAAGGGATGGGGGCTCCGATACCCCCATCATACGTCTCGAGTGTCGGAGGACCTCTTCCATACTCTAGGATGAACCAGCAGCCCCCTCAGGGCATGAATCCCTACCTACCTGCTCAGTCCTATAATACCTATCCTCCGAATGGGTCTCTCCACAACCAGAGTTACCAGCAAGTGCCATACGGACACCTTCTTGTACACCTACACAACCGATGGGGAACCGCCCGTACCCAACCTCCTGCGGCCTATCTTGCATTCTCACAACCACTTCCTAACCCGCATAACCCTACACTATTTATCCACCTCTATACAACCCTTTCTATGCGGAAGCTTCTGGATCTTGCACACCTTTTGTGAAGTGGATCGAAGACTACCCTCTACCTGATGGTGTGAAGATGCCTACTCACATAGGCACCTACGACGGGAAAGGCGATCTCGACAACTTCTTACATTTTTTTGAAGGCGCTATCAAGATGCAGAAGTGGGTTATTGTAGGACCTTACTTTTATCAACTTTATCACAAACCCACTTAATAAACACAAGTATCACCACGTGAAACCACGTACGCGTAGGACACGTTCAACTCAAACCCAAACATAAAGCGTACAAGATGAAGAAATAAAGATGAGAAAGATGGTGACTTGATGTTTATACAAACCGTGTATGTGGAGAGAAAAGGTAAACACAATAAAGATGATGTTTATTACAAAGGAAGAACACACACACACACTCAAGCACACCCCTCAAATGACCATTTGAGGGGTATTTATAGTCTAAATACAAGATGCCCTAAAGGGCTTTCTATGGGATTTCGTGTGCTTGGACATGGGTTGGATTGGATATAAGGCTAGCTTGACTAAACTAATACCCATTTAGCTTAGTCCAATCCACGAGCCCGTTGACTATTCTAGCACGATATCTAACACACGTTACAAAGTTCCTAAACGTGAATGACCATCACTTCTAATAAAACTATTAAGGCTAACAATCTCCCCCTAAGGGGTGGTCATTCAACTGATGCTCCACTTGATTTGGTCTTTACTTTTCTCGAGCTTGAACTTTGTGTGTAGATATAGAATAGTCTTGATTCTTTGTTCCTTCATGCTTTGTGATCATTTAATGTAGTTGTCTGCCGTTGTCAACTTCGTTGGTTTGGTGTCTCCACATCTTTCTCCACCATGCTCACACTTCTATTTGTCTTTTGGTTACCAATGATGTAGTTCTCGAGTCCTTAAACTTTGTAGATTCTTTGACATTGACGAAGAATCATCTTTAACTTTGAGTAGCCTTTGATTATGATGAGAACTATCATCTGTTGTTGGTATGAGCATGTGGAGAATCTGCACGATCAATCCGCTCAGGAGCTTCCATAAGAAAACATAAAACAGGTTAGTAATAAGCGGTTAGGCAGACTTACAAGTTTGAATTTCGAGGGTGTTAACGACATAGTGTGAAAACACGTCTCTAATTCTCACAAGGGCCGTTCTGAGCTGGAGTCCCACAAGTGAGATAATACGATATATCAAGTACATCTGATTCGGATAGTCGTCAAGTACACCAAAGCATCACTCACGATTGTAGGCTGTTTGAGACACACTAAGCGTAATCCACGGGGAGTTACAAAGTGACTGCTTGTCGTCGCTTGATGTTGACCTGGCGGGAGTTTCCATTCAATCATGAAGATCATTGATTCGTTTGTTTGTGAGTGGTGAAATAAACACAATATCAATATATCAAATTTAACGTAAAACCCGACAAATTAACCTTTTAGGAAAAGGGTTAACGTGCCAAATCTTCGGTGTGATAAAAGTGATCCGGAAAGTGATTTCCGGTCGTGTCCCAACAGGCGTGAAATTGTGAAGTCGTTAAGTTTAAATGATTTGGACTTGAATTGGTTTAACAAATTTGGATTTTGATTTCGTTATTCTACAATTTAAAGAACGGGAATGAAAATAAAGCAAGTAAAACAATGTAAACACTAAATAAAATACTACTAAGCCTAAGAGACAAATAAACAATGCTAAACTACATCCTAGGATGCTAAAATACAAAAACGCGAAAAACCGGGAACGCACTAAGCCCCGAAAGTGAAAAAGGTGCAATTTAAGTCCTACATGTGCAAAACCAATTTTCCTACATTCTAAATGACTAAAAATAAATTTAGGAAAAAGCAGGGTATTTTTTCGACTTTTATTTTATTTTCTACGAATTAAAATCTAATTTATACTAATTAAATGATTAAAAATACTAAACTATTTTTGAAAAATCTGAAAAAATCACAAAAGTACTTTGGTGCATACTAAACTTAAGAAAAATAAAAAATCTTGTGGTTGCTTTAGAAATAAGCCACGAAATAAGCTAAAAAGGGCTTAAAGTAAAAACTACTAAAGGTGGTTAAGGAATAAATAGTGCAAGGAAATTCACAAGAAAGAACCAAGGGCAGTTGGTGTTGAGGTGTGTGCTATGTGCTGTGTGCATGGACTTTGTGCAGGAGGTCCTGGGTTCGATTCCCAGTTCCTCCCTTTTGTCACTTATTTTTTTTGGATTTTGGCTTTTGGGAGGTTTAAGAACCAATCAAAATGAAACTTTTTGTGAAAGCTTTTTCTTGCACAACACCTCAATAAGTCATTAATGACTTATCTTTCCCATGTATGGACGAAACAATACCAAACATTCCTTTTGCAAATATTAAGCATAACATAAGCACCATAAGCAGTTTAAACAAAGAAATAAGCTAATATTTGAGCTAAACCACTACAATAAACTAGAGGACAACAACTAAAACAATTAAACTGGGGAACAATCATTTGGCATAAGAAAACTAAACTAGGAAATCCTAAGCTAGAAAATGGAAAATAAGCTATTCTAAGGATAAGGCTAAAGGAATCAATCAAGCATGGAATAAGCAACAAGTAAACTAAGAGCTATTCTAATTGTCTAAAAAGCAACTGAACAATGCTAATTAAGAAATTATAACTACTCAATAAGCTAAAAGAAAGAAAGGACTGTGATGTGGGTCCCAAATCGACTCATTGCGAGGCAAAAGCCCAAAGAGGCACCTTTTGAGCTTAATTTGAATAAGCAGAAGAAGGAGTAAGCCTCTGAGCTTCTGGGAAACTGAAGTCCACCTAGATGCAAAGGTTTTGCCCCAATATCTGGCCTACGATAAGCTGATTCAGCTTATAAATAAGCTGAAAAAAATGGAGTGTGGGACTGTGTGTACTAAGCACAGGACAGAAACCAGTCCACCTAGCTACTTCATCTTACCAGCAGACCCACTGAAACATTTTTTTGATTTTTTCTCTTTTGGCAGAAGTTAAACCAACAAGTAAAATTTCTATTTTTATTTTTTAAAATTTTTTAGCACAACTAAAACTCCACTAATTTGCTTTATAAAACTTGACAGAATCCATTTTTTTTAAAACCAAAGGAACTTTAAATCTATTGAAATCTTGTAAAGTCATTTTCCAACTCAAAGAACTAGACTCAAATAATCAAAAAGAGTTTGACTTCACTGGTCAAAGTGGGTAAAAACCACTTTGACCCATTTTTCCCACTTAAACCAAACACTCCTTAACAGAGCAAAAGCTTTAAAAGCAGTTTTGGGTAAAAAGAACTTGGAGTGTTTTTGTTTAAGAACTCATCTCATGATCAAATAAAATGTGACACTCAATAAACACTCGTGAACTTGAATAAACAACAATCAAAGAGATTACTCAAATGAACAATGCAAGGAAATCAAAATTTCATTAATTAAAACTGAAATTAACAAAATATTAAAAACTAAAAATTTAACTGTAAATTAAGAATATTAAAACTACAAATGACAGAATTTTAAAAGCTGGACTAGAACTATGAATTCTAGACAATTTTTACACTAATCCTCTAATCGTTATTTATACAAAAGCTAAAAACTGTCTTCTTTCTCTTTCTTCATGTCTTTGTGTTTCTTTTGTGCTTCTTGTGTGAGATAAAACAGCTCAAAAACATCTTGTGCTTCTTTCCATTAATCCTGGCCATCCAACAATTAGGTACCAGTTTGGATATGATCAGAGCCATTGGTTAGAGGGTTTTATGCTTGGATTGCCAAGGTGGCTGGGGTAACATGTGACTTTTGTATTGGGGAAAGAGGAAGTGGTCGGATTCGCTTAGCGTGTTGCAGGAGGTGAGGGGGACAATGGTGATTTTGTTTGGGCGGGATAAAATAGAACCAGGGGATTTATGCTTGGTCTGAAAGAGAAAGGGGAAGAGGAGTGACCAGGGAATGGGTTAAAGGGAAAAGGGTGATTATTTTATTGAAATGTTTAAAGGTTTTTGTAAAATGTATATTTTTTAAGTTTTTAAGTTTTGTAGTTTTTTTTTTTTTTTCAATGAAAACTAAAATTGGTTTTAAAAGAAAATTTGAGTTTTTACAAAAAATGGCTTTGGGTAAAATCGGGATTTATTTGGATTTTTGGTTTTAAGGAGCAATTTGGTCATTTGGGTATCAGGGAAGGGTAAAATGAAATTTTTTGGTTTCGGGTTAGGCTTTTAGGTTTGTTTTCCCACTCTCACTCCCAAAAACACGTCCCGGGCTCTGAAAATGTAGAAAATCCATTCGGCTCCGTCTGTTTCATCACTTTTCAGTTTAGCTCGATTTCGTCCGTTTGCGCTCTGTTTTCAATCCTTTTGTACTGCCGAAGACACAAAACACACTCCGAGGATATTTTTAACATATTTTGATCATATTCGGGTGTTTTTGGTCATTTTTTGTGGTATTTGGTGGGTAAAAACGATGAGTGAATAAGCACTCATCAATCACAGATGTGAAACTTCTCATAAATGTTCTGGCAGATTGCTAAGATCTGCGTAGGACTCTATAATATATCACTTGTGTCCTTATTGATGAACAACAAGCGATGTCATGTCATGTGTTCCTATGAGATCTTTTGATGAATCTCGTGGCTCTAGACTCAATTAGTGCATTTGGTTTTCTGGCGGAGACTAGGGAGAGGGTCTCCTTCAATACCGACTATCTCTAAGAGAAAGCCAATAGATTATGTAGGGTTCCCAGTGAGAATGAAACAAATCCTTTTGAGAGGAATTGAGTGGCTAGAAGGTTTAGTGCGGTCGTCCTTTGGGTCCATGACGTCTTGGTCTTCAATACGGTGTCATCTAGTGACAATGTGTGAGATGAGTTGAACCCGGTTTACGCCCTAAGGTTGAATATGGAGGCTATTTCTTTTCACCCTTCTCGTTACATTTCTTTTAATTCTTCAACCCTTCTTTCTCCTTTCTCGCATTACTCCTTTTTCAATCATACCTAAGGATTTCTAGTTCTAAACTATTGGTGATGTCCTTGGGTAGATCCCTCCGAACTCGAGGCGGATCATAGGACCAATTTCCTATTCTTAGTCACCTTATAACACCATGGTGTCCCATGTTGCCATAAAACCATTTTCTTGAAAATCTCTCAAAGTGTTTTTGATAGAAAACATGTTTGGAACACTCGAGAGTTTTATATTTTTGAAACACTCCCCTTCACATGTGCTTATAATTTTTTGTGTAAATCGCACATGAGGGTAGAGTTCGCACTTTTGAATTGATCGACTTTAAATGAACTAGACCGATTCGAGACACGTTTACATCACTAGAGAACTAGCTTGAAATTATTACCCGTCTGGTCAAGTCCATAGAAAGTTTCTCGAGATGGTACATGATTCCTCGTCAATTCATTGGTTTCAAGCGAGTCGAGCTCATTTTGAGATTCAAACACCGATCATTAAACATTTTTGATCACATTTAATCACGTCTCCTCCCCTCAAAAATAGCATATTCGTGATATTTTTGATATCAACGGATTAAACAACATTTTAGAATCTTTTGGGGAGACAAGCGGTTTGATTTAAGCATGAATTTGGAATATTTTGTTTTATACTCCCCCTTTAATAAAGCATGATCAATTAAAGGGTTTTAGAGGAGTTATCTTAAGCACAAAATATTTTGAAAGATTTTGAAAAAACTTTTGAACAATCTTGAAAGGTGCTCAAGATGATGATGATTTCTCACCATTTTTAAATGTAGTGCACTGAAGCGTACACTAGAGTTTTCATTAAAAACACGAGTTTTGATTTGAAAATAATTAAAAGTCATCATTTTGGTCCGGGTTTCGTACTGAAGTATACGAAAGCAATTATTATAAAGAAATTTTGAGATACGACATGTTTTAGAAAACAATATTAAAGAAATCTCGCTCAAGCATCTGTGACATGCCCGTATCATTGTTGAATGACATTTCTAGAAGCGTCTGAATATCGATTATCTGAGAGACATGTCGTGAGATGAATATTTTGGATTTTTGATTTTATATTGTTTTGTATTTTTGAAAGTTTTATATTTTTATATTTTGCTTTTGTTGGTTTTCAAATTTTGTATTTTGTTTTCAAAAATATTTCTGATGACTTTGGAAAATCATTTTCAAAAGATTCGATAAGGCGTTCTAACTCCTCGGGGTTAGGCTTCGCATTCAAGTCGTCGAACTAGATCGTCAAATCTTTCTTTTGGATGGGCTTTAGTAAATAGATCGGCGAGTTGGTGTCGGTCTTCACGAAGAATAATTCAACGATTACCATTTTCGACGTACTCTTTGATGAAGTGGTAGCGGACTCGATATGCTTAGTCTTTGGTGATGAACATGATTGCATGATATGGCTATGGCACTTTTCGAGTCACAATACATAGGTATTTTATCGAAAGTAAAGCCATAATCGTGAGTTGTGTTCTCATCCATAGAACTTGAGCACAACACGAGATAGAGACACATACTCGGCCGGCGGTTGAAAGTGCGATGCAATCTTGTTTCTTTGAAGACCGGTGACTAACTTTTCACCCAAAATTGTGCTCCTCGGATGTACTTTTGTCGTAACTTGATCACTGCGTGGTCCGCATCCGAAAAGGCAATTAGATCAAATCCGGTTCCTTCGGATACCAAAGTCCCATGTGAATGGATGTCTTGATCAGAAAGATCCGTTTAACCTCTTTGAGGTGCGATTCGGTGAGGCTTTGCTCGAAACGTGCTAATAAGCAAACAATGAAATGAATATCGGTCGACTAGCATAAGATACATGAGAGAACCAATCATGCTTGATATTTCTTCGGATCAATAGGTTTCCCAAACAAATCGGCTCCAATTTTGGTGAAGTTACCATTGGTGTTAAAGCGAATCACAATTATCCATACCATGATTTTCAAAATCTCGGTTGTGTATTTAGCTTGATTTATAAAAATTCCACGTGGGGACCGATGTATTTTAAACCAAGAAAAACTTTAGTTCCCCATCATGGACATTTCAAATTTGCTTTTCATGAGATTTTCAAAATGTTTTGAAAGATTCGGATTAGTGGACCCAAAATGATGTCGCCCACATAAATCGAACAATCAAAATGTCGCTTTTGCATTTTGTGTAAATAAGGTAGGATCAACTGTTCCTTTGGTGAAATTGTTTTGGATAAGGAAGAGGACGATTCGTCATACCACGCTCTAGAGCTTGTTTCAAACCATAGATTGCCTTTTTGAGTTTGTAGGCGTAGTCCGGATGTTCCAAGTCGATGAAGCCTTCGGTGACTCACGACACCTTCTTCTTCGAGTTCCATTCAAGAACGCGGTCTTAATGTCCATCGATAAACCATGATGTTTTTGTGGTGCATAAGCTAAGAAAATCTGACGCCTCAAGTCTAGCTACCGTAGTGAATGACTCTTCAAAGTCTATCCCTTCCTTTTATCAGTATCCTTTGGCCACAAGGCGAGCTTTGTTGCGAATAACAATCATCTTTTCATCCCTTTTGTTCTTCCATAACCATTTGAGATCAATGGACGCGAATGTCGATTGGTCTTGGAACCATTCCCAAGATTCATGAAGGCGGTATTGGAGAAGTTCCTCCGCATCGCTTCTATCCATGCGGGTTCGCCATTGCCTCGCGAATGTTCTTTGGCTCTATATTGCTAATTGAGCAAAGGTAAATGCATAAGTCGCAATCGGTGGCAAGTTGGCGTCTCGTTTGAATTGGCCTTGAAGGTTTACCAATAACTTGTTCAATTGGGTGGTATTTTGTCCACTTGAGAGAAGAAGGATACCGTTGGTTAAGCGTGTCACGAGTTAGATGGTTCTCGTAAGCTTGAGGATGATTCGGTGATTCCGTAGCAAACGAGTTTTCAAATAAGTCTTCATCTAATGTTGCATCGTTTTGATTTTGGTTTTGCTCATCATTTCTTTGGTAGAGCAGGTGCAATAAGCGTAGTAGATGTAGATGATGCGAGATGGAGTTGGTGCATTGGTTTCGAGTTGTAGATACACCTACATTGGTGGTGGTGGATGAGTTTGAGCGGTGCGTGGAATGATGGTTTGATGCATTTGTCGAAATTCCACCATAGTATTCATCGAACATTAACTCAAAGAAATTCTCCCATTCTTGTTCTTTAGGATTATCAAGCGAATTTGATTGAGCTCTTTGAGGTACGAGTCCGAACTCGATGTGTCCGGAAGTCTGTTTGGTTTAGTGCGGGTTCTAGGCGAGTCTCTCAAAAGCCATATGTGAAAGTTCATCAAATTTCACATTCATCGTCTCCATGATCCTCCTAGTTCTTCCGTTATACACCATGAATGCCCTCGAGTTATCCGAATATCCAATGAAGATTCCAATATCACCTTTGCTTTCGGTTTTCCAAGATCTTCTCGTCATTCGTAGGATAGCACAAAGCAAACAAGTGAAAGTAAGAGATATCGGGTTTTCTGCATTGCTCACTATCTCATATGGGGTTTTATTGAATCTTGGATGGATTAGGGATCGGTTACGAGTGAAACAAGCGGTGGCAACAACATCACCCATAGAAATAGCGGTGCACTAGAATAAATTAGCATTGTGCGAGCAACTTCCACAAGAGTTCTATTTCTTCTTTCAACTACCCCATTCTGTGTGGAGTTCTAACAAGCGATGTCGATGAGTGATTCCAACATCTTCAAAATAAGTTCTTAACTCTGGTTTGTGAATTCATTCGTTATCTCGTTCTTACAACCCTAGCGGTGTTTGAAGAAGTACTTGAATACGCTTTAAAGGTGATGATGATGCACGGTGATTCGTCTTTTGATCTCGAAACTTAACCCATGTATATCTTTAATAATCATCGGCGATAACAAGAATATACTTTTTCCCATTAATGCTTTCAACTCTCATTGGGCCACATAAGTCCATGTGCAACATATGCAACTTTGCTTCCGAACTAGGTGCGGTTTTGGGTTTATATGATGCTCTTTTGCATTTTCCTTGTTCGCATGATGGACATAAGTGATCCTTGGTGTATTTGAACTTTGGAAGTCCGTTGGCGATGTTGTCTTTGGCAAGATTGTTGATGGTGTCAAAATTGAGATGGGATAACCTTCTATGCCACAACCGGATCGAGTTCGGATGCTCGTGTCATAAGACATATTGGTGATGAAGAGGCCATTTGATTGATGTCGATAGCATACAAGTTTGTATCACGATTCCCGGTTAAGAGATCGGTGCCATCCAAGTTTCTAACAAAGCAAGCATTTTCCTAAAAGCAACCTCTAAATCGCATCACGTAATCGCCCGATCGAGAACAAATTGTGTCCCAATCCTTGACATAGTAAACCCGAGTGATCAAATAATTTAAAAGGTAGATCTCCATAACCCATGATAGTTGCTACATGATCATTTCCAAAACGTCACGGTTCCATGAATTTCCGCACGAAATTGATCGTGACTTGACACGGTCATGTGCTTGGAGCAACCCGAGTAGGCGATCCAAAGACAAATTTCGATAACACCGCCGATGTGAAAAAGAATATTGTGGAAACCGTTTTGATTTAGGTTCCTTTGGGTTAGAGGTAAGATCCTGATCACACTAAAAGAGGTTTTCTACAGGGAATACTGGTTGAGCACTCATTGTACCATTCTAGAGTGTGAAAGTTCTACCTGTGGGTTTCCAAATATCATCCCTAAAGTAAACACTATGGTTCTTGTCAGTAGTGAAAAGCCTAAGTTTTGCAACTAGTCTTCCTACTTGTTTAGCGTAAGATCTTTTTGGGACGTTCTTCTTAACAGGCTTATCATATACATTCTTAGAAACATAATCATCTTGAACATTAATTAAAGATTTCTTGCAAGTTAAACAAAGAGATTCAACACATTCATTAGACTTAGCAAGTTTCGTGAGGTTCGATACATTCGGATGAAATGTCTTTCTTATTCAAAAGCGGTAAATTCTAGGGTGTTCTTCTACTTTCTTCTCTTTATTCAAGCTACTACTCCTAGAGGCGATCGAGACTCTATTGTTCCTTGTATTGCTCTTAGGCTTTAGTCTGCTTGCTCCTAGAGGTGCTTTCTAGTCTGTAGAAGGTAAGGCACACGCATTAGGATTCACATTTTATGAAGGGAGGTGGTTTGACTTTCTAGTCTCTTTAGAGTTCTTTTCTAAACTTATGTCGTTTGTTCCATATGTTTTAGATGTGGAAGCGAGGCGCATTAGTGGTACTCATCTTAAAAAGGCCGGTGCTAAAACTTTGGGATTCTCGATAACCGCTTTCCTTTTTCAACATTTTGTATAGGCAAGGCGGTGGGGTGTTGGTTTTGATGAAACATTTTCTCATTGACTTTTGGAGGAGGCAAAAGCAGACATTTTGGTTTGGAAACCGGTTTGGGAACATTTTCTTTCTCATGGTCAATGGTTTTTAATCACAGTTTCCTTGCCTTTCCTTTTGACTTTCCGGTGAGCCCTCAAAGATCATTTTTCTCTGTCATGTCATTGTAGGCACGCTCATCTGACAGTTTGTCATACTTGCATTCCTCGGTTTTGCGATCAAGTTGTTTAAAATATGAGATATTTTCTTTTCAAGTTTTCAAGAGCTTTTTCATATTTTAAAACAATTTTGGAGGTTTCGATTGGAGTCTTTCATGATCTTCAACAGAATATGTTTGCAAAATGATGCACATAATATCGATGGTTAGAACATCTTGAAGAGAATCATTTAACTTTTCCAAAACTTTGATTTGTTCAATACTTGCATTAGCTTGCTTTACGGATTTATGGTCCTTGACAAAGTCATTTGTTTCTTTCATAAAGGCTTGTTCGAGTAAATTACCACAGGTTGATGTTATTCGGTGAGGGGCAATTTCGATTCAAAAACTTTTTTGTTCAATATCAAAACTATTAAACCGGATGTTGGTTGTAATATGAGTTTTAGTTTTAACGAGTCTCTTGAAGTCTCCCAATTCTAGTTTTAACATCGTCTAAAATGCTTCGGCATCACTTGTGTTAAAAGGATTGTTTGAAGACATTTGTTCGATTTTCGAAAAGGATTTTCTTGGTTTTGGCGGTGTGATGGAAAACTTTGATTGTTCTTTATGTGAAACAAACGAAATACCATTAATTTTGTTCCATTTGTTATAGTCAATTGGTTTGATTTAGGATGTTTTTGTTTCATTCTTGATCTACTCTCCTCGAGATAGTTCCAACGTTTCAAGAGAATCATGCACAATTATGGGTTCATGCAAAGGTTTTCCATTGTTCAACACATTAGTTGTTTCGAGCTTTCTTGAGGAAACAAGGAGGTGAGTTACCAAGAGCCATTTATGTGTAGTATGAAAAATCGATTTACTTGATTAGAAAGCATCTTGTTTGTTTTAGCGGAATGACCCGTTGTAAGAAGTAAATTATCCAATTTTTGATAGTTTCATTTTATCCGAATTTCATCAAGAAGAGAATCTTCTCATTTTGAAAAATCGACAATCAACTATTTTTACTGTTTTCAAGATCGAAAGTAGTGTTTTTGTTTAGAAAGTTGGTCATTTAGTTCGTAAATTTCTTTGTTTAAAGATTTTATTTTCAAGTTGATTCACATCAAGTGTATCATACTTGATTTGCAATTGTTTTCTCTTAAAAGCAGAATCTCGGTAACCAATTTCTAATTACGATATTTTGTTTGTATGAAATTCATAGGCTCTGGCGTTCTCTTTGTAACTCTCAAGCTCGATGGTCAATTTAACATTCGCGACCTTAACCCGCGATTGACCTTACTCACTTTCTCAATTTCAATGCCACGATTATTGATTAATGATTCAAAATAAGCACGTGTTTCCTCATCGGTCTCGGTATTTTGTGCCACACGGCCTCCACTAGGATCCACATACGGGTTTGGAGTTAGTATTACTACAACTCGGATTGTCGGTATGTATCATAAGTTGGTCTTGGCGTCGCGAGAATGTTGTTCGTCATGAGTAAACACATCAAATATGACATTGTTATAGCATGGATCAATGATTGGTACCTCGACATCTGCGTTGGCGTCATAGGCGGAAGGTGCGTCGAGTCGATTGTCGTACTTAGTCTCTGAAGATTTGTCATAAAGATACGGTTTGCATTGAGTTCCTCGAGGTCTTCCAAATCATCCACAATGGCGAAGAAATCATTTTCCTCAAGACTCAACCGCATCCACGCTGCTTGCTTCGTACTAACAAACATAGCTTTCGAAGAAACTCATCATTCTTCTTGTGTGGCTTAGTGGGACGGTTTCTGTGCCATGTGACCCACTCCTTGTGATTATAACACTTAACCCGATTACCTAATTCACATTTCCATAATTCCTAACGATCGAGTCTGCAACATTCCCATTCGATTACCCAACGCTCTATTCCCAACATTCGACCCAACCGACACACGATTCGGAACCGCTTTGATTACCCATGCGAAATCCGGTAGCATATCCACGATGATTCCCAATAACTCTAACCATTTGTCCTTGATGACCCATATTCACACCCGGTGTGCAATTTGCACATGCAGTGTTTGATGAAATCCTTTGGTTGTTGTTAGTTGGTGTGGAATAGCGACCTCGAATGCTTTACCCAATAAAGAAAATACTTGTAACAAAGCTTCTTGGGTTCAATTTCAAGATCGGTGATTCCTTGTTCTGGTAATGTTGTTGTTACGGTAGATAGGTTTGTTGTTGAGGATAACGACTTGTGGTTGTGGAATGTGTTCTTGCAAGTTGTTGTTGTTGGAAGATGATGAAGGTTGTTGTTGTGTATTCTTGAAGGTTGAGTCTTTATAATAAGAGCCAATGGATCATGATTCTTTGCCAATCTTTCTTTCCCGACTTCATTCGCTTGACTTGGTTTTGTTTGAGAAAATTGTTTAGTTGATCAAAAGTTCACCCGATGTAAGTCTTTTGTTTGGTTGACAATAGTGACATATCGTCCCCATTCTTCTAGAAGATTGTTCGGGAACTTGATGTTTTGAGCGATAGTTACGGGTGCCAACTTGTTTCATTAAGCTCATTCATCAAAGTACAAAACCTTCCATAGTAGGATTCAATGGATTCTCACGGAGTTGAAGTAAACTTTTCCCATTCGATTAGCATCTTGTTCTCCATGTCTTGTTGACCAATTTACATTCCATGACAAAGCCAGTCTCAACACGTTCCCACATATCGAAGCGGTTTCTGGCGTCTCACAAGCAAACAAAGATGTCTCTTGGTAAACCAGTTGGACAATATGAATTGCCATGTCATCGCATCGACTTGTTTCGAACCTCGTCGGTGTATTACGATTCGGTTTGAGTATGAAAATATGGTGGGACGTCCGGGAGTTCGTGGTCTAGGATTTGTCGAGTCTTGAAGGGTCCATTTGTAATGGAGTTAATCATGAGTTTTCCATTAGGTTTGGTCTTAATGTAGCGAAGCATACAACTTTTCCATTGAAGATAACCACCTTTTTCCAACATAGGAGGACGGTTTTCGGCACCGGCTGCAAGAATATCTTGTTGAGTTGCCATTGATGAAGGTATGTTATGATAAAGTTGATGTAGGATCGATTCAACGATAAACGAGTTGTGGTTGAAGAAGATTAAGCTCGGTTGTTGTAGTGAAAATTTGGTCTAAAAACTTAAAAACCTCAATAACTTCTTTTCGGAGCGTATTTAGGACTTGAAGGTTGATCCTTTAGTTCATTCGGCGGTCTATTCTCCTCGTTCTCACGGTCGTTTTGATGGGTAGGTCGCTGAAAACGGAGTTACGGTTCAAAAGTTATAGCCGTTTGAAGTTTTGATCACAATCTTACTCGTAAAACTATTCTTATGCGTGAGATGAGTGCTTATGCGTAGGATGCTTGTCGTAGGATCTTATGCGTAAAGAGCTTAGGCGAGAAATCCTTATGCGTAGAAATCCAAGTTACGCGTAACTTAAGGTTAAGCGTAAGTCTTATGCGTGGCGTTAAGCGAGAAGTAGAGTACCTACGCGTAAGAGTTAACTTATGCGTAGAGTGCTTACTCGTAAGCTTTACGCTTATGCGTAAGAGTTGGTTTAAAACCAAAATCCTTTACTTTGTCACAACGTAAAAGATATCCGAAAGTCGAAGTGTTCCACCCACTTATCCAAGTGAGAGAAGCACTGAGTCACCTTTGTTGCACGAAGATTCTTCACTAAAAAGTTATGCGTAGAAAACTAGGGTTTTGACTTTCTTACGCGTAAGATTAGGGTTTTGACTTACGCGTAAAAAATTTCCAATGATTCAACCAATTTCTTTTGCACAGATAGCTTCCAAAACACTCAAATAGCAAGAAAGTATTGACCTTAAACACCCAAAATGCTTTTTATGCTTACACGTAGAAATGAACAACGATATCAAAACGAGTTTAAAAACGATTTAAAACACATAAAGCTTCGAACTTTTTGCCAAAACTAGAATCTTTAACACTATATAAACCTTAGACCATAAGAATCTTGAAGATTTAAGTGCAAAAATAAAAGTTTTATGCGTGAATCTTTGAGAACGAACACTACGCGTAACACGTTAAAAAAACTTCAACCAAAACACTCCTAAACCATTATTAGGCGATTGATACCAATTGTAGGACCTTACTTTATCAACCTTATCACAAACCCACTTAATAAACACAAGTATCACCACGTGAAACCACGCTACGCGTAGGACACGTTCAACTCAAACCCAAACATAAAGCGTACAAGATGAAGAAATAAAGATGAGAAAGATGGTGACTTGATGTTTATACAAACCGTGTATGTGGAGAGAAAAGGTAAACACAATAAAGATGATGTTTATTGCAAAGGAAGAACACACACACACACTCAAGCACACCCCTCAAATGACCATTTAAGGGGTATTTATAGTCTAAATACAAGATGCCCTAAAGGGCTTTCTATGGGCTTTCGTGGGCTTGGACATGGGTTGGATTGGATATAAGGCTAGCTTGCCTAAACTAATACCCATTTAGCTTAGTCCAATCCACGAGCCCGTTGACTATTCTAGCACGATATCTAACACACGTTACAAAGTTCCTAAACGTGAATGACCATCACTTCTAATAAAACTATTAAGGCTAACAATTATGCATGTAGCATGCCACATGTTCACATACACTCTCCGAGACTCTGCACGAATATGGTAGAATGGGCAAAAGTTGGGAAGCATTGTAAGTCTGGATGATCTCAAGGCTAAGTTTCGATCACACTTCAGCCAACAGAAGAAGTACACCAAGACTCATATAGCTGGGCACACCATCAAACAAAGGGACAACGAAAGCACAAGAACCTTCGTCACAAGGTACACCGATGAAACTTTGCAAATTCTGGGGTTGCACGAAGAACAAAGAATTTCTGGCTTCGTACATGGCTTACGAACTCGAAGCTTGGTGGAATTCCTGTCCACCGGCCTTCCCACCACTTACAAGGCACTCATGGAAAAGACTTACACTTGGATCAAGTCCAAGGAAGTAGCAGCTAATGGAGCTCCGATTGAGCAAAGAGAGGCCTCCGAAAAATTCTCTAGAGGGTCCTCTTGGGAAGGATCCAAGAATAGAAAGAAGAACAGAGACCGCTTCACTCCCTATAAAAAAAGGCTCGAATCATGGACTCTTAGCAAACCTGGTCTAATCTTCTAGGGAGATCCTTGCTACCGAGAAAGCCGCAAAGTCCTTGACCCACCACCCGGATGTCGGACGAAACAAAGCCGGGGACATGTCGAAATCGCCACTTTACGAAGACCATGGGCACGACACTAATAACCGTAGGAGTGAAGAAGCATATTGAAAATTCGATGCAGCTCAGGAAATTGGCACATCTGGTTTGTGGAAAAATAGAAGGGGGGGTTGAATAGGTTTACCGATTAAAACTTGGTTTTAAACTATTTAGGTCGACTTATGTCAATCTATTAAAATAATTGTGTTGGATGTTGATAGACAAGCATATATAAATATGTGATGAAAGAATAAGGAGTAAGAAGCACAAAATGACAACGCGGGTATTTATAGTGGTTCGGCTACAAGGACACCTTCCTTTCCCTACTCCACTCCCCGAGTCACCTAATCGAGAGTTCGTAAACACTACACGACACCAACTCCTTATGGCGGAGAAGCCTTCACAACATCGCCTACTCTTTTTCCGGTACTAGGCTAACCACCGGGTTCTTCCACGAGATAGAACCAAACCTATCACGACGTCGCCTACCTTTTATCTGGTATTAGGCTAGATACCGAGTTCCATTACAATGGAGGAACTACTACCCAACACTACAACAATAACTAACCCCAAAGAAGATCCACTCCTTATAACAACATCATCAAGGATATCAATATCCTTTGACCCAATACTAATCTATCTTGTACATCGAACACACCATATCGAATATACACCTTAGGTACCTTTCACTAATGCCTTTGACTCGATCTTAAGGCACTTTTCACTAATGCCTTGTTAATTGACTTCTAAGCATCCTTCACTAATGCCTTTAGCCTTGACTTCTAAGCACCCTTCACTAGTGCTTTCAATACGGACGTTCGACACCTTTCACTAATGTCTTCGTCTTGACCCTTTAGACATCTTTCACTAATGTCTTCAACACTACACTTCTTATGAGAAAGAAGAGAACTATCAACAAGAGAACCTCAGTAGTCTTGATGATAACGAAGCATGGCAACTCATGGACTTGAGCTTGCTCTTCTTCAAAAGATGGTGACCTCGCCTTTAAGAGGAACCTAGAGAATCACATAAAAACAAAAGTTACGTACATAGATCACTTGGATCTGGGGTTAGAGAGTTTATAACTCAAAGAGAAAATATGTGAGAAAGGGGTGAGAAACAATGAAGAAATAGCTCACTATTTATAGAAGAAAAAACGACTCTTGTTCCACGGATCCCACGGATCCTCACGAGGATCCGTCCGATCTGTCTTTGGGGATCCGTGGACGCTCCCTTTGCCCATGGGTTTTGGGTCATGGGTCATGGGTTATAGATCATGGGTATCCAAGTAGATACAATGTATCTACAAGATGCAATGCATCTAGTCCTTGGGTCATGGATTAAAACCATGGGTCTTGGATAATATCCATATATGACATAAGCATGATGTCATGCAATGGGTTATGGGTCATGCTTCATGGGTATGGGTCATGGACTTTGGGTTATACCCAACTACATTCAATGTATTTGGTCAATGGGTCAAATACTTAAGTTTCTACCCATTTATATTACCCATTATAATACATACTAATTATGTATGTATTTACCCAATATGTAAACACTAGTTGTTGTACATATGTATTACTAAATCATAAAATCACTTATACTTGTTTTAGTGTTTTATGTGAAAACGTAAGTGTGTTAGAGAACTATTGGCTCAAATCATTTACGTATTTTATTTTTTTCGTTAAAATGATTTTACGTTTGTTATCGACAAAATAATAGAAGATCGTAAAATATAAATAAATGTTTTTACGGCTTATTTGTATTAACAATCTCCCCTTTTTTGTTGATGATAAAACATAAAATTATTTTAAGGAAAAACTAAAATTCGTAAGAGTTTGAATTTGTAGTTTTTACTTTCTTCTCCCTCTTTTTGTCGAAACAAAAATAGCTTTGAAAAGAAACTAACACATCGTTTTAAGGAAAACATGTGAAAAGAAAAAAATATTAGTTAGCAAGTGACGGGAATGGTTCTCGTCATAACTCCCCCTTGACGAGTCCATCCCTTTTTGAGGGCGTCAAGAAAAAAATACTAAGCTAGTTCCTTTGCAACTGAGTTTGCAAAAGATTTCGTCTATGTGACTAATATGCTCCCCCTTGATGGTGCAACTTTGCAAAGGGACGTCATGAAATGTAATCCTAATATTGCAAGTGATTTTTCAATGTATTGCTTTGACACAAAGCTCCCCCTAGCTTAGTGTGCCAAAGTCTTTATGTGTAAATTGAAAATCTACAAAATAAATGTTAGAAAGCAAGTATATAATACATAATTTCCTGTAAGTAAGACTCAAGTTAGTATAAAACTAGTCTTCTATTGCACGGATCCCACGGTTCCCTCCTAGGAGGGATCCGTCTAAGCAAAATGTAGGGATCCGTCTGTCAGTAACTAAAATACAGCAAATGTGATGTACCAAAAGATGTTGGCATCAAAATGAGATATGTATTAGACCAATAATCATATACTCAGAACAATATAGCAAATATCATGTAATTTCATTTAATAAAACTAGAGATATGATATACATGACTCTAGAAATTAAGAAAATGAACAATAACATGACTTTGAGTTACTAGACTATCTAAGTCGCGCTTGATACTAGGACACCACTAGAATCCTCTAGCTCAAGTTTGTTTAGGTTTAATCTCGTCGAAACGTTCGAGGAGGTGATAAAACATGAATCGTTGATCTTCACGAACTTCATGTATCAAACTTTAAACATGTTGACAATGATAATAATCTTTGTCATGGCTCGGTATTGGTGATGGAAGAAAGGAAATTGCTTGATGTGAAGGATCAAGTGAGGCGGGTTGAGGAGCCTCAAAAGAAGGAGGGATTGGCGGAGGCGCATTCGAGGATGGCTCAAATAGAAATGATGGTGTTGGTAGAGAGGTGTCAACTTCCATGTGGTCGGGTGGTTGACTCTGATGATTTCTCATAATCCAAAAGGGATTATTTGATGGTGACGGAGAAAAAGAAGCCAGAGCTAGTGTTGACTCAACACCTTGATTTTGTTCCACTATTCCTCCCAAAGGAGAGAGAGTTGTCGATGGTGGAGGATGAGATGGCCTAGGAGGCAAATCCTCTATATTGTAGAGGTGTGGTAATGAGAGTGGAGTGGTGAATGATAGGGCTCTAGGCACCAATGGTGATGGTTTAGTGGAAATGGGGTTGTTTTGTTTAGGAGGTATGGTGGTGTTTTGCATTGGTAGTTTTGTGCCGGAACAATACTTTTTAGAATTGGTTTGATAGGTGGAGGGGAGATCCTACCATTTTGTGGATTTAATGGGAGATGATTCGGTTGAGGAATTTCATGTACAACACGAGCAATTTTCTTGGGTGGTCCTTTGGTGGATGAATTACCACTAGGATCTTTCCTCATGACGAGATGATTCAAAGAGATTTGTAAAGGTTTCTAAGTGCTGAAAATGAGGATGAAGATGATGAGTTTAGGAGTCTTAACAATGTGGTTTATAAAGAAAGAGATTTGGAAAGTGCATTCAAGACTTAAGTCACTAAGATCCCTTGGAATGTGATGATTAGCATGCACAAGAGTCAACTTCAGAGTTGTACTGATCTATGATCTTAATTAAGATGAGATGGAGTGTTCAGTTAGCAAGATAAGCTTGAAATTATTGTTTTAGCTAGAGTTAACATAAATCTGTCACCAGGATCCCACGGTTCCCTCCAATGAGGGATCCGTCTAGGCTAATCCTAGGGATCCGACTCTCAGCAGCTAGGAAAGGATAAAAATGATGTTTGTAAGGTCTAAATCCTATACCTTTTTGAGTATTTCAATCCTCCTAAGTGTCTTAAATGAAGGGGTGCTTAAATGAACAAGGGAAATGAGTGATATAGCTAATGATTGCCTTTTATGGAAGAAAATGGAACTTTTATGAGTACCAATGAGTGACCAAGGATGACACTAAAAATTTGAGAGTGTCCAATGGAGCTAAATGATCCTAGAGACCAGAGAGTAACTTAAGATACTACTTTTGGAAGATATCTTAAAGGTTTATGAAAAATGGAAAAACTAGGATTTGACCCTATTTTGAGTTAAGGATTACTAAACCTTTTGCAAAGATTGAAAGATTTCCAAAGCAAGATGTATTAACATGTGAGGGATGATGTGTGAGTGTAAGAGCGGAAGAGTAATGAGTTTTGGTGAAACAATAGATCGAAAAGCGCCTTGAGTGTGATCTAAGTGAGTTATGAATGAGTATGAAATTTTACTCAGCTTGAGAGGGACTTAATTGGTCCTAAGGCACTATGTTTAGCTAGTGTGAAGTGATCTAAATACATGGTTTGAAGTATAAAGATTGCAATTGCATTTCTATTTTCCCGGATCCCACGGTTCCCTAAGAGTAGGGATCCGTCTAACACAAACTTAGGGATCCGTCTCCCTGCTAAACAGCACCTTTACAAAAGGTATGCAAGGATTGCGCAAAGCATCATATTTCAAGGTTAGTGTTTTTCTAAGGAGTTCTAACACTAATATAGTAGAGATATCAAATGTAAGATGTTTTATTTCATGAATGAAATTGCATTACATTGATAGAGCATGAATACTAAGGATTGACCCTATTTAGAAAGGAACCTAAGTTTCTTGTGCGTTTTCGCTGGATGGATCATCAAATGGTTGATGAGTATTTGCCAATTCAGGAATGAAGAAAGTATTCATGAGAGATGTGTTTAGAGGTTCCATCATCTTGTTCACAAGCACGCATAACGGACTTTGAAATTGAGGGTAGAAGTACATGATGTGATGATAAAGGCGTGTCAAGAACATTCCATAAGGGATTAGTTTGTTCTTGGAGCCTTGAAGATTTACACATTCGCTTCTTGAAGAAATAGGCGAGATTGTATGGTTGTTGTGTTAGCAAACAATACATTATGTGAGCACAACAAGCGGGAAGGATTTCTCTATTTCCCCTAAGACTCCAAACATTTTCACGCAGGATGAGTGCGAGAGACTTGTACTCTTCTCGAATATCCCGTGTATAGATAATGTTTGGATCCGAGTAATAGGGTCGAGGTTTGCATAACATGCGAGTCAAGTCTTTAGGGGAAGGTATGTGTGAACAATATGGACTATTTTCTTCACGATGGTTGAAGAGAGAATCAAGAGACCAATCTTCAGTGAAGGCACATTGTCCATGATTTAGAATTCGGAGGATGTGAGCAAATTGTCCAAGGGTTAGAACAAACTTTTGGTTTTTGATCCAAAACCAAAGAGATAGAGAGCGATCCTCATTACGAACGAGTTTAACTTGACGGAAGAATTCCAATACAAACCTCGGACATATTTTCTCGTTAATTTCGAGAAGACATTCTAGTCCTATGGTTCGGAAGGAGGTATTGATACCTTCTTCGTATTGTAGAGGAGTATCGACAATACGTCCTTCATGGAAGTGACGGGTTTCGAGATTATTGAACCCACGGACATGATTGCCAGGTGTGTTGGGTTCAAGAGAGATGTTAGGGGGGTGTAAACACAAGTGAGTGAAAAATCGAACTCATATTCATGTGACATGACGAAACCTATAGAAGTGAAGAGTTAATAAGATGAGACGTATTTAAGGTAAAGCAATGATTACCTAAAGTTTTTACTAGATGTTTATTAACAATGATAATTAACTCACTTGATGTTTGGCATTCTAGAGAATATTTCTTTTAAGAAGGAAACGGTTTTTAATTTGCATGAAGAACTGCTTTTCAGAAGGACGGTTCTCACAGTTCCCTTCCATGAGGGATCCGACTAGTAGAACTCAGGATCCGTGGATCTCAGAGCATGCACACAAGATTTTGAAGAAAATGATTTTTGCATCTTATATGTTTATACAAAGATATGTATTTTAGCCAATGTTTACTTTAGCATGCATTGTTGGTTTCTAATGTATCATAAGACCAAAAATACGAAAGATAAAGAAACACATGAAATCTCAAACATATTACGAGAAATAAACTAAATAAACTTAAAACATTAGTAATATTTCATTTCAATGCTAAGAACGATACAAAGGATTGGGTATATAACACCAATGTAGATTAACAACACAAAGTACATGTCTCCATAAGAAAACTTAATCATGAGGAACACGAGAGCGATGAGTGTTAAGACGATGAGTACAAAGGCAATGTAAACCATGTTGATGAAGATCCTTCTTGGTTTTGGTTTGAAATGAGATGAGAAGAGAAGGAAGATGAAGTTTGAATGAGAGGTAAATTTTTGAAAGTGGAAGATTTGAAAAATGAGGATTTTGGTGGAGTGGACGTCGGATAGAAGATTTATGGGGAAGGAGGAATTTTGAGTTTGTTTTATTATTAGGAAAATATGATTTGGATTAAGTAGAATAAAATACTAATTTTATAAACCTAGACTTTAGACGAAAGAGCAACACGTATGCAAGACAAAATTTCCTAACGAAGCTACGTGTAATATATGAGTATGTGCAAAGGATAATCATATATATTCCTATGTAAGCATACTTATTATTTAAGCTAATGTTATCTAGAGATAAGTGGAAGATCATACCTCTTAATGCACTTAGGAATGTCTTTACAAATGGCACAACAAATGTCACAAGACAACTCCAATTCCTCGTGTTTAAGATACCTTCTTAGGGAAGGTATTCTTGTTAACAAGCGATTCCTATGGCTTGATAGGTATGAGTTTTGACTAAGTAATATGACAAGGAAGGTTAGTGCAATTAAGTAAGAAAAAAAAATAAGAAAAGAGAAAAATGTTGTCATCAAATCAACATCCAAACAAGGTGTTTTAGAACATGGTGTTTGTTTTTGTAAAAGACCTTCTTTGTAGTTTTCAATTAAACATGGATCGTATCAAGTTTTTAAAGTACAATATACTCTAAGAAACTTGGTAACGAAGCTCTGATGCCAATTGTGGAAAACTAGAAGGGGGGTTGAATAGTTTTACCGATTAAAACTTGGTTTTAAACTATTTAGATCGACTTATGCCAATCTATTTAAATATGTGTGTTGGATGTTGATAGACAAGCATATATAAATATGTGATGAAAGAATAAGGAGTAAGAAGCACAAACTACAACGCAGTATTTATAGTGGTTCTATTGCAAGGACACCTTCCTTGCCTACTCCACTCCCCGAGTCACCTACTCGAGAGTTCGTAAACAAGACACGACACCAACTCCTTATGGCGGAGAAGCCTTCACAACGCCTCCTACTCTTTTCCCGGTACTAGGCTAACCACCGGGTTCTTCCACGGTAGAACCAAGCGATGACGTACCCTCCGATCGGTCGAAGGACCCCTTCGCCTCGGTCGAATTTGCATTACGAAGACCCAAGTCTTTCTTCATAATTCATTGGTGGCGAAACCATTCATCATTGACATGGTTACCGGTTGGGAATCCGCCAACCGAAGGCCCTATGCCTTCTGTCTTCTCTGAAGATGCCAAGACAAAGAAGAACCTTGACTTGGTCTTCCCCACGCTCCCACTATTTCCTTAGCTTCCCGCCAAGTCCGAGATAGTGGGATGAATCCTAGCGGTTACCACAAATCGTGGGACGCCCATGATCTCCTAAACGTGTGCTAACACTCTCCAAGCTATTTTAATCACCTATAAATAGGTCGACGAGTCATTTCAATGGTATGTTCACTCAACACAAGATTTCACATACATCATATTATTTACAACTCATATCACATACTTACTCACACGCCGGAGGTGGTTCGCAGGCCCAACCCTGCGCAATCACTTAACGAAGTGTCTACTATTTCTTATTGCGGATTGGCTACAAGTTTGGCGCAAGCATATCACCTTCATACCCTTCGATCACCATCAAGGCCCGGTCGATTTAATTATTGTACAATCGGTGGCGCCATCTGTGGGACCCGCTACTATTGGTCTCGTTATTCCAAACTTACACCCGGTCAATCACTCTCACTAGTTTTACGGCATGAATCAGGAAAGAAGATACACCCTCGGGTTTCTCGACCTTGACACCAATCCTACCAATGATCCTAACAACCTTCCCAATATAACCGCATCCACTTTTACTACACGATCTCACCCTAAAATAACTCCCAACAACCATGCTTCAACCTCGCTAACCCCGAACCAGTAATTAGTCCGCGTTTGTCGAGCTAACATCAAGCATTAGAATCTTTACTATGGCTCAAGGAGGCAAGCTCGGAATGTGGAGATGCGTAGGAGTTAGAATACTCAGCGATGAGTATGACGAAGAGTTGAAATGGAGACTAGGCCTTGGCTCCTGGGCTACACGCCTGCTAAGGATAGGGTCTCCGAGCAACAAGGCCTAGTGGAAGGTCGGTTGGTTTGAAGACGTTGGGAGAGGCTCCGACTAGACGGAAGGCACTATAGAAGGCTCCAATGGAAGGAGTCATGAAGGGATGCTACGAAGGTTAATTTGCCACCACTTTGATGAGTGTAAATACTCATCATTTTGTATAATCTAAGCGCAAAATCATCGAAAACACTCGAAACACATCAAAATGATCAAAATATCACAAATCGAGTGTTTTATGTGTTTTAAATGCAAAATATCAAAATCGGATGAAAAATGTATCAAGTTTGCAAAATTGGCGGTTTAGTCCCCAAGTTTTAAAAGTTGTCAAATCTAGTCCACGGAATTCAAAATGTGGAATTTTATCATTCAAGGTCCTGAAGTATTCTAAGTTGTTAAAATGATCCTTGAATGATTCTTTGGTCAAATGGCAAGAAAAGGTCCTAAACTTTGAAAAATTGCAAAATTAGTCCTTGGATATTTTAAAATGGAATTTTATGCAAAAGGGTCCTTGTACTATCAAAGTTTGTCAAGTTTGGTCCTTGTGATATCTTTTGGACATCCTTCAAGTTTGGAAAAGTTGCAAATCTAGTCCTTGTTATCAATATTAAACCAAACGGACTCCCTTTGTATTTTGAGCCCAACCAAAACAAATAGACCCTGCCAATACCCCTTGATGCCGGTCAATATACAATTGTGACCCCCCTTTTTATTAATACAACGGTCATATAAGTCAAACCCGCTCTGTTCCTCTCCTCACCGGAAAGGCGCCAAACTAGAAACCATGGTGGTTTCCATGATTTGCTCCATCCCCTCCTTACCTTGTCCCCTCCACCTCCACTAACACCAAAATCTTTAATTGACTCAAACCCACTCCATTTATTGAAAAAACACGCTCAAAGAAGAAATTGGAGCCAAATCTACAAGTGGGCGATTATGATGATTTTGTGCAATCCAATGGCTGGAAATTAGTGGGAAAGATTCGAGAGATATCAAAGGAGTCCAAAAGTCTATAAAAGGAGGTGGGAAGCATTGTATGAAGATATCTAGAATATTTTAGTTTACCTAATGTCGTTTTAGCTTAAACTCTATTTTCGGTGTATGTTTTAGCTTTAAAAACTTTGTATTTCAAGTATTTAGTGTGTAATAAATCTTTTGAAGTCATCAATTTCAAGTTTCAATTCAAGTTTCAGTTTATGCAATTTCACCTTTCAAAATCTCATATGATTCAAATGTTGATTTTAGTTGTTTGGACTGAAATAGCTCAGGTAAGCTCCTAGATAGCTTCTAAAAGCTATTAGATATCATAAAATCCAGTTTAGAAGTAAAAACATAAAATTACCAAAAATACCAAATAATTAGTGAAAAATCAAAAATCATATGGAAATGGTGTTCACAGCTGGAGCAGGGTAAATTTTGGATGGCCTTGGGTTAGTGGCTTAGTGGTAAGCCTATAGGAGTGATCTTGGCCTTTGGTTCTCAGTTTTCAGTTGGATAGCTATTTGTAAGCACTTTGATCCATTTTGGCATTTTACTGTACAAGTGTTCATTAGTTTTAATCTCTGTGTTTTCATATTTATTAGTTTTAGTTAAGTGTAGTTAAAGATTAAAATCAGTTGTTTGTTCTTTTAAATTAATAGTTGCTAAAATCTCATTTGTGATTAAATTAGTATAATCATCTTTCTTGTGTTTCATGTTGTTAGTATTGTTGTTTCATGTTTACTTAGTCTTATTTAATGATTATATAAGGTCTGCAATCGGTTTCATGGTTTAAATCGTGTTTTGCTTTGAAAATCACCAAATCGTTAAGCTTATAAAGGTTTGTTTGGTTTAACTTGTTCAAATTGTGTCGGAGGTTGTTTGGTGGCTTCTTGTTATTGTTTTATATCATACTTGGTTCTAATAACTCAAGCAAGTCATAAAACCGGTCCTTGTTTCATCCATAGTCAAAATCACCTTTGATCACACCTAGATAGTTCCTTTGTTAGGATTTTTGAATACAAATCTCATCAAAGTAGCTTAGAATCATTAACCTAGCTTCAATCGGTTTAATATAGCTTAGTATAACATAATCGATAAGTAGAATTGATTCAAAGTTCACATTAGTCAACTTATCCGTGATTCTCTTGAATTGCAATTGAATCTTTGAAGTGTTATTCTTGATTCTGTTGATTCATTATTTTAACCTGGCGATATGCTTCTGGCGATCTGTTTGAAGTTTCTTGAATTAATTTTGATTCTGCGATGTAGAAGTTTAGATTCTGCCGACTTGTTTGTTGTTGCTAAATGCTATTTCATTTCTCTTGATTCGGTATTTTAGATTCTTGAATCTCTTGATTCTATTGAAGTGCTTATTGTAGTTTAATAGTCATTTCTTTACATTCTTTAGCTTATTTGGTATGCTTGAGTTGTCCTCGACTTAAATTTTCAATCCAAATCCTTTTCGATCACTATCCTTAGTGATCATTCTATCATCTGAATTAGTGTTTGACACACCATTGAGTCTCCGTGGGACTTAACGACCGGAATTCATTCTATTCTCGAGGACTTCATTGTATTTGTGTTTCAAGTGTTTTAAGCTTCATTACGGTTGGCCATTCACAAGTGGCTTGACTTACGGTTTAGCACAGATCAAAATTTTTGGCGCTTGCTTGGGGGAGCTTTAGCGTGTGTTTAGCCATTTCGGACCCATTCTTGCACATAACCCATCATTTGTAAAAGTTTTTGTAAAGTTATAAGAAAATCAAAAGTTCATTAACACTTTTCCTAAAGTGTTAAAACACCAAAAAATATAAAACAACAAAACAATCGTAGCGTTTTCTATCTTGTATTGTCTTTAAGGTGATTCTTAAAACAATACGATTTGGTTAAGCGAGACGATACCAAAAATATTGTCCAAAAGTTTTGAACCCATCTGCACAAATCTTACCTCGTCTTTTCGGTGGTACTTAATATATACATAAAAATCAACCACCGCAAATCAAGGCGTTGCACTACCTAGCTGGGGTGCGACCATAATAAGTTCGAACATCGATTTAAAACTTGCCTTTGTGTCACTTGTGATTTGGTGTACCTTTTTCAAAAAGCCATTTCATTTGTGATTATTGGTTAAGTTCACTTGTGTTTTGCCTCATTTGTTTTGAAAATTGATTTTTATACATAGTGCATGCTTTTCGTTCTTCGATTCTACAAGTCCACTTTACGAACTTGGAAACATTCCTCGTGAGCGTGAGGGCGTTCGGCTCCTTGACCGTGGTGAGGCGTCTACCACCACCACCTCTGTCGAAATGGCGGAAGACAAACCCATGAATGAGCTTCTCCAAGCACCCATCGAGGGTTACGGAGATGCCATTGTTGTCCCGACCATCGTGGTGACACTTTCGAGCTCAAAACCGGGTTGCTTAATCTAGTAACCCAAAGCCAATTCTATGGTTTTGGCGGGATGATCCTCATGCACACATTCGATGGTTTAACAAGATAGCATCTACCATCAAGTACAAGAATGTCCCATGAAGCTATCAAGCTTCTTACATTCCCATTTTCTCTAGAGGACAAGCCGGAATTGGCTTGAGAAACAACCCCTCGTTCTATTGAGACATGGGAAGATCTTGTCACCAAGTTAGTTAACGAGTTCTATCCTCCATCCCGAACCACAAGTCTTAAGAATGAGATAATGAAATTTTCTCGAGATTTGATGAATCATTCGGGAGGCATGGGATCGTTACAAAGAGTTGCCATAGTGTCCGCATCACGGTTTTACCGAGTTAATGCAAATGGATACTTTCTACAATGGTCTCAATCGGACCAATCAAGACTCTTTGAATGCCTCATGGAGGTAATTTCTGAGCAAGACCACCAAAGAGGCCTTGCAAATCATTGAGAACAAATCTCAAGTCCGTCCTTTCGAGCAAAGACATATCGGTCTCATCTTGGACCTTCTTCTTCTTCATCCCGTGAGTACATCTAGCACCGATGCTAAGATTGATAAACTCACGAGACATTGTTCGAGCTTTGGTTCTTGCTAACGGAAGAAAGTCTCCTTCACTCGAGACACCAACACATCTTTGAAGTGAAGAAAGTTGAGAGTTGTGTCACTTGTGGTGGTCCTCATGCTTACTACAATTGTCGCCACCGATGGTAGTCCTTTTGAAGCCAATGCTCTAGCCGGTAGTTCACGACAAGGAGGTAATCAATACCGTCCTCAAAATGAACCACACTACCGTGCTAACACTAATCGAGCACCACCGGTTTCAACGAGAATCATAACATGCAAAAGCGGAATCAGAACCAACCAAGAATGAACCAAGGTTATCAAAACCAAGGTAATTTCTATCTGGACCCAATCAAGGTTTCCAACATCAAGGAACCTCAATCAAAACAATTTCAATCGGGAATCAATTTCATGGGAATATGAATCCTAATCAAGGAATTTTGGCTATAATCAAAACATCGACCTCAAATTGTCCCTCCAGCTCCTCCGTCATTACTCCTCCGGGACCATCATCGATGAGTTCTTGAAGCGGTTCATGAAATCCCAAGATGAAATGAGCAGGTTGTTGGTCGGTCAGATTGCGATCTTAAGAAGTCTTTAAATGATCAACCCTCGGGCTCGGAAAACTTCCGAGCAACACGATCGCTAACCGGGGCGATGCTAAAGCGATCACAACGAAGTGGTGTTTCATATGATGGACTGCTGTTGTTACTACCTCTTCTTCTTCTTCTCTCCCAAAGGTAGTGGACGGTGAACCTCCAAACACACAATGGACCTCGACTCCAATGCCCCCTCCTCCGTGGCAATGAGTCAAGTTACCAAGGAAACAACGGACAAGGTGCATTATTCTAGCCCACGAAGTACCGCACGTCCTACCTTGGTAGTCCAACCTCAAGTGGTCCGAAACCCAAGTCAAATCAAGGAGTTGTTTTGAACCTCCTGTAGCTCTGTTGAGAATCAATCCAAATCTTCTATTCCTTACCCATCACGTTTGAATGAGCAAAAGCTCATGAGAAAGCTAGTCATCAAATGGATAAATTTTCCAAATTTTCCAAGAGTTACATTTGACATAAGCTGCGGATGCTATCATCTTGATGCCCAAGTTTGCATCGACTCTCAAACACATGTTAAGCAATAAGGAAAATTTGTTTGAAATGGCAAAACTCCTCTTAACGAGAAGCGCTCGTGATTATTACGAAGAAGCTTCGAGAAAAACTTGGAGATCTGGGAAATTTCTCTTACCTTGTGTATTCCGGGAATGGTTGAATGCTTTGCCCTAGCGAGATCTTGGTGCAAGCATAAACCTTATGCCTTATTCGATGTGGAAGAAACTTTCTCTTAGGAACTTACTCCTACATGCATGACTCTCGAGCTTGCGAGATCGTTCCATATCCGTCCTCTTGGCATTCTTGAGGGCGTATTTGTAAAGTAGGAAAGTTCCATTTTCGGTGACTTCGTGGTTGTTGATTTTGATGCCGATCATCGGGTTCCTCTCATTGTTGGTCGAGGATTCACGAGCGGGCGTGCTCTCATTGATGTATTTGAGCAAGAAATCACATTGCGTGTTGGTAATGAAGTGTCACCTTCAACCTTGACCAAACTTGAGGTACTCCGCAAACTATGATTACGAATCGGTTAACGAATAGATATCATTGATGTTGCTTCGAAGAGTACTCTCAAGAAGTTCTTGGTTATTCTCATAATTACGTGAGTGTGGGATTCCACCACATCTTCTCGACCTATCATAGCCAATTCTACTCCTTCTCTCACTCCGTTTGAGGCGACTTCATCTTAGATGAGATTGAAGCATACTTGGCTAGTGATTACATTCCATGGGAAATTGATCACGCTCAATTGATATTGAGGGGACATACTTCTTATTGAGAAGTTGCTCAATGATGATCCATCATCAACCCTCACTCTAGTGATTCAATTCTAATGAGATTAATCAAAATGAGATTAATCGGAGGAGATATTCTTCTAAAGAAATTGTTAAATCTGGACACTTCTCCTCCTCTCCTCCCGTCAAACTTCATAACAAGGAAGTCAAGTCGGTTGAAAAGCGAAGAATTTCACGAGGTTGAGCTTAAGGACTTACCTCCTCATCTCGAGTATGCATTTCTTGAAGGTGATGATAAATTACCGTCATTATTGCTCGAGATTTGAGTAAAGATGAAAAAGCTGCTCTCATAAAAATCTTGAAGTCACACAAGCAAGCAATTGCTTGGAAACTCTCCGACATCAAAGGTATAAACCACGAGTTTTGTACTCATAAAATCTTGATGGAGGATGACTTTAAACCAGAGTTCAACATCGAGAGCAGTGAATCAAAAATCCATGATGTTATCAAACAAGAGGTTATCAAACTTCTTGATGCGGATTGATTTACCCGATCTCGAGATAGTCCTTGGGTTAGCCCAATTCATTGTGTTCGAAAAAGGGTGGCATTCTTGTTATCACAAATGAAGATAACGAGTTAATTCCAACTCGATTGGTTACGGGATGGCGTGTTTGCATTGACTATCGTAAGTTGAATGGCGCCACCGTAAAGACCATTTTCCTCTACCCTTCATGGACCGGATGCTTGAGAGATTAGCGGGGAATGAATACTATTGTTTCCTTGATGGTTTCTCGGGTTACTTTCAGATCCTATTGATCCACGGGATCAGAGAAGACCACATTCACTTGCCCATACGGAACTTTTGCCTACAAGCGTATGCCTTTTGGCTTATGTAATGCTCAGCACGTTCCAACGATGTATGATGGCCATTTTCCACGACATGATCGGGGAAACAATGGAGGTGTTTATGGATGACTTCTCGGTCATTGGGGATTCTTTTCAATCATGTCTCTCCCATTTAGATAAAATGCTTCAAAGGTGTGAAGACACCAATCTTTGTCTAAACTGGGAGAAAAGTCACTTTATGGTCAAAGAAGGCATAGTCCTTGGCCATAAGATTTCAAAGAACGGGATTGAGGTAGATAGAGCAAAAGTTGATGTTATTGCTAAGCTGCCTCATCCTACTACCGTCAAAGGTATTAGGAGCTTTTTAGGTCATGCCGGTTTCTATCGTAGATTCATTCAAGATTTTTCTAAAATCGCCCGGCCTATGACCCATCTTCTTGAAAAGGATGCTCCTTTTATCTTCTCACCGAGTGCATCATAGCTTTTGAAACATTGAAGAAAAAGCTTCTTGAAGCACCATTCTCGTTGCTCCGGTGGGACTTGCCTTTTGAGCTCATGTGCGATGCAAGTGATTTTGCTATCGGTGCGGTCCTAGGGCAGCGAAGAAACAAGCATTTTCGACCTATTCACTACGCAAGTAAGACTATGGTGAAGCTCAAACTCATTACACCACCACGGAAAAAGAGCTATTAGCCGTGGTGTATGCATTTGAGAAGTTTCGGCCGTACTTAATCTTGACCAAATCGTGGTGTATACGGATCACTCGGCTCTTAAATATCTCTTTGCAAAACAAGATGCAAAGCGAGATTGCTTCGTTGGATTCTCCTCCTCCAAGAATTTGATATCATTATACGTGATAAAAAGGGCGAGAATCTAGCTGCGATCATCTGTCGATTAGAAAACCCTCACCAAGATGTTTTCGAGAAAAGGAAATAAATGAAACATTTCCTCTCGAGACACTCAATGCGGTTTCTTTTCGTGGAAATTCTACCACCCATGGTTTCTTGACTTTGCAAATTACCATGCGGGTAACTTCATTAATGAAAGGGATGTCGACCCAGCGAAGAACAAATTCTTCAAAGATGTTAAACATTATTTACGGGACGACCCTTTCTTGTTCAAAATCTGTGCGGATCAAGTCATCCGGCGGTGTGTTTATGGACGAGGAAGCTATTGATATTCTCACGACTTGCCATCTTTGGACCCAGGGGCCATCATAGTCAAACTACACCGCCAAAAGGTGTTTGATTCGGGTTCTATTGGCCCACAATCTATAAGGATGCCCGAATTTGTCAAAGCTTGTGGCGCTTGTCAGCGTCATGGTAATATCTCTCAAAGGAATGAAATGCCACAAAATGCCATTCAAGTTTGTGAGATATTTGACATATGGGGTATTGATTTTATGGGGCCATTTCCATCTTCTCGTGGTAACAAGTACATACTCGTGTCATTGACTATTTGTCAAAATGGGTTGAAGCAAAAGCTTTACCCACCAATGATGCCGAGTTGTTGTGAAATTTTGAAATCTCTGTTTGCGGGTTTGGAACTCAGGAAGCGATAATCGGTGATCGTGGTACACATTTTGTAATGACCAATTTGAAAGAGTCATGCAAAAGTATGGTGTTACCATCGTCTCTCTCTGCATACCACCCCAAACAAGTGGGCGGTGGAAGTTTCAAACCGTGGTATTAAAAGGATTCTTGAAAGGACGATGGCGAAAATCGTGCATCTGGTGGGATAAGCTTGATGGCGCACTCGGGCCTTCCGTCGACTTACAAAACACCCATTGGGTGTACTCCATACAAGCTAGTGTGCGGAAGGCATGTCATCTTCCGATTGAGTTAGAGCACAAGGCATCTTGGGCCTTAAAGCATGCAAACTTCGATATCTGAGACGGTGGTGATCATAGAAAAGTTCAAATGAATGAACTAAATGAACTTCGTGATCAAGCTTACGAGAACTCTTTGATCTACAAGCAAAAGACAAAGAAGATTCATGACTCCAAGATCAAGAACCGCGTTTTCAACGTTGGTGATCGAGTCCTTCTTTTCAATTCAAGATTGAAGATTTTCTCGGGAAAGCTCAAGTCCGTTAGTGCGGTCCATTCACTATCGCTAAGGTTTATCCTTATGGTACCGTTGAGTTATCTCAACCCGATGGTCCTAATTTTAAAGTGAATGGTCATCGGTGAAGCATTACTTTGGAGAGGACATTCCCCACGTGGTTGTCCGGATTTACAAACATTCCCCATGAACCAATGAATGCGGGGATCGAGTCAAGCTAGTGACTCGGTAATCAAAAACATTAGCACGCACCATATGGGTTTTCACCCATATTTACATCTTCTTACCCCTTTCTACCACCCTAGTGTGGGGGTTTCCCATGTTGTTGTATATATATAAGTTTCTAAAAAAAAAAAAAAAAAAAAAAAATCTTCTAAATAATGGCGTAGTATTTCCCTTTTCGTTCTTTGTTTCGGCATAACCGCGGTACTTTGAATATTGAGGGCAATATTCATTTCTAAGTGTGGGGAATTCTCACGAATTTTATCATATTATCTACCAATTCCCCGTTTTGGCCAATTTTTTTTTTTTTGGAGTAAGTGTTTTACACTTACTCATCTTGGTTATCGATCCGCCATGTTTGATAAGACAAAAGGATTGGCTAATCCGAGAGCAAGCGGCTCTTGGTAAAGATTTCTCAAATCCGTTTATATGGCTTGCAATTTGCCCAAAATTGTATGGTTCTCAACTCACCATATCCTAAAAAGTGAAGAGTTGGCTAGCCCAAGTTTATGGCTTGTGGTAAAAGCGATGGAAAATCCATAATTGGTATTGACTCACCAAAGATAATTCGATAATTTATCTAAGAGTTGGCTAGTCCGAGAAGTGCGGCACGGTAAAGACACATCAAATCCGTTATATGGTTTATGATTTGCCAATAAATCATTTGGTTATCGTTGTACCAAGGTTCTTACTTGAATCAAAACAATTGGCTACTCGAGTGATGGCTTTTGGTAAAGAGTTTTCAAATCCATCAAGTTTTCTCAAATCATTGCTAGGGACTAGCAATATCTCGATGTGGGGATTGATGAGTGTCTAAATACTCATCATTTTGTATAATCTAAGCGCAAAATCATCGAAAACACTCGAAACACATCAAAATGATCAAAATATCACAAATCGGTGTTTTATGTGTTTTAAATGCAAAAATATCAAAATCGGATGAAAAATGTATCAAGTTTGCAAAATTGGCGGTTTAGTCCCCAAGTTTTAAAAGTTGTCAAATCTAGTCCACGGAATTCAAAATGTGGAATTTTATCATTCAAGGTCCCTGAAGTATTCTAAGTTGTCAAAAATGATCCTTGAATGATTCTTTGGTCAAATGGCAAGAAAAGGTCCCTAAACTTTGAAAAATTTGCAAAATTAGTCCTTGGATATTTTAAAATGGAATTTAATGCAAAAGGGTCCTTGTACTATCAAAGTTTGTCAAGTTTGGTCCTTGTGATAATTTTGGAAAAGCGGCAAGTTCGGTCCTTCAAGTTTAAAGCCAAATCTAGTCCTTGTTATTAATATTAAACCAAACGGACTCCTTTGTACCCCTTGACCCTTGAACCAAAACAAATAAACCCCCGCCAATACCCCTTGATGCCGGTCAATATACAATTGTGACCCCCCTTTTATTAATACAGCGGTCATATAAGTCAAACCCAGCTCTGTTCCTCTCCTGCGGAAAGCGCCAAACCGAAACCATGGTGGTTTCCATGATTTGCTCCATCCCCCTCCTTACCTTGTCCCCTCCACCTCCACTAACACCAAAATCTTTAATTGACTCAAACCCACTCCATTTATTGAAAAAACACCTCGAAGAAGAAATTGGAGCCAAATCTACAAGTGGGCGATTATGATGATTTTGTGCAATCCAATGGTGGAAATTAGTGGGAAAGATTCGAGAGATATCAAAGGAGTCCAAAAGTCTATAAAAGGAGGTGGGAAGCATTGTATGAAGATATCTAGAATATTTTAGTTTACCTAATGTCGTTTTAGCTTAAACTCTATTTTCGGTGTATGTTTTAACTTAAAAGCTTTGTATTTCAAGTATTTAGTGTGTAATAAATCTTTTGAAGTCATCAATTTCAAGGTTTCAATTCAAGTTTCAAGTTTATGCAATTTACCTTTCAAAATCTCATATGATTCAAATGTTGATTTTAGTTGTTGTTTGGATTGAAATAGCTCATGTAAGCTCTAGATAGCTTTAAAAGCTATTAGATATCATAAAATTCGGTTTAGAAGTCAAAAACATAAAATCACCAAAAATACCAAATAATTAGTGAAAATCAAAAATCATATGGAAATGGTGTTTACAGCTGGAGCAGGGTAAATTTTGGATGGCCTTGGGTTAGTGGCTTAGTGGTAAGCCTATAGGAGTGATCTTGGCCTTTGGTTCTCAGTTTTCAGTTGGATAGCTATTTGTAAGCACTTTGATCCATTTTGGCATTTTACTGTACAAGTGTTCATTAGTTTTAATCTCTGTGTTTTCATATTTATTAGTTTTAGTTAAGTGTAGTTAAAGATTAAAATCAGTTGTTTGTTCTTTTAAATTAATAGTTGCTAAAATCTCATTTTGTGATTAAATTAGTATAATCATCTTTCTTGTGTTTCATGTTGTTAGTATTGTTGTTTCATGTTTACTTAGTCTTATTTAATGATTATATAAGGTGCTGCAATCGGTTTCATGGTTTAAATCGTGTTTTGCTTTGAAAATCACCGTCGGGCTTATAAAGGTTTGTTTGGTTTAACTTGTTTCTTTGTGTCGAGAGGTTGTTTGGTGCTTCTTGTTATTGTTTTATATCATACTTGGTTCTAATAACTCAAGCAAGTCATAAAAACCGGTCCTTGTTTCATCCATAGTCAAAATCACCTTTGATCACACCTAGATAGTTCCTTTGTTAGGATTTTTGAATACAAATCTCATCAAAGTAGCTTAGAATCATTAACCTAGCTTCAATCGGTTTAATATAGCTTAGTATAACATAATCGATAAGTAGAATTGATTCAAAGTTCACATTAGTCAACTTATCCGTGATTCTCTTTGAATTGCAATTGAATCTCTTTGAAGTGTTATTCTTGATTACATTGATTCATTATTTTGGCCTGGCGATATGCCTGGCGATCTGTTTGAAGTTCTTTGAATTAATTTTGATTCTGGCGATGTAGAAGTTTAGATTCTGCCGACTTGTTTGTTGTTGCTAAATGCTATTTCATTTCTTTGATTCGGTATTTTAGATTCTCTTGAATCTCTTGATTCTATTTGAAGTGCTTATTGTAGTTTAATAGTCATTTCTTTACATTCTTTAGCTTATTTCGGTATGCTTGAGTTGTCCTCGACTTAAATTTTCAATCCAAATCCTTTTCGATCACTATCCTTAGTGATCATTCTATCATCTGAAAGTGTTTTGACACACCATTGAGTCTCCGTGGGACTTAACGACCCGGAATTCATTATATTCTCGAGGACTTCATTGTATTTGTGTTTTAAGCGGTTTAAAGTCTCATTACGGTTGGCCATTCACAAGTGGCGGCTTGTGTAAGTGAAGGGCCCTGAATTAGGCAAAAGGATCAAGCAGGCTTGGAAGAGCCTACGAAGGATGTTCTCGGTTGTCTTGTGTTGAAGAACGCATTGTGGTAAATGATCTTTACCACGATCGGGGCGGTGGTAATCGGAAAGCGACTCCAACCTCCTTTAAAGCGGAATTGGAAAAGGTACTACGTGCTAATGCGATGTCTTCGCATGGACCTACTCGACATGAAGGGGTCCCAGAACTCTCATCATGGCGAAAATCCCTTCTAAGATCGAACACAAGCTCAATGAGTTCAAACATATTGAACCCATCAAACAAAAGCGTCGAGCACTGGCTCCGAAAGAAGCGCCACCGCATGCAAAAAGTGGGCGAGCTTGTAACGGCGGGCATACTCGGAGAGGTGAAGTATCAAACTTGGGTGGCCAATCCGGTGATGGTCGAAGCATGATGGAGGATGGCGAATGTGCGTGGACTTCATAGATATTAACAAAGCTTGCTTGAAGGATGGTACCCTCTTCGTAAATTGATTGGAAGGTGGAATCCTTTTCGGGGTTTCGGCTAAAGTGTTTCTAGACGCTTATAAGGGTTACCATCGAGATACAAATGGCGGAAGAGGGCGAAGAAGACAACCTTTTTACGGAAAAGGCGTTTATTGTTACAAAAGATGCCTTTTGGTTTGAAAAATGCAGGTGCCACCTACCAACGTTTAGTGGACAAAGCCTTCCACAATGTTGGGTTTTAGGTTCCTTGGATTTGATGAGACAAAATAAATACAAGAATGAAACAAAGGGACTTAAAGTGAAAGAGATGAAACCTACAAAAAGATGGAAGGACTTGCTTGCAAAAGAAGATTTACTTATTAGTCCTTCGTAGTATTTTGTAAACCCTAACCCTCTAGTATATAAAGAGGACATGGGGTGTAGGTTTTATATATAAGTCTTCCATAATGTAGTCTAAAGGTGTGTGTGTAACCTAGACGTGTTCCTATAAACGTCTAGGGTTAGAGTTTGTTTAGTTTAGCCTCAAGGATCTTTGATCCCTGTTACAAGTTTAGTGTAACCATATTATTTTGATCAAATAATATTTGGGGCTTGGAGTGATTATTTAACATAAACCTTGTGTCAATAACAATTAATGTTTTATTCATGTTCATTGCGTATAACCATTGTTATTGTTAAACCCTAAGGCTCAAACGATCTCAAGAGTCTATCAAACTCCACAATTGGTATCGAGCTTGGGGCTCGTTACCTAGGGATTCACAAGGTTTTATTGGTGAAGAATGGCGAAAAGAAGAAAAATTCGTGAAATTTTTCGTATATGTTTTCAAAGACCTTGTTTTGTAACGATCATAACTTTTTCGTTAGTTGGATCGTGGCGAAATTTTAGGTGGACGTTTCTATATATTCATCTAACTTTTCACGAAGGATTTTTGATCTGAGCTTCGGTAAAAGTTATTCATTGTCGAAGTTAATTTCTTGAAGGGTTTTGACTGGTTTAATAATTGAATTTTTGGGTTTTCATGCATATTCAACTTCTTGAATTTGTGTTACTTGTTCTAATTCTTGATGGAGTTGTTTATACATTGTGTGGTGTTTATGATTCATGGTTAGAAGCGACTCTCCTAGTGTTTTTACGAAACCACTTCTAGTGTTTTACGAAACCCGATAGTGTATTCTCGAAACCAGCGATAGTGTATTCTCGAAACCGCGATAGTGTATTCTCGAAACCACTTCTAGTGTTTTCTCGAAACCACTTCTATTGTTTTTCTCGAAACCACTTCTAGTGTTTTTTCGAAACCACTCTAGTGTTTTCTCGAAACCCTTTGCTAGTGTTATCTCAATTCCATTTCTTGGTGTTTCTTGCGTTATTCGTTTATGTTAATGAGGATTTGGAATTGAGGGAAGTCGTACATGTTTTGGTCTTGATATTTTGGTGACACACACATGGGATTTTGGTTCACACACAAGGAGTTTGGTTATTTGATCTTAAAGGTTTTAAAAGGCTCGTATTTGGTTTATTGGACTAGTTGATTCGAAGACGGTGAATATCACTAATTTGATGTTGTAGTTGAGTTTCACGGGTTTGTGTTCTTATCATATCTCAAAGTGGGTGTTACACTTTGTAGATAAAGTGTTCGTGCTTAAAGGATGTTGGCGAAGACTTGCAAAATCTAGTTTTATAGGTCAAGTGATGGATGGATGAAGACCTAGTTAACTATCACTTAAAGGAGTTACATTGTAGTGCTCGGTGTCTCATTGAAGATGAGGATTTTGTCAAGAGATTGCGGTCTACTTATATGGTGTTAGTATAAGTTTGGAGTTCGTGGATAAACAAGACATAAGATACAAGTTTGGGTTATTTTACTTCTTCATCAAATTCGTTATACTTGGTTTTCTTCACTAGTGATCATTACATAGAGCTTCTTGATTTGAAGGATAATTTTCATGCATCATTCAAGGGAAGTTTCTACTACTTATATTCTCTGTTGTTGATAACAAAAGGGAAGAAATATTGAGTGCGATGGCATGGATTAAGGGAAGACAAAGGAAGACAAGATTTGTTTCATTTAAGGAGATGTTTTCATCTCAACTTACGCTACTTCGTCTAGGGAAGTTAGTACACGACTTTGTTTGTTTTGTCATCATCAAATAGGGAAGATTGTTGGGTTTTAGGTTCCTTGGATTTGATGAGACAAAATAAATACAAGAATGAAACAAAGGGACTTAAAGTGAAAGAGATGAAACCTACAAAAAGATGGAAGGACTTGCTTGCAAAAGAAGATTTACTTATTAGTCCTTCGTAGTATTTTGTAAACCCTAACCCTCTAGTATATAAAGAGGACATGGGGTGTAGGTTTTATATATAAGTCTTCCATAATGTAGTCTAAAGGTGTGTGTGTAACCTAGACGTGTTCCTATAAACGTCTAGGGTTAGAGTTTGTTTAGTTTAGCCTCAAGGATCTTTGATCCCTGTTACAAGTTTAGTGTAACCGTATTATTTTGATCAAATAATATTTGGGGCTTGGAGTGATTATTTAACATAAACCTTGTGTCAATAACAATTAATGTTTTATTCTATGTTCCGCTGCGTATAACCATTGTTATTGTTAAACCCTAAGGCTCAAAACGATCTCAAGGAGTCTATCAAACTCCACACACAAGCATATAGGTAGGAATCTGGAGGTGTACGTAGATGATATGGTCATCAAGAGTAGATCGGAGGAGGACATGCTCTCCGACATCAAGGAAACCTTCGACCAGCTTCGCGCCATCAACATGAAGTTAAATCCCAAGAAGTGTTCCTTCGGCGTGGAAGAAGGACAATTTTTGGGGCATCTGATCACCAAGCAAGGTATTAAGGCCAATCCTTGAAGGTCGAGGACATCACGGATATCTGACCTCCTAAGTCCCTAAAGGAAGTGCAAAGTGCGAGCAAGCTAGCGGCACTCGGCAAGTTCTTATCGAAGGTGCGAGACGGATCTTTGCCGTTCTTCAAAACACTCGAAGGATGCCGAGACAAAAAGGCGTTCGGTGGAGTATATGTCGAGCGGCTTTCCAGCTCGAGGTTCATGGCTATTCTACCTACACTTACGCCCCGATCAAAAGCGAAGTGTTGTTTATGTATATTGCGACCTCCTTGGCTTGTCGGTGCCGTGTTATTGGCGAAAGGGAAAAAGCAAATCCATATCTACTTAGTTAGCGAGGGTTCTACTGAGGTGAGCTAAATTATCCGACCTTTGGAGAAGCTAATTTTGTCCTTGGTCCAGCATTGCGAGGCGCCTTGAAGGTACTTCCAAGCTCACCCCATAACCGTACTTACTAACAAACCAATTAGCGGATACTTTGAGCCGAAAACGGAAGAATAGCTAAATGGGCTATCGAGCTAGGAGAGCACGAAATTGAATACAAAGGAAGAAATTGGTCAAAGGGCAAATATTGGCGAGACTTCTTAGCGAAACACCCTCAGACAAAGCATGATACAAAAGTTCTTTGAAAAGAAGCTTGATAAGGTGGTCGAAGGGTGGAAACTTTATCTTGTGAGACCTCAAGCTCAAGCGGTTCTAGCGAGTCTCATGCTTGTTGATCCCAAAGGAAGGAGTACACTTATGCACTCCGTTTTGAATTGACCTTCTGAACAATGAAGTGGAGTATGAAGCCTTGCTAGCGAGCCTCACGATTGGCCAAAGACATGGAGGTGGAAGACTTGGCTATTTTGTTGACTACATGTTGGTGGCCAATCGGATAAAAGGCTCTATGAGGCAAGACAACTTGTGATCAAGCAATACGGATAAGGCCAAGGAAATGCTCGAAGGTTTGCATCCTACAACATAGAGCATGTTGGAGAAATCAAAACAAGAAGGCGGATGCACTTAGCAAGCGGCATCAATGGCATTTGCTCATTTAACTAAGGAAGTTACGGTGAAGTGTTGGCGAGATAGGTCCATCGTCCGAAAGGAGGTGTCGGCGTGTCTGGGAGGAAGACTCAAATTGGATGACTCGATTAGAGAATATCTAATAAGTGGTATCTTTGGGAAGATCGAAGTTAGCTCGAAGGTTCGCATTAAAGCACCACGATGCAGAATCATGAGAAATTATCTATCTGAGAAGATCTTTTACATCCCCGTGGCTTCGTTGTGTAGGACCAAGGCAAGCTGCCATCATCATTCAAGAAGTGCATGAAGGATCCTGCGGACTTCACGCAGGCCCCGCTCCATTGTTTCCAAAATCATGAGGGTTGGATATTCGGCCTTGATGCAGGGGGGCCCGTCGACATCATTCGAAATGTGAAGGTCGCCAAGTTCACTCGAGGGTTCCAAGGCTACCAAAGAAGATATGACCTCTGTAACCTTCGCATGGCCCTTGACCAATGGGGATAGATATTGTGGGTCCTCGCCGGTTGCTCTGGAGGTAAAGTTCTTAGTCGTAGCCATCGATTATTTCACTAAATGGGTGGAAGCAAAGCCTTTGGCATCCACCACGGGAAGGCACATGGAAAAGTTTGTGTGGGAGCATATTATCATCGGTTGAGAATACCTCATCATCATTTCGGATAATGGGAAGCTTGAGTTCGCCAAAGGGTATTCGGTGTTTTGCGAGGCACGAATATCAAACAATCCTTCACTTAGTCTACCATCCTCAAGGTAACGGACAAGTGGAAGTTACCAATAGAGACATCATAGAAGGAATAGAGCGAAGGTGGGTTATAGTCACCACGGTTAGGTAGATGAACTACCTCAAGTACTTTGGGCTCACAAAACGTATACAAAGTCAAGTCATGGGGATACGCCTTTTAGCTTGACATATGGCACGGAAGCTGTCATCCCTTTGGAAGTAAGTGTCGAAACAGAAAGAGTCATGAACTTAGAGGCAACAGACAACGAAGAAAGACTCATGACAACCTAGACCTTCTCGAAGAATGAAGGAAATAGCCTCAATCGGGAGGCTATCCATAAGCAAAAATTGAAAGATACTACAGCGGTCGGGTTCGGCCTTGACCTTGAGCCTGGGGAATCGTCCTCCGGCTCGACAAGCAAGTAAAGGCGAGTACCGGGGTAAACTAGGACTGCGCATGTGAAGGGCCCTACGTTGTCTGGAAGCATATGGCAGCGGAGCCTACAAGGTGGAAACCACGGATGGAGATTGATGATGTACCCTCAGGGTAGCTCGAAGGACACTCCTCAGGGCGATGTGAAGCCACTTCACTGCGAAGGCCCAGTTAGGATGCAGAAATATCCATAGGCGTCAAACCATTCGTTGGCACGAAGGTTACCTAAGGGAATTCGCCATTCGAGCCCTAAGCCCTTGAGGGTAAGGTGACGAAGGAACAATGGATAAGGAAATCTCTTGACTTGGTCGAACCACGATCTCCTCTCTCTCTTGGCTTCCCGTCGAGTTTGAGCGTGGGCCCCTTAAACTGGCGGTTACCCACAATCATGGGGCGCCCCATGATCTCAGACAATCATGCAAGAGTGCCTCCAACCGTATTTCTTCCACTATAAATAGGTTGGACGAGCAAAGGATTATGGTATGCTCATTTCACACTCATCTCTTTACTTATACACAGCGATGAGTGTGTAAATACTCATCATTTTTGTTAAATCTGAGCGCAAAAGCGTTTAAAATGCTCGAAATGCATCAAAATCTTGAAAATATTCCAAAATTTCATTTTATATGTTTCGGATGCAAAATGTTTAAAATCGGATGAAAAATGAGCTAAGTTTGCATAATTGGCGGTTTAGGTCCCCAGTTTCAAAATTGTGAAATAGTCCTGAGCACTTAATTTCAAAGAAAAATCACCAAAGGTCCTTTTAAAATCATAAGTTGTCAAAATTAGTCCTTTGGTGAAAAATATCAAAAGTTTTGAGAAATTACAAAATTGGTCCTTCAAGTTTAAAAATTGGCAAAAATGGTACTTGGAAATTGGAAAATGTCAAGTTTGGTCCTTGTACTATTGGAGCTTGTCACTTTAAGTCCCTTGGAGCAACTTTGCAAAGATGGCAGATTTGGTCCTTGAACTTTCAGAAAATTGCACAACAAGCCCTTGTATTAAAACCCTTTGGACCCGTTGTCATAACGCATTTGGACCCCTGTCATTAACCATTTGGACCCCCCTTCAATTTGACCTTTCCTTCATAATATTTAAGGCGGTCAAACCTAAGTCAAATAAACCCAGTCGTCTTTTCTTCTTCCTCACCAAACCGACTGCAACACTCCACCCTCCCGTCCCCTCTCACTTTCACACTTCCCTTATCCTTCCACCTCAACTAACCTCAAGAATACATTAAATGTTTCTTCCATCTCACTCAACCTCCTCCCGGTTGATAAACTTATTTTGGCGTAAAATGCATTAAGCGGCCAAGATCAATCCTAGTCATCCAATGGCCTCAAATTCATGATGGGATTAGCTCGGAGTAGTGAGAGAAGCGGTTTGGGTATAAAAGAAGCAAGAAGAAGAGAGAAAGTAGTAGCAATTAGTTTAAATTTCCAACGTATGTCGTTTTAAAGTCTTAAGTTTTAAATAGATTCTTAGTTGTTCTTTCAAGTTTCATTGTATCAATTTAAGTTATCTCGATGTATTACAACTCTTTTAAGCATCAATTCAAGTCTGTGTTAATGATTCATGTTTGCATATCCACTGTTTAAAATTTCAGTTTTCAACTACTATATCCAAGCTTCAACTATCTTATTTTTAGACTCAAATAAGCTTGCATAAGCTTATTATAGCTTTTTATAAGCTTGTATTTAAGTTTCAAGCAAAGTTGGATTTTGGTCAATGAAAGTCAACTGAATCATCATTGGGCAATGGAAATGGAATTTGGTGTTGCAGAGCATGGATTTGGGGTGATTTAGAATCTATTGGGTTGATTCATATAGGATAGAGGTTCTTTGACTGATTGATTTTCAAGCCATTGTGGCTAAGGACCAATTGTGAGTTATTTTCAAATATCATTGCATAATCTGTCTTTGTAGTTATAAGTAGTTCAAATCTGTTTATTAAGTTGTATTTAAGTTAGTTAAACTCGGTTTGATTGTTTAAACAAGCTAGTTTCGATGGTTAGCTCTTTTAATTTACATATCAGTGGTTTAAAGGGTGTTTGGATTTGTTGCTTGAACTTGATTTAGGTTAGTTCGATGGATAAAACTTGTTGTTTCAGGCTTGTCTAGCTCATATGTACTCATTGCTGTCTTAAAATTTGCATCTGCAAAGCTCAAAGTCAAAATCTCATTTAAACTGTCTTAGTAGCTTAACTGTTGAGATTTTAGATAACCAAAAGCTTGTTTTGTGTTAAGAATTCATAGAAATTGCTTGAATTGAGCTTATTTCATCTATTAACATCATAATCTGTCCACAAATTGGATTCAAAGTTCGAATAAGTCAAACTTTCAAATCGCTTTAAAAGTCAAAAGTGAAAAAGTCATTTTGAGCTCAACTAGGTGATTTTTAATTGATTCATTTTGGGCCTAATCAAATGAAACTTGGGGTTTAAAACTTCATTGGTCTATTTTCTTGTCATCATTTTGTAGATTTTGTCAAATTTTATAAGCTTCAAAAAGGCTTGTGGATTTGGTCTTAATGCCACATGCACAAACTCGGTGAATCTTGAGTGTGTGCGATTCTTAGGCTTGCCAGGGCTCATAAGAGCTTGCCCAAGTCTAGTTCTTGGTTTAGAGATAGTCAGCCAGGTCTTCTTTAGGTTCCTTCTTTTGTTTTTAGTATTAGCTTATTGTGTAGCTTATTCTTGGGGTTAAAAGTGAGCCATAAAGCATTTTTAGCTAATAAGCTCAATTCAGCAAATCTGTGCAACTTGTGTTTTAGAGGTTTGAGACAGTTGTAACTTGTTGCATTTTAGTAGTTTTAGCATTTTATAGCCTCTGTGATCAGTTGGTGGCCTTTGGTGTCCATTTGCTTAAAATAAGTGCTTATTCATAAGCACTTGTCATAGCAGTTCCATATTCTTGCACACAACCCCCTGTTTTTATATTTTTCCTAGATTCACAATATTATTTTAGACTTTTCTTGAATTTTTCAGATTTTTCTAAGTTTGTTTGGTATTTTCTTGATTTAAAAGCAGTTTTAAGCCTTTTTAATTAGCATTTAATACAATTAATTAAGAAAAGTTTCAAAAAAATAATTTTTCATTTTTCTTAGGTTAAGATAAATATAAAAAGTCAAAAAAATATTTTTTCAGATTTTTCTTAGTTAAATTTGTATTTTTAAGCAATTTAATTAGTTTTTAATAGTTTTTAATTAATAGAAAATACAAAAATAATCAGAAAAATACAAAAATAGTTTTGAAAATTCTCTTTTGATATTTTAGATTTTTCCAAGTCATAATTTCAATTTTCTAGCTTTATTTCATATTTTCTTGTATTTTAGGCTATTATTAAATAGTTAAAAATAGTTTTTAATTAATAATAATTAGATAAATAGTTATAAAAATAATTTTCTTTTTCTAAAATTTTCTTTTATCATTAGGTTTGTAAAAATATCATTTTCATATTTTTAGGATTAATATTGTGTAAGTTTCACATTTTCTTTTGTACGTCGCGTAGTTTTTAATTTAAGTTTTATAAAAGAAAAATCAAAACATCATTTTAAAAATGGTGATAGCGTTTATTTAATATATTTTATCTTTTAATTCTCTTTAATTTGCATTTAAGCCCCTGTAATTTATCTCCTTTTCGTAGTTATAATAATTCAAAACCTCTTTCCGATTCAAATCTCTCGATCATTTATTCGTTTGGTGATTCTTCGCATAGCTCATTTGGGACATAACGACCAGGAAACACTATACTCTCGATCTTCATTGCATTCGTTTCCATCTTGTTTTAAGTTTCTTACGATTGACCATTCACAAGTGGTCGGCTTGTGTGATAAAACTTGACGGTTTAGGGCGAATCAAATTTTTAGCGCCATTCTTGGGGGTGTGCTAATTATCTTCCGTTTAGCAGATTAGTGATTTGAATATTCACTCTTTGTTCATACCATCCATCCATCTATCTATATATATCCATATTTTCTTATAAAAAATCCAAAAACCCAAAAACATCTCAAAACGTATAAAACACAAAAATATTTTTCTTTTGTTTTTATATATATGTATAATCATAAAACTCAAAAAGAATCTTCTTTCCCCATTTTCATAATTCCTTTCCTTAACTCGAGAGTCCTTAGAGTTAACTCTAGTGCATCTTGCGCTCGTTCTTCTAGATCATTGAGTCCTGCGTGATCTAGCGAAATTCTAGAAGGCGTTCTCGTAGGCGTCTTTGCCCGAATAGTCGAACCCGAGATTCGTACTATTTCAAACAACAATATGGCGGACGAGCGAACTATGGCGGAAATGCTCGAGGCACCCACCGAGGGTTATGGAGATGCCATCATTCTACCGACAATCAATTCGATCACTTTGAATTGAAGACACATTTGATCGACTTGTGTCTACAAATCAATTCCACGGGTTTGATCGAGAAGACCCGTATGCACACATCCGTTGGTTTAACAAGTTAACTTCAACTATCAATTTCAAGGATGTGCCACAAAAAGTAATCAAGTTGATGCTTTTTCCATTCTCACTTGAGGGACGGCCGGTTTGGTGGAAAAAGAACCCCTCGATCCATCGAAACTTGGGAGGATCTTGTTCAAAAGTTTGTCAATTATTTCTTTCCTCCATCAAAGGCGACTAATCTTAAAAATGAAATTTACGGATTTCGTCAAAATTTCGATGAAAACTTTGGAGAGGCATGGGAGAGATTCAAAGATCTCCTCGAAATGCCCCATCATGAATTCACAGACTTGACAAGTCAATATCTTTTATAATGGGTTGAGCGGTAGCGATCAAGATTCTTTGAGCCTTGACAGCGGTAGCAATATCTTGAATCGTAAACCTAAAGATGTGATTGAGATTTGCGAGCAAAATCAAAGTTCCTATTTCTATAACAAAGTCAATACTCCTAACACTCACGCTTCTTCATCCGGTAACTCTTACGGGTTAGCCGCTCCGATAGCAGCTCTAACGGACGCCATCCGTTGTATGATTAAAGATGTAAAGGAAATCAAAAGCGAAATTCATAAGCGGAACCAATCAAAGCCGTAAACAAGGTGTGTGAAACTTGTAGTGGTCCACATGCGTATTATGATTGTCAAGCAACCGATGCTTCTTTTACCAAGCTCCGTAGCTTCGTAAACCACAATCAATCTGACCACCTGGTGATCCTCACTACCGTGCACCTAGCGGTATGACACCACTGGTTTTCCTCTGTGCAAAACCATGGCAATCAAAATCGCTTTGTTCGAATCAAGGACAAAATTTCAATAACTCTCAAAATTTCAATCAAAACGGAACAATTTCAACCAACCATATCAAGCTCGAATCATCAAAGTTATCAACAACCTTCTCAAGCTCCCATGCCAAATGACTTCATGAAAATTCTTGAGTCAAGCATCGTTCAATGCAAACTCGGATCAATAACATGAGAGTTGAGCTAAAAAGGAAATTGATACCACAATGTCTCGGCGAGACAAATGAGTTAAAGAATATGATGAGCGGTTTCATGAACATGAATATGAACAAAGCTTCATCATCTTACGGAGGACTCCCAAACAATACAATTCCTAATCCCAATGCCGAGTTGAAAGCCGTCACCACTCGTAGTGGTAAGGCGCACAATGGACCTTCGACTCCAATGCCCCCCCTCCACCACAGCAATGAGTCAAGTTACAAAGGATACAACGGACAAGGTGCATTTCTCAAGCCCAAGTACCGCACACGTCCCACCTTAGGTAGTCAAGCTTTAAGTCCGGAACCCGAAGTTCGAAGACAAATTCGAGCAGAAAACACTTCCATCCGGCTCAAAAGTCTAGTCGACTTCCTTACCCATCAAGAATGAATGATGAGAAGCTCAAAGACAAAACAAAGAGCAAATGGAAAATTTTTCCAAATCTTCAATGAGCTACACTTTGATATAAGCCGTTGATGCTCTCGTTCTAATGCCTAAATTTGCATCCACGCTTAAAGGCTTCTTGACCAACAAAGATAAGCTATCGAGATGGCTAAAACTCCTCTCAATGAGCAATGCTCGTGGTCCTTCTCAAGAAGCTTCCCAAAAGCTTGAAGACCTGGCGATTTTTAATCCCATGTGATTTCTTGGGGATGGTTCAATGCTCGCCTTGGCGATCTTGGCGCTAGCATTAACCTTATGCCACTCTCGGTATGGAAGAAATTGTCTCTTCTAAACTTTCACCCACTTGTGTGACACTCGAGCTAGCGGACCGTACCATAACTCGTCCACTTGGGATGGCCAGGGATGTCATGATGAAAGTGGGAAAGTTTCACTTTCCTCGACTTTGTTGTAGTAGACTTTGATCACGGATCCTAGAGTTCCCTCATCTTGGGAGAGCTTTCTTGAGAGCAGTCGTGCTCGATTGATGTATTCTTTGAAGAGTTGACCATACGGGTTGACAACGATGAACTCGCGTTGAATATCAACCAAAACTCCAAACCTCTATCAAGCAGTGTTGCCACAATTGATCAAAAATCGAAGATTCAATGCAACACTCTCAAATTTCACGTTAAGAGAGTCACCAAAAGCGTGTTGAGCTAAAAGCTTTGAAAATCACCTGGTTCAAACAAATGGTTTGAAAGCTGTACGGGGAAGTCAAAGTGTTCTTGATGATGATGATGATCTAGAATCGGAGACTTCGCCGGAGTGGTGGAAATTGCTAGCTCTAAGAGCACACCACTTGTCCCACCTCCGGAATCGGTTTGTCGCATCGAGTTTGTTAACTCGTGGATGAAACCAAACTCTCTTGATTTCATCCGAATTGGATGATGATGTTTGTGATCTAATGGAGACACTCTTCCCATTGATGAATTGCTCAAAATGATCCATCATCTTCTAGTCTTATTATTCCGACTCTTCCATCCTTCTCTCACTCACGATGAGGAAGATGACAACTTTGGAATGAAGTCGATGCCTTTCTTAGTGATGAGTCAATTCCAGCGGGAATTGATAATACTTACTTTGATTCGGAGGAGACATCCTTTTCTAGAAAATCATTGATTGAAGAACCGTTTCCACCCTCCTCCGGACATCTTATTGACAATCACCATATAAGCTTCAAGTTTAAGCTTAAAAATGTCAAAATGGTGATTTGCTTTCTCTCGATGAGGAATGGACTTGCATTCTCATATGCGTCTTTATTCCATTCTTCACGGATGGTGTGGTTGCTCTTTCCCTTTTCTCTTTCGGGAATGAGGACACCATCTTTGACCCGGTATCATCCTTTATAGTTTCTACTATTAACAATACGCGGTTATATCTCGTCGGTGTGGAACTTTCGATGTTCATATGTTTATTAACATTGTGAGCGAAAGTCCGATCGAGATTGGTTTTCCGTTACTTTCCCATGAACAAATGAATTACGGTCGAGTCAAGCTAGCGACTCGGGAATCAAAAACATAGCATGCCATATGGGTTTCACCCATATTTCGACTTCTTTCTATCTTTCTACCACCCTAGTGTGGGGGTTGCCCACATGTTGTGTATATATATAAGTTTCAAAAAAAAAAAAAAAAAATCCTTTCAAATAATGGCCGTAGTATTTCCCTTTTCGTTCTCGGTTTGGCATAACGGTAGGAACTTTGAATATTGAGGAAATATTCATTTCTAAGTGTGGGGAAATTCTCACGAATTTTATCATGTAATTATACGCCTAATTCCCCGTTTTGGCCAAAATTTTTTTGGAGTAAGTGTTTTGCACTTACTCAATTGGTTATCGATCGCCATGTCTAATAAACAAAAGGATTGGCTAATCCGAGAGCAAGCGGCTCTTGGTAAAGATATCTCAAATCCGTTGACGACTTGCAATTTGCCCAAAATTGTATGGTATTCACTCACCATATCCTTAAAAGTGAAGAGTTGGCTAGCCCGCAAGTTTATGGCTTGTGGTAAAGCGATGGAAAAACCATAATTGGTAATCGACTCACCAAAGATAATATTGATAATTTATCTAAGAGTTGGCTAGTCCGAGCAAGCGGCACGGTAAAGACAAATCAAATCCGTTGGAAGGCGGTGGTTTGCTCAAAATCACATGGTTATCGGTGTACCATGGTTCTTACTTGAACTAAAACATTTGGCTACTCGAGTAATGGCTTTTGGTAAAGAGATTCAAATCCATTAAGTTTTTCTCAAAAGATTGCTAGGGACTAGCAATAGTTTAGTGTGGGGATTGATGAGTGTGTAAATACTCATCATTTTTGGTTAAATCTGAGCTAAAGCGTTTAAAATGCTCGAAATGCATCAAAATCTTGAAAATATTCCAAAATTGCATTTTATATGTTTGGATGCAAAATGTTCAAAATCGGATGAAAAATGAGCTAAGTTTGCATAATTGGCGGTTCGGTCCCCAGTTTCAAAATTGTCGAAATAGTCCTGAGCACTTAATTTCAAAGAAAAATCACCAAATGTCCTTTTAAAATCATAAGTTGTCAAAATTAGTCCTTTGGTGAAAAATATCAAAAGTTTTGAGAAATTACAAAATTGGTCCTTGAGTTTAAAATTGGCAAAAATGGACCTTGGAAATTGGAAAATGTCAAGTTTGGTCCTTGTACTATTGGAGCTTGTCACTTTTAGTCCCTTGGAGCAACTTTGCAAAGATGGCGATTTGGTCCTTGAACTTTCGAAAATTACAAAACAAGCCCTTGATTATTAAAACCTTTTTGGACCCATTGGTCATTATCATTTGGACCCCGTCATTACCCATTTGGACCCCCCTTCAATTTGACCCCCTTATAATATTTAACACCGGTCAACCCCAAGTCAAATAAACCCAGTAGCCCTTTTCTTCTTCCTCACTGAACCGACTGCAACACTCCACCCTCCCATCCCAGGCTCACTTTCACACTTCCCTTATCCTTCCACCTCAACTAACCTCCAAGAATGCATTAAATGCTTCTCTCAATCTCACACTCAAAACCCTCCCGGTTGATAAACTTATTTTGGCGCCAAAATGCATTAAGCGGCCAAGATCAATCCTAGTCATCCAATGGCCTCAAATTTTGATGGGATTAGCTCGGAGTAGTGAGAGAAGAAGTTTGGGTTTAAAAAAAGCAAGAAAAAGAGAAAGTAGTAGCAATTAGTTTAAATTTCCAATGTATGTCGTTTTAAAGTCTTAAGTTTTAAATAGATTCTTAGTTGTTCTTTCAAGTTTCATTGTATCAATTTAAGTTATCTCGATGTATTACAACTCTTTTAAGCATCAATTAAAGTCGTGTTAATGATTCATGTTTGCATATTCCTTTGTTTAAAATTTCGGTTTTCAACTACTATATCCAAGCTTCAACTATCTTATTTTTAGACTCAAATAAGCTTGCATAAGCTTATTATAGCTTTTTATAAGCTTGTATTAAAGTTTCAAGCAAAGTTGGATTTTGGTCAATGAAATTTAACTGAATCATCATTGGGCAATGGAAATGGAATTTGGTGTTGCAGAGCATGGATTTGGGGTGATTTAGAATCTATTGGGTTGATTCATATAGGATAGAGGTTCTTTGACTGATTGATTTTCAAGCCATTGTGGCTAAGGACCAGTTGTGAGTTATTTTCAAATATCATTGCATAATCTGTCTTTGTAGTTATAAGTAGTTCAAATCTGTTTATTAAGTTGTATTTAAGTTAGTTAAACTCAGTTTGATTGTTTGCATAGGCTAGTTTAGCAGTTAGCTATTTTAATTTACATATCAGTGGTTTAAAGGGTGTTTGGATTTGCTGCTTGATCTGTGATTTAGGTTAGTTCAGTGGATAAAACTTGTTGTTTCAGGCTTGCCTAGCTCATATGTACTCATTGCTGTCTTAAAATTTGCATCTGCAAAGCTCAAAGTCAAAATCTCATTTAAACTGTCTTAGTAGCTTAACTGTTGAGATTTTAGATAACCAAAAGCTTGTTTTGTGTTAAGAATTCATAGACATTGCTTGCATTGAGCTTATTTCATCTATTAACATCATAATCTGTCCACAAATTGGATTCAAAGTTCGAATAAGTCAAACTTTCAAAGCGCATAAAAAGTCGAAAGTGAAAAAGTCATTTGAGCTCAACTAGGGTGATTTTTAATTGATTCATTTCGAGCCTAATCAAATGAAACTTGGGGTTTAAAAACTTCATTGGTCTATTTTCTTGTCATCATTTTGTAGATTTTTGTCAATTTTTATAAGCTTCTAAAAGGCTTGTCAATTTGGTCTTAATGCCACATGCACAAACTCGGTGAATCTTGAGTGTGTGTGAGGTTCTTGCGGGGCTTGCCTGAGCTCATAAGAGCTTGCCCAAGTCTAGTTCTTGGTTTAGAGATAGTCAGGTCTTCTTTAGGTTCCTACTTTTGTTTTTAGTATTAGCTTATTGTGTAGCTTATTCTTGTGTTTAAAGTAAGCCTCAAAAGCATTTTTAGCTAATAAGCTCAATTCAACAAATCTGTGCAACTTGTGTTTTAGAGGTTTGAGACAGTTGTAACTTGTTGCATTTTAGTAGTTTTAGCATTTTATAGCCTCGTGATCGTTTGGTGGCCTTTTGTGTCCATTTGCTTAAATAAGTCTTATTCATAAGCACTTGTCATATGATTCCATATTCTTGTACACAACCCCTGTTTTATATTTTCCTAGATTCAAAATATTATTTTAGACTTTTCTTGAATTTTTCATATATTTTCTAAGTCGGTTTGGTATTTTCTTGATTTAAAAGCAGTTTTAAGCCTTTTTAATTAGCATTTAATACAATTAAATCGAAAAGTTTCAAAAAAATAATTTTCATTTTATTAGGTTAAGATAAATATAAAAGTCAAAAAATATTTTTCAGATTTTCTTAGTTAAATTTGTATTTTAAGCAATTTAATTAATAGTTTTAATTAATAGAAAATACAAAATAATCGAGAAAAATACAAAAATAGTTTTGAAAATTCTCTTTTGATATTTTAGATTTTTCCAAGTCATAATTTCAATTTTCTAGCTTTATTTCATATTTTCTTGTATTTTAGGCTATTATTAAATAGTTAAAAATAGTTTTTAATTAATAATAATTAGATAAATAGTTATAAAAATAATTTTCTTTTTCTAAAAATTTTCTTTTATCATTAGGTTTGTAAAAATATCATTTTCATATTTTTAGGATTAATATTGTGTAAGTTTCACATTTTCTTTTGTACGTAACGTAGTTTTTAATTTAAGTTTTATAAAAGAAAAATCAAAAACATCATTTTAAAAATAGTGATAGCGTTTATTTAATATATTTTATCTTTTTAATTCTCTTTAATTTGCATTTAAGCCTCTGTAATTTATCTCCTTTTCTTTAGTTATAATAATTCAAATCCTCTTTTAGATTCGAATCTCCGATCACTATTCGTTTGGTGATTCTTCGCATAGCTTCATTTGGGACATAACGACCAGGAAACACTATACTCTCACGATCTTCATTGCATTACGTATGCGAACTGTTTTAAGTTTCTTCGGTTGGCCATTCCTGAGTGGTAGACTTGTGTGAAAACTTGACGGTTTAGCACGAATCACACACTTACATAACCATAACTCATACTTACTCTCGCGGAGGTGGTTCGCGAGGTCGACCCTGCGCGATCATAACGTGGTGTTTCATATTTCTTATTCTCGGGTTACGAGGCAAGTCTTGGTGGAACATACACCCTCATTACTTTGATCCTCATGAGCACGGTAGTGCAATCTTTTGCACAATCGGTGGCGCCATCCGTGGGACCACAACTATTAGTCCGTAATCACCCGGTCCTAATACCTTAACCAACTACGCTACTTTTAGGCATGGAACCGGGAAGAAGATTCACCTCCACGGGTTTCTACTCTGGTCCCACTCACCACAACTAACACCGATAACCTCGCCCCATAATGACCTCAACCTTCACCACACGATCTCGTTTGGAAACTACTCCCGTGTATCACGCCTCAACATCCGCTAACCCTATTCCGGATATCGGTCACGCGCCCGTGAGGCAAACTTTGAGGCCTTAGATTCTTTGCTAAGGGCTCACAAGAGACGGGTTCGTAACTGCAATGCGGAGGGTTGGAATACTCGGTGAGGAGTATGGCGAGGAGATTGAAGCGGAGGACAGGCCTCGACCCATGGGCGGGGGCGTTCGGCCCTCTGAAATGGTTCCCTTCCATCAGAAGATCAAATGGAAGGACGGTAGGGTTTGAAGAAGGACCCGGAGGAAATCCGGGAAGAAGGGATAGAATGCGTGGTGAAAGGAGGAACGAGAACTCCAACGGAGGAAGCAACCCAGTAGGAAATGGAGGGGTAAACCTGCCTCCTCTTCTAGCAGCCCATTTAGGAAGAGAAGGGACGGGGGCTCCCGTACCTCCCTCTTATGTTTCGAGTGTCGGAGATCCACCTCCCTACTCCAACATGAACCAATTACCCCCTCCGGGAATGAATCCCTACCTACCTGCTCAAACCTACAACACTTACCCTCCAAATGGTTCAATCCCCAACCAGAATTACCAGCAAATGCCCTATGGACAGATTCCTACGCAATCGATGGGGGTATACCCTTTGTACCAACCCTCTACTACTTACCCTACCTATTCACAACCATTTCCTAACCCGTATAACCCTACACCTGTTTATCCACCTCCATACAACCCTTACGGTGCGAAGCCTCGGAGCTTGCACCCGCCGTGAAGTGGATCGGGGACTACCCTTTACACGGCGGCGTGAAGATGCCTACTCGCATAGGCGCCTACGATGGGAAAGGTGATCCGATAATTTTCTCCACTTATTTGAAGGCGCTATCAAAATGCAAAAGTGGGTCATGCAGAAGCATGCCACATGTTCACTTGCACGCTCGGAGACTCCGCAAGAATATGGTGGAGCAGACGAAGTTGGGAAGCATTGTGAGTCTAGATGATCTTAAGGCTAAGTTCGGTTGCACTTTAGCCGTGGAGAGAGCACACCAAAACTCACTTAACCGTGCACACCATCAAACAAAGGACAATGAAAGCACGAGGGCCTTCGTTACGGTACTGTGATGAAACCTTGCAGATTCTAGGTTTACGAAGATCGGAGGATCTACGGTTTCGTACATGGCCTTCGAACTCGAAGCTTGGTGGAGTTCACGTCACCGATCTTCCCAACACCTACAAGGCCTTGATTGAGAAGGCTTACACGGATTGAGTCTAAGGAGGTAGCGACAAGCGGGGCTCGATAGAGCAAAGGAAGCATCGACAAATTCTCTGAGGGTCCTCACAGGAAGGATCCAAAAACAAGAAGAAGAACAGAGATCGCTTCACCCCACAACAAAGGCTCGAACCATGGATTTACGGCCAACTTGGTTAAATCTCCCAGAAATCCTAGCCACCGAGAAGGCCGCAAAGTCCTTGATCCCCGCCTCGAATGATAACACGAGGCAAGGCCGAGACACGTCAAGTATTGCCATTTCCATGAAGATCATGGACATGACACGAACAACTGCGAGGAACTAAAAAGCGGATCGAAGATGCAGTGCAGTCCGGACGGTTAGCACATCGGTCAAAGGCATCAAAAGGGAAAGGACAAGTTCTCCGATACTCGGTGGGAGAATGGAAGGGAATAAGAAGGAAACTACGCCCATAGAAGCTCCGTCTGCGATGGTACACAAACACGATACCACTTGAAAGGAAGGAAGCGAAGGGAGGCTGGGAGCGTGGGAAATAACCTTCCCCACATATTGGGCGGACACCTTGGTGATCCGTGATCATCAAGGTACACATATCCAACAGGAAGTGAACCGGCGTATATGGATTGCGGAAGCTCTGCGAAATCATCTCGAGCATTGTTTCCTAAAGCTCAAGTCATCTATCGCTCACGGAGGGTTGACTCGAAGGCACCGCTAGTAGGGTTCTCTGGTGAACACTCATGGCCTCTGGGAGAAATACCGTTGGAAATCACCATAGGCAAGGCCCCTTATCCCATGCGGAGACACTCATTTTCGTCATCGTAAGGTCGATTCTCCTTATAATTTGTTAATAGGAGAACGACTATGCAAAAATGGGAATTGTTGTTTCTACCATACATCTTTGCTATTAAGTTCCAAACCCCCTTTGAGTAGGGCTGTTTATTCTAGTTCGGAGGCGGATAAGGGTGTATATGGTGTCAAAAGATCGAGAGAAGAATCGGAGGAGCCTCGATGGCAATTCTTAGTTATCTGGATCTGAGAGGAGGCGAGTTGTTGTAAACCCTAGCTATCACGAGCAGACGGTGGTAGTAGGAAAGCAACTCGGTGAATTTCAAAGCGAAGCTCACCGGTATACGTACTAACCTTGATGTTTTGCTTGGAAATATTACGACATGACGGGGTTCCAAGAACATTGCTAATAGATGGGCGGTCCTTGAGCGGAGCATAAACTCAATGAGTACAAGCACATTGAGCCCATAAAGCGAAAAGGAGAAGCCTCGCCCCAGGAAAGCAGCTGCGGCTTGCAAAAAGTCGACGAACTTACACAGCGGGCATCTGAAGGAGGTCAAATACCAAACTTGGGTGGTGACCCGGTCTTTGGTAAAAAGAGGCGGAGGGTGGCGCATGTGTCGATTTCATGACATCAACAAAGCATGCAGAAGGATTGCTACCCCTACTAGAAATTGTTGGAAGGTGGAATCCTTGGCGGGTTTCGGTTAAAATGCTTTTAGATGCCTATAAAGGGTATCATCAAATCCGGATGGCAAGGAGGGCGAAGAAAAAGCGACCTTCTACACAAGTAAAGGTGTCTCTTATTCTGAAAGATGCCCATCGGTTTGAAGAGCGTAGGGGCTACTTACCGGCGTCTCGTAGATAAAGCCTTCAACAAGCGAGATGGCGAAATCTCGAGGCCTACGTTGATGACATGGTTATCAAGAGCAAGGCGAGGAGGACCTACTCCTTGATGTACGAAACATTCGATCGGCTCGGGCGATTAACATGGTGAACCTAAGAAATGCTCCTTGATTGTCGAAGAGGACAATTCTTAGGGCACTTGATCACTAAGCGGGGATAAAAGCTAATCCTCTAAGGTCAAAGCTATTTCCGATCTCAAGCCCTAAGTGCCTAAAAGATGTGCGAGCACGAATGGGAAGTGGCGACCTTAAGTCGGTTTTATCAAAAGGAGGCGGCGGTCCTACCTTTCTTCAAAACACTCAAAGGATGCCTGAGACAAGAAAACTTTCCAATGGAGCAGGGCTGGCGACCTTTCGAGAAGATGAAGGAGTTCATCGAAATACTTCCAACACTCGCGCCCCAATCAAAGGCGAAGTGTTGTTCATGTACTTGGCATCCTCGGCGGAGAGTGTTAGCCTTGATCCTTATGGCGGAGCGAGACAAGCGACAGATCCCATTTACTTTGTTAGTAGGGTCCTACAAGGAGGCGAGATCAACTATCCTACCTTGGAGAAGTTAATACTCGCCTTAATTTATGCGACAAGGAGACTCGGCGCTATTTCGAGCCCGTCGATTCTGGTCTTAACCGATAAGCCACTAAAAGCAGATCTGTCGAAACACGAAAAATGCGGGAGGGTGGCTAAATGGGCTATTGAGCTTGGAGAACATGAAATAGAGTTCAAGGGCGAAACTCTATCAAAGGCAAATTCTTGCAGACTTCTTGGCGAAACACCTCTCGGCGGATGTAGAAAGGAAGAGCCCAAAACTAACCTTTCTCAAGCACGGTGAATGGAAGCTTTATCTGAGGCGGAGCATCCGGTTCAAGCGGCTCGGGGCGGTCTAATGTTGGTCGATCACGAAGGAAGGAGCATACATATGCTCTCGGTTTGAATTGAAGCCACAAACAACGAGCCCGGAATCTGACTGTTAGCGGGACTCCGATTAGCCAAAGATATGGAGGTCAAAGCTCTCATTGTTTTCGTAGACTCCCAATTGGTGCAAACCAAGTAGCGAGGTTCCCTCTGAAGCAAAGCGGCCCGTCATCAAACAGTACTTGGAGAAAACGAAAGAGATGCTAGTAAACTTCGACTCCTACACCATCCAGCATGTCCGTAGGAACCAGAATAAAAAGGCAGACGCATTAAGCAAGCTAGCTTCAATGGCCTTCGCTCATCTCACTAAGGAAGTGCTCGTGGAAGTCCTTCCTGAAAGATCCATTGTTCTCAAAGAAGTTGCAGATGTGATTCACGAAGAAGGAGAGACATGGATGACTCCCATAAGGGAATATTTGATAAGTGGTCTTCACCCTGAAGATCCCAAGCTTGCAAGGAAGGTTCGGGTTAAGTCCCATAATCCGGCTAATAGGAAACCCTATATAGGAGGTCATTTTTGTCACCTTGGTTACGATGTGTGGGTCCCAAGCAAGCTTCGAGCATCATCTCGGAAGTCCATGAAGGATCCTGCGGTCTTCATGCAGGACCCCGCTCAGTTGTCTCGAAGATAATGAAGTTGGGTTACTATTGGCCTTCGATGCATAGGGAAGCAGCCGAAATCATTCTCAAGTGTGAAGCTTGTCAGATACACTCAAACGTTCCAAAAATGCCAAAGCAAGACATGACAAGTGTGACATCCGCATGGCCCTTCTCTCGATGGGGCATTGATATTGTGGGACCTATGACCATAGCGCTGGGAGGAGTCAAGTTCTTCTTGGTAGCGATTGACTACTTTACTAAGTGGGTGGGCGAAACCCTAGCCTTGTAACAGGAAGGCGGATCGAGAAGTTTGTATGGGAGCACATTGTTTGCAGATTGGTGCCCGCATCATCATATCGACAATGGGAAGCAGTTTGCGAAGGAGTCTTCTCGACTTACATCGAGGCTCAACATAAAACAATCACGGACATCATCTATCACCCGCAAGGTAATGGACAAGTGGAGGTTACAAGCAGAGACATCGTCAAAGGGATCGAGAAAAGGCTAGGTCGAACTCATCATGGATGGGTGGGCGAGCTCCCTCAAGTCTTATGGGCTCACGGGACACATCCTAAGTCAAGCAGCGGAGAAACTCCTTGACTAACATACGGAGCGAGCGGTCATCCGCCGGGCCCGATTGTACACACGGGCGTGTGGCAGCGTATGATGCCTCCCAAAATGGCGAAAGGATCGGGAAAATCTTGATCTACTAGAAGAAAGAGAAATAGCCTCCATCAGAAGCAATACACAAGCATAAGATCGAAGGCTACTATAACAAAAGGTCGGACCTTCCACTTTCAAGCTTGGAGAATATGTGTTGCGCCTCAGCGGTGCAAGCAAGGCAGTGTCGGGAAAGGCTGGGACCAACTTGGGAAGGACCCTACATGGTAGGCGAGGCCTACGGCAATGGAGCCTACAAGCGGCCACTCTTCTCGGAGAACCCATCGACGGGACATGGAATAGTGCAGAACCTTGAAAGTTCTATGTTTAAGAAGTACTTTAACTTTTTCTTGTAATCAAAAGCTTCTCAAGGAAAGCACACATTATTGGTAGTTGTCTTAGTTTTCATTTCAAAATGATGTAATCCTCTCTACCAATTCAATGATAAATAAGACATTTCCACAAATCTCTTGCTTCGTTTCTTAAACACAAAGATTTGTTCGACCAAGTCGTTAATGAGTTTCAATGTCGAATGGCTTGGGGTGTAACACACACCTTCTCATATAAAGCCAACAAACATTCACATTAACTCTCCTAGTAGTTTTGGCGCTTGTAAAATTTTTTTTACAAAGCCATGCTATGTAAAGGATTTGAGATAGAGTGGGTCGCGACCCTACATCAATAGCCAAGTTGGCCATTATATTCTTAGTGTTGTAATTTACACACAATGAGGTTGTTGAACCTTAGGTTGTAAAATTTAAGCGTCGGAAAAATGGCGTCGAGAAGTTAACAAAACAAACATAACCTAAGCGTGTAGAGGTATGTCCTCTACACCATTGCATTCAAAATATGGACTCTTGCCTTATACACATAAGGAGCCTAGGCTCGGTCAAATTGTTCTTGGCCCATGGCCGCACATCTAAACATTTAAATTGTTTGAAGAACAAGACACACATTGTCACATAAAGTAAATTGTCTTAAGGGTACATGCCACCCTTTGGAACCAAATTACGCTAATGAGCGACCTTCATTCTTGTTTCTTGGAGATGGGGTGGAGGAGGGTTGCTTGAGACCGGCTTAGTAGACATGGTCTTCTTGGTTGGAGTGGTAGGTTTCGACTTAGGGTTTCTTGGAGAGGAGGTCTTGAGGATGCCATTGGATCTTTGGTAGCCTCGATGAGGAAGGAGTACTCTGCGGTTGCAAATGCATTTCTGCCTCATCGTATTCGACCTTGAAGTGGGACGGTAGCATTCAATCTTGGAGAGGTCCACGGGCTTACTGTTTGTGACCTCCTCGGTAGCAAGCACCGTCCATGAAATAGGGCTGATTTGATGACCTTCCACATCGAGCTCCCGACTCGTCAACGTGATAGAGCTCCATGGCTATATAAGGGATCACCTTTGAAACAACACGCACGATCTTCTGCGGCATCTTATACCTCATCTGCGGACCGTCTATCTCCTCCCTCAACTTTATCTCTACCTCTCCAAGCCTAACCTTCTCACTTTCCAACCCGGCACATTTAGCCTCGAGGCGGCATTCGACTGTGAGTAATAATAGCTTCTTCCGGTTTAAGATTGCCGCGTTCCACGGTCAGTGAGCTATCTTTTCTCGAAGGTCTGGGCGGCGGGGTTCTTCTCAGCGTTCCCTCAATTTCGTCACACCGCTTCCGGCTTGCCGCGGTTACGAGCAACTCCACGGTCTTGGCATTCAAGTGGTTATCCATCTTTGCCTCGTAACCCCATTATCATGCATATCAGAACTTTTCAATAGACATGTTCTCTAGCATACTCTTCCTTTGTGGAGGGTCGCATGGTCAACAATCCGATGACGAGGCTAAGGCATTTGGAAGCTCCTTCGTCTCGGAAGACTGCGAGTAACACAATGTATCTGATTTAGCATAATGATTAAATTTATAACTTAACAATGTCTCATAAGACAAAAATACTTACCATGAACCTCAGCGGATTCATCGGGTAATTCAAAAGCGAGACTTGACAAACTTTACGCCCTCGGTACTCTTACCTTCACAACTCTACTCCCGGAGGTGGCGGGGATTCTTCCTTTTGTTGGTAGATTTCATAGCTTTGGCGTTGTTCCTTCCTACTCTTCAACACATGCGCTATTCTGTTGAACCAAAGGCGAGGACATCCTCATCCATGAGGATCGTCCGAATCGACAACATTTTCCACCGGTTGGGATGGACCTCCAACGCAAGTTCGGGGATCTTGATGCAATGGGTTACGGCTTGAGAATATCTACCTCGTTGTTATTCACGGGCGTTGAAGGAGCCGACACCATAAGACTCTTGACCTTCTCATGGGCATGAAACTTAAGTCCTCATCAAGTCTTTGTACATAAAGTTTACGAATGACATCTACGCAAAATAGAAACAAAGACAAATAAATATCGATGCTACATTGGTCCTACTTAAATAAAAGTGGATAAACATACTCATCCTTGGTATATGATCATAGGCTTCTTGGGAGACCCTCGACTCGAGCAATCGGCCATGTATAAAATGGCTTGGGGAATACTTGCACATCCATGAGGTATTTGACCAAGCGATAACAAGGATCACTCCGAACCTCGTAGGCGGGGGTCATTATACCGTTTAGCATTATACCTATTTTCCTTGTTCGTGACTCACGAATATGTAGGGGAACAATAGTGTCTTGCGTAGAAAAAGCTACCCTTCCAACCCGATATGTTTGTGTACACTTTCCCAAACAGGTTGGGTATATCTGCCTCAGGTCTTTTTGCTAGTGTCAACCAATTGCCCCTAGGGTACAAGTTCAAGAATCCTCTTAAAACAGACAATGTTGGTTCATGGCCATATGCTTTGCACATCACTATGAATGTGGTCAGCTTAGCAAAACCAAAGGGATTAAACCTAGAGATGTGAACTTTGTAGTATTGCATAAACTCTAAAATCAGTGGATGTAACGGAATCCTAAGGTTTGAGTGACTAAATGCATGTGTATACAACCTACGAAACACTGTAGGAGCATCAAAGATACCACGAGAAGGTTTGGGTAGCATCACTTTGTGTTCTAGTGGGATGGGATAATCGGCTAAATGATCATGTAAATCTTTAGCGAGACAAAGTACACTACATTGTTTTATAATAAACTTGGAATCCATGTTCTTATCTTTAACAAAATGACAAGAAAGAAAGCACTTACTTTGTTTTCGAAGATGGTGTCTTGTTGGAAAAGGTTCTGCGTGTAAAATTAGGCGAAGAGAGTAAAATGAGTTAGGGTTTTATCTACCCTCTTTTATACTCTCTTTTGCCTCTATTATCTACCCTTTACGTGTCCCCATTTACTCTTATCCGGTGTAGATTTTAAATTTTAAAATAGAAGACTTTTGGTCTCCGGGTATTATGGGAAGTTGTGATTCTGTGGCGGGCAATGATAATGATTAATTAGCATTTATTGCGTTTAGTTAGTTCTTGATTTTCTTCCAACTAGTATGTTTAATGACGAGGATGGTGTTTTTGAAGCATGAAGTCGAAAGCAATGCCTCCTCGCTCATATGCATCACTTTCATTGGGGGCTTGATGATGTACCCTCAGAGTAGCTCGAAGGACACTCCTCAGGGCGTGTCGAAGCCCTTCCTGCGAAGGCCCAAGTTAGGATTGCGAAATATCCATAGGCGTCAAACCATTCGTTGCCACGAAGGTTACCTAAGGGAATTCGCCATTCGAAGCCCTAAGCCCTTGAGGTAAGGGTGCGAAGGAACAATGGATAAGGAAACCTCGACTTGGTCAAACCCGATCTCCCTCTCTCTTGGCTTCCCGTCAAGTTTGAGCGTGGGCCACTAAACCTGGCGGTTACCCACAATCATGGGGCGCCCCATGATCTCGACAATCATGCAAGAGTGCCTCAACCGTATTTCTTCCACTATAAATAGGTTGGACGGGCAAAGGATTATGGTATGCTCATTTCACACTCATCTCTTTACTAATACACACTTACATAACCATAACTCATACTTACTCTCATGGGAGGTGGTTCGCGAGGTCAACCCTGCGCAATCACTAACGTAGTGTTTCATATTTCTTATTCTCGGGTTACGAGGCAAGTCTTGGTGGAACATACACCCTCATTACTTTGATCCTCATGAGCTGGTAGTGCAATCTTTTGCTGTGTCCTCAATTGAGGCCGTTGGGTTCTTCGTCACATCTGCAAGGAAAGGGAACTCTAAAGCGATTAATTGATTACATGCATCATCATATTCTTTTTCATGAGTTGCCACAGCAGTAAGGAACTTTCTCGGCTACCGGTTCCCAGTCTTGGCTATCTCCTCCAAAGTGGTACACTTGCCATGGAAAATGGCGGCATTCACCACATTCCCAATGGCAATCCCACATCATCGCTATGGTAAGTTCCATAGCAACATAGAGATCACCTTGGTTACCAAGTCTACTACGTCCTTCTTGACATTTTCGAGACGAAGGTTTAAACCATCTACCTTTTCTCGAGCTTGATCTCTTGGTCCGGCAACTTTTCCCTCTCTTGTTCAAGGCCTCCACACTTGGATGAAATAACATATATCCGCTCTTTATAGCCTCGATCATTGAGCCTTGACGGTTAACTTTCTTGCATTCAACTTCACTCGTTTCGAGTTGACCTTTGAGCTTTTCATTCTCGACTCGAGATCTTGCACCAAGGGTTCTTGTCAAAATCCTCAAGGCATCTTCACACTTCTTCTCCAAGTCTAAATACTTGATCCCTAGCCTTCTCCTCCTCGGCATAACATCCATTTCTTCCGAGCTTTGGTGATGACGGGGCAGACTCCCTTGTCCTAGCATTGAGTTGGTTGTCTAGCATGCCTTGTCGTCAGACATAACTTTTGTCATGGAGGTGAGAGTCTTTCCATGGACATGTTGTTCATCACCCCTTCCAGTTGGGTGGGATTACAAAGGTCTGGTGATGACAAGCTAAGGAGAGGAAGTTCTTCGTGTCGAGGAAGTCACGCAACATATATAAATGTGTTAACATATTATTCTTGGTATCGATTTTTGTTACGAGAATGAAACATTACCATGGATATCATCATCATTGGGCCCTTGATGGTGGAAATACCTGCCTTACCACAGGCACTCTTTTCTTAGGGTAGTTCGAGAGGAGGAGTAGGTAGGATAAGCTTCTTCTTCAAAGCGAGACTTCACGGCTTTAGCTTGCCACCTTTCTGCCTTGGACCCTCTCACCTATCTTGGGAGGGTCCTATGATGCCAACTATCCTTGGAGGCGGTTCATCAGTCGGCAACATTCTCCACCGGTTGATCTTCCACATCTATGGGTTCCTTTGGCGGAGGGCGAGGCGATCTGAGCTCGATGGGGTGGCCTTCCACATCATTGTTGTTTATGGACGCTGATGGGGAGCCTACGCCATAGCTTTTCTCTTGGGGATTCTTTGGAAGGAAGCTTACCTCCTTTGCACCACCAGCCACCACAAAGTTCCTGAACGACATCTCTGCACAAATAAGCAAATAAGATACATATCAGAAAGATAAGTTTTTATTTCTTATTTTAATCAAAAAAGTACATACTTTCTCCATCACAAATAATCTCAGGTACCAAAGGAGACCCCTCCCATCTTTCAGCAATGCCATCCATGAAAAAGATTGGCTCAGGGAATGTTTTGCAGTCAGCTGGATGACGAGCCAAACGTTGATACAAAGGGTTTCTTCTCACAGTATAGGGCAATGGATCGTTGAACCTTTTTTCATCATATTGAAATTATGGGTTTAACAATGCGAGTATCTTGGGAGGATAATGGTGTTTTGGATATAAAAGAATTTGCCTTTCTAGTTCCTTATGTTCGTAAAAGGCCTATCTATCGAGAATGGGCACATGCCTTTCACCCCTTTGGCCAAGGTCGACCAATCTCCTCCAGGATATAGATTGAGAAAACCCTAAGCCGATCGAGGATGGTTCGAACCCATAAGCTTTGCACATCACGATGAATGTTGTAAGCTTGGCTAGGCCAAAGGGTTGAACCTAGAAATGTATACCTCATGTCTGGGAGGAATTCTAAGATCATAGGATGCAAAGGTATCCTAAGGTTGGAAGTGGTGAAGGCATGGGTATAAAGGCCTACATAATTATCAGGGGCATCAAATATCCCTTGATTTCTACTCGGTAGCATGATTTTATGTTCCTTTAGAATCGGGTGTCGGTGAGGAGCAGCTTTAAGCTCCTCCCTTGTTAATGTGCAACCTTGTTGCTTTATTACAAATTTTTTATTGGTTGACATGGAGCCTTCTAAAATACACAATAATGTATTTGAAATCTGAGAGAAGAAGGAGCACTTTACCTTGTTTGATCGAAAGCTTGATTGGAAGAGGTTTTAGTAGGTGAAAAACTTGGGAGAGAGATAAATTTTGTTAGGGTTTCTTTGCTTTTACATTTTATATACCTACAAGATGAAAATCTCGACCCTATCGTGTAATTACTTATCCCTTACCACGGTTCAAAACTCTTTTAAATTTTGAAAAGATGTTCTCTTTCTGAGGAAAAGGGTGGTTAGGATAATTAGTTTCATTAATTACGGTCAATAGGCGCAAGACTTTTCATCTTAGATTCGTTTTTGTGACGAAGGGAAGTTTCGTTCTTATTTACGAGTCGTAAGCAATATTTCTTGTTCGTACATATCACTTTCATTTGGGGGCTTGATGGCGTACCCTCAATCGGTCGAAGGACCCCCTTGACCTCGATCGAATTTGCATTACGAAGACCAAGTCTTTCTTCATAAGTCATTGGTGGCGTAAAACCATTCATCATTGACATGGTTACCGGTTGGGAATCCGCCGGTAGAAGGCCTATGCCCGCCGGTGTCTTCTCTTGAAGATGCCAAGACAAAGAAGAACCTTGACTTGGTCTTCCCCATGTTCCACTATTTCCTTAGCTTCCCGCCAAGTCCGAGATAGTGGGGATGAAGCCTAGCGGTTACCACAAATCGGGGGCGCCCCATGATCTCCTAAGCGTGTCTAACACTCTCCAAGCTATTTTCATCACCTATAAATAGGTTGGACGAGTCATTCAATGGTATGTTCACTCAACACGATTATTTCACATACATCATATTATTTACAACTCATATCACATACTTACTCACACCCGGAGGTGGTTCGAGGCCCAACCCTGCGCGATCACTTAACGAAGTGTCTACTATTTCTTATTGCGATTGGTTTACAAGTTTGGTGCAAGCATATCACCCTTCATACCCTTCTATCACCATCGAAGGCACGGTCGTGCAATTGTTGTACAATCACAAACCTATCACGACGTCGCCTACCCTTTATCCGGTATTAGGCTAGATACCAACTTCCATTACAATGGAGGAACTACTACCCAACACTACAACAATAACTAACCCCAAAGGAGATCCACTCCTTATAACAACATCAACAAGGATATCAATATCCTTTGACCCAATACTAATCTATCTTGTACATCGAACACACCATATCAAATATACACCTTAGGCACCTTTCACTAATGTCTTTGACTCGATCTTAAGGCACTTTTCACTAATGCCTTGTGACTTGACTTCTAAGCATCCTTCACTAATGCCTTTAGCCTTGACTTCTAAGCACCCTTTACTAGTGCTTTCAATACGAACGTTCGACACCTTTCACTAATGTCTTCGTCTTGACCCTTTAGACATCTTTCACTAATGTCTTCAACACTACACTTCTTATGAGAAAGAAGAGAACTATCAACAAGAGAACCTCAGTAGTCTTGATGATAACGAAGCATGGCAACTCATGGACTTGAGCTTGCTCGTCTTCAAAATATGGTGATCTCGCCTTTAAGAGGAACCTAGAGAATCACATAAAAACAAAAGCTACATACATAGATCACTTGGATCTGGGGTTAGAGAGTTTATAACTCAAAGAGAAAATATGTGAGAAAGGGGTGAGAAACAATAAAGAAATGGCTCACTATTTATAGAAGAAAAATAGAAACTGTTCCACGGATCCCACGGATCCCTCACTTGTGGGATCCGTCCAGTGTATTGTTGGGGATCCGTGGGACGCTCTCTTTTGGCCATGGGTTTTGGGTCATGGGTCATGGGTTATGAATTATGGGTATCCAAGTAGATACAATGTATCTACAAGATGCAATGCATCTAGTCCATGGGTCGTGGATTAAAACCATGGGTCATGGATAATATCCATATTTGACATTAGCATGATGTCATACAATCGGTTATGGGTCATGCTTCATGGGTATGGGTCATGGACTTTGGGTTATACCCAACTACATTCAATGTATTTGGTCAGTGGGTCAAATACTTAAGTTTCTACCCATTTATATTACCCATTATAATACATACTAATTATGTATGTATTTACCCAATATGTAAACACTAGTTGTTGTACATATGTATTACTAAATCATAAAATCACTTATACTTGTTTTAGTGTTTTATGTGAAAACGTAAGTGTGTTAGAGAACTATTGGCTTAAACCATTTACGTATTTCATTTGTTTCATTAAAATGATTTTACGTTTGTTATCGACAAAACATTAGAAGATCGTAAAATATAAATAAACGTTTTTACGACTTATTTGTATTAACATTGTTAAAGGCATCAAGAATGGGAAGGACAAGTTCTCCGATACTCAGTTGGGTGAATGGAAGGTGAACAAATAGGAAGCTACCCCTACGGAAGCTCCGATACTGATGGTGCACAGGCACGATCCAACCTTAAAGCGGAAAGAAGCAAATGGAGAGCTGGGAAGTGCAGGAGAGATAACATTCCCGTCGATTCTGGGACGGAAACCTTCAACTGATCCCATGGTTATCAAGGTATGGGTCTCCAACAGGGAGGTAAACCGAGCATACATGGACTGTGGAAGCTCCTGCGAAATCATCTACGAGCACTACTTCCTAAAGCTCAAACCGTCGATACGCTCGCAGAGGGTAGACTCAAAAATACCTTTGGTAGGGTTCTCCGGCGAACATTCATGGCCTCTCGGAGAGGTGCCTTTGGAAATCACTATCGGCGAAGGGCCCTTATCCCGAACGGAAACACTCACCTTCATTATAGTCAGGTCAGATTCTCCTTACAATTTGCTAATAGGGAGAACAACTATGCAAAAGATGGGCATTGTAGTCTCCACCATACATGCTGCCATTAAGTTCAAACTCCGCTTACGGTGGGGCTGTTCATTCTAATTATGGGGCGAGATAAGGGGTATATGGTGTCAAGAAGGTCAAGGAGGTAGAAGGAGCCTCAGATGGCAATCTCTAATTTGTAAGGATGCGGAAGCAGGTCGTAGTAAACCCTAGCTACCCGAAGCGGGGCAGTGGTGATAGGAAAGCAACTCCGGCAATTTCAAGCGAAGCTAACAGGATTGCGGACTAACCTTGATATTTTTCATAGAAATATTACGACATGGAGAGTCCCAAGAACATTGCTAATAGATGGAAAGCCCTTGACGCGAAACAAAAGCTCAATGAATACAAACATATTGAGCCCATGAAATAGAAAAGAAGGAGCCTAGCCCAGAAGAAGCGTTGCGCTTTGCAAGGAGGTCGATGGTGACACAAGCGGGCATTCTAACGAAGTTAAATACCAAACTTGGGTGGTGACCCGGTTATGGTAAAAAAAGCGACGGAGGTGGCGCATGTGTGTTGACTTCTTGACATCAACAAGGCATGCAGAAGGCTGCTACCCTGCGCAATCGATTGGAAGGTAGAGTCCTTAGCGAGGCTTCGGTGAAGTGTTTCCTAGATGCCTATAAAGGGTATCATCAAATCCGGATGGCAAAGGAGGGCGAAGAAAAGCGACCTTCTATACAAGCAAAGGTGTCTCTTATTACGGAAAAATGCCCTTCGGATTGAAGAACGCGAGGGCAACATACCAAAGGCTCGTCGATAAAGCCTTGACAAGCGAGATGGCGAAATCTCGAAACCTCGTTGATGACATGGTTATTAAGAAAAAGCGGAAGAGGATCTACTCCTTGATGTCCAAGAGACCTTCGACCAGCTTTGGGCGATCAACATGAAACTAAACCCTAAGAAATGCTCTTTTGGTGTCGAAGAAGGGCAATTCCTGGGGCATTTGATTACAAAGCAACTTCTAAGGTCAAGGAAATTACGGATCTCCAAGCTCCAAAATTTCTAAAGGATGTACAAAGCTTGAATGGGAAGCTGGCTGCGCTGAGTCGATTCTTGTCGAAGGGGGCTGACAGGTCCCTACCGTTCTTTAAGACGCTTAAAGGTTGCGTCGAAAAGAAAACATTCCAATGGAGTCAAGAGGCGGAAGCCGCCTTCCAAAATATGAAGGAGTTCATAGAGATACTTCCAACACTTACCGCCCGAATCAAAGGCGAAGTGTTATTTATGTATCTGGCATCCTCAATGGAGAGCATTAGTGCAGTCTTAATGGCAGAAAGGAGCAAAAGGCAAATCCCATTTACTTTGTTAGTAGGGTTTTGCAAGGATTAGAGGTTAACTACCCCCGTTGGAGAAGCTCATATTGGCTCTAATCTCTGTGACAAGAAGGCTCAAGCGATATTTCCGGGCTCACCCAATCACGGTCTTAGCAGACAAACCACTCAAGCGGATCTTGTCGAGCACGAAAAGTCTAGAAGGGTGGCAAAATGGGCTATCGAGCTCGGGGAGAATGAAATAGAGTTCAAAGGTGAAATTCTATTAAAGGGAAAATTCATGAGACTTCTTGGTAGAAACACCTTTCGAACCAAGCACAAAAAGGAAGAACCTAAGGCTAAACTCATCGAAGTGCGGGATGATTGGAAGCTTTATCTGAGGCGGAGACATTAAGCTCAAGCGGTTCAGAGCGAGTCTAATCTTTGGTCGATCACGAAAGGAAGGAGCATACATATGCCCTTGAGTTCGAAGCCACCAACAATGAGCGAATCTGAAGCCCTATTAGCGGGCCTTGACTAGCCAAAGATATGGAGGTCAAAGCTCTTGCCATCTTTGTAGATTCTCGGTTGGTGGCAAACCAGTGACAGAGCTCCTATAAACAAAATGACCGTCATCAAGCAATACTTGGACAAAACAAGGGAGATGCTGGATAGTTTTGATTCCTACACCATCCAACACATTCGCAAAAATCAGAACAAGAAGTCGGATGCATTGAGCAAGCTGGCCTCTATGGCCTTCGCCCATCTCACCAAAGAAGTACTAGTTGAAGTTTTGCCCGAAAGGTCCATTAATCATAAAGAGGCCACTGACGTTGTTCTTGAAGAAGGAGACACGTAGATGACTCCCATCAGGGAGTACTTGATAAGTGGTCTTCTCCCCGAGGATCCCAAGCTAGCAAGGAAGATACGGGTTAAGTCTCCACAATCCGGCTAATAGGAGAAAACACATGCAAAAGGTCGTTTCTCCCGCCTTGGCTCGGATGTCGGACCTAAGTAGGCTTGAGCATCATCGCGAAGTCCACGAAGGATCCTGCGGCCTCCATGCAGGGGCCCGTTCGATTGTCTCGAAGATAATGAAGTTAGGCTACTCTCGCTCTTGATGCTGCAGGGACGCTGCGAAATCATTATAAAATGTGAAGCTTGTGAGATACATTCTAAGTTTCCCAAGCTGCCGAAGCAAGACATGACAAGTGTAACATCCGTATGGCCTTCTCCCAATGGGTAATTGATATCCTAGGACCTATGCATGTGGCTCCTGATGGGGTCAAATTCTTATTGGTTGTGATTGATTACTTCACAAAGTGGGTTGAGGCTAAACCTTTAGCTTCCATTACGGGGAGACAGATCAAGAAGTTTGTGTAGGAGCACATTGTGTGCAGATTCGGAGTGCCCCATATCATCATATCCGACAATGGCAAGCAATTTGCCGAAGGAGTCTTCTATGACTTATGTAAGGGGCTTAATATAAAGAATTCTTGGATGTCCGTTTACCATCCACAAGGCAACGGACAAGTGGAAGTTACTAATAGAGACATCGTCAAAGGTATTGAAAAAAGGCTGGGACGAACTCATCACGGGTGGGTGGATGAGCTTCCTCAAGTGCAATGTGCTCATAGGACGCACCCAAGTCAAGCAATGGTGAAACCCCTTGACCTAACGTCTGGAACAAAAGCGGTCATCCCCCGGATCTAAGTGTGCACGGAGGCGTGTGGCCGTGTAAACTTCTCAAAATAATGAAAGATCAAGGAGAACCTTGATACATTATAGAAAGGAGAGATAGCCTCCATCGAGAAGTCATGCACAAACATAAGATCAAAGGCTACTACAACAAAGGGTCGGGCCTTCCACCTTCAATCACAGGGAATATGTGATCGCCTCAGCGGTGCAAGCAAAGCGAGTACCGGGGAAGCTAGGACCTACTTGGGAAGGACCCTACGTTATAGTGAAGCCTCGTCAATGGAGCCTACAAGTGGCTACTCTTCTCGGAGAACCATCGGCAGAACATGGAATGAGTGCGAACCTCACGAAAGTTCTATGTTTAAGAAGTATTTTTACTTTTCATTCTTGTAATTAAAAGCTTCTCATGGGAAAGCAAGCATTATTGGTAGTTGTCTTAGTATTCATTTCAAGAATGATGTAATCCTCTCTACCAATTCGATGATGAATAATACATTTCCCACAAATATCTTGCTTCATTTCTTAAACACAAAGGTTTGTTCAACCAAGTCGTTTATGAGTTTCAATGTCGAATTGGAAGGCATACAGTGTAAAAAACACCTCATACCACTACTTAAACCTACCAACACATTCACATTAACTCTCCTAATAGTTTATGGCAATTATGAAAATAAAAACCAGCCATCTTACTTAAAGGATTTAAGATAGAGTGGGTCGCGAAAATGATCAAAGTTGGTCATTATATTCTTGGTGTTGTAATTTACACACAATGAGGTTGTTCAACCTTAGGTTGTAAAGTTTAAGCGTTGGAAAAATGGCGTAAGAGAAGTTCACAAGACAAAAATAATTAAGTTTGTAGGAATATTTTCCCACACCATAGCATTCAAAAGAAGGGCCTATGCCCTTATCCCTACGTCTGAGGCGAAGCCTTGTTCAAATTGTCTTTAGCCAAGCCATGCATCACAAATAGTCAATTGTTTAAAGTAGCAGACGAACAACATAAGAAACATTAAATTGTCTTAAGAGGGTACATACTACCCTTAGAACTAAGTTATCGCCAGCAAGGCGACCTTCATTCTTTCTTACGAGGAGATGGAGTTGGGGATGGAAGAGTGAGGCGAGCTTGATGGAGCTGTCTTCTTTGTTGGAGTCGCATGCTTGATCTTGCGCGGCTTCTTCGAGAGGAGGTCTTGAGAGGTGCCATGGGGTCTTTGGTAGCTTGACAAGAAGGGGTACTCTGCGGTTGCAAATGCATTTCCGCCTCTTCATATTCCACCTTCGATGAGGGGCGGTGGCGATCAAGCGTGGAGAGGTCTACGGGCTTACATTTTAGCCACCTCCTCGAGCCAAGCACCGTCCATTGAAGATAGTTGCCTTGATCACTTTCCACATCGCGACTCCACCTCAAAACTATGATATAGTTCCATGGCTATGTCGACACCACTTTTGATACGACCTAGCACGGTCCTTTTGGAGCATTTTATACCTCATCATGAGGCCATCAATCTCTCTCTCATTTCACATCTAGTTCTCCAAGCCTAACCTCTCACCTTCAGTGGAACACTTAGCCTCTAACACGACATTTTGGCGGTGAGGCTCACCACCTTAGCCTCCTCGACCTAAGTTTGCCACACTCTGCTTTGTCAACTCTGCTATCTTATCTTGGAGGTCTTGGATGAGAGGATTCTTCTCAATATCTTTCTCAATTTCATCACACTTTGCCTCGACTCGGCATACTATTGGTCTCTGTGCTTTTCCTCTCGGCATAACATCCATCTCTTGCCTTGCCTTTGTCCTTTGCGAAGAAATTCCCTTGTCCAGGCCATTCAAGTGGTTGTCCGGCCTGACACCGCCTCGCGACACTTTTATCGTCGGATCGCAAAACCCTTCGATGGACATATTGTCCGGCAATCCTTTCCGAGGAGGGTGACATGATCCACAATTCGGTGGCGAGGCCAAGGCATTTGGAAGCTCTTTCGTGTTAGGAAGGCATGCGACCAATCTGATACATAAGGGCAAAGTTAGTCATGACAATTAGTATTTTATATAATTTAAAAGGCAAATGCTTACCATGCATCTCCACAACATCATCCAAGCAATTCAAAGCGATTTCTGACTTTCTTGCCTTTGACAATCTTCTGTCGCACGGCCTGGATTAGGATCTTTGTGAGAGGAGTCTTTCTCTTGGTAGCAGTTGATGGCTTCACCATTTGTTCCTTCCTACTCTTTAATCATCACTATTCTGTAGAGCACGTGATTGAACTTCCTCCTCCGCGGGATCGTCCGAATCTTCCACGTTGTCAACCAATTGGGAGGGACCCTCCAGCAATGCTTGTGGGGGTGCTAAGGCAATAAGCTCTGGTATGGGAGTGTCTACGTCGTTGTTATTGATAGAGGTAGAAGGTGAACTGACACCATAAGACATTTTAGCTTTCTCTGCAGGCATAAAGCTCAAGTCTTCATCAAAGTCTTGATGCATGAAGTTCCTAAACGCAATTTCTGCAAAAAAGGAACAAGAAAAGATAAATATCGGCCTACATTGGTCCTACTTAAATAAAGTGGAAGCACATACTTTTCCATGAAAAATTATCATGGGCTTCTTGGGAGACCCTCCCGACTATGTGCAATCGACCATATCTGAAATTGGCTCGGGAAGGCTTGAACATCTGCGAGGATACCTAATGACAGCGATAACAGTTCCTTCGGACCTCATATGGTAGGGGTCGATAAAGCGTTTTGCATCAAACATAAATTCCTTATTCGACAATCTTTGGATAGTCGAATTGGTACAATGGTGCTCGAACATAAAAGCTACCCTTCCATTCCACTTATGTTTGTGTATGGCCTCGTCACAAGATTAGGCACATCTCCTTGAGCCTTTTGCGAGTTAACCAATTTCCACGGGGTAAGGTTCAAAATCCCTCGAAACCTTAAGAGTTGGTTCATAGCCATAAGCTTTACACATAACTATGAATGTGGTAAGCTTAGCTAAACCAAAGGGGTTAAATCGAGAGATATGAACTTTGTAATATTGCATTAACTCTAAGATCAAAGGGTGGATAGGTATCCTAAAATTTGAATTGCTAAAGGAGTGGGTATATAGCCCTACAAAGCCTTCAGGGGCATAAAAAAATACCTTGGTTTGATTTGGGTAACATGACTTTAAACTCCTGGGGATTGGATAATCAGCAAGGTGATCATGTAACTCCTTAGCGGTCTGATGATGTACCCTCCGAGTAGCTCGAAGGACACTCTTTCGAGATGTGTCAAAGCCCTAATGTTCGAAGGCCCGAGTTAGGATTCCAAAATATCCATAGGCGTCAAACCATTCGTTAGCACGAAGGTTACCTCGGGAATTCGCCATTGAAGCCTAAGCCCGCCGAGGTATGGTCACGACGAAGAAGCTTTGGATAGGGAACCTCTAACTTGGTCAAACCCGCGATCTCCCTCTCTCTTGGCTTCTCAGTCAAGTGCGAGAACATGGGTCAATAAACCCTAGCGGTTACCACAATCATGGGACTCCCCATGATCTTTGACTTTCATCGAAGTGCTCTCGACCCTATTTCATCCACTATAAATAGGTTGGACGGAAATGGATTATGGTATGCTCATTTCACACTCATCTCTTCTTACACACATAACCCATACTTACTCTCACGCGGAGGTGGTTCGCGAGGGCCATACCTCTGCGTAATCACTAACGTGGTGTTTCGTATTTCTTATTCTCGGGTGAAAGGCAAGTCTTGGTGGAACATACACCCTCATACCTTTGATCATCATCGAGCACGGTAGTGCAATCTATTGTACAATCAATGGCGCCATCTGTGGGACCACTACTATTAGTCCGTAATCACCCAGTCCTAAAACCATAACCGACTACACTACTTTTCGGCATGGAATCGGGAAGAGAAGATACACCTCACAGGTTTCTACCACGGTCCTCTCAACCAACTAACACCGATAATCTAGCCCCATGCTTGACCTCGACTCTCACCACACGATCTGGTTTGGAAACTACTCCCGTACATCACGCCTCGACATCCGCTAACCTATTCCGGATATTAGCCTGCGCCCGTTGAGGCAAACTTTGAAACCTTAGATTCTTTACTAAGGGCTCATAAGAAGCGAGGTTCGCAACCGAAATCGAAGAGTTGGAATACTCGGTGAGGAGTATGGCGAAGAGATTGAAATAGAGGAGGCCTCGACACATTGGCGAGGCGCTCGGCCTTGTGAAATGGTTCTCCTTCCATTAGAAGGCCAAATGGAAGGGCGTGGGTTTGAAGAAAGACCGGAGGAGATTCGGGAAGAAGGAAAGAATGCAAGGTGAAAGAAAAAGCGAGCACTCCAGCGGAGGAAGCAACCCAGTAGGAAGCGGAGGGTAAACCTACCCCTCCTAGTGCCCCTTTAGGAAGAGAAGGGATGGGGCTCGGTACCCCTCGTATGTTTCGGTGTCGGAGGCCTCCTCCGTATTCAGGCGTGAATTAGTTACCCCTGCGGGAATGAACTCCTACCTACACTCAAACCTATAACACTTACCCTCAGGTGGTTCACTCCACAACGATTACCGGCAAATGCCCTATGGACCGTTCCTCGCAATCGATGGCCGTAAACCCTTCGTACCAACCTTTTAGTGTTTAGCACCGCCTACGCGGCCATTTCCTAACCCATATAACCCTACACTGTTTATCCACCCCTCGGATGGCGGCATGAAGCAAAGCAGAGACATATCCAAATCGCCATTTCCATGAAGACCATGGACACGACACGAACAAGCTGCGAGAGAACTAAAGCGGATCGAAAGGCGGTGCAGTGCGGACAATTGCTTTGTCTGGTTAAAGGCATCAAAAGGAAAGGACAAGTTCTCCGACACTTGTTGGGTGAATGGAAGGAACAAGAAGGAGGTTCGCCTCAGAGGCTCCGATACTTATGGTGCGAGCACGATCCAACCAAGCGGAAGGAAGCGGGGCGGGAGGCGGGAGCGTGGGAGAAATAACCTTCCACACATCTTGGGGGAGACACCTTCGGTGATCTCGTGGTCATCAAGTACGAATCTCAAATAGGGAGGTAAATCAGTGTATATGGATTGTGGGAGCTCCTACGAGATCATTTATGAGCATTGTTTCCTAAAGCTCAAGTAATCTATACGCTCACGAAGATACCACTCGTAGGGTTCTCCGGCGAACACTCATGGTTCTGGGAGAAATACCGTTGGAAATTACCATGGCGAAGGCCCCTTATCCCTTGCGGAAACACTCACGCGCCGTTATAGTCGGTCAGATTCTCCTTATAACTTTTTAATAGGAGAACGACTATTCAAAAGATGGGCATTGTTGTTTCCACGGACATGCTACTATTAAGTTCCAAACCCCTTTGGAGTAGGAACTATTCATTCTAATTATGGGGTGGATAAGGGTGTATATGGTGTCAAAAGATCGAGCGAATCGGAGGAGCCTTGATAGCAATTCTAAAATTGCCTGAGATCTTTGAGGCGAGTTGTGGTTAACCCTAGCTACCTGAGCAGACGGTGGTAATAGGAAAACAACTCCGTGAATTACAAAGGCGAACTCGCGGGCTATTGCGGACTAACCTTGATATTTTGCTTGGAAATATTCGACATGGCGAGGTACCACGAACATTGGCGATGAGCGGACAATCCTTGAGCGGAGCATAAACTCAATGAGTACAAACACATTGAGGCGATGTCTGAGAAAAGGAGGAGCCTAGCCCCGAAAAGAAAGCTGCGACTGCAAAAGTTAGCGAACTCGCACTGGCGGGCATCCTAAGGAAGTTAAGTACCAAACTTGGGTATGACCCGGTAATGGTCAAAAAGAAGCGGAGGGTGGCGCATGTGCGTTGACTTCTTCGACATCAACAAAGCATGCCCGAAGGAATGCTACCCCTACCGTAAATTGTTGGAAGGTAGAATCCTTGGCGAGGCTTCGGTTAAAATGCTTCTTAGATGCTTACAAAGGGTATCATCGAGATCCATATGGCGAAGGAGGGCGAAGAAAAACGACCTTCTATACAAGCAAAGGTGTCTCTTTATTACGAGAAAGATGTCCTTTGGATTAAAGAACGATGGGCAACTTACCAGCGTCTCATAGATAAAGCCTTCAACAAACAAATTGGCGAAATCTCGAAGCATCGTTGGCGACATGGTTATCAAAAGCAAGGCGGAGGAGGACCTACTCCTTGATATATAGGAAACTTTTGACCCGACTTGAGGCGATTAACATCTTGAACCTAAGAAATGCTCCTTGGCGTCGAAGAGGGCAATTCCTAGGGCATTTGATCACTAAGCGGGGATAAAGGCTAATCCTCAAGGTCAAGGCGATTACAAATCTCAAGCCCCTAAGTGTCTAAAAGATGTGTAAAGCACGAATGGGAAGCTGGCGACTTTAAGTCGGTTTTGTCGAAAAGGCGGCGGTCCCTACCGTTCTTCAAAACACTCGAGGATGCGTGGATAAGAAAACTTTTAGTGGAGTCGGGATGCTAAAGCGCCTTCGGAAGATGAAGGAGTTCATCAAAATCCTTCCAACACTTACGACCCCAATCAAAAGCGAAGTGTTGTTCATGTATAGCATCCTCAATGGAAGTATTAGCGCGATCCTTATAGCTGTGAGACAAGCAGCGGATCCCCATTTACTTTGTCGGCGAGGGTCTCACGGTGGCGAGATCAACTATCTAACATTGGAGAAGTTAATACTAGCCTAATCTACGCAGCAAGGAGGCTCAGCGCTATTTCGAGGCCCATCCAATCACGGTCTTAAGCGACAAGCCACTCAAGCGGATCTTGTCGAAACCCAAAAGTGCAGGAGGGTGGCTAAATGGGCTATTGAACTTGGAAACACGAAATAGAGTTCAAGGGGCGAAACTACTGTTAAAGGACAAATTCATGAGACTTCTTGGCGAAACACCTTACGAACGATGTAGAAAAGAAGAGCCCAAAACCAACCTCACATAGTATAATTTGTTGGAAAATTTATCTGAGCAGACATCCGACTCAGATGGTTCTGGAAGCGAGTCTAATCTTTGGTCGACCACGGCGGGAAGGAGCATACATATGCTCTTCGTTTTGAGTTGAAAGCCACAAACAACGAAGAGGAGTATGAGCGTTGCTAGCGAGGCCTCAGATTGGCTAACGATATGGAAGTAAAGCTCTCGCTATTTCGTAGACTCGGTTGGTGTCAAACCAAGTGACATGCTCCTATGAAGCTAGGCGGACCGTCATCATGCGGTGCTTGGAAAAAACAAATGAGATGTTGGAGAGCTTGACTCCTACACCATCCAACATGTTCGTAGGAATCGAACAAGAAAGCGGATGCACTAAGCAAGCTAGCTTCTATAGCCTTCACTCATCTACCAAAAAGTACTTGTCGAAGTCTTACGAAAGATCCATCGTTGGCAAGGAAGTTGCGAGATGTAGTTCACGAGCGGAAAGACATGGATGACTCCCATCGGGGAATATCGATAAGCGGTCTTCTCCTAAAGATCCAAAGCTAGCAAGGAATATTCGGGTTAAGTCCCACGATGACGGCTAATAGGAAACCCATATAGAAGTTCATTCTTATCACCTTGGTTAAGATGTGTGGGACCCAAGCGAGACTCTGAGCATTATTCTTTGAAGTCCGAAGGATCTGTGGCCTCCATGTAGGACCTCGCTCGGTTGTCTCAAAAATAATGAAGTTGGGCTATTATTGGTCTTGATGCGGGGATGCGGCAATCATTCTCAAATGTGAAGCTTTTCGGATACACTCAAGCGTTCTAATGATGCGAAGCGGGACATGACAAGTGTGACATCCGCATGGCCCTTCTCGATGGGGCATTGATATCGTGGGACCTATGCCTATAGCTCCGTAGGAGTTAAATTCTTCTTTGGTGGCAATCGATTACTTTACTAAGTGGGTGGAGGCTAAACCCTTAGCCTCCATCACGAGAGACAGTCGGGAAGTTTGTGTGGGAACACATTGTGTGCGATTTGGGTGCCCCCATAATCATATCGACAGCGGGAAGCAATTCGCCGAGGAGTCTTCTCGACTTACATCAAGGGCTCAACATAAAGTAGTCACGGACATCCGTCACCATCCAGCGAGGTAGCGGACACGTGGAGGTTACAAGCAGAGACATCGTCAAGGGATCGAGAAAGGTGGGACGAACTCGGCATGGATGGGTAGATGAGCTCCCTCAGTACTATGGGCCCATCGAACACACCCAAAGTCAAGCAATGAAGAAACCCCTTGACTAACATACGAAGCGAGCGGTCATCCGCCGGAACTAAGTGTGCACACGGGCGTGTGGCAGCGTATGATGCCTCCCAAATAGCGTAAGGATCGGGAAAACCTTGATGCGCTAGAAGAAAGAAGAGAAATAGCCTCCATTCGAAAAGCAATATACAAACATAAGATCGAAGGCTACTATAACAAAGGTCGGACCTTCCCTTTCAAGCACAGGGAATATGTGCTACGCCTCGATAGTGCAAGCAAAGCCGAATACCGAGGGAAGCTAGGACCAACTTGGGAAGTACCTTACATGGTAGGTGAGGCCTACGACAGCAGACTTACAAGCGGCCACTCTTCTCGGAGAACCCATCGACGGGACATGGAATGGTGCGAACCTTGAAAGTTCTATGTTTAAAAGTACTTTTACTTTTTCTTGTAATTAGAAGCTTCTCAAGGAAAGCAAACATTATTGGTAGTTGTCTTAGTTTTCATTTCAAGAATGATGTAATCCTCCCTACCAATTCAATGATAAATAAGACATTTCCATAAATCTCTTGCTTAGTTTCTTAAACACAAAGATTTGTTCGACCAAGTCGTTAATGAGTTTCAATGTCGAATAAAATGGCTCAAGGTGTAATACACGCCTTATCATTTAAGCCAACTTTAACATTCACATTAACTCTCCTAGTAGTTTTTGGCGCTTGTAAAAATAAATACAAAGTCATACTACTTAAAGGATTTGAGATAGAGTGGGTCGTGACCCTCTTTCAATGATCAAATTTGGTCATTATATTCTTAGTGTTGCAATTTACACGCAATGAGGTTGTTTAACCTTAGGTTGTAAAACTTAAGCGTCGGAAAAATGGCGTACGAGAAGTTAACAAAGACAAACACAAATAATAACCAAGTGTGTAGAGGTATTCCCCCACACTTTACCATTTAAAATAAAGGCCAATGCCCTTACACCTGCCTAAGGGACCGAAGCCCCCAGTTATGTTGTCATTTGCCCAAGGCCATACATCACATCACAAATATTTAAATTGTTTAAGACAAGCATTGTTTAAGAACACAAATTGTTTTAAAGGGTACATGCCACCTTGAAACCAAATTCTTGCCGACATGGCGCCTTCATTCTGCTTTTTGGAGATGGAGTGGGGATGGTTGAGCGAGATAGGCTTGGTAGATATAGTCTTCTTGGTGGGAGTGGTAGGCTTGACTTTCGAGGTTTCTTGGAAAGGAGGTCCTCGAGGGGTACCATAGGATCCATGGTAGCTTGAGAAAGGAAGGAGTACTCTGCGATTGCGACGCATTTCCTACCTCATCATACTCGGCCTTGAAGTGGGACGGTAGCATTCAATCTTGGAAGGTCCACGGGCTTACTGTTTGGCGACCTCCTCCAGCATGAGCACCGTCCATGAAAAATGGGCGATTTGATGACCTTCCACATGTGAGCCCCGATTCATCAACGTGGTAGAGCTCCGTGGCTATGTAAGGCACTACCTTTGAAGCGACCTCCATGCGATCCTTTTGCGACATCTTATACCTCATCGCAAGCCATCGACTTGCTCCCTCGACTTCACTTCTACCTCTCCGAGCCTAGCCATCTCACTTTCCAACCCGGCACATTTCGCCTCAAAACGACATTCGACTGTTAGGTGATGACCTTGGCTTCTTCCAACTTAAACTGCCGAGTTCAAGCGTCAGTGGGCTACCTTTCCACGAAGGTCTTGGGCGATGGGATTCTTCTCAACATTCCCTCAATCTCGTCACACTTAGCCTCGGCTTGGCCGAGTTACGAGCAACTCTACGGTTACGGCATTTAAGTGACTATCAATACCGCTTTCATGCAACCCCATTGTCATGCATGTCACAAAACCTTTCAATGGACATATTTTCCGACATACCTTTCCATTGAGGAGGGTGACATGATCGACAATCGGTGAAAAGCCAAAGCATTGGGAAGCTCCTTGCGTCTTTGGAAGGCTGCGACCAATACAATGTATAAAGGCGAGTTAGTTTTGAAAATTATGACTTCACATATTTTATAAGGAGCGCTTACCATGCACCTCGGCTGATTCATCGGCAATTGAAGGTGACTTCACAAACTTTACGCCTTGACTCTTATGCTTCACAACCCTCGATCCGAGGCGGGGAGGGATTCTTCCTTTTGTTGGAAGACTTATGACCTTGGCTGCTTTGTTTCCTTTCTACTTTTCAATCATCGACTATCCTGTTGAGCCTATAACTTGGACATCCTCATGTGCAGGATCGTCCGAGTCAGCAACATTCTCAACAAGTTGGGACGGACCCTCCAACGCAGCTTGAGGGGGTGTCGATGTAATGGGCTCCGGATTCGGAGTGTCTACCTCATTGTTATTCACGGATGTAGAAGGAGAGCCAACATGATCGGTGCAAAACCGTCAAGTTATCTCACGCAAGCTAGTCACTTGTGAATGACCAACTGTAAGAAACTCAAAGCAGTTCACACACCAATGCAATTTAAGATCGGGGAATCTGGGTGGATTCACGGGTCGTTAAGTCCACGGAGGATGAATTGGTGTATAAGCACTGATCGAGATGGTAGAATGATCGCTAAGGATAGTGATCGATGGGTTTTGAGTTGTTTATAAACTACGAGGAGATTAAAGGAGATTAAAAGTTAAAATCTATTAAATAAACGCTATCACTATTTTTAAAATGATGTTTTTGTTTTTTATGTTTTATAAAACTTAATTTAAAACTACGTGACGTCTGAAAAAGCGTGAAACTTACACAATATTAATCCTAAAAATATGAAAATGATATTTTACAAACCTAATGATATAAGAAAATTTATAGAAAAAGAAAATTATTTTACAACTATTTATCTAATTATTATTAATTAAAAACTATTTTTAACTAATTAATAATAACCTAAATTACAAGAAAATATGAAATAAACCTAGAAAAATAAAATTATGACTTGGAAAAATCTAAAATAACAAAAAGAATTTTCAAAACTATTTTGTATTTTTTCGATTATTTTCTATTTTTATGGATTTTAAACTATTAAAAACTAATTAAATTACTAAAAATTATAAAATAAACTATGAAAAATATGGAAAATTACTTTTTTTACTTTTTATATTTATCTAATCCTAAGAAAATTGAAAAATTATTTTTTTGAAGCTTTTCTGAATTTTTTCTATTAAATGCTATTTAAAAATGCTTAAAAACTAATTTAAATTAAGAAAAATAGCAAATCAACTCAGAAAAATCTGAAAATTTCAGGAAAAGTCTAAATTAATATGAGGAATATGAGAAAAATGGAAAAACAAGCACTTATGTGGAGATATTGAGAACTGATGCACAAGTGCTTATTATTAAGCACTCAATTAAGCCAAATGAACAAATTAAGCTACCAACATTTTACAGAGGTCTAAATAGGCTATAAAAACTGGAATGCAACTAATCCTAACTATTTTTAACCACTGGATCACAGGTTTGATCAGATTTGATTACGTGGACTAATAAGCTAAATAAGGTTCTGAGGTGTCTACTTTAAGCTGATGCACAAGCTTCAAAATAAGCTCAAACTGAAAACTATGAATTGGAACTTGTTATAGACCTGGTTGAGAGTATTTAAACCAAAAATTAGATGATGATAAGCTCTTATGAGCTCTGTGCACTTGCTGCAAGAACTGAGAAAACTCTCAGTGTATTCTGAGTTTGGAGCAGGGGATTTTGGACCCAAAAGAAAAGCTGATTTGAGGCTTTTAACTAAATTGTAAAATTCACCAAAAATGATAATAAGTAAAAAGACCAGTTGAACTTTATGAAGCTACAATTTTCACTGAAAATGGCTCAAAAATGAAGCCATGAAAATTCTTTTCATTTGGTTCAACAGTTTTAACCTGATTTGACTTTTGACAAAATGATGAAGTTTGACCAAAATGGATTTTGGATCCAATTTTAAGGCGATGTAGATGTTATATGTTGTAATGAACTAGTTGCAAGCAATCTTTAACAATTCTAAGCACTAATCCAAGATTTCAAATCCCAAAACCACAACGATAAGGCGGATGACAGTTTAGAGTCAAGTTTGACTTTTAGGCTATCGAGGCCCAATATTTTGACTCAATTGAGCTCAAACACACTTAATAAGCATGAACCAATACAACTAAACCCTTTGAATAGACCATTATGAGAAAGATCGATGAAATCAAACACCCTTTTAGAACTGTTTTGACTATTTAAATTGAGTAAACTCTTAACTAGTATATATTATTACTAATCTTGATTATAATTATCCTACTTACTACTAGTTAACAGGTTTAAAGGTTTTAAAGATCACAAATTCAAACACAAACATTAGCGCATGAAAATGAAAATGAGGTAAAAGCTCACAAAGGTCCGGTGGTTTTGTAGCTTAAACCAAACCATTCATCACCATTTTAATCCATTCCCAACCCGAACCAATTCTACGCAACACCCATTCCATTTCCGACAAGCTTGAACCCAATTTGCTCTTTAAGTTGACTTTTGTTGACTTTGGTTGATAGCTTGCTTGTACACATCGATAAGCTCACCTAAAGCTATAATAAGCTTGATGAGCTTATTTAAACTTGAAAATAAGCTTGTTGAAGCTTGGATGTGACAGTTGAAGATTGCAAATTTAAAAAGTAAACTTGAAACTTGAATTATTAATGAACCATTGAGTTAAACTTTGAAACTGAGTTACAATGATCAAATCACTTGGTTTTAGTACAATAAAGCTCAAAGATAGAGAATCATAAACTAATTAAGATAGTTTTATAAAAAACGACATACAAAATTAAAAAACTAAGTTCTTGCCTTCTACTGTCTTTCTCTTCTTTTATGCTCCAAGCGAGCTTACGTGTCCTCTGAAAGAACCCGCCTCTGATTTGACCAATGGGAGAGTTAAGAGTGAGTTACTGTTTTTCAATTTTGGCGGGAAGACTCAATTTGACTTGTAGGCTGAAATAAGCAAGTAGGGGGCATTTATTGTGGATGGTTGAATGATGATGGGGGTGGTGGAAAAGATGAAAGGTGATGGGAGGGTGGAGCTAGTTGCGAGCGAAGGTGGATGAAGGAGGCAGTGTACGATGGTGGGCGCTATATGCATTTGTTTGACTTTCCTTGACCAGAGGGTCCAAAATGGAAAGTGACAGGGGCTAAGTGCAGGGGGGTCCAAAATGGTGTAAAGTGGCAGGGTCAAAATGCAGTTTTGACAAGGTAAGGCTTAGTTTAGACAAGGACTATAGTTGCAAATCTGAAATCTTGAAGGACTATTCCTGCCATTTTTCCAAAGTTACCATAAGGACTAAAACTGACAACCTTTAATAGTACAAGGACTAGATTTGGCAATTTCAAATTTTCAAGGACTAATTTTGCCAAATTCAAAGTTCGAGGACCTAAGTTGTAAATTTGTAATTTTAAGTTTCAAGGACCAATTTGACAACTTAGGAATTCCTAGGGACTCAAAATGATATTTTTCTTTATTTGGATTTACCAGGACTGTTTTTGACAACTTTTGAAACTTGGGGACTAAAACTTCCAATTATGCAAACTTGATCGTTTTCACAGTTTTGATATTTTGCATTTAAAACACACAAAACACTTATTTTTGATATTTTTATCATTTTGATGCATTTCGAGTGTTTCGGATGTTTTTGCGATCTAATTTGTACAAAAATGATGAGTATTTACACACTCGTCAATCCCCCACTAAGATATTGCTAGTCCCTAGCAATGATTTGAGAAAAATTAATGGATTTCATCTCTTTACCAAAAGCCATTACTTGGAGTAGCCAAATGTTTCAGTTCAAGTAAGAACCTTGGTACACCGATAACGAATGATTTTGAGCAAATCATCGACAACGTGATTTGATTTGTCTTTACGAAGCCGTTTATACGGACTAATAACTCTTAGATAAAATATCTTTGGTGGTGATTACCAATTATGGTTTTCAAGCGCCTTTACCACAAGCCATAAACTTGCGGGCTAGCCAACTCTTCACTTTTAAGGATATGGTGGTGAATACCATACAATTTTGGGCAAATTGCAAGCGTCAGCGGTTTGAGATATCTTTACCAAGAGCCGTTTGCTCTGGATTAGCCAATCCTTTTGTTTATTAGACAAGGCGGATGATAACCAAATGAGTAAGTGTAGAACACTTACTCAAAAAAAAAAAAATTGGCCAAAAGCGGGGAATTAGGTGGTATAATTACATGATAAAATTCGTGAGAATTCCCCAGCACTTAGAAATGAATATTGCCCTCAATATTCAAATACCGCGGTTATCCGAAACATAGAACGAAAAGGAAATACTAAGGCCATTATTTAGCAAGGATTTTTTTTTTTTTTTTTTTGAAACATTCTTATATACACAACATGTGGGCAACCCCCCGCACTAGGGTGGTACACGGGTGAAAACCCATGTAACATGCTCTTGTTTTTGATACCAGTCGCTAGCTTGACTCGATCCCGCATTCATTGGTTCATGGGGAAAGTTTGAAGATCAGGGACAATCACGGGAGGAATGTCCTCTCCAAAGTAATGCTTGACCGATGACCATTCACTTTAAAGTTTGGACCATCGGGTTGAGATAACTCAATGGTGCCATAAGGATAAACCTTAGTAATAGTAAATGGACCGGACCAGCGGATTTAAGCTTTCGAGAAAATCTTCAATCTAGAATTGAAAAGAAGGACTCGATCACCAACGTTGAAAAGCGGTTCTTGATTTTAGAGTCATGAATCTTCTTTGTCTTTTCTTTATAGATCAAAGAGTTCTCGTATGCTTGATCACGGAGTTCATTTAATTCATTCATTTGAACTTTCTGTGATCACCGGTATGCGAATATCAAAGTTGGCATGTTTAAGGCCCGGTATGCCTTGTGTTCTAGCTCGGCCGGCGGATGACACGCCTTCCGTATACCGGCTTGTATGGAGTACACCGATGGGTGTTTTGTAAAGTTGTCCGGAAGGCCCAGTCGTCATCTAGCTTATCCGACCAAGAGGCGCGGTTTCACCAACCGTCCTCTCAAGAATTCTTTAATCCTCGGTTTGAAACTTCACTTGCCTTGTTTCGTTTGGGGTGGTGCGCGAGAGAGGCGGTGAGTTACACCATATTTACGCATGACTCTTTCAAAGCCGGTCATTGCGAAATGCGTACCACGATCGCGATTATGGCTCGTGGGTTCCAAACCTAGCAAAGAGATTTCAAGAATTTCACAACAACTCGGGCATCATTGGTATGCAAAGCCTTAGCTTCAACCCATTTTGACAGATAGTCAACGGCCACGAGTATGTACTTATTACATGAGAAGAAGGAAATGGCTCCATAAAGTCAATGCCCGGATGTCAAAGATCTCACACACTTGAATGGCGTTTTGTGGCATTTCATTCCTTTGTGAGATATTCCGTGGCGTTGACAAGCGTCATGAGGCTTTGACAAATTCGTGGGCATCCTTATAGATAGTGGGCCAATAGAATCCGGAATCAAACACCTTCTTGGCGGTGTAGTTGGGGCTATGATGTCCCCAAGTGGGTCGAGAATGGCAAGCCTTGAGAATGTCAATAGCTTCGACCATACACACATCGCTCGATGACTTGATCGCATGAAATTTTAAACAAGTAGGGTCGTCCCGAGTAATGTTTAACATCTTTGAAGAATTTGTTCTTGTTGGGACGACATCCTTTCACTATGAAGTTACCCGCATGGTAATTTGCAAAGTTAGCAAACCATGGGGTGGTAGAGTCTCCACGAAAAGAAACCGCATTGAGTGTCTCGAGAGGAAATGTTTCATTTATTTCCTTTTCTCGAACACATCATGGTGAGGTTCTCTAATTGGAGACGAGATGATCGTGACAAGGTTCTCGGCTCCTTTTTATCACGTATAATGATATCAAATTCACGGAGGAGGAGAACCCAGCGGAGCAATCTCGGCTTTGCATCTTGTTTTGCAAAGAGATATTTGAGAGCCGAGTGATCCGTATACACCACGCATTTAGTCAAGATGAGGTATGGCCAAAACTTTTCAAATGCATACACCACGACCAATAGTTCTTTTACGTAGTGGTGTAATGGGTTTGAGCTTGATCATAGTCTTACTTGCGTAGTGGATAGGTGAAAATGCTTGGTTTTGCGTTGCCCCAAGACCGCACCGATAGCAAAATCACTTGCATCGCACATGAGCTCGAAGGGTAAATCCGATCGGGGCAACTAGAATGGGTGCTTTCGTAAGCTTTTTCTTTAGTGTTTCAAAGCTTGATGCACTCGGAGAGAAGATAAAGGAGCTTCTTTTTCAAGAAGATGGGTCATAGGCGGCGATTTTAGAAAAATCATGTATGAATCTCTGATAAAACCGGCATGACCAAAAACTCTAATTCCTTTGACGGTAGTAGGATGAGGCAGTTTAGCAATAACATCGACTTTTGCTCTATCGACCTCAATCCCATTTTTGGAAATCTTATGGCCAAGGACTATGCCTTCTTTGACCATAAAGTGACTCTTCTCCCAGTTTAGACATAGATTGGTGTCTTCACACCTTTTAAGCATTTTGTCTAAATGGGAGAGACATGTCTGAAATGAATCCCCAATGACTGAGAAGTCATCCATAAACACCTCCATTGTTTCCCCGATCATGTCGTGGAATATGGCCATCATACATCGTTGGGCGTGCGGGAGCATTACATAAGCCAAAAGGCATACGTTTGTAGGCAAAAGTTCCGTATGGGCGGTGAATGTGGTCTTCTCTTGATCACGTGGATCAATGGGGATCGAAAGTAACGAGAAACCATCAAGGAAGCAGAGTATTCGTTTCACGCTAATCTCTCAAGCATCTGGTCCATGAAGGGTGAGGAAAATGGTCTTTCTGGTGGCGTCATTCAACTTACGATAGTCATCTACGACACGCCATCCGTAACCAATCGAGTTGGAATTAACTCGTTTTCTTCATTCGTGACAACAGTTATGCCACCCTTTTTGGAACACGATGAATCGGGCTAACCCGAGGACTATCGAGATAGGGTAAATCAATCTGCATCAAGAAGTTTGATAACCTCTGTTTGATAACATCATGGATTTTGGATTTACTCTTCTCGATGTTGAGCTATTGGTTTGAAGTCATCCTCCATCAAGATTTTATGAGTACAAAACTCGGGGTTGATACCTTAATGTCGGAGAGTTTCCAAGCAATTGCTTGCTTGTGTGACTTCAAGACCTTTATGAGAGCGATCTTTTCATCTTTACTCAAATCTCGAGCAATAATGACGAGCAATTTATCATCACCTCAAGAAATGCATACTCAAGATGAGGCGGTAAGTCCTTAAGTTCGACTTCAGAAATTCTTGGTTTTCAATGACTTGACTTCCTTGTTATGAAGGTTGGCGGAGGAGAGGAGGAGAAGTGTCTGATTTAACAACTTCTCAAGAACAAGAATATCTCCCTCGGATTAATCTCATGGTGATTAATCTCTTGTGAATTGCATCACTAGGCGAGGGTTGATGAGTTATCATCTTTAAGCATTTTCTCAATGAGAAGTATGTCCCCTCGATGTCAATTGGGCGTGATCAATTTCCCATGGAGCAGAATCACTAGCCAAGTATGCTTCAATCTCTTCCAAGATGAAGTCGCTTCCCTCAAGCGGAGTGAGAGAATGAGTAGAATTGGCTATGATAGGTTGAGAAGATGTGGTGGGATTCCGCTCACGAATTATGAGAATAACCCGAACTTCTTGAGAGTACTCTTGGAAGCAACATCAATGATATCTATTCGGTTAACCGACTCGGAATCATAGTTTGCGGAGTACCTCGAAGTTTGATCAAGGTTAAAGTGACGACTTCATTACCAACACGTAATGTGATTTCTTGCTCAAATACATCAATGAGAGCACGGCCCGTTCTCGTGAATCCTCTTCCAACAATGAGAGGAACCCGTGGATCGACATCGAAATCAACAACTACAAAGTCGGTTGGAAAATGGAACTTTCCTACTTTCTAAATCGTCCTCGGCAATTCAAGAGGGCGGGATATTGTACGATCGCAAGCTCGAGAGTCATGCATGTAGGAGTAAGATCCGGAAGAAAGTTTCTTCCATCTTGAATGAGGCATCGGGTTTATGCTTGCACCAAGATCGGCTAAGGCAAAGCATTCAACCATTCACGAAATACACAAGGTAAGAGGAACTTTCCGGGATCTCAAGCTTCTCGGAAGCTTCTTCAAGATAGCTTCTGAGCAATTCTTGTTCGAGAGGAGTTTTAGCCATTTCAAGCGACTTTTCCTTATTGCTTAACATGTGTTTGAGAGTTGATGCAAACTTGGGCATCAACATGATAGCATCCATGAAGCTTATGTCAAAATGAAGCTCTTGGAAAATTTGAAGAATTTTTCCATTTGTTGTTGGCTTTCTCATGGAGCTTTTGCTCATGTAAGCGTGATGGGTAAGGAATAGAAGATTTGGATTTTCAATGGGAGTTACTGGGAGGTTCAAAACAACTCTGGATTGGACTTTGATTTACGGACAACTTTGAGGATGGACATTATTGGTACTTCCGTTATTAGTAGGAAGTTCCTTGTCCTTGTCGCCTCGAGTTCACTTTCCTACCTTGGGGAGAAGAAGAAGAGGTAGTAGGAATAGCAGGTCCATCATATGAAACGCCACTTACGGTTGTGATCGCCTTTGCATCGCCCCTCGGATTAGCGATCGTGTTGCTAGGTAAAGTACACGAGCCCAGGGTCGATCATTTAAAGACTTCTTTAATTCAACGATCCGTGACCAACAACATGTTTGTCTCTCTTGAGTCTTCATGAATTGCCTTAAAAGCTCATCGGATGTTGACACGGGAGGAGGAGGAGGAGGACATTTTGAGGTCGTATGTTACGGTTATAGCGAATTCCCTTGATTAGGGTTCATATTCCCACGAAATTGATTCCTCGGTTGTAAGTGTTTTGATTAAGATTTCCTTGTTGTTGGAAACCTTGATTGGGTCCGAATAGAAATTACCTTGGTTTTGATAACCTTGGTTCATTTTGGTTGGTTCGATTCGGTTAGGATTACGGTTGAAACAGGGTGGTGCACGATAAGTGTTAACACGGTAGTTTGGTTCATTTGAGAGCGGTATTGATTACCTCCTTGATTTGAAGTACCGGCTATAGCATTAGCTTCAAACGGACTACCATCGGTGGCGATCGGTTGTAGTATGCATGAGGACCACCACAAGTAACACAAACTTCAACTTTCTTCACTTCACCATATGATGGTGCTTGTGTGAAAGTGACTTTCTTTAGTTAGCAAGAACCAAAGCTTTGAACAATATCCGTAAGTTTGTCAATCTTAGCATCGGTGCTAGATGTACTCTTGGAGATGAAATAGAGCGTCGACATTAGACTCGGTATTATATGTCTTTGTGCGGAAAGGACGGACTTGGGACTTGTTTTCAATGATTTGCAAGGCTTCTTTTGTGGTCTTGCTCAAGAAATTACCTCCAGCGGAGGCATTTAGAGAGTCTTGATTAGTGCGGTTGAGACCATTGTAGAAAGTATCCATTTGCATTAACTCGGTAAAACCATGATCACGGACACTTGCATGAGCAAGTCTTTATAACGATCCCATGCCTCCCGAATGATTCATCAAATCTTTGAGAGAATTTCATTATCTCATTCTTAAGACTTGTAGTTAGGGATGGAGGATAGAATTCGTTCACAAACTTTGTGACTAGATCTTCCCATGTCTCGATGGAGCGAGGGGTTGTTTCTCGAAGCCAATTCGGGCTTGTCCTACAGAAAATGGGAGCAGAAGAAGCTTGATAGCTTCACGTGGGACATTCTTGTACTTGATGGTAGATGCAATCTTGTTAAACCATCGAATGTGTGCATGAGGATCATCCGCTCAAAACCATAGAATTGGCTTTGGGTTGCAGTTAAGTAACCGGTTTGAGCTCAAAAGTGTCGACCGCGATGGTTGGGACAACAATGGCATCTCCGTAACCCTCGATGGGTGCTTGGGAAGCTCATTCATCGGCTTGTATTCGCCATTTCACGGTGGTGGTGGTGGTAGGCGTTCCTCGATCACGGTGAAGGAGCGAGCGTCCTCTACGTCTCGAGGAATCTTTCAAGTTCGACAAAGGACTTGTAGAGCTGGAAGAGCGAGTGCGCATCGCTAAGTATAAAATCAATTTTCAAAACAAATGAGGCAAAACACAAGTGAACTTAACCAATAATCACAAATGAAATGGCTTCTTTAAGAAAGGTACACCAAATCACAAGGACACAAAGGCAAGTTTTAAATCGATGTTAGGGAACTTATTATGGTCGCACCCAGGTTAGGTAGTGCCTTTGCCTTGATTCATGGTGGTTGATTTTATGTATATTAAGTATCCTTTGAAAAGGCGTAGGTATAGATCTGTCTTGATGGGTTTAAAACTTTTGGACAATATTTTTGGTATCGTCTCGTTTAACAAATTGTATTTCTTTAAGAATCACCTTAAATGAAACACAAGATAGAAAGCGTTACGATTGTTTTGTTGTTTTATATTTTGTTTGGTGTTTTTAACACTTTAGGAAAAGTGTTAATGAACTTTTGATTTATATTAACTTACTGAAAACTTTTACAAGCGTGGTTTATGTGCAATGCGGTGCGAAAAATGCTTAGAACACACTTCTGACCTCCCGGCGTGGCGCCAAAATTTGATCGATTGCAAAACCGTCAAGTTATCTCACGCAAGATAGTCACTGTGAATGACCAAGCGTAAGAAACTCAAAGCAGTTCACACACCAATGCAATTTAAGATCGAGAATCGGTGGATTCCCGGTCGTTAAGTCGCGGAGGATGAATTGGTGTATAAACAACGATCGGATGGTAGAATGATCGCAAGGATAGTGATCAAGAAGGTTTTGAGTTGTTTATAAACTACAGGAGATTAAAGGAGATTAAAAGTTAAAATCTATTAAATAAGCGCTATCACTATTTTTAAAATGATGTTTTTGTTTTTATGTTTTATAAAACTTAATTTAAAACTACGTGACGTCTGAATAAAAGCGTGAAACTTACACAATATTAATCCTAAAAATATGAAAATGATATTTTACAAACCTAATGATATAAGAAAATTTATAGAAAAAGAAAATTATTTTTACAACTATTTATCTAATTATTATTAATTAAAAACTATTTTTAACTAATTAATAATAACCTAAATTACAAGAAAATATGAAATAAACCTAGAAAAATAAAATTATGACTTGGAAAAATCTAAAATAACAAAAAAGAATTTTCAAAACTATTTTTGTATTTTTCTGATTATTTTTCTATTTTTTATGGATTTTAAACTATTAAAAACTAATTAAATTACTAAAAATTATAAAATAAACTATGAAAAATATGGAAAATTACTTTTTTTACTTTTTATATTTATCTAAACCTAAGAAAATTGAAAAATTATTTTTTGAAGCTTTTACGAATTTTTCTATTAAATCTATTTAAAAATGCTTAAAACTAATTTAAATTAAGAAAAATAGCAAATCAACTCGAGAAAAATCTGAAAATTTCAGGAAAATTCTAAATTAATATGAGGAATATGAAAAAAATGGAAAAACAAGCACTTATGTGGAAATATTGAGAACTGATGCACAAGTGCTTATTATTAAGCACTCCAATTAAGCCAAATGAACAAATTAAGCTACCAACATTTCTGAGAGGTCTAAATAGGCTATAAAAACTGGAATGCAACTAATCCTAACTATTTTTAACCACTGGATCACAGGTTTGATCGATTTGATTACTTGGACTAATAAGCTAAATAAGGTTAAAGGGTGTCTACTTTAAGGCGATGCACAAGCTTCAAAATAAGCTCAAGCGAAAACTATGAATTGGAACTTGTTATAGACCTGGTTGAGAGTATTTAAACCAAAAATTAGATGATGATAAGCTCTTATGAGCTCTGTGCACTTCTTTGCAAGGCGAGAAAACTCGGTGTATTACGAGTTTGGGCGGGATTTTGGACCCAAAAGAAAAGGCGATTTGAGGCTTTTAACTAAATTGTAAAATTCACCAAAATGATAATAAGTAAAAGACCAGTTGAACTTTATGAAGCTACAATTTTCACTGAAAATGGCTCAAAAATGAAGCCATGAAAATTCTTTTCATTTGGTTCAAAAACAGATTTTAGCACAATTTGACTTTTGACAAAATGATGAAGTTTGACCAAAATGGATTTTGGATCCAATTTTAAGACTGATGTAGATGTTATATGTTGTAATGAACTAGTTGCAAGCAATCTTTAACAATTCTAAGCACTAATCCAAAGATTTCAAATCCCAAAACCACAACAGTAAGACAGATAGACAGATTTAGAGTCAAGTTTGACTTTTAGGCTATGCAGGCCCAATATTTTGACTCAATTGAGCTCAAACACACTTAATAAGCATGAACCAATACAACTAAACCACTGAATAGACCATTATGACGGAAAGATCGATAAATCCAAACACCCTTTTAGAATTTGTTTTGACTATTTAAATTGAGTAAACTACTTAACTAGTATATATTATTACTAAATCGATTATAATTATCCTACTTACTACTAGTTAACAGGTTTAAAGGTTTTAAAGATCACAAATTCAAACACAAACATTAGCGCATGAAAATGAAAATGAGGTAAAAGCTCATGAAATGTCCATTGGTTTTGTAGCTTAAACCAAACCATTCATCACCATTTTAATCCATTCCAACCCAAACCAATTCTCGCAACACCGTTCCATTTCCAAAGAAGCTTGAACCCAATTTGCTCTTTAAGTTGACTTTTGTTGACTTTGGTTGATAGCTTGCTTGCACATCGATAAGCTACTTAAAGCTATAATAAGCTTCAATGAGCTTATTTAAACTTGAAAATAAGCTTGTTGAAGCTTGGATGTGACAGTTGAAGATTGAAAATTTAAACAGTAAACTTGAAACTTGAATTATTAATGAACCATTGAGTTAAACTTTGAAACTGAGTTACAATGATCAAATCACTTGGTTTTAGTACAATAAAGCTCAAAGATACAGAATCATAAACTAATTAAGATAGTTTTATAAAAAACGACATACAAGAATTAAAAAAAACTAAGTTACTGCCTTCTACTCTGTCTTTCTCTTCTTTTATGCTCCAACTGAGCTTACACGTGTCCTCTGAGCAGAACCCACCTCTCAATTTGACCAATGGGAGAGTTAAGAGTGAGTTGCCTGTTTTTTCAATTTTGGCGGGAAGACTCAATTTGACTTGTAGGCTGAAATAAGCAAGTAGGGGTGGCATTTATTGTAGAGGTTGAGTGATGATGGGGTGGTGGAAAAGATGAAAGGTGATGGGAGAGGTGGAGCTAGTTGCAGCAAGGTGGATGAAGGAGGCGGGTGTGCGATGGTGGGCGCTATGTACATTTGTTTGACTTTCCTTGACGGAGGGTCCAAAATGGAAAGTGACGGGGGCTAAGTCGGGGGGTCCAAAATGGTGTAAAGTGGCGGGGTCAAATGCGGTTTGACAAGGTAAAACTTAGTTTAGACAAGGACTATAGTTGCAAATCGAAATCTTGAAGGACTATTCACGCCATTTTCCAAAGTTACCATAAGGACTAAAGCGACAACCTTTAATAGTACAAGGACTAGATTTGGCAATTTCAAATTTTCCAAGGACTAATTTTGCCAAATTCAAAGTTCGGGGACCTAAGTTGTAAATTTGTAATTTTAAGTTTCAAGGACCAATTTTGACAACTTAGGAATTCTAGGGACTCAAAATGATATTTTCATTATTTGGATTTACCAGGGGATTTTTGACAACTTTTGAAACTTGGGGACTAAAGCGCCAATTATGCAAACTTGATCGTTTTCACAGATTTTGATATTTTGCATTTAAAACACACAAAACACTTATTTGTGATATTTTTATCATTTTGATGCATTTGAGTGTTTCGGATGTTTTTGCGATCTAATTTGTACAAAAATGATGAGTATTTACACACTCATCTGACACCATAAGACTCTTGACTTACCGGCGGGCATGAAGCTCAAGTCTTCATCTAAATCACGGTACATAAAGTTCTGAATGACATCTCGGCAAAAGAAACAAGAAGAAATAAATATCGATTGCTACATTGGTCCTACTTAAATAGAAGTAGATGAACATACTTTGTTCTTGGTACATGATAACGAAGCTTCTTGGGAGACCCTCGACTCTGGACAATCGACCATGTATAAGATAGCTTTGGGAACACTTACACATCAACATGATATTTAGCCAAACAACGATAATGGGGATCCTTCGCGCCTCATATGGCAAGGGTCATTGTACCATTTTGTATCAAACATATACTCCTTATTTATGACTACGGATAGTTGGGGAAATAATAGTGTTTTGCACATAGAAAAAGCTACCTTTCAACTTTGTTATGTTGGTATACACCTCCCAAACAGGTTTGGCACATCCGATTCAGTCTTTTAGCTAAAGTTAACCAATTTCCCCGGGATACAAGTTCAAAATCCTCTTAAAACCTTTAATGTTGGTTCATAGTCGTATGCTTTACACATCACTATGAGTGTGGTGGGTTGGCTAAACCAAAGGGTTGAACCTAGAGATATGAACCTTGTAGTATTGCATAAACTCTAATATCGGTGGGTGTAGTGGAATCTAAGGTTAGAATGGCTAAATGCATGTGTGTATAGCCTACGAAACCTTGAGGAGCATCAAAAATACCACGATTAGACACAGGTAACATCACTTTGTGCTCGGTGGGATTGGGTGTCTGCTAAGTGATCATGTAACTCTTTTGCAAATAATGTACATTTTGTTGTTTTATGATAAACTTGGAATCCATTTTTAACAAACAAACAAGCTACAACTTAGAGGAAGGTTTACCTTTTGATTTCGGAGTGAGGCGATCACAATTTTCTGCGTGTAGAAAGTGGCGAAGAGAGTAAAATGTTTTAGGGTTTTAACAACCCCTCCTTAAATATTGTTTTTACCGCTTTCCTAGCCGCTTGTACGTGTACGCTATTTACTCTTATCCGATCTCGATAATTTTTAAATTTAAATAAGTCTTTTGGTCTCGGGTAATATGGGAAATTGTAATTCTGTGGCAGGCGAGAAGGTTAAATTGGCATTAAATGCGCTTAGTTAGTTGCATAGTTATTGATTGTACAATAGATTGCACTACCGGGCTTCGATGATGATCAAAGGTATGAGGGTGTATGTTCCAGCCAAGACTTGTCTTTCACACGAGAATAAAAATACGAAACACTACGTTAAGTGATTACGCAGGGTATGACCTGCGAACCACCTCCCGTGAGAGTAAGTATGGGTTATGGTTGTATAAGTGTGTGTAAGTAAAGAGATGAGTGTGAAATGAGCATACCATAATTTATTGCCGTCCAACCTATTTATAGTGGGTGAAATAGGGTTGAGAGCATACACATGAATGTCGGAGATCGTGGGGCGTCCCATGATTGTGGGTAACCGCTAGGGTTTAGTGACCCACACTCTCGGACTTGACGGGAAGCCAGAGAGAGGGAGATCGTGGGTTTGACCAGTCGGGAGGTTCCCCTATCGGTGCTTCTTCGTCGGCCATACCCGAAGGGCTTAGGGCTTCGAATGGCGAATTCCCGAGGTAACCTTCGTGCTAACGAATGGTTTGGCCTATGGATATTTTGGAATCTAACTCGGTCCTTGAGCAGAAGGGCTTTGACACATCTCGAAGGGTGTCCTTGAGCTACTCGGAGGGTACATCATCAAGCCTCCCGGTTGAAAGTGATGTATATGAGCGAAGAGGCATTGCTTCGACTTCATGCTTGAAAAATACCATCCTGCCGCTAATCGTATTGGTTGGAAGATAACTATGCAACTAACTAAGAGTATTTAATGTCAATTAAACCTTTAAATTTGCCCTTCTGAGAATTACAATTTCCCATATTGCAGGAGACCAAAGACTTATTTAAATTTAAAAATTTTGAGATCGGATAAGAGTAACTAGCAGTGCAGCGTGTGCGGCTAGGAAAGCGGTAAAACAATATTTACGGAGGGTTGTTGAAACCACTAAAAATTATACTCTCTTCGCCACTTTCTACACGCAAATAAAATTGTGATCGCCTCACTCCAAAATCAAAGGTAAACCTTCCTACAACTTGTAGCTTGTTTGTTTGTTAAAAGCGGATTCCAAGTTTATCATAAAACAACAAAATGTACATTATCTGCAAAGAGTTACATGATCACTTAGCGATTACCCAATCCCACGAGCACAAAGTGATGTTACCTAAGTCTAATCGGTATTTTTATGCTCCTCGAGGTTTCGTAGGGCTATCTGGCATGCATTTAGCCATTCTAACCTTAGGATTCACTACACCCACCGATATTAGAGTTTATGCGGTACTACAAGGTTCATATCTCTAGGTTCAACCCTTTGGTTTAGCCAAACCGACCACATTTATAGTGATGTGTAAAGCATACGACTATGAACCAACATTAAAGGCTTTAAGAGGATTTTGAACTTGTATCTTGGGGAAATTGGTTAACTTTAGCGAAAAGACTGAATCGGATGTGCCAAACCTGTTTGGGAGGTGTATACCAACATAACGAGGTTGGAAAGGTAGCTTTCAATGTGCAAAACATTGTTATTCCCCAAATATCGAGCTATTGAATAAGGTGTATATGTTTGATGCAAAATGGTACAATGACCCCTGCCATATGGTGCGAAGGGATCCTGTTATCGGCGTTTGGCTAAATATCATGTTGATGTGCAAGTGTTCCCGAATCCATCTTATACATGGTGGGATTGCCCGAGTTGGGAGGGTCTCCCAAAGCTGTTATCATGTACCAGGACAAAGTATGTTTATCTACTTCTATTTAAGTAGGACCAATGTAGCGATATTTATTTCTTCTTGTTTATTTTTGCGAGATGTCATTCGGGAACTTTATATACGAGGTTTAGATTAAGACTTGAGCTTCATGCTTTGAGAAAGGTCAAGAGTCTTATGGTGTTGGCTCTCCTTCACATCCGTGAATAACAATGAGGTAGACACTCCGAATCCGGAGCCCATTACATCGACACCCCTCAAGCTGCGTTGGAGGTCCGTCCCAACTTGTTGAGAATGTTCTTGACTCGGACGATCCCGCATGAGGATGTCAAGTTATAGGCTCAGCGGGGATAGTGACAGTTGAAAAGTAGAAAGAAGCGAGCCAAGGGCATTAAGTCTTCAACAAAGGAAGAATCCCTCACCTACGGATCGGGGTTGTGAAGCATAAAGTCTTCAAGGCGAAAGTTTGTAAGTCGACCTTGGTGCGGATGAATCGGTGGAGGTGCATGGTAAGTTTCTCCTTATAAAATATGTGAAGTCATAATTTTCAAAACTAACAGGCCTTTATACATTGTATTGGTGCGCAGCCTTCCAAAGACGAAGGAGCTTCGATGCTTTGGCCTTTCACCGGATTGTCGATCATGTCACCCTCCTCCGATGGAAGGTATCTTTGGAAAATATGTCCATTGAAAGGTTTTGTGACATGCATGACAATGGGGTTCTGACGCAGTATGGATAATCACTTAAATGCGAACCGAGAGTTGCTCGGAAGCGTGGCCAAGTTTGGAGGCTAAGTGTGGCGAGATTGAGGGAATGTTGAGAAGAATCCCATTGTCCAAGACCTTCGTGGAAAGGTAGCCCGGTTGTGATTGAACTCGGCGGTCTTAAGTTGGAAGAAGCCAAGGTCATCACTCTAACAGGTCAAAATCTTTGTTCTTGGCGAAATGTCTTTGGGTTGGAAAGTGAGATGGCTAGGCTCGAGAGGTAGAAGTGAAGTTGAGGGAAGCAGTCGATGGCTTGCAGATGAGGTATAAGATCTTTGCAAAGGATCGTGCGGAGGTTGTTTCAAGGTAGTGCCTTACATAGCCATGGAGCTCTACCACGGTGATGAATGGGGGCTCGCATGTGGAAGGTCGTCAAATCGACCATTTTCATGGACGGTGCTTGGCGTTGGAGGAGGCGCCAAAGCAGGTAAGCCATGGAACTTTCAAGATTGAATACTCAGTCCCACTTCAAGGTTGAGTATGATGAGGCGGGAAATGCGTTCGCAACCACAGTACTCCTTCCTTCTTTGAAGCTACCAAGGATCTGTGGCGCCTCGAGGACCTCCTTTCCAAGAAACCTCGAAAGTGAAGCCTACCACTCCCACCGAAGACTATATCTACCAAGCCTGTCTCGGTTCGACCATCCCCACTCCATCTCCAAAAAGCAGAATGAAGGTCGCCATGTCGGCGATAATTTGGTTTCAAATGTGGCATGTACCCTTTAAAACAATTTGTGTTCTTAAACAATGCGTGTCTTAAACAATTTAAATATTTGTGATGTGATGTATGGCCTTGGGCTAAATACAACATAATTGGGGGCTTCGGTCCCTTAGGCAGGTGTAAGGGCATTGGCCTTTATTTTGAATGGTAAAGTGTGGGGGAATACCTCTACACACTTGGTTATTATTTGTGTTTGTCTTTGTTAACTTCTAAATGCGCCATTTTTCCGGCGCTTAAGTTTTACAACCTAAGGTTAAACAACCTCATTGCGTGTAAATTGCAATACCAAGAATATAATGACCAAATTTGATCATTGTGGAGGGTCGTGACCAGCTCTATCTCAAATCCTTTAAGTAGTATGACTTTCTATTTATTTTACAAGCGCCAAAAACTACTAGGAGAGTTAATGTGAATGTTAAAGTTGGCTTAAATGGTAAGGCGTGTATTACACCTTGAGCCATTTATTCGACATTGAAACTCATTAACGACTTGGTGAACAAATCTTTGTGTTTAAGAAATGAAGCAAGAGATTTGTGGGAAATGTCTTATTATCATTGAATTGGTAGGGAGGATTACATCATTCTTGAAATGAAAACTAAGACAACTACCAATAATGTTTGCTTTCCTCGAGAAGCTTCTAATTACAAGAAAAAGTAAAAGTACTTTTTAAACATAGAACATTCGAAGGTTCGTACCATTCCATGTCTGTCGATGGGTTCTCCAGGAAGAGTGGCGGTTTGTAGGCTCGGTTGTCGTGAGCCTCGGCTACCATGTAAGGTCCTTCCAGTTGGTCCTGACTTCCCTTGTATTCGGCTTTGCTTGCCTTTGTTGAGGCGTAGCACATATTCCCAGTGCTTGAAAGTGGAAGGTCGACCACTTTTGTTATAGTAGCCTTGATCTTATGTTTGTGTATTACTTCTCGGATGGAGGCTATTTCTCTTCTTTCTTCTAGCGGATCAAGGTTTTCGATCCTTCGTCATTTGGGAGGCATCATGCGTTGCCGCACGATCCGTGTGCGCTTAGTTTCGAAGGATGACCGCACATTCCGTATGTTAGGTGAAGGGGTTTCTCCATTGCTTGACTTAGGGTGTGTTCGATGGGCCCATAGTACTTGAGGGAGCTCATCTACCCATCCATGGTGAGTTCGTCCCGACCTTTTCTCGATCCACTTTGGCGATGTCTCATTTGTAACCTCCACCGTCCGTTACCTTGTGGATGGTAGCGGATGTCGAGCGCTTTATGTTGAGCCGCGGCGGAAGTCGTAGAAGACTCCTTCTACGGTGCTTCCGTTTTCGAGATATGATTATGTGGGGCACTCAGAATCGCACACAATGTGTTCCCTTTAAACTTCTCGATCTGTCTCCCGTGGCGGAGGCTAAGGGTTTAGCCTCCACCCACTTAGTAAAGTAATCGATTGCCACCGGCAGAATTTGACTCCTCCAGGATCTATAGGCATAGGTCTATGATATCAATGCCCAGCGAGAGAAGGGCCGTGCGGATGTCACACTTGTCATGTCCTGCTTGGCATCTTTGGAGCGTTTGAGTGTATCGACAAGCCGCATTTGAGAGCGATTTACGCCACATCCACTGCATCGAAGGTCAATAATAGCCCAACTTCATTATTTTTGAGACAATGGCGAGGTCTGCATGGAGCGGGATCGCCGTGGACTTCGGCGATAATGCTCGTAGCTGCTTGGGTCCCACACATCTTAACCAAGGTGATAAGAATGACCTTCATATAGGGTTTCCCTATTGGCCGTCTTGTGGGGACTTAACACGAATCTTCCATGCTAGCTTGGGATCTTGAGGAGAAGACCGCTTATCGGATATTCCACGATGGGAGTCATCCATGTCTTTCAGTCCTCGTGAACTACATCTACAACTTCCTTGCGACGATGGATCTTTCAGGTAAGACTTGACAAGTACTTCTTTGGTGAGATGAGTGAAGGCCATAGAAGCTAGCTTGCTTAGTGCATCTTCCTTCTTGTTACGATTCCTACGAACATGTTGGATGGTGTAGGAGTCGAAGCTCTCGACATCTCCTTTGTTTTTCAAATCTTGCTTGATGACGGGTGCGCCTAGCTTCATAGGAGCACATCAAGCAGTTTCTACCAGCGGGTCTACAAAAATAGCGAGCTTTTACTTCCATATCTTTAGTGATCGGAGGCTGCTGCATAGCGCTTCATACTCCGCTTCGTTGTTTATGGCTTGAACTCAAAAGAAGAGCATATGTATGCTCCTTCCGTCGGTGACCGACGATTAGACACTGCTCGGAACCATCGGAGTTGGATGCTTCGTGCGTATAAAGTTTCGGTCGACTGTACTTGAGTGAGGTTGGCTTTGGGCTCTTCTTTTCGTCGGGTTGGAAGGTGTTTACGCCAAGAAGTCTGCGAAAATTTGTCCTTTAATAGAGTTTAGTCCTTTGAACTCTATTTCGTGCTCTCAAGTCAATAGCCCATTTAGCCACCCTCCCGGACTTTTGGGTTCGACAAGATCATTTGAGTGGCTTGTCGATTAAGGCGGGATTGGATGGGCACGGAAATAACCGAACCTCCTTGCTGCGTAGATTCGGGCTAGTATTAACTTCTCCAATGTTGGATAGTTGATCTCGACCCTGTGGGACCCTGCCGACAAAGTAAATGGGGATATGTCGTTTGTCTCGATTACGCCATAAGGACTTAGCTAATACTCTCCATTGAGCATGCTAAGTACATGAACAACACTTCACTTTGATTGGGGCGTAAGTGTTGGAAGGATTCGATGAACTCCTTCATCTTACGAAGGAAGCTTGACATCGACTCTCTTGAAAAGTTTTCTTATCCACGCATCCGCGAGTGTTTTAAAGAATGGTAGGGACACATCGACTCCTTTCGACAAAAACCGACTTAAAAGTGCCGACTTCCCATTCGGGCTCTGCACATCTTTTAGACACTTAGGGGCTTGGAGATGCAGAATCGCCTTGACCTTGGAGGATTAACCTTTATCCACGATTAGTGATCAAATGCCCTAGGAATTGCCCTCTTGGCGAAGGAGCATTTCTTAGGGTTCGACTTCATGTTAATCGAAGGCGGTCAAGGTTTCTGTATATCGAGGAGTAGGTCCTCCTCCCTCTTGCTTTTGATAACCATGTCGTCGATGTATGCTTGATTTCTCCTATTTGTTTGTTGAAGGCTTTATCTACGAGGCGTTGGTAAGTTGCCTCTGCGTTCTTTAATCAGAAGGGCATCTTTACGTAACGGTGAACACCTTTGCTTGTGTGAAGGCTATCTTTCTTAGTCCTCCTTCGCCATCGGATCGATGATACCGCTTTGTAAGCATCTAAGAAGCATTTTAGCAGGAAGCTTTGCCAAGGATTCTACCTTCGATCAATTTACGGTGAGGGGTAGCAATCCGGGCATGCTTTGTTGATGTCGATGAAGTCAGCGCATCGCCGCCCCTCCTTCGCTCTTTTGACCATTCTTGGGTTGGCTACCCGAGTTTGGTATAACTTCCTTAAGTTCACGCTTGTGTGAGTTAAGTCAACTTCTTTGCGGGTTGCGGCGTTTCTTTCGGGGCTAGGCTTCTCCTTTACATTTTATTGGCTCGATGTGTTTGTACTCATTGAGTTTATGCTCCGTTCAGAAGGGTGTCAAATCTATCGATAATGTTAGTGGTACCCTGTCATGTCGAATATTTCCAAGCAAAATATCAAGGTTAGTCCACAATAGTTAGTGAGCTTCGCCTTGTAATTCACCGGAGTTGTTTTCCTATTACCACCGATGCATTCGGGGTAGCTAGGGTTAACTACAACTCGCTCCTCGACATCTGTGCGACTTAGAATTGCTATCGGAGGCTCCTCAGATTCTTCTTTGATCTTTTGACACCATATACACCCTTATCCGCCCCGTAATTAGAATGAGCAGTTCTACTCCAAGGGGTTTGGAACTTAATAGCGACATGTATGGTGGTAACAACAATACCCATCTTTTGCATATTTGTTCTCCTGATTAACAAATTATAAAGAGAATCGGACGACTATAACGAAGGTGAGTGTTTCCGTGCGGGATAAGGGGCCTTCGCTATGGTAATTTCAACGGTACTTCTCGGGGCCATGAGTGTTCGGGGAGAACCTACGAGTGGTATCTTGAGTCCACTCTTCGTGAGCATATAGATGACTTGAGCTTTAGGAAACAATGCTCATAAATGATCTCATGAGGAGCTCCATGATCCATATACACTCGATTTACCTCCTGTTTGAGATTAGTGCTTTGATGACGCGGGATCGATCGAAGGTGTACGCTCCAAGATGTAAGGAAGGTTATTTCTCCTACGCTTCCGGCTCCCGTCTGCTTCATACATTTCAAGGTTGGATCGTGCACATGCACCATTAGTATCGAACCTCTGTAGGCATAACCTCCTTCTTGTTCCCTTCCATTCACCCGGTTGGGTGTCGGAGAACTGTCCTTTCCTTTTGATGCCTTTAACGGATGTGCTAATTATGCGGATTGCACCGCCTCTTGATCTGCTTCTTTAGTTCTCTGCGGTTGTTAGTGTCGTGTCCATGGTCTTCATGGAAATGGCGATGTTGGACATGTCTATGGCTTTGCTTCGTCTTGTCATCCAGGTAGTGGATCGAAGGACTTTGCGGCTTTCTCGGTAGCGGAATCTCCACAGGAGATTTGACCAAGTTCTCGAGTCCATGGTTCGAACCTTTGTTGTATGGGTGAGGCGGTCTCATTCTTCTTCTTATTCTTGGATCCTTCCGGGAGGACCCTCGAGAGAATTTGTCGAAGCATCCTTTTGCTCTGTCAGACCCGTTTCTTCTACCTCTTTGGACTCGATCCAAGTGTAAGTCTTATCCATTAGTGCCTTGTAAGTAGTAGGAAGATCGGTGGACAAGAATTCCACCAAGCTTCGCGTTCGAAGGCCATGTACAAAACACGAGATCCTCGATCTTCGTGCAAACCCGAATTTGCAAAGTTTCATCGGTGTACCTCGTAATGAAGGCCACTTGTGCTTTTGTTGTCCACTTTGCTTGATGGTGTGCGGCTAGATGGGTCTTGGTGTACTTCTTACATTGGCTAAAGTGTGATCGAACTTAGCCTTAAGGTCGTCTAGACTTACAATCTTGACTTCATCCATTCCACCATATTCTCGCGGAGTCTCGGGCGTGTAAGTGAACATGTGGAATGCTACGGGCATGACCCACTTTTGCATCTTGATAAGCGCCTTGAACAAGTGGAGGAAGTTATCGGGATCACCTTTTCCATCGTAGGTGCCTATGTGGTGGGCATCTTTACACCTTCGGGTAGGGGTAGTCTTGATCCCTTCACGAAGGCGTGCAAGCTCGAGAGGCTTGGTGTAGTCTGGGTTGTATGGAGGTGGATAAACATGTGTAGGGTTATATGGGTTAGGAAATGGTTGTGCGTGGCGGGGTAAGCAGATAGTAGGTTGGTATGAATGGTTTACACCCATCGATTGCGTGAGAGCGTGTCCATAGGGCATTCTTGGTAATTATGGTTGGGAGTGAACCCTTTCGGAGGGTAAGTGTTATAGGTTTGAGAAGGTAGGTAGGAGTTCATTCCGGAGGGGTTAAGCGATTCACGCGCTTTGAATACGGAGGAGGGCCTCAGACACTCGAAACATCTGAGGGGTCTTGGGCCCCGTCCGCCTCTCTTCTAAATGGGCGGCTAGGAGGGTAGGTTTACCCTCAGTTTCCCTAGGGTTGCTTCCTCAGTTGGATTGCTCGCTCCTTCTTTCATAGTGCATTCTTTCCGCCTTCCGGATCTCCTCGGGTCCTTCTTCAAAACCAGGTCCTTCCATTTGGCCTTGTGGATGGAGAACCATTCAAGGCCGGCGCCCCCTAACTAACAGTCGAGGCCTCTCCTCTATTCAATCTCTTCGTCGTACTCCTCACTGGAGTATTCGACTCTCTTCGCATTTCGGTGTTGCGAACACGCCTCTTATGAGCCTTAGTAAAGAATCTAAGGCTTAGTTTGCCTCAGCAGGCGGGGCTAATATCACGGAATAGGGTTAGTGGATGTTGGCGTGATGTACGGAGTAGTTTCAAGCGAGATCGTGTGGTGAAAGTTGAGGCCGTTATGGGCGAGATTATCGGTGTTAGTTGTGTTGAGAGGGACCGGGTAGAAACTTGGTGGAGGTGTATCTTCTCTTCGATTCCATCTTGGGAAAAGTAGTGTAGTCGGTTGGGGTTTTAGGATTTGGGTGATTCTGGGACTAATAGTAGTGGTCCACGGATGGCGCCATGATTGTACAATAGATTGCACTACAGGGCTTGATGATGATCAAGGTATGAGGTGTATGTTCCAGCCAAGACTTGCATTTCACACGAGAATAAAATACGAAACACTACGTTAAATGATTACGCAGGGTATGACCTGCGAACACCTCCTCCGTGAGAGTAAGTATGGGTTATGGTTGTATAAGTGTGTGTAAGTAAAGAGATGAGTGTGAAATGAGCATACCATAATCCATTGCCGTCGACCTATTTATAGTGGATGAAATAGGGTTGAAACGCCACGCATGAATGTCGGAGATCATGGGGCGTCCGTGATTGTGGGTAACCTCAGGGTTTAGTGACCCGTTCTCGGACTTGACGGGGAAGCGAGAGAGAGAGGAGATTATGGGTTTGACGAGTCGGGAGGTTCCCGTATCGGTGCTTCCGTCGGCCGTACCAGAAGTGCTTAGGGCTTGAATGGCGAATTCCACGAGGTAACCTTCGTCTTAACGAATGGTTTGGCCTATGGATATTTTGGAATCTAACTCGGGCCTTGAGCGAAGGGCTTTGACACATCTCGAAGGGTGTCCTTGAGCTACTCGGAGGTACATCATCGGTTATCTTCCAACTAATCGATTAGCGACAAGATGGTATTTTTGAGCATGAGTCGAAAGCAATGCCTCTTGGCTCATATACATCGGTTTCGACTAGGGGCGATGATGTACCTCAGTAGCTCGAAGGACACTCTTTCGAGATGTGTCGAGCCCTTCCGTTCGAGGCCCGAGTTAGATTCCAAAATATCCATGGGCGTCAAACCATTCGTTTGCAGTGGTTACCTCTGGGAGGCCATTCGAAGCCGCCGGTGGTGACGAAGCAGCGGATATGGGAACTGACGGTCAAACCCACGATCTCTCTCTCTGGCTCGCGTCAAGTCTGGGCGTGGTCACTAAACTCTGGCGGTTACCAGCGATCACGGACGCCCCATGATCTCCGACATTCATGCGTATGCGGCTGCTGACCTGTTTCATCGACTATAAATGGGTTGAACGGCAATGGATTATGGTATGCTCATTCGCTCATCTCTTTACTACACACACTGCTACAACCATAACCCATACCTCACGGAGGGTGGCGGCCATGGTCATACCGAATCACTAACGTGGTGTTTTGTATTCTTATTCTCGGTGGCAAGTCTTGGCTGGGCTACACCCTCATCCACGATCATCATCGGCTCGGTAGTGCAATCTAATGTACAATCATGATCAAAGTGCATTTTTGTTGTTTAATTATAAATTTTGAATCCATAACTATTCTATGCTACGAGAAGATAAGAGGAAGACTTTACCTTTTGATTCGGATGGTGATTCTAAGAAGATTCTGCGTGTAAAGGTGGACGAAGAGGGTAAAGTATTTTAGGGTTTCATCTACCTCCCTTAAATACCCTTTTTCTACTCCTTTTTAACCAGAACACGTGTCTGTGGATTAGCCTTATCCGGTTTCAAAGGGTTTTAAATTTCAAATAGTCGTTTTGGTCGACCGGTTTACTTGGGAAATGGTTTCCACCATGGCGGGTAGTTAAAGAGATTTAGTTAGCATTAAATGCACACGCAAGGCATACTAATGTTGTTTATCGAGCATTGCAGCGAGCTGGCGATTTCTTCGCGGGATGAAGTCGAAAGCAATGCCTTCTCGTTCATATGCATCACTTTCAACTAGGGGCTTGATGATGTACCTCCGAACATCTCAGCGGACCCCGCCGAGATGTGTCGAAGCCCTTACGAGCGAAGGCCCAGTTAGGTCTCTGAATGTTGGTGGGCGTCAAACCGGTCGTCTTGCGAAGGTTACCTACGGAATTCACCATTCAAAGTCTTAAGCCGCCGGGGTATGGGCCGAAGGAGCAACGGATAGGAGATCTTCGACTTGGTCGAACCACGATCTCCTCTCTTTCCGGCTTTCATTAAGTTTGAGAGCGTGGGTCACTAAGCCTAGCGGTTACCCACAAACATGGGGCCCCCATGTTCGAGCATTCTTGAGATGTGCCTCGACCCTATTTCTTCCACTATAAATAGGTTGGAGGCGGAGGATTATGGTAAGCTCACTTAACACCCATCTCTTTCTTACACACACTTACATAACCATGCTTCATACTTACTACCGCGTCGAGAGGTGGTTCGCGGTCCGACCCTGCGTAATCACTTAACGTAATGTCTTCGTATTTTTTATCCTCATATGAAAGACAATCTTGACTATAACATACATCCCTCATATCTTCGATTACCATTAAAGCTTGATAGTATAATTTATTGTACAATCAGTAACTCTTTAGAATTTTGAGGTGAGCTTTGGCCAACCCAAGTTTATATGTGGCTCCCTCACCGATATCAATATCAAGAACACAACTACGAACTTGCATAAAACGTCCATTTATTTACAAAACTACCCTTATCACAAAAGACCAAAATACCCACCCACAATAACAAAAATTCATTCGGATAGGATCTCTTATCCTATCATCATCTTCCTTGTATTACACCTTCAATTCATCCACCATTCAACATCCAATCCGATCATCAACATGGACGCACTCACCATCAACCCATCACTTTCCCGCCACAAACTCCCACCCAAAATCCACCTCACCACCACCCCTCCACCATTTTCCCGCCATTTTCACCTCCATTTCCGACCACCCGTACGTCCCACCACCCTCACCATTACCACCACCTTAGCTGCCACTGTTGAAAACCCAACTCAGTTCTCAGACTATAATGAAGAGGAAACGTATGGGGAAGTCAAAAGGATCATTGGAAGTAGAGCACTTGAGGATAATACAGGTATGCAGGGTTGGATACACTTGAGACATATTGTATACACGTGCATACTTTATTAATTAATTAGTTAAAGATAAAACGGTTATCTATAATATATTTTTTTTCTTAAACTCTTATTTAGAGAAAAGAAAAGCAAAATTAGGCTGTAATAATTATGTTTTTCTGAACGTTATTACAAAAAAGTTAGTAGTATTAGTTACGTTTAGTTATTTGAAAAAATTGTCGGCAATAACATTTAAAACAATTAACAATAATAATTGTGTTTTTCTTAAACTGTATTATGGGTCGGTTAGAGTTTTTTTTTTTTTTTTTTTTAGACACTAAATGTATATACTCTTTGACAGATTTTTGAATCTGCCAATGTGCAGGTATGGAGTATTTGATAGAATGGGAAGATGATCACGCCCCAACATGGGTTCCGGGGAGCTTGATCGCTGGTGATGTGGTGGCGGAGTACGAGAGCCCTTTTTGGATGGCTGTTAAAAAAGGTGATGATGGGAAGTTGAAGGAAATTTTGGATTTGGACGATGGGCGGGATGTGGATGCGGTGGATCCCGACGGTCGTACGGCGTTGTTGTTTGTCGCGGGACTTGGGTCGGAGGCGTGTGTTAGGTTGTTGGTGGAGGCTGGGGCGGATGTAAATCATAGGGATAATGGCGGGGGGCTGACGGCGTTACATATGGCGGCGGGGTATGTGAGACCGGGTGTGGCGAAGTTGTTAACGGAGTATGGGGCGGATCCGTTAGCGGGAGATGATAGGGGGCGGACGCCGTTAGATTTGGCGCGTGAGGTTTTGAATTCCACGCCTAAGGGGAACCCGGTGCAATTTGCGAGAAGATTAGGGTTGGAAAGTGTGATTAAAATTTTGGAAGGGGCGATTTTTGAATTTGCGGAAGTTGAGGAGATCATGGAGAAGAGAGGGAAAGGGACTAATGTTGAGTACTTGGTAAAATGGAAGGACGGGGAAGATAACGAGTGGGTTAAAGCCGGATTGATCGGTGAGGATTTGGTTAAGGATTTTGAAGACGGCTTGGAATACGCTGTGGCAGAGTGTGTGATGGGTAGACGAGATGGTGAGGATGGGAAAAATGAGTACTTGGTTAAATGGTCTGATATAGAGGAAGCGACTTGGGAACCAGAAGAAAATGTTGATCCTGAGTTGATTAAAACGTTCGAGAGCAGTAGTCAAGAAGTTAGAGTTGATACTGGTATGACTTCTAGCAATGGAAATGTTTGACATCTCGATTGGTATCTATTGAGCACTGTATTTTTGCGAGTAGAATGAAAGGATTGTGGATGCTTGTTTTAGGATTTTTAAAGTTCAAGATTAATGACAAATAGGTAACTATATACTTCTGCATCCTAGTAACAGACAAGCTATTGTAGTTATAGCAAGAATTGCTTACCACAAAAAGTCTAGACTTTGGCTCGATCTTGTGTAGCGCCTCAAATTGCGACATTTAATTCAACATAAGATCACAGAGTTTAACCTAATAAACCAGAAAAGAGTTTAACAAAAACTTTTTCAAAGAAATGTTACAACTTACAAGTTGCAGATGGAAACCTGAAACCAAAATTGTGTGCCTGTGTGGTAACTGTAATGAGTTGATAAACAAAAGTCCTGAATTTCTATTTGTGTTGTATTTCTTTAAAGTTTGTCATTTTGTGTTTTTTAGTTACACAAATGGTCGCTTATAGTTGTGCGTAATTACGTATTTGAGCGGAGGCCGCATGAATAGTTATTATGACCACAAAATCACAAATCTTAGCAAATCTTGGGTGTGTTTGAGTCGAGAGAAATAAAAGCGGGAGAAAGGAAATGCTTTAATTTCGTGTTTGGTAAGTAGGAGAAATGGAAAAGTGGAGAAATTGGAGAAATTTGTGGGGAAATGGAGAGTTGAGTAGTGTAATTTAAGTAGCGCCATTTCGCTTTAATTTTGTGGAGAAATTGAAGAAATTGATTAATTTTTGAAAAATGTTTTTTTTTTTTTTTTTACATTTAAGAAAATATTTTTAAAAAATTATTTAAAAAAATAAGTTTAAAATTATTTTAAAAAAATAAGTTTTTTTAAATAAATACATTTAAAAAATATTTTTATAAAAAACAAGTTTTTTAAGTAAATACATTTAAAAAAATAAGTTTTTTTAATATTTTTTTAAAGAAAGTACATAAATTTTTAAAAATTTTTTAAAAAGATATATTTTTAAAATAATTTTTTTAATATTTTTAAGAATTTTATTTAGACAAAATATTATTTAAATAAAAAATTTCATTTTAAATTGATCTGCATTGTTACCAAACATTAGAATTGAGCAAAATTCTCACTTGATTTACGATACAAGATTACATTACCTACTTCGTTTCTTCTGCAATTTACTACCAAACGCACCCAAAGGCGTTGGTTAGACGTTCACTTCTTTAAATGGTAGTAAAAATTGTACTAGTAATAGTTAGCTAGGGGTGTTGATACATTCGGTCGTGGGTTGTTCGGTTAGTTCGGTTCGGTTAATTCGGTTAAAAAAAAATTCGGTCAATCAGAATCGAACCAAACCAAATTCAAATTCGGTTTCGGTTTGGTTCGGTTGAATTTAATTGGTTCGGTTTTGGGTTGGCCGAATAACAATTCATTATTTAAAAAAATAAAAATAATAATTACGTAGATATTTAGCAAAAAAATATATTTGGCGTAAAAAGTGTTTTATTATATTATGATAACATTTTAATAGTATTTATTTATATATAAATATACATAAAAATATATAAATATATATATAAATATATAAAATTATATATATTTATATGAATTAGGTTTTCGATTTGGTTTTCGGTCAAAGCTAAGGCAATATCCGGCAAAAGAAAGAATTAGTAGTTCGGTTCGGTTTGGTTTAAAATCAGTTCGGTTATTAGTTGATTCGGTTATTTTCGGTTCGGTTTATTCGGTCTTTACGGTTTTTTCGCTCACCCCTCTAGTTAGCTATAAAGATGGATCTAATGGGTTGGATATGCCCATTAAGTTGAAAGTTATAAATTACCTAAAAGCCTCTTAAGGGCCTTATATATTTTGACTTTTTCAAGGAGGTTAATAGCTTGAATCATGTTTAAATAAATTCATTTTCACATGTAATTGTGTGCTGGCAATTTGAGGCACTACAGCTCAGTGAACCTCCTGTTGTGGCATGATATCCGCATAATGGAGGAAGTCTTTGATAAAAAGTAGTCAATAAATAATGTTAAAAATTGTTTGTCTTTTATAGAAACGTTTCAATATCACTTCACCTGACGACACTTGTGACCGAGCATTTGGTCATTGCTATGGGAATGTTTTTCGACCTTTTATTCGACTATGTAAATCATAAACTTATAATACGAAACTTCCCACTTTCTTTCTAATCATTTCACTTTTTAGACAACAGCAAATAGAAATTAAATCGAACACTCATGCATCCTATCTCAATATAAGATGACATATCAGAAGTTGTTAAGTAGTTTTGACAAAATTAAGCTTATTCAATTCTACTAGTTATCCTAAACTATATTAATTGCTTTATTGTCCTTATATATGCAAAACAGCAATGGAGTAGTACTTAGGATTATTATGATTGATCAAATAATAGAGGAGTGAACACTACTTGACTCTTAAAGCCGGCGTGATTTTTGGGTCACACTATCATTTACTTGACTTATTATACTTCTTTGATTTGTATGACTATTTCAAATACGAGTTTTATGTCTTTCTTATCATTGGTCCGAAATATTTAACACAAATACACAAGCTTAATAAAACATTATGGAGGGGTTTTAGTAACGAAGAGTGAATTAACGGAGTTGAATTAAGGACGTTCGGATAATCAGATTACTTTATTTTCCGAGTTAATGTATTAGCTTGAATATGAAAAAAGAGCATCGATTGATGTGGCTAATTGGTATGACTAAATGTATGTCTAATCTTGTGTCAACGTCACTGTTGGTGACAATGAGAAGACACACATCTTGTAATCGATAAACAACTTACATCGATGTAAGCGTAAAATTAATCACGTATTTAGGGTTACCGATCGTTTTATGAAAAATAACTCCAGTCTCGCTCTTTTTTAGCTTATAACTTATCAGTTTGATCTTTTTTAGCTAAACCTGATAAGTTCATATATTAAAAGAATGATCGAACTGATGAGATTTTTCATGTTCGAACAAGCCCATAAGTCTGAAAACTTTAACTTAAAATGATGTTTTAAAAAGGGGCATTTGCATAGCGTAGTAGTATGTATGAGACAAGCTTGCACTCCAAACATGGAAAAGGAATTTTTCCAACTCTTCAATTACCATTTGGTTAGATTAGCTAGCTACGTTGGGTTTGCTTCAAAGCCAACCTGATTCCATCCCTCCCTTCACTTCTAACTTGTATTCATGCACATGGAATATATCTAGCTAATTATGATATGCTTGCCTTTCTAAAATTATACTACATTAAATTTGATATCTCTAGATAATCAGAATGTGTCAAATTAATGTTCAAAAAATGACAAAAAAAGAAGTTAATCAAACATTGTTACAAATAACTATTTAGATTATTGTAAATCATATATAATCACTTTTAACATGCAATAAAAAGGCACTTCTTATTCTATATGCATGTATGTATATACGTAATATATGCATGTTGACATGTTGTTGCTTTTTTTTAATAGTAACTTCCAATGTTGGAAAGGCAAAGCTCGATCGGTGGATATACTCATGCGGGCGGCTTCTATTTCTTACTCATAACACCTCGTATAATCTTATGTATATATAGACATAGACACATAAGTACAATATCATTAACCTCACACCATCCACAATTCCACCCCTACCCCTTGTGTGAAAGAAGGCTCAAATATAGAAGCTCATCAAGAAGGTCTTACTATGATCATGGAGGAAATGGCACACCACATGATCAAGGGAAAACGGACCAAACGTCGAAGACCTTCATCCACGCTTAGCCTAACCTTAGCCGGCCCAAGCACCTCCTCCTCTACCACTACTAGTGAAAGCGGTGCTTCGACTAACCAAAGTAGTAGTTTCTTTCAAACACACAACATTGAGTTCACCAACATGCTTCAAGACAACCACACCAACAATGACCAAGACATTGCCAAATGTCTCATGCTTTTGGCCAATGGTGACCAACCATTATCACCACAACCATTGAACATGGCAATGCCATCTCGATCATATGCTTATGAATGTAAAATGTGTGATCGCGGTTTCACCTCATTTCAAGCTCTTGGAGGCCATAGAGCGAGCCATAACAAACCCCAAAAGGGTGTTCTTGAATATTCAAAAGATAGAACATCACTTTTGGTAAGACCAAAGAAACCCTTACCATGTAACCCTAGTGGTTACACCAAAGGGTCCAAGGTTCATGAATGTTCAATATGTGGTGCTGATTTTACTTCTGGTCAGGCACTAGGGGGTCACATGAGGCGACATCGACCCATAACTTCTACAGCTACTACTACGAATTCAACTGCATCAACTTCAAACACATCATATGGGTGTCATCACGAGTCCAAGAAACATAAAACCCTACTACCGTTGGATCTAAATCTTCCAGCTCCTATTGAGGATGATCACATAGAAACCAAAATTCCTTATGGATACATGAACAATCAAATCATCGTCTTTTCGAGTGCACCTTCTTTGGTAAATAATTGTCATTGCTAATCACACGATGGAATAGGAACATGTTACGCTAACATCATTAATTATTCATTGTAAATTAGACTAATTTGTATTCTTTCATTTTGTTCATATGATTCTTGTTTATTGTATCATTAGATTCTTTGATAAGGTGGGAAACTAGAATAATGAAATGATCTTACATTGTTTTAGTATAATCTTCTTATGTATTGATCATTGATAATTAAGCAATTAGTATTGTATAAACTAATTTTCAACCAGAAACTCAGCTAGATTTCCAATGACAAGAAAGTTGAACATTGAGCAACACCTATTGTATTTGTGAATAAAAGAATCATGAAAACCTTTCAAACTGAAACGAAACACAAAATCTAGAGATTAAACAAATTGTAAATGGTTATTTATAAAACAAACAAACCCTTTAAAACAAGAAAAAGTTACGGAAAAGGTCATTTTCCACTCGGCCTTTTATAAAATGAATACCTTTTCAAAGTATTACGACTTTTGGTTACATGGCGAAAATAGCGACTTCCCTCTTCATTTCGTGTGAGAAAAAGCGTTATGACAATACGATATCATCTTTTTCTACACGGCGACATGTAATTGGTCTCACTGTCTTTAATGATCCTGTCTTATATTATAATGTTGATCACGAAAGTTGGGCGTTCGCTACTTGGAAACAGGTTCGCACCAATTGAGAATCATTCTTGCACTGCGGCACTAAGAGACAAAAGACACCGTTAGGCTACAGTGGGATTATCTCCACAATTATCTCCGGCGTGAGAGTAAATGTCGGTTTAGGGTTTTAAGAGAATTAGGGTTTGTAGATCGTCACTTAAGCGAGGATGTGATTCCCTTTATATATGCGGAATCCTTGTTGGTTCCGTGTTCCCCAACCTTCGCGTATCCCTTTAAGTCGGTTGAGAATGATAATCCTCTTATTTAGAAGATATCTAATATCTATTAGTGAATAGCTTTGGGCTTGGGCCTTCGTGAGCACAAACTTTTAATCAGTGTAGCCCGACTCGTACCAGGCTAAGTTAGTGTTGGACTTTAGCCGGGTTCGTGACCCGGATATATACTATACGTCATCATGTCCCCCCAGTCTAGTATGCGCAGTACGTAACTGCGGATGCTAGACTAAGAACCGTAGTCAATAAAAAATAAAAAAACTTGGAAGCGTAGGCAAAAAGCAATACCTATACCCACCGGTACATTGTATCTAGACATGAAATTGAAAAATATGCACCTCGTAAATCGGGGGAAAGTTACTGCAAGAGCGTCCTTTCAATCAATCTCAGCCACACAATTAAGGCAAGTGGGGTCCACGTGTCACTCATCGTATGGATGAGAAAAAGTATATAACATATCGCTTCATTTTCACTGTGATTCTCACAGTAAAAAGAAAACTCAAACCACCATTGTTTCAAGAAAAAACACTAAGCGCAATCCAGAAACCAACCAATCGTAGAGGTAGCCGCGCCTGCGTTTGGCAGAACAAACTATGGTTAAACAGTTGTCTGATTTTACTTCCAACCTCACCGAGGGTGATCTTCGAGAGTTCACCTCGGATTACTTTATACCTCTGGATGTGCATCCGGTTGTTCGGGTGCAACTGCTCAGATTGAGACTTCCCGAATGGAAGGTGGGGGTATACACACGGTTTTTCGAGTTCGCGGATCAACGTGTGCCTCTGTCCCTATTTCTGTGTGATGTATTAAATTATTATAATCTGCACATATCCCAATTGCACTGTATCGGTGCAGCAAAAATTACAAATTTTGAGGTGAACTGCCGCTTACTGGCGGTGAATCCAACCATCAACCTATTCCGCGCATTCTATAACACGACATGGTCACATGGGTGGGTATCCTTTGCTAAGCGCTGGTAGACTACAATGTTATCTGAAAAACTAGGCGCTTAGGAGCGGAGGAATCCTTTTTACGGGTGGGCGACACGTGTTTCCGTGGCCTTATAATTTTCATACGGGGTTCGTTGGAGAGGATGAGTGCCCCTGCACGGGTCTATGTCGCGAGGATGCGGGCGATAAATGCTAACCGCATCCCATTAGTTCCTACGAGGATTTTTGGTGCATATGGGCATCAGCCGGAATTATTTTGGTCCCGAAGATGAGATCCCAATCTTCTTAGGTGCCAATGACCGGGGTGGGTACTCGTTCCTCCACACCCCCTTTTGTAAGAATTGTCTTCTGTTCATCACGCACTATATAACTTGTGTTATTCGTTAATTTATTTTGCGCAGAGATGGATCTATTTACCGTTGTGCACCTAGCAAAGCCAGCTGAGGCGAAGGCAGGGACACGGCCGTTAAAAGAAGGAGAAGAACCAATACTGGCGAGTACCGCAGGGCGTACCATGGAGATAAATATAGGGGAAACAGGAACTAGTTCCTCGGTCGCAGTGGAGGCGACACCACTGCAAAGCGTTCCAAGGACCAGAGTGCCTTCCCCTGTGGCGCAGCCACCACCCGTAGCGGTGCCGCATCTAATAGAGGAAGAAGAAGAACAAGAGTCTGGGCTTAAACGCAAAAGGACACAAGGAGATGATGGCGCAGGCACTTCAAAGAAAAAACGCCCGGTGATCCACACTGTGGAGTTATCGTCTACTGATGAAGCGTCTTCGCACCCCTCGGCGAATATCGCGGGACCGAAGTAAGTGATGTCTTCAATATATATATTTTTGCTTTTGTTGGTTGATCATGATTGTGTTATATGTGAGCCTAACATTTCTACGGTGAGCGTCGCGGGGGTGGGCAGTTGTAGAATCACCCCAAGGCTAGTCTCGCACGTTCAGCGCATTCTGAGCCGCATAGTCAGAACAATGAAGACCTGTCTGATGTAGATGCACCCATAGAGCAATTGGTCGACGAGTTGGTGCGGTCTCGCACATCGATCGCTTGATCGTGGTGAAAGACCAAGTTTCTGGTGGGAATAGTCAAGATTCACAAAAGGGCCAGACAATAGCGGTGTTGGAGGCGCAACTAGCGAGCACCCGGGCGCAGCTGGATAGCGCCCAAGCTGAGGTAAAGGATTTGAGCGCGTACGTGCAGAAGCAGGCTAAGGAAAAAATGGCGCTGATGTGCCAAATAAATCAAGAGCGTACGGATGTTGCCGGGTACAAGTCTGCGTGCCACTGGGTACTTAAATATCTTGAGAAGGGCAAGGATGCGATGACCTCCCAACTTGAAGAATTTTGTACTATTGTGAAAAATGCACTGGAGGTGCAAGAGACAAAACTGCGCAAACTCAGCATTGAGTATGACGAGGAGTTGTATCCTCAGTTGATGTCTACTATAGCTGAGCGCCGGTGGCTCGTAGGTCATGGTCTTCGTCTTGCCGCACTTAATACTCTGGAGTCACCAGAAGTAATTAATGCCTTCGGGGAAGTAGTTCAGTGCGCTCTGGAGCGCGGCAAGGCAGAAGCTGTAGAGAAGCTGCATGAATCGGAACTGCTAAAGGTACCCGTTAATGAGGTACCAAATTATGATGCTAAGGCGTATGATCACCTGGTTGCGGCAATGACAAGGATGAAAGAGTTAGAGCTCCCTATGATTGCTGAACTTGAGCGTGATCGGGATTATCCCATAAACGTCATCATGGCAGGGTTGACTCTTGCGCGTCATCATGCCGAGAGTGCGGAAGCCCAGCCGGATTACTTCTTGAAACCCATGACTCGCGACAGTGCACGTGTTCGCGTCAAGGATATTTTGAATCCATTTGCTTTAGAAAGAAGTACCTTTGAAGGGGTCTTTGAGCGCATGCGACGGACTTGCCAAAAGAAAGGTATCAAGGGAAAGCAATTTTGTGCGGAGTTGGTGCGGCGCGCGACCAAAATCGATGGGGTCCGGTAAGTGTTGCTCTTGTGTCTCGGCGAGATTCGGATCTGTTGAAGAAGCTCAACGAGGCCAAAGATACCGATACCTCGAACCGCGTGGGTGGCTCATCTATTGAGCGTTGTAATAGTTTTTAGATTGTCTCTTGTGCTGTAACTATCTTCAAGAAATAACTCGTAGTCATGAAATAAATCCCCTTTTATCAAGTGTTTGTGAATATATTTTGCAATACGTGATGTACATACTTATCTGTTTGTCTTTGCGTAAAAAGAAGTATTCGTTGTTACCTGTATATGCAAGTGTGAATAAGACAAGAAATCCATAATCATGTATGAAGATCCGAAGATACTAAAACAAATTGTCAAGTATCATCATAATCGTGTATGTTAATGATATGCAGCGTACTGTAAATACCAAATTAAGGAATCAAGTGTCTTGGTTCCAAAGTTGTTAAACGTGCACATGTGCGTTGTTGCGCATCCGTCGTGGGGTGCGCACAAAGCTATTCAACGTCTTGAGAATAAGGTGTTTAACAAGGATCGTGATCCGGCGTTGATGGGTTTGCAACCTCTTACTCAACAAGTTGTTTATTAGGTTAACTTATCCTTTTACCATCGTGGGTTTATATATTGCATGCTGCGCCGTGTAGGCAAAAGTAAAAAGTTATTAAGACATATAGTATATGGAAGTAACAAATTGAAATGTGTCGCGAGTTAGCTAGAAACATAGCGCTTTATTAATACTTGCAAGTGTTTTTGAGAAAATAAGACATAATACTAAGGAAATAAAAAAAATACATAGTTGTCTATTGAGTATTCTAGTAAAGTGCCCAGCTGCGTCATGCGTTTGGTAGTAGCCATTCTATAGGTAGCATCTCTTGAGGTAGCAGATGTTCCATGTGTGTGGCAATTCACGACCATCAATCCCGTAGCTTATGCGCGCTTTGTACCTAGTGCTTGATAACCTCATAGGGTCCCTCCCACCGGTCCAAGCTTACTGTGTCTTCTGCGTGGCTTGCCTCATTAAGCGCGATAGGCGAAGTCACACAGTGCGAATGAGACACCTCTCACCTTAGCGTCATAATATCCCTTCATTCTTGACTTCGATTTTTCTTCACGTATAGCTGCGCGTTCACGCCTTTCTTACAGCAGATCTAAGTCAATACGTCGATCGTCGTCATTAGTTGCCACGTTTATTTCAGCAGTGCGGATGGTTGGCATACCAATCTCGGCTGGTATGACGGCTTCTGTCCCGTAGACTAGAGAAAAGGAGTATCTCCTGTGATGGTTTTGATTGAGGTGCGATGCGCCCACAAAACATGTGATAGCTCTTCCACCCATCTCCCTTTGTGCTTGTCGGTGTTTTAATTCCTTCGCCTAAGCTTGATTCGCCTGTTCCACTAGCCCGTTGGTTTGTGGGTGTTTAAGACGCGAAGTCTTTGTGTGATGCATAGCTTCTCTTTTGATCCTTGAAGGGTTATCACGGAATTGTTTACCGTTATCGAGATGATTTCCCAGAAGACCAAGCGGCATACAATGTTATCCCATCTGAGCGTTTCACCCGGTTTCCGATGATTGTTACCACCGCCTTTGCTTGATCCACTTGGTGAAGTAGTCTATGGCGACTATGAGGAATTTTAATCCCATTGCTGACGGGAAAAGGGCTGCGATGTCAATACCCCACTTGTAGAATGGCCATGGTGATCTTATTGGTGTTAGCTCATCTTTGTGGTTGGCGCGGGGCGGGCCTATGCATAGCAATCCTTACACTTCCTTATTAAGTCCCGCGCATCACGGTGCATGGTAGGCGGTAGTATCTCGATCTCGTGGCGCGTGCCACAGCGGATCGTGGTCACGAGTGCATCTGCGGGAACCTTCATGGATCTCTCGACACATAATTCGCTGTAAAGGGCCTACGGCAGGAGCCATGGTTGCGGGAAGGGCGTCGATGCGATCGTTGTCTCGGATTTCAAATCTCTGACTGTGCGCCGTATCCTGCGAGCTTCTGCTTGCTCTGTGGTAACATTCCTTTGTTTAGGAAGTCCGTTATTGGTTTCATCCATGTGGGACCTTCCTCCTCTATGATCGTGGAGACTTCCATCTACGAGATTGACTTGCTTTTAGTGTTTCCACTAGAATTTGCTTTGATAGGTGTGCAAAGCTTGTCGAGGCAATCTTGCTTAGTGCATCGCCTTGCGGTTTTCCCTACAGGAACTTTGTTTGATGGTGAACTGTCAAAACCTTTGATCGGTGTCTTGGTCTTGTCGAGATCTTGGATCATATTATCTTCCTTAGCCAGCGTATTAGCCCAACACGTGGTTGGCCACTAATAGGAATCACGTTTGCTTCTAGGTTATGTACACCCATTCGAGTTGCAATGCGTAGTCCATGATAGAGCTTAGTACTCTGCCTCGTTGTTTGTCGTTTGTAAATTCAAAGCGCGATGCGTAAGTGAATTCCATCTTGAAGATGGCTCTTGATGACTAGATCATCGACATAGACTTCTAGGTTGCGGCCTACATTTTTTGGCGTTATCCACCAACCCCGATAGGTGGCACCAGCGTTCTTCAAGCCAAAGGGCATTTTTGTGTATGTGATGGCGCCTTGGCACGTGTGGAAGGCCGTCTTTTCTTCATCCTCCTTAGCCATACGAATTTGATGCTACCCTTTATGCGCATCTAGGAAACACTTCAATGGGTACCGCTTGCGAGACTCTATTTTCCGATCTATCTCGGTAATGGATAGCGATCTTGTGGGCGCGCTTTGTTGAGATCGATAAAGTCGACACACATTCGCCATTCTGGTCGCTCTTTTGACCATTCTTTGGGTTAGAAAGCCGATCGTGGTAGTAGACTTCACGCATAATTCCGCATCGACCGACTTGTGTACTTGACGGGATCGCTTCGGGCTACGGGGCTTGGCGCGCTTCTTACGGCGGATGGCGAGTACCACTTGTTGGATTCGCGGTTTGTGTTACGTGATTGGAGCGGTACCCCAATCATGTGTTTTGGCTCCCATGCAAAAATGTCTAAGTTCTTTTGCGGGAGCGCACACGGTGACTTGCCGTTGTCCGATAATGACCCTCAGATGGCTATTTCTGCTACGGGTATTACGGGTGAATCATGACCTTGATTTGGAACTTTGGTTGCATCTTTGTCACTGGGATTGATTCCGTTTCGCATGTAATCGTGTTACATTCTCTCTGTGACATGATGGCATTGTAAAGAGTAACTATACCCCTTCCACGGGAATTTAAGCATCCAATGCTAGTTGATGGCCTTCTTGGCATAGTGAGATCCGGGTCTCGATAATGCCGTTGTATGGCGAGGAGATTTGATTACCATGAACTCCATCAAGCCGTTGCGGGATGCGTTTCGTTCCGATCTTGTCGGTAATCGTATTTGCCCATAGGCCATATTTTTCCCGTGAAACCGATCGGTCTTTATTACGGCGGGGTTAGCCGATCTACGTATTCGGCGCGGTTGCTTGAAGCGATCTTTCATACATGATGTCTGCCGACGCCCACCATCAACATATATGCGATGGATGTCGTAACCCCGCACTAATCTCGATAGTGAGTGGCTCGATCAACTGCGTTGTCCGCGATTAAAGCCGGGAATGATATTTCACTTCCTCGAGAAAACTCTGGCGACCTTACGTCGGGTGACCCATTGCCATGATTGTATCATGTAGATGGTGTCGACGCCTCGCTAGGTGTCTCCTTCTTGTTTCCGCTTTTGACCTATCTTTCCTTCCTTGATATTTTTGACTAAATGGTCTAATCGCCATCTTTAACCATTTTGTCGATGGTAGCAGCAATTGGACACATTCGTTAGTAGTGTGGCCCTTTGTGCGTGGTAATCACGATATCCACTCCTACACGCCGATCCTCAGGGGTGCGCATTTGTGGTGGTCTCGGAAGTTAGCACCCTCATTGCGAGTATTTCCTTGGCGATTTGGTAAGCGGGGTGTATTTGTCATTATCGCGACCATTCCGCGGTTGCGTGATGAGTGTCTAAATCTCATCGTTTTTGTACTATCTGAGCGCAAAATCATCCGAAAACACTTAAAATGCTTCAAAATGATAAAAATATCACAAATCGGTGTTTTATGTGTTTTAATGCAAAATTATCAAAATCGGATGAAAAGCGTATCAAATTTGCAAAATTGGCGGTTTTAGTCCCCAGTTTCAAAATTTGTCAAAAAGCAGGTCCACGGTATATCTAAATAAAGAAAAATGTCATTTAAGGTCCATGGGATTCAAAAGTTGTTAAAACAAATCCTTCAAAGTTTAAAATTTTCAAAATTACAACTTTGGTCCCTCAACTTTGGAAAATTGCAAATATGGTCCTTGGACATTTTAAAATGAAATTTTATACAAAAAGGGTCCTTGTTCTATAAATGTTTGTCATGTTTGGTCCTTGTGAGAGTTTGGAAAGTTGGCATTGTCGATCCTTGAGGTGCGGAGAAGTTACACCTTTGGCCTTGTATTCTACACAAACCAAACGGACACTCTTTTGTTATATCAATCCAAATCCAATACACCTTGGCCCAACCTTTAGCCCAAAACACAACCCACCCGTTTGTATTATTAGCCAACGGTCAACGAAGTCAAACCGGGCATAAAAGCGCCAAAAACCGAAATCTTGTAGATCTCTCTCCTCTCCTTTGTATCTTCAAAACGAGAGATGGTTTCTCCCTTTCAACACACCCTCCATACTATGTCCCTCCACTTACACTAACACCCAAAACCTTTAATTATCTCAACCAACCTCATTAATTCCAAAACACCTTGAAATATTTGGCGCCAAAAAGTAAAATGGACGGTTTTGATACATTTCAAAGATCCAATGGCTGGGATTTGGTGGGATAGATTCAGAGTACATGGGGGAGCAGTTTGGGGTATATAAAAGAGCAAGAGAAGAGGAGAAGGGTAGTAGCTAGTTTTTAATTTTTCTTGATATCGTTTTATTATAAGCATCTTAGTTTAATCCAAATGTTGTAATAATTTGTTTCTAAGTGTTTAACTCAAGTACTTTCATCGTGTAATCTATCTTGAACTTCAATTTCAAAGTTTGTTTAAGTTCCAAATTTTCAAGCTCTTGTTGAAATTTTCAATTTCTAGTTTCTATATACAAGCTTCAAATAATCTCTTTCCATGTTCAAATAAGCTTGTTTAAGCTTGTTATAGCTTTTCACAAGCTCGCATTTATGTTTCTATCAATTTTGAATTTTGGTCAACTAAAGTGAGCTGGAGCTCAATGGGTCTTGATAATGGATAAATGGAATGCGATGGTGATGTTGGGTTTAATTAGACTAGTTTAGGTTGGTATTGATTTTGGTTTAGCACGCAAAAGCAGTTGGAATGATGTAAGTGAGTATTTTAATTTTCAAGTTTCAATTCAATTTGCATAATTTGCTTAGCTTGTGTATCTAAGGTCACCAATGATTTAAATGTGTTCATAAAGTTGTAATATGGTCATGAGAACCTAGTTTGATCAATAGTGTTAGCTAAGGAGAATTTAGCTCGATTTGATTGCTTATCTATGTTTTAAGGGTGTTTGGATGTCTTGATTTAAGCGTATTCGGGGCTTGTTCGGTGGGTAATGATTGTGGTGATATGTTTGCTTAGTTCTAAACAACTCATATACGCCTTACTTTAGTGCTTGTAATCACCAAAGTCAAAATCCGTCTTATTAGTCCCAACGGGTTCCTTTGTTGGAATTTTTGCAAATCCAAAACTTGTTTTGTGCTTAGATTTCTAAGACAAAGCTTTTGTTAACTTCATTCCATCTTTAAACATCATTATCGGTTCTTAAACCTAGATCAAAGATCAAATTAGTCAACTTTTACATTTCTTCATAAAGTCAATTGTAAAAGTGGTTTGAGCCATCGAGAAGGATTTTCATTTGCTCATTTCAAGCCAATTTAAGTGAATCTTGTAGCTTTTAATATTCTGTTGGTCTACTTTCTTATGGTTATTTTATAAATTTTATCAATTTTTATAGCCTTCAAAAGCTTGACTTGTCAAAGTGATGAAGTGCCTGTGCGTGGCACTTAGCACTTCTGTGATGATTGTCGAGACCTTGCGAAACTAGCCCGAGTTCATCTTAGCTCAACAAGGGCTGGTCTTTGGTCTTAAGGTTCTTGGCCAGGTCTAGATTAGTTCCCAATCTTTGGTTTGTAGTTTCTAGCTTATTCATTTGCTTATTTTACACTGCAAGTTGGCCCCGAAACTGTTTTGGCTTATTAGCTTATTGCATCGGATCTTAGTATCTAGCTTATCGAGTGTTTAGCTTGTTGTTTCTTGTTCCATTTCAATTCTCTTATCTTATTATAGCTTCCTTATCGGTTTGGTAGCTTTTGGACTCCATTGCTTAATTAAGTGCTTATTTCAATAAGCACTTGGTCTTCGATTCTATATCTTGCACACAAGTTCATGTTTTCTATTTTCCTTTATTCCTCATATTATTTTAAGCATTTCCTGAAATTTTCAGATTTTTCCAAGTTGATTTGCTATTTTTACGCATTTTATTTAGTTTTAAGCATTTTAAATAGCTTTAAATACAAAAATTAAGAAAAGGTTCAAAAAATAATTTTCAATTTTCTTAAGTTTAGATAAATGTAAAAGCTTAAAAGTATTTTCTATAATTTTCTTAGCTTAAAAGTATTTTTAGCATTTTAATTAGTTTTAAATAGTTTTAAATTAATAATAAATATATAAAAAGTCTAAAAATATCTTTTCAGTTTAAAATTAGTTTTATCATATTTTAGATTTTCTAAGTTTTAATTTTATTTTCTAGTCTTATTTCATATTTTCTTTTATTTTTGAGTATTATTAAATAGTTTAAAATAGTTTTAATTAATAATAATTAAATAAATAGTTTTAAAAATAATTTTCTTTTCTATAAATTTTCTTTTATCATTAGGATTGTAAAATGTATTTTCATATTTTTAGGATTTATATTGTGTAAGTTTCACGTTTTATTTTGTGCGCTTACGTAATTTTTATTTAAACGTCGTTTTAGGTTTTAAACGTTCATCACTTTAAATATAGTGATAGCGTTTATTTAATATCTTTATCTTTTAATTTTCTTAATTTGCATTTAAGTCGCTTTATTTTATAAACTTTTTCAAGAGTGTAATTATTGATCCTAATCCTTTCGATCGCTATCATTAGTGGTCATTCTATCGTCGATCATGTGTTTAACACACCATTGAGTCTCAAGTGGGACATAACGACAGGAAATCTCGTATTCTCGATCTTCATTGCATTTGTGTTTAAAACATTTTAAGTCTCATTAGACTTGACGGTTTAGCATAGATCATTGCGATAGTTCTGTTACGGTTACTATTCGATGCGTGGATTGTCTCGGGTTGTTCTGTGACCGGTGGTTTGAATAGTTTCTCTTGCTATCCATGCAGCAGGCTTCTCCTTGTACAAAGGACCGTATGCGCTTCATAACCTCATCGAAGGATTGGGAATCTGTCATTCAATCTTTTAATAAGTTACGGGTTCTTGATCCCATTCATGAACCACGAAATTTTGAGTACCAGGACATGCCTTGACTTGCATGCACTCATCCTTGAAGCGCTCCATAAAAGCGCTTGTGGATTCCCCTTGGCGCTGTTTGACTCTAGCGAGTTCAATGGGGTTTTTAGCACACTTTTTCCGTTGAGTAAAGTTTAGGCGGAATGCCTTCCTCAACTCTTCAAAGCCATTGATGCTTCTGCGTGGAAGCTTATTGAACCAGTTCCGCGCATTTCCCACCAATGTGGAATTGAACATGTGGCACCATACAGGTTGTGGCCAATTTTCAATGGTTGCGGCTGACTCGAAAATTTTTAGGTGATCGTCAGGGTCACCTGCTCCATCATAGGTTTTCACATTAGTAGGCATGCGCCTCTTTTGTTCTCGAGAAATCGGTGATACGTCTAGTGAACGCATCTACCTTCTTCGGCGCCATGGGAGAGACATATCCTCCTCTTCTTGGTCACGATTTTTCTTGGATTTCCAATGTCGATCTCACTGCCCTCGTTGTCAGAAGAATTACTAGAAGATAGTTCTTCTCTCCTTTGGCGTTCTTGATTGTCTCAATTTGTGCTTGGGGACTCTCACTGGGGAATATCGCTCCCCGATCTATCTTGTACTCTGCGGCTACCAAGTCTAGTGTGGACATTGGTGCGCCTCATCTTCCTCACTTTCGTCCATAGGGCGTGAGTCGGATGTGTCATCTTCCTCGACTCTCCTTCCGATTCTATTGAACACCGGGGTCGACGATTATCCTCTGCGTTTCTCCTTTCGGCGGCGGTGGAGATGCCTCAAGAAGAAGAAAGGATTCCTTGCTTGGAAGTTATACTTGCTTGAGAGTGTTAAAGCAAAAGACACATTGTGTTCTTCTTTGAAAGTGGGAACCACGTGGGAGAGATAAGCTCGGTTTAGAGTAAAAGTCGGTGAGAGTATGTATAGGTTGGCGCCGTATTATGTAGAGCTTATCGGAATAAACAATATGATTAACAAAACAATATGATTAGTTGCATGCTTGTCTAGATGCATGCTTAGTCTAGTTAGTAGTAGGCGTAAATTGTCAGCGCTCATTAGGGTTTCTTGCCTATATAAGAAACCATGATAGATTGTAATAGATAAGTTTTCTCAAGTTTCTCAAGTCTTGTATTCTATCCGAAACATAGGTTTCTATAATCAAAGATCCATAGAGGATCAAAAGTGTTCTTAGTTATTATAACTTGTATTTATTTTCGCTACAATACCAAGTTGTAGAGATCTTCTATTAGTTTGCTTGTGATTACATAGGCAACACTAACGATCTCAGAGTGCTTAAGATCTATCAAGGTCTTTGTGTGTTTCTAACAAGTGGTATCGAGCCTCGGGAAAGTCTCTACGATACTAAGAACCATTCTCACCCCATACAATCAAACATTCATTCACCATGCACGGATCCGATAATGAAAATGAAGTCACCAACACAAACAACACCAACACCACTTCCATGCAACACTCGGTCTCACAAACGACAATGGTAAATTCCACTTATTTAAAGAGGAAGAGTATGAACTTTGGACTATGAAGATGGAAAAGCTGGATTTCCAATATTGATTGGAATCTGTGGGAGGTAGTAAAGAAAGGAAGCAGTCTAAAGAAAATGATTCACAGCGGGGATGGGAAGTTTATCATGGCTCCACCAAAGGCTTTGAAGAAGTCTTGGCCATGCAGAGAGAGCATAAAGTAAAACTATTACGCTTCAAGCCATACACGAAGATCATCTATGTGATTTTCACCATATGGATGATGCTAAAGACATATGGATGGCTCTCAAAGCAAGATTCGGTGGAAATGAAGAATCAAAGAGAATGAGGAAGTCCATGCTAAGACAACAGTTTCGGGACTTCAATATATCAGAAGAAGAAGGTATCCACAAGGGATCTGACGGGTTCCATAGGATCTTGAGTCGGTGAATCGGTGAATGCTAAACCGGATAATGAAGATTGCAACTCAAAGTTCTTGCGGTCCTTGCCACCATCATGGTTGCATGTTAGTATTGCACTCAAGGCTAAAGGAGGGTTGGACATGCTCACTTTTGATGAGCTATACAACAGACTCGAACTCTTGAACCGGATGTCGGGACTCCTACCGTACATCTTCTTCTTAACCATGCGACTTTTGTTGGGACATCTCATTCCAACATGATGGTACAAGCTCCTAGCTCAACTATTTTCCATCATCTCCTAGTTCCAACTACTTTCCGACATCTGCTCTCCCACTCCACCACATAACACTCGTCCCCTCCACAATCTTCACAACCTAAGACTAGTAGTGTGATGGAGGATGTTCTTCATTCGTTTGTTCTTGACTATGATACTCGGTATCTTGCATATGAAGACTTTGATCAGTTGGACCCTCTTGAAATGGAGAAATGAAGCTGAAAATGCGGTGGCATTCTTTGTCGATGGACATCAAAAGGTTTGAAGAGAAATTTGGAAGGAAGTTTGTTTTCAAGGAAAGGAACCGGCTCGCTTTGATAGGAGGAAAGTCAAGTGCTACACTTGTCATCGGATGGGGCATTTCTCAAGAGAATGCAAGACGAGAAAGAATGGAGATGGAGCCAAATATCTTTCCTATCGTGAAGACAATGAGGAAGGCTGGAGCTTGACTCTCCTCACCATGGATGAGCAGGTCAAGCTGGGTGCACATGAACACTGTTAATGAGGAAGCTCATGATCTTGACAAGCTTGGGTTGCTTGCAAGGTGCACCGGATGAAAGGCATGATCGGTTTGCCTTGATGGGACTATCTCGGTACACAATTGTATATTTGGTTGTAGTCTTAGATACAATGAACTTAAAGAAGAATTTGATGCTATGAAACCTAAGTTTGATGCATGCTATATTGATAATGAAGCTCATAAACTTGCATTAAAAGCGTAGAAAGACAAAAGTGTGGTTTCAAAAGAATCAAATAGCTTATGAAGAAAAGATAAAAGTGTTACAGTTTGATCTAGAAGTTGCAAATAATTACTTAAAAGCGTGCGAGAAAGCAAAGGATGAAGGCGTATCGAGAACCTAGAGCTTAAAGAAAAACTAGGCGAGGAAATAGCTAGGCATAAACAATGGTTAATTTCGGTGATAATCGGCCAAGAACTCTATAACGATCAAACGGTAACCTCACGGCTTAGGATTAGGTTTTCAAAAGTATGTAGGAGCGAAGCTAAGTATGATGGTCGTAAATCCACACCGACTAAGTTAGCTAATTTTGTAAAGAAGGTGAAATGCATCTTGTACACGGTCCTATTAGAGGTGAATTTATGCCTCTGAGACCTATCCATCTTTGTTGACTTTGATGGATCACATCACCTATATGGCAAAAGTCAAAGACTTGCGGACCACGATACCTCATCTAATGATTTTGTCTCTTGCTCGGCGGTGACAATTCATCGGATCAAGGTCTACTTCCTATGAAATTGTGATTCAAATGAGAAGTCGACCTTCCCAAGCTGAACCAACACCCAAGCACTGCACCTTTGGTCTACTTGTGAGCCCTCAGGAAGGCTGGCGAGGAATCAACTTCCAAGGCAGTTTCTCACGAAGACTTATCTTTTAAATGTTTGAATAATCGATCTGTTAAAATCAATTCCTTGAATGTATCTGTTTTAAGTACTTACGCATGTAATCCAACATCTCCCTTTTGAATAAAACTTCTAAGAAGAAGACATGTTTTGTATGTGGCGATAAATTTCATTTGATTAAGGATTGTGATTTTTATGAACAAAGATTGGGTGCATGTGCTACTCTCCGAAACACAAACCTAAGCGGACCAATGTTGCTAATATTCCACCTTATGTCCCTCAGCGACAAAGCCGACTCTCATTGGAGAGGTTCGGTTACGAGACCATATGTTCAACCCACTAGCCCATACTTTAAACATGGTTATTGGCCTACATATGTTGACTCTATGTATCTTTGGGATGGGATATAGAACCTTCTTTGTGAAGCCCTCGGCGAGTTGTTCTTGGACTAACAAGGGACCAAATTATCAATGGAGGACCAAGAACAATGGTGGATCCTCTAAAACTTCATGCCCTAAACACATGATCCACAAGGCGGGTTCAAGTCGATAATGACTTGAACCTCCCTGAATCTGCTTGTTTGTATATATTTTTGTTGTTGTTTGTAGGATCATCCCTTAAGCATAAGAATATTGGTATTGTTGATAGTGGTTGTTCGAAGCATGTGTGGAAGCAGGGATATGATGCACAATTTTGTCCCTATAGAAGGAGGAGGCAATGTGACTTTTGGAGGAAGTGATGGTAGTATCACGGGGAAAGGCACCATAAAGACACCTCATCTAGATTTTGAAAATGTGTACTATGTTAAGGAACTTCAGCATTTCAACTTGTTCTCTGTTTCACAAATCTGTGACACTAAGAATAAAGTTCTCTTCTTGAGAATGAATGTCTTGTCTTTGTCTAAAGACTTCAAACTCCCGAAGAAACTTCAATTCTGCTGAAGGTTCCTCGAACCCACAACTTATACACATTCAACCTTAATGAAGTTCAACGGTGGTGACCTCACTTGCTTGGTGGCTAAAGCATCTCTAGATGAGTCCACAAAATGGCATAGGAGGATGGCGCATGTGAATTTCAAGACCATTAACAAACTTTCTAAAATGGGTCTTGTTGAAGGTCTTCCACCAAAGTATTCACAAATGATCATAATTGTGTCGCTTGCAACAAAGGAAAACAACAGAGCCTCTTACAAAGCTATCAATGCTATGAGCATCATTCTTGAACCTCTTGGGTTGCTTCACATGGATCTGTTTGGTCCAACTCAAGTCGAAGCATTGATCATAAGTTCTTCTGTTTGGTTATCAGCGATGGCTATAGCGATTTTGTTGGGTGTTCTTTCTCGGAACCAAAGATGAAACCTCTCAAGTCTTGTTGAGTTCATCACTCTTGTTGAAAATCAGTTGAACAAAAGGTTAAGGGAATTCGATTGTGATAATGGGACGAGTTCAAAATGCTATTCTTATAGAACTACGTGGGTCAAAAGGCATAAAAGGGACTATAGTAATCCAAGAACCCCACAACAAAATGGGGTGGTGAAAGAAAGAATAGGACCTTAATAGAGGTGCTAGATCCATGCTTGCAGACTCTAAGCGCCCACTATGTTACGGGTGAAATTTGTTGGCCTTGCACTGCTATGTGCTAAGCAGGTGTCCATTACGGACCACAACTCAAAACCCATATGAACTTCTCTTTGGAAAGGTTCACATCATTCACTACCTAAAACCTTTTGGTTGTCAAGTGACCATTACGAACACCGGTGATCCGTTGGGAAAGTTTGATGAGAAGGCGATGATGGTTATATTGTGGGTTATTCGACTCATAGTAAGGCCTACGGGGTGTACAATTTGCAAGCCAAGAAGATAGAGAGACATTGAACACGAGATTTTTGGAAGATAAGCATAATGTTCAAGGCGGGGTCATACTTGGTCTTTTGACCTTGACTATAGCGATTCCTTGGGTTACACTAGACACTTGGCTAATCAAAATCACGGGTTCTCAAGAATCTCCAACTAACCATGCGGGTCCCTTTGATGATGACTACGAAAATGAGTTTGAAGATGATGAGCAACCCATACTTGTGCCTTCTTTCTCCCCAACAATATTGCGGTACCACCTCCAAGGATCTGGCGATTCGAGTGATGAAGATGACTCTCATTATCTTTGAGGACCTTGCTGGGCTTGGACTCAAGAATTTCTTTGCCAAGCTTGGCGAGGCGAAAGAAGGGTAGCTAATGAAGGAGGCGTGAAACATCGTGTCTGCTGAAGTTGACTCTGTCACACCTTCCATCCCAAATCTGCTTTGAAGGCTATCTTGTTCCTTCTCAAGTATCTTGGACTTTGGTGAACCCTATACACGCTTTCCAAAACCCGGATCTTGGAAATCATCAACCCAAAGTGGCATCTTCACCTCACCCTCTTATGATCTTGAATTTGAACCAACCATCACTAATCTTGATTCATCCATTGAAGTCAACCCCATTGCTACTCGGAGGATCAACATTGCTCATCCTCGATCCAACATCATAGGTGATCTTCGGCACTGTTAGAACTCGAAGGGCTATCACAAGTCCTCAATTTGGATGATTGCTTTTCTCTCTTATGTCTCCAACCAACAAAGAGACAATCACACGAGACTTCAAACATTGTACATTTGCTTGTTTTTCTCTCAAGTGGAACCAACGGTGTATCTCAAGCTCTTAATGATTCAAGTTGGCTAGAAGCAATGCAAGAAGAGATGCAACAATTTCAATCAGCGAGTTTGGATCTTGGTACCACTACACGATGGCAAATATGCCATTGGGACAAAATGGGTTTTGAAGAATAAGAGATGCTAGGGGTGTTGTGATCAAAAACAAAGCAAGATTAGTAGCACAAGGCTTGAGACAAGAGGAAGGATTGATTATGATGAAGTGTTTGCCCTGTTGCGAGTTGAAGCAATTCGCATTTTCTTGGCTTATGCTTCTTATATGGGCTTCATGGTGTATCAAATGGATGTCAAAGGTGCTTTTACGTATGGTGAGATTGAAGAAGAGGTCTATGTCACTCAACCCAAGGGCTTTGAAGACCCGGATCACCCAAATCATGTTTACAAAGTTGTTAAAGCTCTCTGTAAACACATCGAGGCTCCAAGAGCTTGGTATGCTAGGCTTTCATCATTCTGCTTTGAAGCATGGCTATAGGAGAGGAGCTATCGATAAAACCTTGTTTCTCGAGAAGAATTACTCGGACATCATTACGGTGCAAGTATATGTGGGCGACATTATTTTGGTTCCTAAGCGAAGCTTGGTGCGAGAATTTGAGGAACTAATGAAGGTGAATTTCAAATGAGTGCTATGGGAGAGCTTACTTTCTTTTGGGTCTCGAGTTCGTGAGAAACAAGATGGCATCTTTATCGGTCAAGATAAATATGTGAGGACATTTGAAGAAGTTTGGTATGGAAGGTGTTAGGGCGCCACAACACCTTATGAAGCTCAAAGGCTAAAGCAAATAATGAACGAGATCTACTGTGAATGTTCATCATGCAGGTCCATGATTGGTTCATTGATGTATTAATGACTTCAAGACACGATATTACATTTCTTTGTGAGTGTTTGTTCTCGACATCAAGTCACTCCACTTGCTTCCCATCTCAATCTTTGTCAAGAAGATCTTTAAGTACCTCAAAGGCCAACCTCTTTTAGGCCTTTGGTACCCAAAGAATCTCCTTTCAAGTTGGAAGCATATAGTGGCGGTGATTATCTTTGGTGCAAATCTGGATAGAAGATCCCTGTTGGAGGTGCCAATTTCTAGGCAAAGGTTGATTTCTTGGCAATGCAAGAAACAAACTATTGTGGCCACCTCAACTCTTGAAGCGATGCGTTCTTTGCAAATTCTTGTGGACAAGTCCTTTGGATTCAAAACCAATTCTTTGGACTATGGGTACAACTTTATGAACACTACAATTCATATAGATAATCAAAGTACCATCTGCATAGTCAAAAATCCGGTTTTCACGGTCGAGCGAAACACATTGAAATCGGGCACCACTTTATAAGAGATGCTTATGAAAACATTTGATAAAAGTGGCTAAAATCCATCTTGATGATAATGTGGCGGACTTATTAACAAAAGCGTTTGATGGACCAAGGTTTCAACACCTCGTGGTCAATATTGGAATGCTAAACCCTTGTTGCATAGTTTAAGGGAGGCATAGGCCTCGGGGAGGCATATGCCTCGGGGAGATTGTGCAAACTCTGCGATTTTGTTTGTTTTGATTTTGTTTGTTTTGTTTTGTATATTAGTTTGTTCTCTAACACTAACTTCTAATAATTCTCTAGTTTGTTTGTTTTGTTGTTGTGTATGTTTTAGTGTACATTTTGCGGTTATGCATCTTGCATTTTATACATTCCTTATACGGATTGCGGTATATACATCCATGATCAAGATCAAATTCATCAAGAGTGGCTCATTTGTACATGGTCGGATAATTTGAAAGAGTGTTGCTTGTTTCTTACGATAACAAATCTTGAAGCATACAATTTGATTCTCTTGAAGATAATCTTGAAAGAAAAGAAATTGAAGTCAAATTGTTCATTCATTCATTCAAAAGCAGTTCTGACTTCGACACATAAAGTCAACCTTCTATTTTGCATCCTCAAGATCTGGTGTACACTTAAGCTAAGCCTAATCTAGTGTATATCTTTCATTCCGAAATCTAATGGAATCTTTGGATATGCATTTGATCTTGGCTTTGCTTTTGTAGGTCTTCGTAACCACCCATTCGGTCTAGCGGGTGGTTGGATATGCATGACCGACACGACGAAGATGCTAAGGACCAAAATGGAAGGATGGATTGATGCAAGCGATTGATGATGGCGATGACCACGCGGGATGACGAAGAGAACTATCGTGTCCTTTGTGCTTCATCTATTCATTTCAACAAAATGCAATCGATCCACCCTTCTTAAGCCCTTCTACTATCGATGTGTGTTCATGCACCAAAAGATGGCGCGATGAGACCAAGAACCACCTCTCTATCTTTGGGGAGTGGCGGATTCACAGCACGAGGTCTTTGTTGAGACCGAGGTCTTTGGAGGTTGGGAGTAAGTTCCCTCCTTATAGGAGTCATCGAGAATCATCGTGATTCACTTGGATTCACTACTACTGTCATCTTACGAAGAAGGGAGAAAGGCGATTTATTTGGTCTTGGATAGGGTTGAGGAAAGTAATGGAACCATGGGTTTGATTCACCACTTGATGATGATGAAGAGGATGAGGAAGATGAGGAAGTGAGATCTATGATCTCAGGTTTGGTATTCATGGTGCAATTGGGCTAATTGAGTTTATTTTACTTCTAGGGTTTGTGGTAAATATTTGGGGATCTTGGTGAAGAGATGAGTTACATTGGGATCATTTTATAGACGGATTCAAGGTTCAATGAGTTTAATGCAAGTGGGTGGTACGGTAATTCTAGAAACTTACGAAGATATTCTTATCTTTGATGCATTCTTTGAAGCTACAACTTTGATTGATCATGTGTTCTATTTGAAGTGTTATTTTGGGTTGGGTCAAAGTTGTCATACTGCGTCGACAATGGTCAACCAAGCGGTCCATTTTCTTTGACTATAATTTGGGCAAAAACACTTCATCCACCATCACTCGCTTCAGAACAAACAAATTCCCTCTCATTCCACTTTCACAAACACTCACCATTTCAAGAATCTTAACTCTAAACACTCATATTCCTCATGGCTCTTGAATTTAAACATGATCACAACAAAGTTGCATTTCTGGGAAATGGCAAGGGATATGACCTGTACGAACCAATGGTGGAATTCCTGAAAAGGTCCAAAATTTATTATGCTCTAACTCATTCCCCAAATGAGATATATGAGTCTCGATCACTCGATTACGGGAAGCTAGCGAGAAGAGGAGCGAGGCGGAGATTAGGGTGTGATTGATGAAAAAGAGTACAATGTTCTGAGAGGACACGATTAGGAGGAAGCTTCACTTGGAAGATCTTGATGGAGTATTTTACTCTAATCGGGAAGATGTCTTGAATGGACTTAGGGCTATTGGGTATCGAGGAACAAACGAGATATGTGGCTAAAGAAGGAACTACGCCCAAAATGGAGGTTCTGGTTCACACACTGCTCAATGCATGAGCAACAAGACCGGAGGATGGGACGATTCTCTACCTGGCTGGGATATGGTATTGTGTGTCTTTCTCGAGGGTAACTTTCAATTTTCTAAGTATATTTTCGAAAACATGGTTGAAAATATTCAAAGACAAAGGAAAATTTTAATGTACCCAAGGTTTCTACAAATGATTTTAGACACCACTACCCAACCCAAGCTTTTTATCCATAGGTTCTTTAGTTGCTAAATTGTTTGCTACTATGAGAACCAACTTTCGGAGAACATCATCCCTTGCTAGCGACCATGTTGCCTCAAGGTAATGAGGTGGCGATGAGGAGAATGTGACTCTTAATCCACCTACCTCACTGTAGCTCTTGATGGTAATCCATTGGTTAACATTGATGAGGCCCATCTTCAGCTGTTGAAGCAACTCATGTTGCTCGGACCGACCACCTGTCCCGATCCTCCACCCGCACTTGCTACTCATGATGAGTCGGATCTACATAGACCACCCACACCAAGTCTGTTAGGGATCCTCTCAATGAAGATCTTCCTCACTTGAGCATGACCATGTTTCTTGAAAGGTCCAATGAGGCTCCCCACCACAGAGCAATCTGCTTTGGTGGGCCGAGGGACCCATTACACTCTCATCATGTATGCTCTTGTCAGCGGTATCTTTGCGGAGGTTAAGAATCGAAAAGGAGCTTGCGAGACCAAGTCTTCTCTTGGAAGTAAGATTGAAGATCTGCGAGAATCAAGTCAAGGTCTTAGAGGACAAACTCGGAGGGGCTCAAAGGAAACTTGTAGTTTCTTCGATGAAGAACAAGAAGAACCTCATTTTGGGGATCGGAGATATTGGTGATGTCTCTCTCAATGATCTTTCATCCTTAGTGCTACTTCCTCAAAGAAGAAGGAACACATTACGTACACGGAAGAAAGAGATCGATCTTCATAAGGTTTCTTGAAGCTTCTAAAGAACCAAGTCTTGATAAGGCGCATCTGGCGATGAGCAAATGGAAGATATTTCTTGATCATAATGACATGGGCATTGCACGAGTATTTATTGTTGATTTATACGAAGATGAGTGTGTTAAAGCTGATGACAAAGGGAAAAATGTCATCGAAGATGAACTTGGTCCTAACACGGTAAGTGAGGAGGAAAGACTAGGTCAAGCAAGTAGATTGGCGAGTTTGAGATGTCAAAGGAAAGTGTAGCATTGGCTAAACAACTTGAAGCAGAGGAATTCTCATCTTTAACTCACGAGAGAAGAAAAGAACTAGATGCTTGAGGGTTCGGATACTGCTTGAACTTGGGATATTCTCACTCGACAAGTCATTTCAAAACCTTCTACGGCTCAAAGTATACTAGGTGGAGATTTCCTCGGTGACAATTATGTGGAGCGAATGATGGCTCGGGGAAGACAAAGGAAGCAAGAAGCAATCGCACAAAGAGGGCCATCAAAGCTCGAAGGCCAAAGACAAACCTCCTACCAAAGATGAAATAAGAAGGGTGGTGAAAAACCAATACTCAATGTCCAACTCGGCTAACAATGAAACAAGTCAAGGCTTTTCACGATCATGTCTGTATCGCAAATATAACCGAATCATGAAGGAAAGATCATCATCTTCAACACATTCTACCAACTTAAAAGGATTTGAGAGAATGAATTTGTTCCGAAGCCAAAGACTCAAGGCGATGATGCTCCGGCCAAGGCATCATCTCCGGTCATTCTCTTGAAGCAACACGAAGTTGCTTCCTCCATATCAAGAGTCCATCTGCTGAACCACATTCCAATACTCCTGAAGCACCTGGTATATCAGCTCCCACTTCATCAGTGGCTATCATTTGCACACAGGAAGCTTCTAAGGTTAAGGAAGCCGATCTTGCAGACATAAAAACAGAAAGGCGAGAAAAATGCTTCACAGGATGAATGCACTACGTGAAGGTGTTTTAACTAACTCTCCTTATACCTCTTCAAGTCTTACCACACAAGTTCAAGCAAAAATGCTCCATCTAGTGACCATATTAAGGCGGGTGGGAGGAAGAAGAGAATGGCCATGAGATCTCTGTGGATCTTGAAGGCGATGACTCACTTTCATAATAGAAGAATGCTGCTGCTGATTTTCTGATGGAAATTCGGATGAGGTGATAACACTGGAAATTAAAGGATGATCGGATGAATGTTCTTCTTGAAGGACTCCACTTCAATGGAATTCACCTTTACGAAGGAAATTCTACACTTGGTGAGCAGGCGGACTTACTTTCTCTGTTCACTCAAGTTACCACCCATTATTGCAACAAGGAACCACAAGGTTACGGGATGTTCTTACGAGGAGATCTTCAAGCCTGTTAAACTCTCACATTCCCAATAGCAAAGCATCTTCCATTTGGGAAAACTCGCATCGGTGGAAGCTTGAATCACGGAGATTCTATCCTCTCCCTCGAGTGCATGTGCTTGAGACTAAGGGTGGCATCCTTTGTCTACATGTTTTACGAAAGAAAGTATCCTTTGCCCAAAGACTAATGGAAAGATCTTTGAGTCGGTGGAAATTCCTCCGGACCACATGGGAAATGAAAGGCAGTCGGCTCTAACTTGGTAGGATTGATCAAGACTCAACTCAAACAAGCTGCAATAGGCCTCTTCCTCATCCATATCGGGACACTTGGTAATCTCTGAACTATCTTTGTTTTGTTCATTTTAGTTTGCATTATTTACATTATTTGTCTATTTTTGTCTAAATTTTTTAGAAGTAAAGACCTTCATAAAAGAAAACTCACAAAAACATCATTTTAAAAATAGTGATAGCGTTTATTTAATAAAAATTAGGTCTTTAATTTTCCTTTTCAAGCGATTATTAAGCTTTTCGGTGTTATAAATTGTTCTTAGTTAAAAAAAAAAAAAAAAAAAAAAAAAAAAAAAAACTAACTTTTATGCGGGTTTGTTTCTTTGTCAATTCGATGGTCTTTCACTCACGGATATACCTTGTGTATGTCAAAGAGTTAGCTAGTCCAAAGTGCGACTTTGGTAAAAACACATCAAATCATTGATAAATTTGTAATGGTTTGCTCAAAATCATAGGGTTTGCAACCACCCATGCTTAGCTTCTTGAGGGTTGTATGGTCATCAATTCACCATGGTCTATTCCTTTTGGAATCCAAGAATTGGCTAGCCACATGTATATGGCATGTGGTAAAGGCAAGCGAATCCATATTTGGTGCTCAATTCACCAATTCTAAAATTGACTAGTCACGAGCAAGCGGCTACGGTAAAGACAAAACAAATCCGTTTATATGGTTCTTTGGTTTGCCAATAAATCGAGATGGTTATCAATGTACCATAGTTTTCGAACTCAAACATGTGGCTACTCCGGTAGTAATGGCTATTGGTAAAGAGACATCAAATCCATTAATTTCAATGATTCACTCTCACGGGAGTTAACACACTGGAAGTGATGAGAATAGTATTGAACTTATCCGTTTTGATGTACATGATGTCATATGTTCTTTGCAAAGATCGGTGCTTCTGATTACTTCATCATAGAGATGTTCTTCTTACGATTCTTTCTTCTTGATCCTCAAGCACTGTACTTTCATAGCTCGAAGTGTTTAAGATATGGGGAGGATCTTGTTTGGAAATTTTTAGTCAAATGGCACAATCCTCAGCGACATTTTCGATCTATCAAGAAGCGGAACTTAACCTTGTCAAATTCCGGTTTAGGGAGGATTGTTGGGAATTAAGGAAAACTCTTGATTACTTAGAAGCATAAACTACGATTACTGCGAAGCTTACATCGAAGAGATGCGAAGAAGAAAGGATTACTAGAAGTTATACTTGATGAAGTGTTAAAGCAGAACATTGTGTTCTTCTTTGAAAGTGGGAACCACGTGGGAGAGATAAGCTCGGTTTAGAGTAAAAGTCGGTGTAGTATGTATAGGTTGGCGCCGTATTATGTAGAGCTTATCGGAATAAACAATATGATTAACAAAACAATATGATTAGTTGCATGCTTGTCTAGATGCATGCTTAGTCTAGTTAGTAGTAGAAGCGTAAATTGTCAGCGCTCATTAGGGTTTCTTGCCTATATAAGAAACCATGATAGATTGTAATAGATAAGTTTTCTCAAGTTTCTCAAGTCTTGTATTCTATCCGAAACATAGAGTTTCTATAATCAAAGATCCATAGAGGATCAAAAGTGTTCTTAGTTATTATAACTTGTATTTATTTTCGCTACAATACCAAGTTGTAGAGATCTTCTATTAGTTTGCTTGTGATTACATAGGCAACACTAACGATCTCGAGTGCTTAAGATCTATCAAGGTCTTTGTATGTTTCTAACAAACTCGGTTTTTGTTCAACCACGTTAACCGGCCTACTCAATCCCAGTCGGGAACCATTAATGATATGTTGCCTAATATAGCAATCTTTGTTATTTTCAGATGGTACAATCGATTATATCTAATGCAAAGGGCTCATCACTATCCATGTATCCTTCCGAAGCGAATGGGAACCATCACCAACCTTGAATCGAGTGGAGTTAAGAGGCGATACCACTCAGTGAATATGATTAATCGATCCAACGATGCTAGCCTATACCCATTAGATTGATAGCCTCTAAAATCAATACATGCTTCATTACCATGAATGGCTTTGACCACGTGAACCCATAAAGCATTCGAATTTTTAAAGAGACGTCATCTCCACTTCAGTAAAAGAGACGGATTGAAAGCTTTAAGGCTTCCTACGCCTAGACCTCCTTTATCAAGAGAAGCTAGGATATTCGACCATTTAACCCATGCAATTTTCTTGATATCCTCGGAACCACCCCAAAAGAAGGAAGCACGAAGACTTTCGAGAGACTTAACAACCGTTTCAGGAACTTTGAATATAGATAAGTAATAAATACCAAGACTACCTAGCACAGATTTGATGAGAGTAAAGGCCGCCTATGGAAAGGTTAGCCTTCCATCCGAGCAATCTAGCTTTAAAAGCGATCAATGAGGACACTGCCAATTCATGACCGACTCATATTAGACCCAATAGGACAACGAAATAGGAAAAAGGAAGGAACTGCTTTGCATCACCATGCAAGAGGCCATATACTCGATCTCATTATTCAAAACCCCAACACCAAAAACATTCGATTTTTTGATATTAATCTTGAGGCCCGAAGTAATGAAAAAAATGTTAAGGATCTAAAATAATATTTTCCATATCATTTTGATTCCACTCGCAGAGAATAATGACATCATCTGCAAAAAAAAGATGAGATAAATGGATATTCGAAGAACCAATCTTGACTCCATGAAACATGTTGGCTGCCAAACTATCCTTAAGAGGCATATGTAGACCTTCTAAAACAATAATGAGTAAGAATGGAGACAAAGGGTCTCCTTGCCTTAAACCTCTCTTTAAAGAAAACTCCGGTGGGACTCTCATTAACTAGAATAGAAGTCCTAGCCGGCATTAAACTTGACTTTAATCCAAGTGCGCCATCTAATACCAAACCCCAACTTGTCTAAAACAAAATCAAGGTACCTCCAACTCACGAAATCGAAGGCTTTTTCAAAATTAACTTTGAATAACATCATCTTCTTTTTACAATTCTTGCACCAATCGATAATCTCTCTAAGAATAAGAGGACCATCAAGGATTTGCCTACTCGAAATAAAAGCAGATTGTTCGGGGCTAATGATTGAATCAATAACTTTTGACAATCTATTTGTAAGAATTTTTACAAAAATATTTTAATTAATACCAATTAGAGAAATAGGTCTATAATCTTTAATAAATAGAGGGTTAGACACCTTCGGGATAAGCGTAATGAAAGCGAAATTAGATCCTTGAGGAACTTACACGATGAAGAAATTAACTTCTGACGCCTAAAATCATGTTTCAAAAGCTCCCAAAACTTTTAATGAACATAAAGAGTACCCATCGGATGGAGCTTTTGACTACCACAATCCCAAATCGCCTCCTTGATTCCATCCATCGAAACCATGGCATCAAGAAAGTCTAGATGAGCAGTGTTAAGCCGATGAGCAGGCGACATAGGAGGAAAGGAAATCGGGGAGTCATGACAAACAAACTTATCCTTGTAGAAGCTAAGGAAAATCGCTTTAATATCTTTTGGTTCGGAAATCCAAACACCCTCATGCATGATTCCTTGAATCATTTGAGATTTTCTTTTGGAGTTAATAAGGCCATGAAAGAATTTTGAGTTTTAATCACCCTCCACTTCCCATTTAACTATCGACTTTTGAGCCAAGTCCATCGATTCCAACTTCGGGGTCATCAAGCTCTTGCATCTTATTAATTGAGTAGCTTTTTCCTCATCGATCGGCGTGACCACCATCAATTTTTTCTAAAATCCATATTGACCAAGATACAAATTTTTCTACTACTCTAGACCTCTTTGTGTGAGGGTACTAAAGCTTAAGTTCATTTTAAAGATCGTTAAGTTTGGTATGTAGAGGCTTAGTAGAACCTGATTCATCACAATTAATAGCAACCCACTTTTCTTTAACAACATCATCAAAATCTATGCGATCAAACCAAGAGTGATAGACTTTAAAAGGATCGGACCAAATTCATACTTCTTAGAATGTAAGAGGATGGCAGTATGATCCGACCACACTCAATCTAAGGCAACAACCTGCAAGTCCGGAAAAGCTTGGAGCATCATCCGAAATAAGAAAATGGTCTAGTTTGCTCATCTTAGAGCCGACCTTATTCATTCAAGTAAACTTCAGACCACCCGTCAGTAAATTGATCAAAGCGGTAGCTTGTATGAAGGCTGTGGAAAACTAGAAGGGGGTTGAATAGTTTTACCAATTAAAACTTCGTTTTAAATTATTTATATCGACTTATGTCAATCTATTTAATGTGTGTGTTGGATGATGATAGATAAGCATATAAGTAAGTAATGCAAAGATATAGAGTAAAGGAACACAAAACCACGACATGAGTATTTATAGTGGTTCGTCTACAAGGACACCTTCCTTGCCTACTCCGCTCCCGAGTCCCCAGCGAGAGTTCGTAAGCACTACACAACACAAGATCCTTAATGTGGCGAAGAAACCTTCTGGCGTAAGCCTCTTGTAACACCCCAAAATGGCTTAGCGGAAGCATACAAGTATTGAGGTGCTACTAAGTGGTATCACAACATAAGCATAGAACAAGGTTTTCATAAATAAACTTTGTATTCATTTCTTAAAAACAATGTTTACATTTTTGATTGGATCACGGAAAATGGCCCATTATAAACAAGTGGTTCCAATACATAAATCAGTCGTCTATGACCATGCCATGACTTTGCCTTGCGCCTCAAAGATAGCTATCACCTGAAACACGAAGATACATGCTAAAGGGGACTTCTTACTGGTGAGTTCATAGATTTATTTAAAAGGGATTTCATTACCTTGTTTCAAATTTGGTTTTGATGATCATTACGTCTTGCATAATGTCATAAAATTTATGATTTCATTTCATAAAAGAATTTCATTAGTGGACCATGAAAGGGTATATGTACACTACAATGAATATAATGCAACATATTTTTAAGTCTATTACGCTAGCACTAAGTTCATGCAACGAAGCTACTGACGGTTTATGTATCTACAAGGAAGTCATACAAATAAGGAGCCCGTGGCGAGTGTTTATCCCAATACACTCGGTTCCGACATGCTATATGTTTCGCCTTGACCCAGCCGGGGTCAACCGATGAAGAGGTCACCGTCAATAGATCTATTTATAACATTCGCGCTTCCTAGCGAGGAATTGTGGTTCATGAAAAGAGCAATTTGGGATCTAAAGTCTTAGGCTAAGCTGCGTAATATTCTAGGTCGAAAGGTTTTGGGGTGGTCCTTAAAGCATCTAGGTATGATGTATCTTAAAACATATCAATCAAAGGGCATAGTATGCATAGAATGTAGAATTTTAGTAATTAAATCATTTAAGTAAAAATGAGCATGTATCTTCCCCAAGCAGGTTATAAAACAAGTAAAGTAGGGGCTATGAAACTACTTGGCAATGTGCAATATGAAGTCTAAAGGGAATTTAATCAAGGGTGATAGTGCAGCTCCGACCATAACCTAATTAAGTCGGCATATTTAGTCTTTATGTTTAAGACTCGATAAAGTTTAAGCGACTTTATAAACTTTAATTGTTTTTGTTGTTGTTGTTGTTGTGGCATCATTTATTTTGGAGCGATTTACAAACATTTGGGTGGATTTTGGCTTATGAGTTTATGACATGGAAGGAATCTCGGAGAAAAATTACGACTTTGGTTAATGGTAACCAAATGAGAGTACTTGGAAGAGTATATTCAGAAAGAGATATCAAGGATGAACAAGACTTGGTTTGATGAAAACCGAGGACGATGTACATGAGATTGTACATACATAAAGTAAGGCATGTGAGAGAGATATGTATACATATATATTGAGTATATGTATTCTGAGAAAATTAAGTCTTAAATTAATTTATCTGAAATTTGTATTTTTAAACACAATGTGAGTTTTATCAAATATATCAAAATGATAATTATGTTTTGAAAGGTTGCAAATATAATTTGTCTTATATGATTTCAAAATGTATTTCATTTGGAAGTCGTAAGATAGTAAACATGTTTATAGAAAATTCGTCATGAGCAGTGTATATTCTATTTATTCTAGTTGCTATTATGATATGTTACAAAAGTATATTTGCCAAAAATCGGGTATGACCGGTATATACCTTATTTACCGAGGTGACTAATGTCAAAGTTTATATTAGGTTTTATCAAGTGTTTATATCCAAATTAATACCTATATAGCATTGTCTACAAGTTTGATACCTTAGTAACAAGAAATATAAAGGTTTTCTAGTCTTGTTGCACAAAATAACTCATTTATTTCCATAACACGTCTTTCAAATCTCTATTTATTGTATACATGTTTACTATTTATTTTGTGCCTTGCGTTTTAATAATTCTAGTGATATATTATGCGTCAAGACATGTTTAGAAGATATGTTTATTAATCCGTTTAAAGGTGGTCTATTATTTTATACATTGATTTATCGGTTTGATGCATTTGAAATGGAAGTGCAATATTTGACATGTTTGTCGTGTGGCGAACTCGGGTGTGCTAAATGACATTGGATGTTGGGTTGGTGTGGCTCAACTCAACAAACCCTTATGACTCGGATGGGCTTGGCCCGGTGGAGTAACTATGTTTACTTATATATTGAGCTTTGAGGCCCATGTTCACTACAAATGAGCGTATTTTGCTTGAACCATGTTTGTCGTGAGAATGTTTCATCTAACATAACAACATTATATTATCGACTTTCTTACGGTTTTTAGGGAACTAATACGTGAACTTTTCCCCGACCATCTCGTGGTCTTGAAGCGATCTCGGCAATGAAGCACCCTTTGGGGTGATTTTGAGACAAAGGTTAACACCTTTTGAGTTTACTTACACATTGAAACAAATATGACTTTTAAAGTAATAGGGTATAATCCGAGAGAACACGAGACTTGATTACATACACCCCATATACTTCTTTAGAGTGCATTGGTACAGGATCTACACTAAAATAGCGAAACCCATACTCGACTAGTGATTTCGAGGTCGAATTACAACCCGTGGCCTTTTACTCTTGTGGTTCACGGGGTCTCATAAGTCCACAAAGTGATTAAAGCGACCCTTTTGAGTGTCCTTATCTTCTTCTACAACGCAAGACCCTTGTGAATTTATCACGGACACTAGATTAAAGCAGCGTAATTATAATAAGTCCCATTCGACTCATAGCTTGGTGAAGTCGGGTACTACTCGACTCAAGTGAGGTCTCGACTCAACCACACCCTTATGAGCCTTGATGGTTGTTGGGACAACGCATAAAACCGATACCTCGATTGAGGTTTTAATTTGGCGAGTAACACCAATTAGCCAAGAAAATAACTAAAACATCAAGCCAAATAAGGTGTCGAAAGAAACTAGAAGGTAAGGCGAAACCACTAATGAGGCGTTTTCCAACCTAAACCAATACACGATATTTTCAAGTACTCTTCTCGAATTTTTACACACGATTCAACAACAACAACTTTGACAATTAATCATTCAAGTATATATAAAAATATACATATATTCGAATTTAGACAAGTATTACAAATACAATAGTTTCAAAAGATGACAAAAGTGTATTCTTACATGGAACCCAAGGTGGGTCGAATGGGTAAGAAAAACCGAATCGAGGAGCTCCATTGGAGGTGACTCGGGGTGAATTAGACAATTAGCTTACGGGTAGCTTTCGTATGCCCTCAACTACAAAACCCTCTATCAATTTTCAAAAGCCCTTGATTCTTGAAACCCTAATTTCGAATGAACCCTAATTTACATATTTTGATAGGATTGATGAAGAAGCTGCAACAATCTTGGATTTTGTATAGATGGAAGAGGAAAGGAGGTCTCTAGCTTCCTTGATGTCGTGCCTAGGGTGATACCCTTTTGGCTCTTGTCTTTCTTCCACAATCCGCCAAAGCTCAAGAAATGTCTAGAATTGTAGGTTTCCATTTGGGAGGATGGAAGAGATGTTTCGGTTTGGACTTTCAAAGGAGGAGAAGTAACCATTTTCATGTTGGTTTCTCTGGTTTGTGTTGACAAAGGGGAGAGAGAGGAGACAGGTGTATTAAAACGTGGGAGAGGGAAGGGAGATAGAGATTATCTCTTTTGTTTTATTAGATAAAACAGTATAATCGGTACTCCGTGTTTTATCGAATCCTCGAGTAAGCGTATCTTCGGTATCCGAAAATATAAAATTATATTTTGAAAATGATTTTATGACATTCTTATTACGTTGAAATTTGATTATAAATGTTTGCCGTTATTAATCGGTGTGATGGCGTGTGGTGCCGTGACTTCTAAATTCACAAGATAACCTCGTTTTCTTTCGTGAATTATTAGTGATTGATAAAAGTGTATTTTCTCTTATCTCGGTATTTATTTTTAGTCTTGTATGCTCTGCTTGTTGCGGTATGCAAAATAACTAATTGATTAAACATATGCGCTTTAATTTTTAACTTGGACAATAATAAATTTCACAGATATTTTGTGGGCAAGTATTGTATGTCGGTGTCTTATTTCTAAAGGAGCGAAATGACCTCTCATTTTAAATTTTAGATATTGGTATTTTGTCGAAAATAATTGATTTGAATTTTACGTGATAATAATATTATAATAATCTAAAATTTTACGGGTTGTTATACCTACTCTCTATCCGGTACTAGGCTAGACACAGAGTTCTTCCAGGTAGAACCAAACATATCTGGCGTCGCCTACACTTTATACGATACAAGGCTAGATACTAAGTTCTATTACAAAGGAGGAACTACTACCAACACTACACCTTTGCCACGAATACCCCAAAGGAGACACACTCCTTATTACAACATCATAAGGATATCAATATCCTTTAACCCAAACTAACTATCTTGTGCATCGATGCACCATGTCGAATGTACATGCCCTTGGCACCTTTCACTAATGCCTTCGACCGACCCTTGGCACCTTTCACTAATGCCTTCGTCACGACCCTTGGCACCTTTCACTAATGCCCGTCCGACCCCCGGCACCTTTCACTAATGCCTTCTCACGACCCGGCACCTTTCAATAGTGCCTTGACACAACACTTTATGGAGGAGAAAAGAACTATCAACAAGATACACTTTAGTGGTCTTGATGATGGCGAAGCAGCAACTCATGACCTTGAGCTTGCGTCTTCAAGAGGTGGTGATCTGCCTTTAAGAGGAACCTATAGAATCACACAAACATAAAACTACATAGAATGATCCTTTGGATCGAGAGGTTAGAGATGTTACAAAACTAAGAGAGTATGTGTAAAAGTGGTGGTGAGCGAGAGAGAAATGGCTCACTATTTATAGACAAAAATGTCTCTTGTCACACGGTTCCCACGGATCCCTCCCGGAGGGATCCGGCTAGTCTAATCCTAGGGATCAGGCTTTGGGTCACCTCAGTCCGGTTTTGGGTTGCAAGCGGGTTATGGATTATGGGTTATGAATCATGGGTTATGGGTAATGAATTATGGAAACCCGACAAGATGCAATGTATCTAAACATTGGGTCATGGGTCTTGGGTCATGGATCATGGATAATACCCAACATAACTTCATGCATGATGTCATGCAATGGGTCATGGGTTATGGATCATGCTCCATGGGTATGGGTTATGGACTTTGGGTTTTACCCAACAACATTCATTGTACCTAGTCAATGGATCATGGGTAATGGATTTTCGTTTTTACCCATTACAATATATACAAAGTATATATATGTACATTTCCATATTATGTATACACTAGTTGTTATACATATGCATTTCTATAAGATGTAAACAATATTACTTGTTTATTATTTTATATGAAAATGTAAGTATGTTAGTAAACTATTGGCTCAAACCTTTTACGTATTTTATTTGTTTCGTTAAAATGATTTTACGTTTGTTATCGACAAAACATTTAAAGATCGTAAAATATAAATAAACGTTTTATGGCTTATTTGTATTAACAATCTCCCCTTTTGTTGATGACAAAACATAAGATTATTTTAAGGAAAAACTAAAATTAAGTAAAAGTTTGAATTGGAGTTTTACTCTCTTCTCCCCCTTTTGTCGAAACAAAAGAGCGTCGAAAGAAACTAACACATTGTTTTGAGAAAAACATGTGAAAAGTAATAATATAAAAAATAGAGAGTAAGAGAGAAGGATTCTAGTCTTAGCTCCCCGCACTGGATGCTTCCCTTTGTTGAGGCGTCAGTAATTAGGAAGACTAAGCGAGTTTGTTGCAACTATGTTTGCAAATGGTTTCGTCTAAGAAAAATGCTCCCTCAATGAGTGCTCCACTTTTGAGGAGGGCGTCAAGTAGTAAAGAAATCCTAAGTGAAAGTATTGCAAGTGTTTTGCAATTCCTTTGCTTTAATGACTCCCCTTGTT